>CM066035.1:425658691-426332441 GCA_033557465.1 Ichthyophis bannanicus | reverse complement strand
AGACACACACAGATAGAGACACTCAAGGGCAAGATGGAAAACACAGAGAGTTTGAGAGAAGCAGAGCCAAGGGCAGAGAATTTGGGGAAAGGAACACAGTAGAGGTTTGAAGGCGAATGTGGCATGCATTAATGAGGAGGGCAAGACACAGAGCAAGGGAATAAGAGAAAGGCAGAGACACCTACTATACATGGACACAAATGGCAATCTAGCAAATGATTTGCAAGCAGATCTTCTCCAGTCACCACCAAAGCAAGTCGGCGCAAAAGACAAGTGAGGTCATCACCTGCATGTTTCATAGTAGCTATAAATGGCAACATTTAAAAGTACCACCCTAGGTGTCAAAGTGCTCTGTGGTCTATGTTCTACATATTTCTGTTTCCGCACTGCCCATGCAATGTCCCCAAAATGCCTCTTTTCAAAACGTGGAAATCTCTGCATCACCTGTGATTCTATTTATAAACTGTGCCCATCCCCAAATTACCATTACCACACGGATGCCATTACCAAGTGTAAATACTGGTTTTCCATATAGAAATTGTGACCAATCCTTCTAAAATAATCCAGTTTGACAACTGCATTTTTAGAGCATGTGTGGTAAAGCTTTGCTGACTGATCCTTTCAGGAAATGTTTCTCTAAATTGATACTTGTCATCTGTGTTCCCTGGAAGCTGCATACATGTACGACCATAGACAACATATTATTTATTTATCTGTAACACTTACAATTTATTTGCTACATCAGAAATATTTGAAATAAACAGAGCAAGACAACAATTACAAATTTACAACTTAAACCTCTACTGGAGAAATCCTCTTTTTTTTTTTTTGTCACACTGCTGAATGCACCCTGACTATTTTTTGACCAATGCTTAGGATGGGTTTTTTTTTATTATTTTGGTATTTTTACTGTTATTGACGATCTGCCCCTGATGCAGGCACTCACGGTTGAAACACAGCCATATCAGGCTTAATAAAATTGGTTGTTTTTGATTCAATTCCCATGTTTTCTTCTTGCTTTTGCTTTTTATGGGGGTGTCCCTTGGTTTTATGGCCCAAATTTATCCATATATCATGATGAGGAGCCAGGGGCCTCTGAGAACAGGGCCTAAAGTGGTATAGATGACAATATTAAGACATTATGAGGGGAATTTTAGAAGATTAATCCAAGTGCAGTTTGGGACGTCTAAGCTAGAATGTCTGAAAAAAAATGCAGGCACGTCCAGGTGCAGATGTGATTTCACAAACCTGGACGTGCTTGAGAGGAATGTCTGCAGGGGCGTCTACTTAGACATCCCCAGAAGTGTATTGCAGAACCCAGAAGTCTAGTATTTATTTAAACGTATTTTTCTACCATCTTTCTACTATTCAAAGCGGTTAAGAGTGAAACAACAGATTAACAGGGCCCTAAGGCACGCTGTTGGACAAGGAACTGGAACAGCTTAACAAAATAAAGCATTATAACAAAATTACAGTATAACTACATAACATTAGGTGTATTTAACTGAGTTATTTACAGTGTTGTTGCAGTTGTGAGCTGGCTGGTATTCAACGTTGAGTCATTGAGGCAGTGTATTTGTCTAGTGTATTGGATTAGAGGATTTTAATAGTAAGAATTTATGGTGGATGAGTCTCTAGGTCTGAGGATATGTTATATTCTTCCTTGAAGAGGTGTGTTTTTAATTTCTTTCTGAATTCAGACAGGTCTGTGAGTCCTCTTAATCTGGGTGATAATTTATTCCATAAGGATGGTGTGAACAAGATGAATGTTCAGCTGTAAGTAGACTGTTGCTCTTTGTCTTCTGCTGTGGAATGCAAGAATGTTAAGGATGGAATTTTTTCTCAGTCTTTCATTCATTTGGTTTGGGATGAGGGACTGGAGACATGTGGCAGATTCTTTGTGGAGTATTTTGGATATTGTGATGAGGACTTTGTACCTGATCCTGGCTGAGATAGGAAGCCAATGAAGTTGCATCAGTATGGGGGTGATGTGGGAACGATGGTGGGCTCCAGATATTATTTGGGTTGCAGTATTTTGGGCCATTTGTAGTGGGTGGAGAGTTAGTTTAGGTAGGCCCTGGAAGATGATATTACAATAGTCAAGCATAGGAGTAATCATTGCCTGACAGATCGTTCGGAAGAGATCTCTGGAGAGTAGTGGGTGGCAGTTCTTCAGGATTCTTAGTTTGTGGTAGATGGAGGTAGTTAACATAAGAACATAAGATATGCCATACTGGGTCAGACCAAGGTCCATCAAGCCCAGTATTCTGTTTCCAACAGTGGCCAAACTAGGTCATATGTACTGTAATGAGGAAGATCCATTCTCTGCCTTAAAAACACAGGATTCTGTGAATTCTAGCTGGGAAGCTGACAGGCAGGCAAGCAATATGGGCAGTAGTTGTCAGGGGCAACATAAACAAACCCAGCCACGAGGTTTGCAAACACGCCCAGCTGACAAACAATCCCCAGTTCCTAATTGCTTGCACCTGAATAGAGGAAGGGCTAATAGCTACTATAAGAGTCACGCACGAGTTACAGATTCAGATCCAGAACCAGAACTGGGACGAGAACAGGAACAGGAACTAAGAGAAGTTCAGGAACCAGGAAGAGTTCAATCCACAAGATACCCAGAACACCTCAGGAGAAAGCAGTTAGGAGCCGTGGAGTCAGAGAACAGCTGTGAGTGTTCATCTGATGTGATGCAGTTTGAAACTCAGAGGCAACGTTCCACCCAGAATGAATGGAAGCCTGAGAAAGTGAAACAGTATGTATATGAAAGCTATAAACCTGGGAGTGATTCTGAAATAGAGTTAAGAAAGTTTGCTGGCAGTAGAAATACCTGGAGGGTCAGTGCTCAGAAGCCTCTTGGGAGAAATCCAAGGGGAGAGCAGTGCTGTAGAAACCAACCGAGGGATTTACCCAGAGAGCTAGTGAGAGAGCAGTTCCAAGACCCTGAAAGAGAGAGGTATTCTATTGAAGACACTTGCATATCAGAAGAGGAAGTGTTTGAAACTCCCAAGCCTCAGAGAAAGACACGCAGAGCTAAACCCTGTGCTGATAGGGGAGGAGAATTCTTTTATTCTGTGCCAAAGCCTGAAGGTAGAACCAACAGATATTCTAGAGTTAGAAACTCTTATAAGAAGTTGGATTCTGGAAACCCTGAATGGTGGCTTCCTTCTCTCCCAGACTCAGAGGAATATGGTAACAGCTATTCCAGCCCTAGAGGGAGCTGGTCAGATAGGCTCTGTAACGAGACATTGCAAGAGAACTTACAAACATTCTGTGGCAAGGAAAACACAGGTCCTTCTGAAACCTTGCAGGAACCCATGATTATTGATTGTCCCAGTGAATGCTCTTTGGATGATCCAATGGACTGTACATTAACAATTTCTGACAGAATAACCTCTTTATGTTAGACAGAAGCTGTGTAGTGCTTAAGGTTAACACTGAAGGTCAAGTGTGCCTGTTTGTCCATAGAGGAACTGTATGCTGAGTATTCCTAAGATTCTCATTTATCATTTAATTAAGAAGCAAGAAGAAGCTTTCCTGTTTTCCTTTATAACATGCCAGAAAGTATGGCTTATTTGTCTTAAGTTTATGTGTTGTACCTTTTGAAGAATCCAACCCCGGGAGGGGAAATAAATCCTAATTTACCTTTACCATTCGTGTCTACAACTACTTGTTCTTCATAACCACCATCAGACACAGACCTGCTACCCCTAGGCGGCAGCCTGCCCACCTGGTGGTGACAGTACCTAGCAGTTTCCAGAAGAGACACAAGTTCCACAATGCTTGTACTGGGTCAAGCATTGATATCTTCGGTCACTTCTTAATAATGGTTTATGGACCTTTCCTCCAGGAACTTGTCCAAACCTTTTTTAAACCCAGCTACACTAACAGCCTTTACTACATCCTCCTGTAACAAATTCCAGAGTTTGATTACACGTTGAGTGAAAAAATATTTTCTTTTATTAGTCTTAAATAGTTTACCCTGTAGCTTCATTGCATGTCCCCTAGTCTTTCTATATTCTGATAAGGTAAACAATCGATCTACGTTTACCCGTTCCACTCCGTTCATTAATTTATAGACTTCTATCATATCTCCCCTCAGCCGTCTCTTTTCCAGTTTAAAGAGCCCTAACCTTTTTAGCCTTTCTTCATAGGAGTATCCTTCCATCCCCTTTACCATTTTGGTGGCTCTTCTCTGAACCTTTTCTAAAATCGCTATAACCATTTTAAGATACGGCGACCAGAATTGCACACAATATTCAAGGTGCGGTCTCACCATGGAACGATATAGAGGCATTATAATATCTTTTGTTTTATTTTCCATTCCTTTCCTTATCATACCTAGCATTCTATTTGCTCTCTTGGCCGCCACTGCACACTGGGCCGAGGATTTTAACATGGTATCCACAATGATGTCTAAATCTTTTTCCTGGGTGGTGGTTCCTAATGTGGAACCTTGCATCGTGTAACCATAGTTTGGGTTGTTCTTCCCTAGGTGCATAACCTTGCACTTGTCCACATTAAATTTCATCTGCCATTTTGATGCCCAGTCTTCCAATTTATCAAGATCCTCTTGCAATTTTTCACAATCCTCTTGGGTTTTAAACAACTTTAAATAGTTTTGTGTCATCTGCAAATTTGATAACCTCACTCGTTATTCCACTTTCCAGGTCATTTATGAATATGTCAAAAAGCAGCGGACCCAGCACAGATCCCTGGGGTACACCACTATTCACCTTTCTCCATTGGGAAAATTGGCCATTTAGCCCTACCCTCTGCTTTCTATCTTTTAACCAGTTCCTGATCCACAATAGTACACTGCCTCCTATCCCATGACTCTTTAGTTTTGCCAAAAGTCTCTGATGAGGGACCTTGTCAAAGGCTTTCTGAAAGTCCAGATACACAATATCAACCGACTCACCTTTGTCCACCTGTTTATTCACTCCTTCAAAAAAACATAACAGATTAGTAAGACAAGATCTTCCTTGTCTAAAGCCATGTTGGCTGTCTCCCATTAGGTTGTGACTATCTACATGCGGAGTAATTTTATTCTTTATGATGGTTGTTGTTCTTTTTATGTGAGGTTGGAAGGTCAGCTGTTGATCTATTGTTATACCTAGGTATTTTGTCTCAGATTTGACTTTGATTGTTATGTTGCCTAATTTCATTGCTGCTGGTGCAGCAAAATTGGGTTAGTGGTTATGCATAGTTCCTCGGTCTTCTCGGTATTACCTGCCCGCTCCCTTCCTCGGATACCGATTTTATTTATTTTATTTATTTATTACAATTTCTTATATACCGCACTATTCGGCATCAGCGCGGTTTACATTATAACATAACGACCATAACAACATGCTGTTTGGTTTTACATCGAACAGGATTGAGCTCAATAGGAGAATCCTGCGCCTGAGCGCGCCAACATTTAAAAGTCATTGCTGTGGGGTGGAAGTCTTGCTGGGACCCAGTCAGCCTTAATGGGGAGGGGGGAGCAGGAAGGGGCTTACCTGTCTCTTCCCTTCCTCCGATGCCATTTGGGCTCGATGGGGGAGTTCTTCACCTAAACATGTCGAAATTTAAAAGTCCTGCTGGGGCCCAATAGTATTGCATAATGATTAGAGTAATAGGTTAAAGCAGGGTAGCCAGGGTTCAAATGCCACTGCTGCTGTAGCTGAAATGTTCTGAGTACTAAGGATGATAGAGTGCTTTCTTCTTCACATCCTCTGGCTGTTTTACAGCTGAAATGAGCACTTTTCAGATGCATGTTTGTCGCTATGCGTATCTTGGAGCAGGTCTGAAGTTAGGTGTGATGTCGGATGCCTATGATATTTCTATGATCAGGTGGGGATGTCCTGGTTCCTGGGAATGCCCTGAGAATGGCTGGTATTGCCATTAGGTGAACTAGGTGATTTGCATTAGGTGAACTAGGTGATCAGGGGTACTCATTGCTGCTACTCTTGCTCCTCTCCTGGACTAACAGCTTACCTTCAAGCTTGTTCACACTCACTGTAAAAAATGTTCACTGCTTCACAGAAAATGCCTTTATATGAGCTCCATTTGCTTCCAAAGTCAGAAAAGGAACTCAGTATCAAAAGCAACTCGCCCCACAGCACCGAAGTTTTAAGGTAAGCACCATGGGGCTATTTGTGGCTATTGCTGCCATTGTGAGTCCCAGAGAGGGGTGGCAGCAGTGGCAATGGGCGCCACAGGGGGGCAATAAGGTATGTGGTTCATCTATGATACCTATTCTCCTTGTGCCCTGGCCACAGATCTGCCATGTCCCTGTTCAGATTCAGAGGCCCTCATGTTGGGGACGTCCCCACAGTTGGTTTCTAAAATGGCTCTGGAGATGGTCTCTGTGCTTTGGATAGCTCTCTGTCACTTTATGGACGTCCAAAGCCCAAATAGAGCTTCTAAAATAATCCCCTATGGACATAATGTATTCATGTAAATCAGAATACAGAAATGTGCAGCTAACATCCATAAACATAGGACTACATGTTCTGCGATCTGCTTTACTGAGGTATCTGTTGAATATCCACATAAAGACATATCTTTATACTGTTACTGATCCACTGAATATCGTCTCCTGCTGAAAAGTCTATAAAACATTTTATTTGAAGGTTTTGCAATTTTCAAAAGGAAAATAAGTACATATATCCCCTTTGAAAACTGCCCAGTACCTAAGATATTTGCTTTTGAGGTGAAAAATGATGTGCATATAGAAGGTAAAAATATGCATGCTGTGAAACAACGCTTGATTGGGCAGTTTTCAAACAGCCCATTTTACCTATGTAAGAAGTGATTTGAATGGCTTTTGGAAAATTGTTCTGTCATATATCTGGGTAAATAACCATTTCTCTGGATGAAATGTCCTTTCACTGAAAGCATGCAAAGGATGCACTTTATTTTATGGGAAAAAGAAGCATTCTTGTGGATGTTTTTGTCAGGGGGAAGAAAGCAGTGCACATATGTGCATACGCAGCTAGGAGGTGCAATTTTGTATGTCCTGTATATGGACATACATTTGCTCTTGTTAATTTTAAAAGAGCTGAACATAGCATAAAGTGTGTGTGTTAAAAACACTTTGTTTATTATGTGGGCTATTTGGAAATGGCCTCAGCTTAGTAAATATGGCATCAATAGCTGAAGAAATGAGCTCAGGGAAAGATGTTTTTAAAACCAGGCGCTCTCCTTTCAGTTTAAAAAATATGAATTTATCTTTAAATAAAACAAGAAGAAAGGATTCATAAAATGAACAAGAGAAGGGAAAATGAACCAGGAGAACAGATGGGCCAAAACTGTAATCAAAGAGACAGAGCAGAATTGCTGTTGTAAGCACTTTGAATATGCTGTACAATGGCTTTCCTGCAAAGACACTTTTAGATGTTTATATCTATGACACTGAACAAATTTCCAGGAATTGGTACCTTTTAAAAAAGCATCCAATTCACTGTCTTCTCTTTGCGGAGTGAGCAAAAATAAATGGCAGAATCTTTCCCTTTTGTGGAGGGTGATCAGCAGATTTACATTTTCATTAAGATATTGGTTTGCACAACTGATGCAGTTTCCTCCTATCCCAAATTACAATTGTAATAATTAGAGCAGGAGCTCAGACTTAAAATACAGTATGAATCTTGTGCATTACACATTTTAATGCATGCCACTGGTCTGACTATAAACACAATGAGGCCAATTCTGTTGTAGACGTCCTGCCCCTGTATGGCCAGTAAAAATCAGGGTGTGCAGTGGTAGCACCCGATTCTGACCCACGAGGGCCAGACATGCCCACGGGATCAGAATTGGGTCTACCAGCCTAGACATGCTGGCCGGGCCCTGATTCTAATTGGCCAAATGTCCTGCACCTATACTGATAACTCAGACAGGCTCCTAAATGGAGCCACAGTATCATGGTGGGTCCATTCAGGAGTCACAATCACTGGCTGCACAAAAGAATGTCCTTTCCCCACAGACCAACCTCAGATCTGGCCTTCCATGGCCAAAGTTGGGCTGCTGGAAACCCCCTGGACCCCTCACCTTTTGAAACTGGTCCGGCTCTGTGGTCCCCTATCTACCATGCTGGCAAGTTATTGCTGACTCCTGCTGACTCAGCAGTCCCTGGGTTTTCTTGGCAAGGTGTCACCAGAAATAGATTACCAGGCCTTTCTTCTGAGGCAATGAAGAGTAAAGTGACTTGCCAAAAGCCACAGGGAGTGCTAATGGGACTCAAATCCTGGCTTCTTGGTCACCAGACCACTGCTCTAACCAGTGGCCTACTCTTCCTCGTTCTACAGCAACAAGACTAACAAGAGATGACAAATAATCCAGTGCATCATTGTGAAGAGTCTTGTGATTCAGGGTGAAAACTTTATGCCGAAAATGATAAACACTAAGAAGCCAGTGGTGCTGGATCAGGAGATGGGTGACATGGTCAAATTTACTGGTTTTGCAGAGAGAGTGTATAGCTTCATTTTGAATCGCTTGCAATTTTTTGAGTTTATAGTCTGGAAGTCCAGAATAAATGGTAGTACACTAACAGGGTTATTACAGTGCCAAGCAAGATGGAAACCTGTGCAGCTGGATCTAAGGAGGAATGAAGTACATGGATGCAGTGAAGTGCTATAAAAGAGGATTTACTAACATGGCTAATCTGGAAAGAACCCTTGAAGACTGGATAACCTTGTGTCCAACTCTACCCATAACAGCCCCAAAATTTTAACAAAACAATGTGCAACATCAACATTAGCTTGGGTAGTTGCCCCTCTTCCCAGATGTACCAATACTAAGTCCACAAAACAAGTTAACATTTTAATGGTGCATAGCCAAAACACGAGGGAGGGTAAAATCTAACTCCTCCAGCTATTCCCCTAAAAAAGGCACAGACAAAAAAACAGTTGATTCATTTTTGCCAACCCATATGCCCGACTCCCCCACACCATCATCCCACAGTAGCCAATTTTCACTGACCCAGCTTGCACATACCCCCATTTGAAAAATGTCCTTGCTATTTGTTTCCATTCTACCCACCACCATCTCCTGATTTCCTCTTATATCTTCTTAGCTACCCAGATAATATTTTATCTAGGCTTACTGCCCCAAAATTGGTCCACCTAGACATTCCCCCTCCCCCCTCCGCTTTCTGCCAGGTCCCACTCAACTGTGCCCCTGTTATTCCCAGCTGTAGAGACTGTGCTCCATGTCCTAAATCCATCGATGGCTTTTATACTATAATTTTCACACCTTACTGACATATTCTGAAGCATTAACCTTAATGCCTTTGAGGTAGATATTCAAAGAACCATTGAGTAACAAAATTAACAGGCTAATTTCAACCACTTACTGTAATTTTGCCTAGATGTTAAGCAGCAACTAAGCAGCTAAAGTTGGGGCTGAATACCTGGCTAACTCTAATTGTATAAACCTATGTGTTTGGCTTAGTACAGTCATTTGTCAGACAGTGTAGGTTCTCCATGCAAAAGGAAGTGGAATTGGAAGGGCAGATGCAGGAACAGCACCACAGTGCCAGAGGTGATGGCATGTGCTGCAGAGTGTTTTAAAAGCATTGATATTATATGTATTATATTATATATTATATTATATATATTATTATATTATATTATTATTAAAGACTTATAAAGTGCCGCAACATATGAAGTGCTGTACAAACATACAAAAGAGACTTTCCCTGCTCATCAGAGCTCACAATCTAATAAGACAGAACACAAAATAAGTTACATAATACAAATAGCAAAAATTTACAGGACAAAGTAAGCAAATGTTGATAGAGAGATCAAGATAGGGTAAGATAGGAACGGAAAGCAATAGTGAAGAGGTGGGATTTTAGTCTGGACTTGAAAATGGCCAGGGAAGACGCCTGGTGCACAAAGCTAGGAAGACTGTTCCAAGCAAAGGGTGCTGCCATTTGGAAGGAGCGAAGTCTGGAATTGGCAGTACGAGTAAAGGGCACAGATAAACAAAGACTGTTAGAAGAGTGAAGCAACCGAGAGGGGGTGTAAGGAGAAATGAGAGATGAAAGGTACTGGGGGCTGAAGATTGAATACATTTATAGGTCAGGAGGAGAAGTTTAAATTGGATATGGAGACAGATGGGATGCCAATGAAGCAACATGAGGAGAGGGGTGATGTTGGAAAAACGAGAATGGCGGAAAATGAGTCGAGCAGTGGAGTGTTGAATTGACTGAAAAGGAAAGAGGTGGCTTGCAGGCAGGCTGGCAAGGAGAACATTACAAGACGGAGGGGGGGGGGGTGATTAAGGAGTGGACAATCAATTTAGTGGTATCAACGGAGAGGAAGGGGAGAATTTTGGAAATACTGTATTGAACGAAACGATAAATTTTAGCAATGAGCTGGATATGTGAAGAGAAAGAGAGAGAGGAATCGAAGATAACACCAAGGTTACGTGCTGAAGAAACAGGGAGGAGTACAGAGTTATCAACAGAGAGAGAGAAAGGGGAAAGAGGAGGGGAAACATTCGGGGGAAAGATAAGAAGCTCGGTTTTGGCCATGTTCAGTTTTAAGCGGTGGTGGGACATCCAGGCAGCAATGTCAGAGAGGCAGAATGAGATTTTAGACTGGATATCAGGAGAGATAACAGGTGCAGAAAGATAGATTTGAGAGTCGTCAGCATAGAGATGATAGTGAAAGCCATGGGAAGAGATAAGGGTGCCAAGGGATTGGGTATATAGAGAGAAGGGGATTGGACCTAAGATGGAACCCTGAGGAATTCCTACAGGTAGTGGGGTTGAAGAGGAGGTGGAGCCATCGAAGCACACACTGAAAGAGTGATGGGATAGATAGGAAGAGAACCAAGATAGTACAGAGTCTTTGAATCCAAGTGAGGATAGGGTGATAAAAAGAAGGTTATGGTCAACAGTGTCGAAGGCAGCAGAGAGATCAAGAAGAATAAGGACAGAGTAAAAGCCTTTGGACTTTGCCAAGAACAAATCATTCGAGACTTAGTAAGAGCAGTTTCAGTGGAGTGTAGAGGACGGAAGCCAGATTGTAAAGGATCCAAGAGGGTATGAGAGGAGAGGAAATCACGACAACAGTGATAGACTGCACGCTCAAGTAGTTTAGAGACAAAAGGAAGGACAGAGATGGGACAATAGAAGGACAAGTGATATCAAGTGAAGGTTTTTTGAGGAGGGGTGTAACCACAGCATGCTTGAAAACAGAAGGGAAGGTTGCAGTGGAGAGAGAGAGGTTAAGAATATGAGAAATAGAAGGGACGAGAGATGAAAAGATGGAGCTAAGGAGGTGGGTGGGGAAGGGGGTCAGAAGAGCAGGTAGTAGGTTTGGAGGAAGAGAGAAGGAGCGACAAAAGCATCTTTCAGGAAATGGAAAAAAAGAGCCAAATGACGAAACCTGGAAACAGCACAAGCACTGGCAAGTCAAATGCAAGGCATTGATAAGGCAGGCAAAGGGAGAATTTGAGAAGAAGCTTGCTGCGGAAGGAAAAATGCGAAGTAAAGACCTTTTCAAGTACATTCGTAGCAAAAAACCTGTGAGAGAGTCAGTTGGTCCATTAGATGATAAAGGGGTTAAAGGAGCACTAAGAGGCGACAAGGTGATAGCGGAGAGACTGAATGAATTCTTTGCTTCGGTCTTTACTGAGGAAGATGTAGGGATGTTACCCATGACTGAAGTGGTATTTAAAGGTGCAGAAGAATTGAAGGAAATATTGATACATCGGGAAGATGTATTACAACTATTAGATAAACTGAAGAGTAGCAAATCACCTGGGCCGGATGGTATACATCCAAGGGTGTTGAAAGAATTGATATATGAGATTGCAGACCTGCTATTAGTAATCTGTGAACTATCATTAAAATCATCTCTAATACCTGAAGATTGGAGGATCGCCAATGTAACACCAATTTTTAAAAAGGGTTCCAGGGGTGATCCGGGAAACTACAGACCGGTGAGCCTGACGTCAGTACCAGGAAAAATGGTAGAAACCATCAAAAAGAATAAAATTACTCACCATGTAGATAGTCATGACCTAATGGGAGACAGCCAACATGGCTTTAGACAAGGAAGATCTTGTCTTACTAATCTGTTATGTTTTTTTGAAGGATTGAATAAACAGGTGGACAAAGGTGAGTCGGTTGATATTGTGTATCTGGACTTTCAGAAAGCCTTTGACAAGGTCCCTCATGAGAGACTTTTGGCAAAACTAAAGAGTCATGGGATAGGAGGCAGTGTACTATTGTGGATCAGCAACTGGTTAAAAGATAGAAAGCAGAGGGGTAGGGCTACTACATGGCCAATTTTCCCAAAGGAGAAAGGTGAATAGTGGTGTACCCCAGGGATCTGTGCTGGGTCCGCTGCTTTTTGACATATTCATAAATGACCTGGAAAGTGGAATAACGAGTGAGGTTATCAAATTTGCAGATGACACAAAACTATTTAAAGTTGTTAAAACCCAAGAGGATTGTGGAAAATTGCAAGAGGATCTTGATAAATTGGAAGACTGGGCATCAAAATGGCAGATGAAATTTAATGTGGACAAGTGCAAGGTTATGCACCTAGGGAAGAGCAACCCAAACTATGGTTACATGATGCAAGGTTCCACATTAGGAACTACCACTCAGGAAAAAGATTTAGGCGTCATTGTGGATACCATGTTAAAACCCTCGGCCCAGTGTGCAGCAGCGGCCAAGAGAGCAAATAGAATGCTAGGTATGATAAGGAAAGGAATGGAAAATAAAACAAAATATACTATAATGCCTCTATATCGTTCCATGGTGAGACCGCAGCTTGAATATTGTGTGCAATTCTGGTGACTGTATCTTAAAAAGGATATAGCGATTTTAGAAAAGGTTCAGAGAAGAGCCACCAAAATGGTAAAGGGGATGGAAGGATACTCCTATGAAGAAAGGCTAAAAATGTTAGGGCTCTTTAACCTGGAAAAGAGACGGCTGAGGGGAGATATGATAGATGTCTATAAATTAATGAACGGAGTGGAACGGGTAAACGTAGATCGATTGTTTACCTTATCAGAATATAGAAAGACTAGGGGACATGCAATGAAGCTACAGGGTAAACTATTTAAGACTAATAAAAGAAAATATTTTTTCACTCAACGTGTAATCAAACTCTGGAATTTGTTACCGGAGGATGTAGTAAGGGCTGTTAGTGTAGCTGGGTTTAAAAAAGGTTTGGACAAGTTCCTGGAGGAGAGGTCCATAAACCATTATTAAGAAGGGACCCGGGATATCAATGCTTGAACCAATACAAGCATTGTGGAACCTGTGTCCCTTGGGGAAACTGCTAGGTACATATGACCTAGATTGGCCACTGTTGGAAACAGAATACTGGGCTTGATGGACCTTGGTCTGACCCAGTATGGCATATCTTATGTTCTTATGACATTTCCTCATCAGAGACCATAGGGAAGGAAGAAAGAGTGGCAGAAGTTTGGGGAGGGGAGAAATGGGAAATAGGGGGGGGGGAAGGGAGGGAGGAGAGGAACTGGAGGATGATTGTGTGGATTTTGCCATGGAAGTAGTTATCCAAGGTTTGGGCAGAAAGGGAGGGAGGAATCAGGGGTGGAGGCACACTGAGGAGAGAATTGAGTGTGCTAAAGAGACGACGAGGATTAGAGGAAAGAGAGTTAGTCAGATTGAGGAAGTAAATTTGTTTGAAAAGCGCAATGGCTGATTGGAAGGAGGAGAGCATGAATTTAAAGTGGAGAAAGTCAGGATAAGAGTGGGATTTGAGCCAGGCACGCTCAGCAGAGTGGGCACAAGAGCGCAGAAAGCGGGCAATAGGGGAGAGCCAGGGCTGAGGAGAAGAACACCTAACAGGACGGGGGATGAGGGGGGCAAAAGTATCAAGGGTGGAGGAGAGTGCAGTGTTATAAGAGGTCACAGCATCATCAATAGAATTGGAAAGCAGAGTGGATGAAAGAGATAAGGAGAGAGAGGAGGAGAGAGCTAAAGGATCAATGGCAAGAAGGTTTCTAAATAGGTTAGTGCAGACAGGACGAGGCTGGGGTGGGGATGATGAATAGTAAGGCTTAAAAGGTGGTGGTCAGATAAGGGAAGGACAGAGTTACAGAAATTGGAAGGTGAGCAGTAAGAGAAGAAAATTAAGTCAAGGCAGTGACCATGTCGGTGAGTGGGGGCAGTAGAACAGAGTTGAAGGTTATGTGAGGAGGTAAGGGAGAGAAGCTTTAAAGCAGGGGGATCAGAAGGGCTGTAAACATGAATGTTGAAGTCACCAAGAATAAGATTGGCGAAGGAAGGGTGAAGAAAGGTATAAAGCCAAGAATCAAAATCAGAAAGAAAAGTAGAGACGGAAATGTCAGGAGGAGGATAGATAACAGCAACTCGGAGTGGAAGAGGAGAGAAGAGGCGGATGGAGTGGAATTCAAAGGAGAGAGGGGAATGAAAGTGAGGTGGCATGAGGGTCTGGAAGTGACAGGAGGGAGACAACAGAAAGCCAGTGCCCCCACCGTGACCAGTAGGACGAGGAGAGTGGGAAAACTTATAGCCGCCGTGGCATAGAGCGGCAATGGATGCAGTGTCATCAGAAAGAAGCCAGGTCTCAGTTAGGGCAAAGAGGTGAAATGAGTGGGAAATAAAAAGGTCATGAACAAAAGCAAGTTTATTAGAGATAGAATGAACGTTCCATAAGGCACAAGAGAAGGGGAGGGCAGACGGGGAGAGAAGAGGAATCAGAACAAGGTTAGATAAGTTGCGAGAAGACCTAAACCTAACGTGAGAGAAATAATTAGGGAGAGCAGGAAGAGAGCGAGAAGTACGTCTAGGGAGAACAGAACTAGGGAAGACATAGATAAGGTTCGCTATATTACGTAAAGGCCTCATTGATGCTGCTGTACATCCCAGAGAGGGGCATCAGCAGTGTCAATGGGGAGAGCATGGGAGCAGAGGAGCACTAGGAATGAGGTTGGACTAAAGCATCTCATATTCTTGCACTGGCCCTGGCTCTATGTGCCGTAAAATGCTAACTGGATTTTTTGCCTTGGGACTCTATTGACTCTGCTGTAGAGATTTACTCCAGCGATTTTTCTATTCCCATGTTCTTGTGCCAGAAATTCTGTGAAATCATGTCTAAGTATACTATTAGAGATGTTTACCAAGTATATTGCAGATCCTGGTTGACCATCACTAACTGGACAATCTGGATTAGGTTTACTAAATGTCTCTGATAGCATATTCTAACATAGTTTCACAGAATTTCTGGCACATCCCAAGCAGTCACACAGTTTCAGAAGCAAATGCAGTATAGTCTTTCAGGCTCAACTCCGGAAATTTAAAAATCAGGTTTCTTTGAATGGGGACCAGCATACTCTGGGAGTCCCTTGGCCCTTAACTTCACTTAATTCTTCTCTTCTCAAATAATGGAGTCCAATTAAGATTTTGTGTTCTGAACCAAGGGTTTACTTAAACTTTAGGGTCGCAACAACTGGCTGAGACAAAAAAAATGTAGCTATATTATAAACAGTAGTCTCTTCCTTCCTCTCAATGTATTATATTACATACAGTAGGGTTTAGGTACTCTTTCTCTTAGGCTAGATAAGAAAATCCAACTCTTTCCATTTGCTTTCGCATGTAGTATGTCTTCTGTTTCCTTAAGTGGAATTTGTTTTCCTGGAGCTGGTGGTGATGCTTATTTGGCCATCCCTACACTGGAGATGTCTTTGAAAGCCATTTGTAAAATGGCTCTGGGGATGCCTCCATGATTTGGACATCCACATCATGACTACGGCTTTTAAAATGACTCCCTTCATTCTTGAGAAATCTAGGCATGGCCATTCGTACATTAGCCTTAGATTTGGTGTAAGTGCTCACATCCCAGATTTGCCGTCCATTTTCAACCACTTATGTCCTTATTTTATAAAGTAAATGTGTACTTAATTTTATAAAACAATCAAAAGTCAAAATTGAAACAAAATACCTGGGAATAACTATTGATCAACAACTGAACTTCCAGTCATACATAAAAAGAACAACCTCCGCCGTCTACTGCAAATTGAGAACTTAAAAACCCATGCTCCCTCCTCGCCCTGGAACTATTTCAGACAGTCTGCCAAGCAATGATCACCCCTATATAAGATTATTGCAACATCATCTACCATGGCCTCCCAAAAATCACACTTCACCTCTTACAGATGGCCCAGAACACAACAGCACAAATAATCCACGGAGTCTCCTGCAAATCACATATCACCCCTATACTTATACAGTTACGCTGGCTTCCCATAATAGCCAGAATTAAATATAAGGCACTAACCACAATATTCTGAATACTCCACAACGAATCAACCAAAAGTCTATAGGACCTCCTCTCGAAACCTTTGTCTGAAAGGTCATGAAGAAATGCATCCTCCAACTTACTAGCAATCCCTTCCTTGAAGCTAATAACCAAACAATCAATATGTAATTGTGCATTCACCCTATATGCATCAACCCTTTGGAAATCCCTACCACCAATGCTATGAGCATATTACAATACAGCCAACTTCAGGAAAAAGCTAAAGACTTTCATCTTTCAAGAAGAATGCAAAACACACTTGGAGCCACAAATCCAATTGCCATAGACACAAACAAACCAACAGCCCACCACTACAGCAACCTGAAAGCCCTAGACCCCAAATAAGGGCAAACGCTCACTGACCTACATTGTAAGTAATTAAAAACCACAAGTACTTTTACTCTATTCTAGCTAACTATTTTGTAAAGAGTTACAACCTTGGATACAGTTACCCAGTTAAATGTTAACAATGTTAAGTTCTATGTTCAACAGAGGCCCACCACAGCCCTGCCACACTCCTGTTATATGTAAACCGCCTTTAGTGGTAGAAAGGTGGTATATAAATAAGTTTAAATTAATAAATAAATAAAAATAAGGCTAATGACATGCAGAAAAATGGACATTAACAAACATGGAGCTTTATATAATTACCCTCCACACATCTCAGTTAGGTTCTTTTAAAATTACTCCAGTGCATACACAATTAAATGTAGGCGCAGAAAAGCCATAGCAGCTTTTTTTATGTGATATACATGGAGGCGGAGAATAGATAAAGTTAAGATGGGATTGGTACTTAGGCACCTATTATATATATATTCGTGAATATGTGCCTATTCTTACGACACATATAAACACACAATTACACCTGCTTCAGAGCATATACGAGAGTACAAGTGCCTGTAACTACAGTCCCTGAAATTTTATAAAGGTACACAAGTACATATTTGCTCTTTATAAGAAAGGTGTAACATATATGTCCATTTGTCTTTCACGCCTAAGTGTTCTGTTATAAAATTACCCTCATAGTTCGCAGTTTACAGGGCATGCTACAGAACACTAGCTGCCCCGCCTATCTTGACTATCCCAGGACTGTAGTGAGCATGGCATACTGTAGCTATGCTGTACAATACTAGCTACTTTGGCTCACTGTCCTTTCCTGGTACTAGACTAGCTATCTCACATTCTGACTGGGTTCCAGTAAAAGCTCTATCACCTTTCCATGTAAGACCTTTGGGACTGCAGCTTGCCAACTTGCCTTTGTTTCATTTTGCTTTCCTTTCATTTCTGTCGCTTGAGCACAGGGGCTGCCCAAGGGTGATGCGGGGCCATGTGCGGAGACTCATTGTGGGGCCTCATTTGCATAGCCTCTAGACCTCATTTGCATAAATTTAATGTATTTTATTTTAAAATGTATATGTTGCCCATCTAAAAGCGTTATACAGCAGTTGATAAAGCTTTGGAGGACAGCACTTGAAGCAATTGGAAACAATCTGCGATAGCACTTGAAACAGGGAACCAGTCCCGAAATGTGCACGTCGTGCGTGATATTTTGGAGATCTGCATTTGTGCGTGATAGATCTGCATAGATCTGCATAGATCTCCGGTTAGAATCCTCCTATCCTCAGTTTAAGTCATTACTTAAGACCCATCTATTTCAGAAAGCATATGACCTTCCCTCTGAGGCCCCTCCCTGATTACCCTGTTTTTGTCTTTGTCCTTTTTTAGGTCGTCGCTTGTCTGTCCCTTGTTCGCTTGTCTATGTTGCCCGGCTGGGCTATGTCTGTCTATGATTTGGTAATAGTGTGGTGTTACTATTCTGTTCCTGCCTCCTTCTTTCCTATTTATCATTGGCGTTCCTTTTCTTGGTTTGCAGTGTTAAATCCATCCTTTTTATTGTACACCGCTTAATGTTCTTACAATAGCGGTTTATCAAATATGAATAAAGATAAAGATAAAAGATAAAGATTTGGACGACTGAGTCAAGTTGCTGAGAAACCTTGCCTGAACTTGAAAGAGCGAGTTATTTAAGAAATCATATTACTGATGAGCTAAGTAGCTTTGAACTTTTATTTAAAGTTTGATTAAAAGGGATATAACTGAATGGAGGGCACAAATTAAAAAGTGTGTGCCTTTTTCTGCGGTATCCGACAAAAACGAAAGTATCACTTTTTAGGGGTTATTTTGGTGATTTTTGTGAGTGTAATATTTATTTATCACTAAATTGGGGCTTTTTTGATTGAGCATCTAAAATTTTAGGCAGCTTTCAAAGGAGCCCTTCATAAGCCTCTTTTTCTGCCCTCACAATGACTTAGGGGCATGTTTACTAATTAATGAGTGTTAAGTGCCACTGCACAAATAGAAATAAATAGATGTTGTTGCACTTAGCGCACATTAACATTTGTGAATGCGCATTCATTTTTAGTGGACATGCCTCTTAATGAGTGTCTCAATACCATTTGCATAGGCAGTGCGGATAAAGAGACTACCAGATTTCGACATTACTATACTCCAGTTCAACTGTCCAGCACATTAGGAAGTACTATGCACCCTGCTCATTTAGCATCCATAAGCACAAAAATCACCTGAAATTCCAACCTGCAACACAAATCCCACAAACGATAAGGCCAGAATATATAGAAACACGAATAGAGCCATCACATTTCAAAAAGATAGTGAACCCATTTTTTGTTGGAATCTTTGTCTCAAGAAGCTACCCACTCTTCAAGCAACAAAGTTTCCTATTTATTCTTTTATATATAAAGAAGCCAATGGATGTCAAACTGTGAGAACAACACAAAGTGAACCATAGCAAACCCGCTGTATCATAACAACACTACTAGGACTCACAAAGCACCAAACCCTACCTATCAAAAGGCAACACTGCAAAAAATACCAATACATCTCCTACTGGGGAAAGAGAACAAGTGGGACTGTTACATAGAAACTACAGGCCTGATATTTGAAAGGCATTTACATGGCTTACTTTCCAGTAAACCATGTAAATGCCTTAAATGGGGATTTTCAACAGCACTTACATGGTTAGTGCCATTGAATATCCCCTCCTAACTCCCATAAATGCCCCAATGCTATCCGATTAGCATTGGGGTATGTCGAGGGCATTCCAGGGTGGAGCAGTAAAGGCAACAAGTGCTAACCGGGCAGCAGCGATATTGCATGCTGCCCAGTTAGTGATCGGCACTTTTCCAGCCCTGCTCCTACACCCGATCGGCGGCATCGAGGGAGAGCGGGAAGGTAAGCTCCTCCCTGCTCCCCTCCGACATGGCCAATCGGGCCCAAAAGAGGAACCCATAGCCGGAAACTTTAAAAAGCCGGTAGAGCAGCGCAAACATCCTTTACAGCCCTGCTCCTACACCCGATCGGAGTGGGGAGGCGCTTACCTTCCTGCTCTCCCTCGATGCCGCCGATCAGGTGTAGGAGCAGGGCTGTAAAGGATGTTAGCGCTGCTTTCCCTGCTTTTTAAAGTGTCCAGCTGTGTGTGCCTCTTTCGGGCCTGATTGTCCGTTTCGGAGGGGAGCGGGGAGGAGCTTACCTTCCCGCTCTCCTCTGACACGGACAATCGGGCTTGAAAGAGGAACACACAGCCAGACACTTTAAAAATCCGGAAGAGCAGTGCAAACATCCTTACCAACCCTGCTCCTACACCCAATCGGCGGCATCGAGGGAGAGCGGGAAGTTAAGCTCCTCCCCACTCCCCTCCAACATGTCAATCGGGCTCGAAAGAGGAACCCACAGCCGGACACTTTAAAAAGCCGGGAAAGCAGCACTAACATCCTTTCTAGCCCTGCTTCTACACCTGATCGGTGACATCGAGGGAGAGCAGGAAGGTAAGCTCCTCCCCGCTCCCCTCCGACACGGCCGATCAGGCCCAAAAGAGGAACCCACAGCCGGACGCTTTAAAAAGCCGGGAGTGTAGCGCAAACATCCTTTCCAGCCCTGCTCCTACACCCGATGGGTGGCATTGAGGGAGAGCGGGAAGTTAAGCTCCTCCCCACTCCCCTCCGACATGGCCAATCAGGCCCGAAAGAGGAACCCACAGCCGGACACTTTAGAAAGCCCTGCTTGACACAGCCTATCTCACCAGCCCAAGGCCTATCAGCACCTCCGGACAGCTTTAATATGCAGGAGCGCCAACGGGCGTGCCCACGCCTGGCGGGCCTAGGCATGGCCCTTAGGCGCGGCACTGTGGAATAGCCGTGTCCTCCTCTTCCTCCTCCCCACTCCACCAACTCCACCGAAGAACAGGCCAGAGGCAATGGAACCAGGAGAAATGTCACCATGTAAGCATCCTCCACGCCACTCCACCATTACCCTCTCCTACCTCATTGCTTGCTGTAATGTAACCCATGATGTAATGCAGGGGTCTCAAACTCGAGTCCTGGAGGACCGCAAACCAGTCAGGTTTTCAGGGTATCCCTAATGAATATGCATGAGATATATTTGCATACAATGGGGGCAGTGCAATGTATTTATACCATGTGTAGTTATGCTGCATAGCCTGCATAGCCCTCCAACACAGCCAATTGGGCCTGAAAGAGGAACCCACAGCCGGACACTTTAAAAAGCCCTGCTCGACACAGCCTATCTCACCAGCCCAAGGCCTATCAGTGCCTCCGGACAGCTTTAATATGCAGGAGCACCAACGGGCGTACCCGCGTCTGGTGGGCCTTTCACGTGGCCCTTAGGTGCGGCACTGTAGAATAGTCGTGTCCTCCTCCTCCTCCTCCTCCCCACTCCACCAACTCCGCTGTTTGTAATGTAACCTATTGACTCACCTAATCTACTTTCTCCCCCTATCTACCCCTACCTGACTCACCTAATCTCCCTTCCTCCCTATATACCCCTACCTACACCTTTGTGTTTGTCCTAACTAGATCGTAAGCTCCTTCTGTGTTTGTATTGACTAGATTGTAAGCTCTGATGAGCAGGGGCTGTCTCTATTATTTGTCCTGACTAGATTGTAAGCTCTGATGAGCAGGGACTGTCTGTCTGTCTCTTATTTAAATATAAATGCACAGTAGTAGTAGTAGTAGTAGTAGTAGTAATGGGAGACAGCCAACATGGCTTTGCCCTGACTAGATTTGTGCTCTGTGTGTTTTTTGTCTTGATGAGATTGTAAGCTCTCATGAGCAGGGACTGTCTCTCTTACATGTCTGTACAGTGCTGCATATGAATGGTAGTGCTATATAAATGTTCAATAGTAGTAGTAGTAGTAGTAAAGATAGGTGAAGAAAACCCTCATCTATCTTTAAATTGCATGAGCTAACCGGGCAGCATGCAATATTGCTGCTGCCTGATTAGCTACTGTGTCTTCAGCGATCCTTGGATATTCAATGCCGGCACCACATATGACCCTGTCATTGAATATCCAAGGTTAAGAGTTGGTGGGCAGGACTATGCGCTGCAGGGGCACATAGCCTGCCCAACCCAATATCGAGCTCTACATGAACAGCATACTGCAGCTCAGTTACACATGCAAAACATAATCTATCACCAAACATAGGACAAGGGATCACAGTCTAGAAATATGAAGGCTAATTAAACTGGGAACCCCAAAAGTCAGACTTGGAATGTACAACAACACTGGAGAAATAAAACTTATAAATTAATTTCCTCAAAACGCAAAACGTTATCAAGGTACATTTCCCAGAGCTGACATATTCCAGTTAATAAATTCAAAATAAAATAGTATTTTTCTACCTTTTGTTGTTTGGGCATTTTATTTTTCAGTTGCAATTGCCCCTGTCACTTTCTTCTGCTTTCTTCGTGTCTTCTGCTAACTTTCCATTGTCTGCTGTCCATTTGTCCTTTTTTTCTCTCTTCTAGGTTTTTTTTTCCCATTTTCTTTACATCTGCCTCTAACATACAGATCTTTCCCCTTTTACTCTTTCCTCCATTTCTTTCTTTATTCCTTTTTCATCCACTCAAATTTCACCCCTCTATCCTCAATCCCCACTTACTCTCCCAATATTCAGCCAATGATAGATTAGTCTTCCCTCCCACATAAAATATCTGTTTCCCTCTCCATCCTCACACCCCCAGTTGTTGTTTTTTTTCTCCTGTAATCCTAATCTCACCCCCTTCTGGTCCTCCCCAGCATCAGTTCCCTTGTAGTTCCAGCCCTTCCCAGCATCCACTCCCTTCCAGTCCCCTTTGCCCATACCCTTTGCATCAGCCCATTTCCAGTCCTAGCCCCCTAGTACCCCTTGGCTGAACTCTGAACAGCAGCAGGAGTAAAGAGTGGTGTTTGTCTTCTGTCCTGTGGCTGTGATAAAAATGAATCTGCAGATGCACCAAGTGCCAGGAGGTTTAACAGGGGCACGTTGGATATGTGTGGCTGGGGAGGGGGGGCTGGGGACAAGAATGAGAATGAGAATGGGGGGCTAGAACTGAATGGGGGGACTGGGGACTAGAAGGAAAATGTGGGGGGGGGACTAGGGGCTAGAACGGAAATGGGGGACAGGACTGGAAATGGGTTGAGGTTGGAGGATGGGGGATGTGGACTGGAAGGCAGTAGATGCTGGGAGGGACTGGAAGATAACTGATACTGGGGGGATAGGACTGGAAATGGGCTGAGGATGGGGGACTGGGACTAGAAGGGAGCTGATACTGAGGGATTAGGATTGGAAATGACCTGGGGATGGGGATGGGGGACTGGGACTGGAAAGGAACTGATGCTGGGTGGGACTGGAGGAGGAGGACTGATACTGGAGGGTTAGGACTGGAAATGGGCTGATGCTGGCAGATGAGGGACTGGAACTGGAAGGGAGCAGATGCTGGGAGGAAATGGAGGGCACTTTATTCTTTTTTGTGTCATTTGGGATGGGAAGTGACAAAAAGGGAAATGAGAAATGCTCTTTCTCTGTTTTAGAACAGCATCACATCTCTAGGTTTGGGGAATGTAATTATCTTCAGATACCAAATTTATCAGACAGACATGTAATTAGTGTAGTATCAAGCTATGAGGAGCACAAATATCCCTGGTTTACACTCTCATTCTCTGAATTCAGTGTGTGCTTATCCTTATTTGCATACACTAAGGTAGTACTTTCCAAATCCTTTTCTGGTGTGACCTCATTTTAGCAGACAACATTTCATGTGATCCCGGATACTAATCAAATACAATTATTACTTAGATAACATAAATATAAACATATAAATATGTAAATCTATGCTTTTTAAAGTAATTATTCAATGTATTCAACATGCCCGACACATATGGTGAAAATAGATCACGGTGAAGTATTTCTAAAAACATGTTGGTCTCTCCTTCTGATCTAAAACCTTTCAGCATATCTACATCAAAAAGGGCATGTTCTCTTTTCACTCCCTCCCTATGGAATTCTCTTCCTCCTGCAATCAGATCCACAGATGATCCAAAATCTTTTAGAAGGCTTTTAAAACCTTTTTTGTTATTTAAGGAACATTATGATGATTCAATTTCTTAAATATACCTTTAGTAATTTAATTAATTTATTTTCCCAGTTTTGTGTTAATTTTAACATCTCTATATATTATAATATTTGTATTTAAAGCTATCTGTTTTTATTTATATTTATACTTTAATATTTTAATTGTTAACTGTATTTCACTTTATTTTCAAGTTTAACTGCAAACCGCTTTGATTTCTGAAAGGCAGTATGTAAGTTCAATAAAATAAAATAAATAAATAAATATGGGCTTCGAAGTTATCTAATCTAATCTAAAATATACTCCTATACTGCTACACTCCCAAAATTATTTGGATCAGTGCAGTTTACAATAAAAATGATCCATAAATGCATTTAATATAAAATCATGAAAAAATGCCCAAAATGAATTTTAGGAAAAAGAATAACTAAGGGGCTTGTTTACAAAGCCGCGGTAGCGATTCGCGAACCGCTGCCGCGGCTTTGTAAACAAGCCCCTAAGTGTTCCATTTTTTCTAAATGGTATAAATGATAATATATCTTTTAATTCCATGGGTAGCTTTGACCATAACTCAGCTGCATTATAAGGCAAAGTGGCTGCTTAATAAGGCCCAGCTTCTTGACTATTTGCAGTGTGAGCAGGGCTGGTGTTAGACATGCAGGGGACCCACTACTACTACTACTACTACTACTAATCATTTATATAGTGTTACAAGGCATACTCAGCACTGCACAAACACATAAGGCCCGATTCTGATCCCGACGCAGATCTTCTTTGTACGTTTGGGCTGACCCGGACGTACAAAGGAGATCGCGATTCTGATCCCATGGGGCACGTGCAGCTCCGGGGGATCAGAATCACGAACAGCACTGTATGTGCAGGCTGGGACATACAGAAAAGCCCGACTAACTCAGTCAGGGCATTTAAATGGAGCTACAGTGCCATGGCGTCATGTTGCCATGGCACCACTGCTCCATTTTAATGCCGCGATGCCGGCCACCTGCTATAAAGTTAATTCTCCACACCCTGGCCCCCGATCCAGCCTCCAGGCTGCGGGGAATTAACTTTTGCACAACCCTCCCCCCCCCCCAGCCCCTTCTGCACCCCATAGCTCCCAAAACAACATGTCCAGGAAAGTTATTCCACCCAAAGGATGGAATACAGGGCTGACATCAGAATCTGCAACCACCCACTGCCTGTCTACTCTATGTCCCTGTGCTTCCCCTTCCCCACCCCTGTATAACTTCCCCATACAATTGGCGGGAATGTTATACAGGGGCAAGAGCCATTGGGACGTCCATCCCCGCTATTCGTGCCTCAGAATAACCCCCATATAGAAGACAGTCCCTGCTCGTAGAGCTTACAATCTAGTTAAGACAGCGGAAAACAAGAGAGAGAAGGGGTTCAATAGGGAGAGGAAACACAAGGGGAACAAGAGACTAGGAACCAAAAGTGGCCTCAAAGAGGTAAGCCTTTAGCATGGATTTGAAGAGGGAGAGAGATGAGACTTGATATAAGGAAAGAGGAAGCTTGTTCCAGGCATAAGGAACAGCAAGGTGAAAGGATCAAAGTCAGGAGTTGGCAGAGAAGGAAAAGGCATAGAGAGAAGAAAGCCAGAGGAGGAGCGGAGTTCACGAGAAAGGGCGTAGGGAGAGAGGACAGAGGAAAGGTATTTTTTATTTTATTTATTTATTTATTTATAAGGATTTCTATACCGTCCCTGCCAGAGATCAAGGGTGGTTTACAATCAACCAACAAAAATTAGATTAAACTCTTATTTATAACTTACATAAAGTTTGAATCTAGTATACACGTATAACAGTAAACTTCTTTTACAATACAATAAACTTCATTTCAATAAACATATTATACAATCAACTTATTTACAAAGGGGATATGAGCATTTGTGAAGTGCACTAGTAAGATAACTTGTATTTGATTATGCTGAGGGATATATTAGGGAAGGTCAGTGTGTATATTCAAGGATATTCATTTTATGTAGGGTATATTTTGTGTATCTCGTTTGCATCGCCAAAATGCTCTTTGAATAAGTAAGTTTTGAGGTAATGGAGTAATGAGGGACAATAGAGTGAATGCATTTATAGGTTAGAAGGAGAAGTTCGAATTGGATATGGAAATGGAAGGGGAGCTAGTGAAGTGATTTCAGAAGAGGGGTTATATTTATTTATTTATGTTGCTTGTTTGCCTTTTGTGAACAGGTTGGGTGTTGGTATGTTATTGATGTTGCTACTTCTCGCTGATCTGTTGGGTTTGGTGCAGATGAGATTATGCAGAATTCTGGCTTTTAGGTTGTTTTTGATCTTGAAGATGGTCAGGGCAGATTTGCATTTGGAATGTGATATGTCTAGCAACCAGTGTAGTTGGTGCAGGAGGGGAGTTATGTATGTGCTCTCACCAAGATGATCCCATGATGGTTCGTGCAACGGTGTTTTGTACTAGCTGCAGGGGTCGGGTAGATTGTTTAGTTAGACCTTGGAAGAAAGCATTACAATTGTCCAGGGATGGCGTTATGATGGACTGACATATTGTTTGAAAGTGGTCTTGATTGAGGAGAGGTTTTAATCTCCTGATTATTGCTAGCTTGTGGATGGCAGACTTGGAAGTTTTGTTGATAGGGACTTATATATATGAGTGTACTGGGGTTGGTGGAAGATTAGCCACGTAGCAGAGTTCTGAATAGATTGAAGAAGAGAAAGAGAACTCTGAGGAGGCTACAAAGCCCACCTGCAGACTATGCCTCCTGCCTCCTTCAGCCTGAGGCAAACTTGGGGTGCCCTTTAGCATAGGTGCCCAGGCAAATGCTCTGTTTGTTACCCTGTAATGCTGGTCCTGAGTGTGGGGGATGAGCATCTGGAGGGGTGTGTGTGTGTGTGTGTGTGTGTGTGTGTATGTGTGTGTGTGTGTGTGTGTGTGTGTGTTTGTGTGTGTTTATGCGCAAGAGCTGACTGTCTGGGAGCAGAGTGTGTGTGTGTGTATGTGTTTACAGATTTGAGGGATAAATGACTAGGGACAGTATAGGCCCATTTCTGTCCCAGACGTACAAGCCCTCTGTATGTCCAGTCTGAACAAGGCGTACAGAGGGTATCGCAATTCTGATCCCATGGGGCATGTCTATCCCCGCGGGATCAGAATCATGATCAGGCCTGTACATGCAGGCCAGGACTGTGATTCAGCCCAGCCTGCACATCCAGGCCATGCCCGACTAACTCAGTCTGGGCTTTACAATGAAGCCGCAGCACCATGGTGTATGGCTGCCATGGCACCATGGCTCCATTGTAAAGCCGTGATCCCATTCGGCAGGTCCTTCACTGCATTCCCCGCAGCCCAATCCCCAATCCGGCCTCCCAAGGCCCGCGTTGGACTGTGGGGAATGCTCACTGCCCCCTCCTGCCATTTTCTGGCCCCGGCCCGCTGATCCCTGGTGACTAGGGAAGTTATTCCACCTCGGAGGTGGAATAACTTTCCCGTGCAGGTCGCCAGCCCCGGACATACAGGGCCGTCATTAGAATTGTCCCTGTATGTCCAGGGTCGATGACCGCCCACCCTAACTCTGCCCCTTCCCTGTCCCCATCTAACTTCTCTGAACAACTGGCGGAGAAGTTAGCCACCGGCGGGAAGGGGAACAAATAGCAGGTCGCAATGACCCCATGTGTGTATGTCTGAAGCTGAAGAAATCACAACTTGCTAGTGGGCTTTGAGGTCCCCTCCCAGAGTTGGTCCCCAACTATATCTATCACCAGTCTTGGCAGATGTACATTTCAAAAGCTTATATATTCCAATCACTAAATAGAAAATAAACTTATTTTATCTACCTTTGTTTTCTGGCCATTTTATTTTTCTAGTTCTTTGGCTCTGGTTTCTGTTTTTCTTTGTCTTCTCTTGGCTCTTTTTTCTAGGGTTACCTGTCTACTTGTCTTTCTTCTTTCTCTTGTCTTCACGGTCATCACCTACATCAGTATGTAAAACTAATCTTTCTTTTTCAGTTTTCTTCCTTCTCCTTTTACCATTTAGTTGTCATCCTCCTGCTGTTTACTGCATTTACCCACAGCTTTCCATCACTTTTCCTCATCCAGCCCTCCTATTCCCAAGCCTCTTTATGCCCAGTCTTTTTCTAACTCTCCCCGTGTCCAGCATCTTCCCTCATTTCTCTCTCACCTTCCCCATTCAGGGTCTCTCTCTCTCTTTCCCATCTTCATTAGCTCCATTCAACTACTGCTACTACTACTAATTATTTGTATAACGCTACCCCCAACACATGTCCAGCATCTCTTCTGTCTCCCTAGTTCCCACCACCCTTACCAGTATCTTTTCTGTCTGTCTCCCTAGCCCTACCCTTAATGTTCAGTCTCACCAGTTGTTGCACACTCCATGTCCAGCATCTCTTCTCTCTGGCCTCCCCAGTAACCTTCCCCCTAATGTTAAACATCTCATGTCTATCTCCCTCCTTCCCTTCCATCATTTCCTGTTTCCATAGTTTCCCCCATGATCATTAACTTCTGATTTCCCTAGCCCTCCCCTTCCATGTCCAGTATCTCATCTGTTTCCCGAGTTCCTCCACAAAGGCCATCATTTCCTCTGTCTCACCAGTCATCTAATGCCTCCCTGCTCAGAGACCCCCCATATCAAGCATCTCTTATCTATTTCCCTCCCTTCCCTGTCTAGTATCTCCACTGACTCCTTCGTTCCCCCTCCCCCATGTCCAACTTCTCTGCCTTCCAGTCCTATGCCACCTCAACATCAAGAATCTCCCTGCCAGGGGGGCGGAGCCTGATGTCCAGCGGGTAGGACGCTTTGCGTTGAAGCTCCCGAGAGGCCTACTTAGAATCCTGACTTAATACCTATACAAACTTACTATTTTGCTCCGAGCTGACCGGGGTACCTCGGGGGGGGATGGCGGCCCATAAACCAGCGCGCTTGGACTTCGGGTCTCCTTCTTCTTCTCACGGAAAACGCTCCAAAACAGAGGTGTCCTCCCCACAGAAGATGGTTCCATTTCGTGAAAACCCCGAAATGCACCTGGAGATTTTGGAGGAAATACGCGGTGTGAAGGAATTGGTGCAGTCCAATGGAGAAGCGCTTCGAGCCATGCGAGAAGACTTTGGAGTGCTCCAGGACCGACTTGAAAGTCTTTCATTACGGCAGGACAACATGGCGGGGGTCCTCGACTCGCACGCGGTGCGCTTGGGCAAACTGGACAAGGCTGAGCGCCAGATACAGAATCTTCAAAAGGAGTTAGAAGATAGCAATAATCGAGCCCGTCGCAACAATGTGAGGCTCCTCGGAATGCCGGAGGGGGTGGAAGCAGGAGATATAAGAGAATTCTTGCTCAAAACTCTTCCCTCCTTGCTGAAGATCACTTTTCATAGAGAACTGGAAATCGATCGAGCACACCGTGTTCCTGCCCACATGGCGCCCAACCGCACGACCCCCCGGCCTATTATCTTTAGCTTGCTACGATATCAACAAGTGGAACAAATTTTAAATGCTGCCCGAGCGAATCATCATTTGGAATTTGAAGGTCGTAAAGTCTCCTTCTTTCCTGATTTGGCAAAGCCTACCGTTGACCGTCGGAAGAAACTCCTTGCTCTTCGCCCTCGACTTCAACAGCTACAGGCTCGCTTTGGCCTGTTGTATCCAGCGAAGCTCCGTGTGACTCTCCACAACCAAACCAGGACGTTCGAAGATCCTGATCTACTATCAACATTTTTAGACTCCAAAGAAGCAGAGCAGATGCGCTGATCCCAAATCTTGGACTCTTATCTGTCGGCTCTGTCCGCCATTTTGAAGGGCCCGATGCGGCGGTCATAGCCAAGCACAGAGATTGCCTGGACTTTCTTTCTTTCTCTATATGACTTTTGTTTTTTGGTCTCCTATCCCTTCATGATGTGTGCCTCGGTCGGATTCGGAGCACGCACAGTCCTACAGGTTATGTGTTTTTTCAATTTCGGCCTTCTCTGGGGTTTCTCCCCGCAGACACATGGTCGCCAGTAATTTTGGGGTTTTGCTTCTCCTCTACCTTACTGCGGTTTTCTTTGTTAATGTGGGGCGCTTCATTGTATTATATTAGCTTATTTTTCTTATGTCATGTGTACAGCCAGATACAGTCAGTTTGAGGGACATAGTGAAATTATGTGTGCTATAATGCTCAGAATTTTTAACTTTTCTGAATGGCCTTATGTAAACTCTTATCAATCACCGTAAAAGGCATTAATGGTCCACTCAAAGGAAAGAAAATCCTTAGCTATCTTAGCCATGAGCATGTTGATTTAGTGTTTCCTCAGGAAACGCATTTAAACTTTGCTGAAACACTGAAACTCAATGCTAAGCCTTACATGGTAGCTGCCTCTTCTCCCACCGTTTCCAAATGGTACGGGGTAGCCATACTGGTTAAGAAGTCTTTGCACGCTACTGTACTTGATATTAGCGTTGACAAAGAGGGTAGATGGGCCCGTGTGCACCTTGAGGTTGGAGATAGTGAATTCACGTGTATTTGCATTATGCCCCGAATGTGGACAACCCTGCTTACTATGCAAGTATTGCGCAGTTGGCATTGGCCTCTGCCAATGCTCCATTAATACTTGGTGGCGATTTTACTTCAGTGTTCCCTCAATCTTTTCTTCTCAAATAAGGCGCTCGTTGGCTGGAAGATCCAGTACCGAGTAGACCTGTGTGGCTAGATATAGAAGCGGGCCTTTGCAAACCGATTCCTCTTACTTTTCTCCCTGGTATGACTCTCCCATCAGACTCCCACTATCCACCAATGCTTTTAGACACTTTAGGTGCCTTTAATACTCTTATGCAATCTTTTAGACTCCCGACTCTGGTCAGTGCAACTTCAGCATCGCCTTCGGAGTACTAGGGTACTCCCGCCATCGGCATTCTCTACATAAGGTTGATTGGAGACTTTCCGATCTATCGGTAGTTCACCGGGTGTAGCATCCAATTTTACTAAACCTTATGTAATGCTATAACTAGAGATACCCCTATAGCGCAGAAAGTATGGGAGAGAGATTTGCATGTGACTTTGACCTCGGAGCAATGGAGCCTTATCTGGAGTAGAGGGACACGGGTTCCCGATCCGCCTCACTCACTCAGACCCTCTTCTTTCTAGCCCACCGGTGTTTTTACACTCCTCACAGATTAGACAAATGGAACACTACTCAGGGCAATGGTTGCTGGACAAGTCCTGTGGCCATTGGTTCATTGCCTCATGTTATGCATGAATATCCCGCACTACAGTATTACTGGCGTCGGGTCTGGGGTCGTATTTAGTCTATCTCGCACTCTCAGGAGCCCCTTTCTTGGAGGATAGTGGGACTTCGCCCAGTTGCGGGGATCCCCTCTCTCCCAAAAATGGCTTATCTCCCTTCGAACTTTATGCTTGGCATTGCTATTTCCCTAATTAAGTACTACCGGAAATTTAGCTCCCATCTGAGCCCCAATGACTGGTGGAATCATGCCTGTCTTTACAGTAAATATGTACAAATACCTCGTCTGTTCGCTTCCCCTGTTCAGACTCCTTCTCATTGGTCTCAATGGAAGATGCTCAATGACTATGTACATTTTGCTAAATGCTCTCATCTGACTGTCTAACTTTGTATATATCTCTGTCCCATGATCATGCTGTATCGTAGATGCTCTTTTGATCGTTTGATGTATAATCACTGTTAATTGGAAGTGCCCACATGCTGATCTAATCGGGTAGAGAAGAAGCATCGGGGTGGGGGGTAATTGGGTTTACTTTTCCTTATTGTATACTTGTTTTGTCTCCTTTGGTGTGTTGTTTCTTTTGTTTGTTGCAAAATGAAAATAAAAGTTTAAAAAAAAAAAAAAAAAGAATCTCCCTGCCATACAACCTTTCCATCCCCCATCATGACTAGCATCCTCCCTATTTCAGGTCCACCATCCAACCTTCCTTACCCTTTCTCGCTGGTCTAGCATCTCCCCTTTGTCCTGCACCATCTTGTAGATAAAAATTAAATTAAAATCCCAAGAAACCAGGATTTTCATGCAGTGCAACACCAGAGAAACAAGCTGATACAGTGCCCCCTGTTCTGTGCAAAATATAAAGATGGCACATATAAAATCCATAAAGTGACATATTGCAGTCATTAAATTAAAAATAAATTATTTATCTGTTGTCTGGCTATTTTGAGTTTTCTAATTGCCTTGGTCCAGTGTCTGAATTCTGTGTCCTATCTTCTCTTAACTCTTTTCCAGAAACTGAAGTCCATCTGCCACTTCTTTCCCTTCAAGCTCTTATTCCTGTGTCTACTAACTCTCTCCCAAATCCAGCATCTTCCTTCCCCTACCTGCTCGCTGTCCAGTGTCTTCCCCCTCTCTCTCACCCTCATCCAATGTCTTCCCCACTTTCTCACCCCCTCTCTGCCAGTCTTTCTCTTCTCTAACCCTCCCAGCCCAGTGTCTTTCTAACCCTCCCAGCCTATCTTCTCCTTCTCTCCCCCACATCTGCATCTTCCCCATATTCTCTAACCCCAACATCTAGCAACTCCCTTGTCTTTCACCCTAGCCTCACTCTCTCTATCTCTCTTAGGAATGTTTTTGAATGTTTGCCTCCATCTTCTTTATTTGTTGACTTATTTTACAAGTGAGGTAATTTTCTGTTCTAGGCGGTTAATAGCTTAACACAAAAACATTCACAGGTGGTGACTACAAGCTTGTAAAATCCTTTAGGTTAATCTTAAAAAATATATATTTTGACTTTTTTTCTGAAAATCAAACATATCATTTAGCATTCTAAATCAATTTAGCTTCACTTGACCATGATCACATTTAAAAAAAGTGTTTTGATAGTAGCAATATTCCTGCCCTAAGAAGTATGGAAAGGTGCAGATGTCTGACTGTGCTCCAGCCTGGATTTAGGGGCTTGTTTACAAAGCCGTGGTAGTGGTTTCTGCTCGTTATCGGAGCCGCGGCCCCATTGATTTCAATGGGGCTGCGGTTCCAATAACAATCGGAAACGGCTACCACAGCTTTGTAAACAAGCCCCTTAATGTCAGTCTAAATATATTTCTACCCAGGTACTTCAAAAGGTGTAAAAAAGACTATTTGCATGAATAGGTCTTTGTAGGCAAGCCTGTGGGAATTTCAAAGTGTATTAGTGGAACACAAATAGGCAACAGAATAACATATTCAGCTATCCTGGCCATACGGATAGGGGTACATCCCTGCTGACAACCATGGAGTATACATACTTGTAAGACCTTTCTATTTAATCTGTGTCTTTTTTGTGTCTTTCCATTTTGTACTTCACCATCTTAGATCTCTTCCTCCTGTTTTCTCTGAAGAACTTTATGTCCTGACAAATTTTTACATTTTTGAGGATGATCTCCTCTTTATCTGCTTTTAGGACAGCGGCTATTCAGATTTTATTTCTATTGACCTTCCAGAGGCTTGCAAGTTTCATCTCTGTATACGTTTAGCTTCTGCTCTCTACTGATAGCTTGTCATAAATCCCTGGCAAACTTGCTTTGCTCATCTATACTTAAATTAGAGGATGAAATAAATCCTAAATTGTTTCCATCTAACAAAAGGAAAAGGAATCATATTTTGCAGTTTGGCAAACTCTGAAAGTTCATTTCAAGATGGAAGTCTTGCTTAACAACTCCATGTAGTGTATTATTTTTCACATTTCAAATTGATAGGGACACCCCTGCATTAATATCAAATGAAGCTTTTAGAATTTATATAGCTTTTTAGATGTTTATTCAAGATGACATCAGCCTTCAGAGTGTAGTCCCTGAGATCAAGAAGAGGTCTCACATCACCCCCTAGTGATCAACATGTGGTGACCTCTAAAGAAAAACACAGTAAGTGGACTTAAGATCAAAAAGAATAAAACGAATGGCTAGAAGCTACGCAAGCCATTGCTGCTATTCTTTACTTAACATCCTTTTCACAGTAAAAAAAATAAATAATAAAGCTCTGGCCATTGGAAGACTGCAGCTTAATTCTTTTGCCTCAACCTCTTACTGTTAGTAACTAAACCATTAAAATGTCTACACTTCAGAGGAGAAAATGGAAAATTGTGGAGGCGAAGTAAAGGTTGATAGGAAAAAATACAAATAGGAGAGCTTAGAATCTGGGCAGAAAATAAATTGTGATCTTTATACTGTTATTCAGAGTCCTAATTTTTGCCCCATTGCTTTGTAGGATAGCTAATGTTTCAATTATATTCACCATATAGAAACAAAAGTGATATTAGCAATGATTTAAAAACACTAATCCTGTAGAATATTTTCTGGACAGATCTGTTGAGAATGACCTGTCAATTTTCTTAGTTCCCCTAGGGCATTTTAGGTCAGCTATGGCTTTGAATTTACATTCCTAAGAAGTGTGGTATTTGGGGTCTCTGATTCTACCCATAGAAATTAGTGCTGCAGGCCTCATAATGCATAAGATAGGGTTGTCAGAAATTCAAGACTGGTCCAAAATGTCCTTACTGGAACCACATAAGTTGACAGATTTGTTTTGAGAACAATTATATGAATCCCTTAAAATTCAGCTATTTTGCTTAATATTTTTTGAAACAAGCACTGGCAGAAAAAATAAGTATTGCTTTTAAATTATTTCTTGTAATTCAATTCATGTGTTGCAATATCAGAAAGCAGCTCATATTTCTGGATACTCTTTCCTATAGCTATACCCAACCCAGATCATTCTGTGCGCAGCAAGGATGTGAACATTCGAAAATCTAGTGTGTGGTTCATTTTTAGGTCATTTGCGCTTTTTAGAATTTTTTTTCCTGGTTTGTTTAACACATTTATTTTAATAAATCCTTTTAATATTTGTTAGAAAAATAAAATGTATGCCTATCGATTTAATGTGTTAATTTGTAGAGTAATGCATTAAATTGATTTAGTACACTAAGGGGTCAGTTTAGAAGCCTTATTCATGATTTGCACTAGTGAAAAGAACCATTCATATGTACAAATTACATCCACACCCAAAAAGCAATTTTAGAAATGTCCAAATTTGCACATTTGCCCCGATCATGTACAGTACAAATCATATAGGGGCTTTTCTTGTGATGTTTTTTGTCTCTTGTCTCCCCCTTACCTCCTCGTTTGACGTCCAACTTTGTTCCACTGCCCCAACTCACCAACACGGCCACTGCCTTGACCTGATATTTTTCTCGAATTGCTTACCCTTGAACTTCTGTAGCTCAGTTCTCCCCTTACCTGACCATCACCTTTTAAGCTTTAATCTTCATCACCCGTTGCCTCAACCTCATCCTGTCTCCTCCAACCTATTTAGAAATCTTCATGTTATTGATCCCTTGGCCCTCTCTTCCACCATTTCTTCATCTCTTTCTTCCACTATGTCATCTGAGTCTGTTGACGAGGCAGTAACTTCCTATAATGCTGCACTCTCCTTGGCTCTGGATGCCCTTGCTCTACCCATCCCACGTTCTGTGAGACATTCTATACCCCAGCCCTGGCTTTCACCCACTACCTGCAATCTACATTCCTGTGCCCGCTCTGCTGAGCATGCTTGGCTCAAATACCGCTCCCCTGCAGACTTTCTTCACTTCAAATTCATGCTTGTCTCTTTCCAGTCAGCCATAGCTCTTGCCAAACAAGACTACTATGTCCATCTGACTAACTCTCATGCATCTGATCCTCACCGTCTCTTTACTACTCTCAGCTCTCTCCTCAAAGTGCCTCTGCCTCTGATCCCTCCCTCCCTTTCTGCCGAAACCCTAGCTGACTATTTCCATGACAAAATCCACAAGATCACCCTCCAATTCCCCACAAAGTCAGCTACTTCCCCTCCTCCCCCTCTCCACTCCCAATTACCCCCCCCCCCCCACACACACACACACCTCTGCTACCCTCCCTTCCTTTCCTGTGATCTCTGAAGAGGAAACTGCACATCTTTCTTCCTCCAAACTCACTACCTGCTCCTCTGATCCTATCCACACCCATCTCCTAAGCCCCATCTCCTCCACTGTTGTCCCTTTGATCTCTCATATTCTCAACCTGTCGCTCTCCACTGCAACAGTCCCTGCTGATTTCAAGCATGCTGTAGTCACACCTCTCCTCAAGAAACCCTCACTTGATCCCACCTGTCCTTCTAACTAACAACCCATCACTCTCCTTCCCTTCATTTCTAAACTACTTGAATTTGCGGTTCACTGCCGCTGCCTCAACTTCCTCTTCTCTCTTGCCCTGGATCCCTTACAGTCCGGCTTTTGTCCTCTACACTCTACTGAAACGGCTCTTGCCAAAGTCTCCAGTGACTTATTCCTGGCAAAATCCAAGGGCCTTTACTCTATCCTCATCCTTCTCGACCTCTCTGCTGCTTTTGACACTGTTGACCACAACCTTCTCCTCGATACCCTGTCCTCGCTTGTTTTTAGTGGCTCTGTACTATCCTGTTTCTCCTCCTATCTCTCCCATCGCTCTTTCAGTGTGTGTTCTGGTGGCTCCTCCTCCTCTCCTACCCCACTCCCAGTTGGTGACCCCAAGGATCTGTCTTGGGTCCGCTCCTTTTCTCTCTATATACCCAGTCCCTTGGTGCGCTTATCTCTTCCCATGGCTTGCAGTACCATCTGTATGCCGATGCCTCCCAGATCTATCTTTCTACGCCTGAAATCTCTACGGCAATCCATACCTGTATCTCTGCCTGCCTTTCTGACATTGCTGCTTGGATGTCTCACCACTGCTTGAAATTGAACATGGCCAAGACTGAACTCATCTTTCCCCCTAAAACCTCCCCTTCTCTTCCTCCTTTCTCAGTCTCTGTGGATAACTCTGTACTCCTTCCTGTTCCCTCGGCCTGCAATCTGGGGTTTGTCTTTGACTCCTCTCTCTCTTTTTCCACACATATCCAGTTCGTAGCTAAGACCTGCTGTTTCTTTCTCTATAACATTAGCAAAATCCACCCTTTCCTCTCCGAACACACTACTAAAACATTTATCCACTCCTTAATCACCTCCTGTCTTGACTACTGCAACCTACTCCTTGCTGGTCTCCCTTTGAATCATCTCTCTCCCCTTCAATCTGTTCCAACACTCTGCTGTGCGACTAATCTTCTGCCAGCCTCGTCATGCCCATGTTACTCCTCTTCTCAAGTCTCTCCCTGTCCGTTTCCGCATCCAGTTCAAAATTCTCCTGCTAACCTATAAATGCATTCACTCTGCGGCTCCTCACTACCTTTCTTCTCTTATCTCTCCTTACAACCCCCCTCGGGAACTTCGCTCTTCTAGCAAACTACTTCTTTCTGCACCCTTCTCTTCTACTGCTAACTCCAGACTTTGCTCCTTTCACCTTGCTGCACCTTACGCCTGGAACAAACTACCTGTATCGGTACACCAGGCACCCTCTCTAACCCTCTTCAAATCCAAGTTGAAAGCTCACCTCTTCGCTGCTGCTTTTGGATCTTGACACACCTGATCTCCTCTTCTCTCCCATTTTCTTTCCCCTAGTTTATCCATGCTTACACCTTCTGTGTTTTGTCTTGTGTTTTGTCTTGACTAGATTGTAAGCTCTAATGGGCAGGGACTGTCTCTTACATGTCTGTTCAGCGCTGCGTATGACTGGTAGTGCTTTACAAATGCTCAGTAGTAGTAGTATTAAGATTGACAATTGGTTCCTAATTTCTGTACAAGAATTGTTCTTGGATTGTATTGTAAAATTTGCATAAATATAAAATAAAAAAAAGTCATATAGGGGCATGTTAGGGCATGGTTCAATTGGATGCATATGTATCTCTGATTTCATATAGGGTTGCATATAGCCGCCATACATTATCCATGTCTGCATTTACACTTGTCACGAGTTACTTTTAGGTTCTTGAGAAGTGCTTGTTTCAGCCAGCCTTTTACTGGAGGGATTAAGGGGGACATTCTCCACAATCCCCCAAAATGTATTTCCCCCTTCACAAGCTATATGGGTAGATAATTGATGTCCATCCCCATGTTTGGCAGGATTTTCAGGTTTGTGATAACATACACGTCTATGGTGAAGGGTGGAGATCTGTTGATTTTAGATCAGACTTACACATACCTGGCTTCACCTTTAAAACTGAAATAAAATTGTAGCCACATGGATAGCCTTTCTAAAATGTGCCTCTAAATTTTTCAACTCATGCATATCCTTTATGGGTTGCTTTTGAGATGACTTGTATTCAAGGACTGCAACAAAACATCCTATTATTGTTTGTCAATGAATGCCACTGGTAAAGAATTTTCAGCTCTAAGAGAATTTTGCAAGTCTAATTGTGTTCTGTTCTTTGAACATATTGTGATTCCTATTACGAGAACAGTGGGTTCAATTCACCCAAATTCCTCCTAGCCTCTGGAAGAAAAATATTAAAGGAACCTTGAACAGCAAGGAGCCAATTTTTCAAATCAATCTAGCCTCATGACTATGGAGCTAGAAGCTAGATATGACTGTCTAGAAATTTCCCCCAGCAATCCTAAGTAATAATCTCCTTATTTTGTTAGGTAGCAATATATTATTTAATTAACTTAAAAGTAAGTATAACCGAGGCACAGCGGATGCAGTGCTCTCCCCATCACACCCCCCCTCGCCCCGTAATAATCACACAACTCCAATATTGGCATAACACAACTCCAATATTGGCATAATAACGCAGCTTTATTAACTTTTAACCACAGTCAACAATAATTCCAAACAATCAATTGAAACCTCCACCTCAACAGTAATGACTCACCAGCCATATGGGTAGCAACGTGAAGTCATTGCCATTGCCACCGCAGAGAGTCTACGGCTATCAACCTACCACCCCTTCCTCCGGCTTCATCATATTACTAGCAAAAGCCCCACCGGGGTTATCCGGATCGGGGGGTACCCCACCCCCGCCCTACTAATAGCTAAGGCTTCGGACCCCGGAAACCTCCGGGATCCCACCACACCCCCCCCCCCAGTTGCAATACCCCCAATATCCCATTCCCTACCCCAGGTAGAGGGCGGGAGGGCGGGACATCTGCTGCCTTCTTCCCCCTTGCGTGCCCAAATGCAGGGCTCGCCGGCTTGCTCTCCTTTCCTCCCTCCCCCCTCGCTTCATTTTTCTCCTGCCTCAGACGCGGGAGCCAATCAATTTAAAGGATGCCGCCCGGGCCTCCCATGATGCCTTCCTCCCCCGCGGCCCACTGAAGGGGAGGATCGCCACACGCTGCCGGCCCGGTTACCGCTGGCCGGCCAGGTACATGGCCCTGCGGCCTTCTTAATTCTCAGAGGTAGGTATAACACAGAGGTGGAATTTAAGTGGCTAATTTAATTTTCTATACATAAACAACAGATATTACTTAGTAGGCTACATTCTTGCCAGCAAAGTTAGGGGGAGTTTTCAATGGCAACTTAGCCTGCCAGCTCGCTATACTATTCAATGGCAACTTAGCCTGCTAGCTTGCTATACTATTCAATGGCAACTTAGCCTGCTAGCTTGCTATACAGTAATGTTATAATGTAGAAAAAAGTGGGCAAAACTCAGAGAATATTTTAAAGACATAAACCCTTAGTAAATAAAAGTAAGATGAAAAAGAGGCCACTATAGTTCTCAAAAGATGTACCTGAAAGGGTAATGAAAAAAGAGACTATCCTTCATAAAGTACAAGAGATTGCAGAAAGAGGAAGGCAAGCAAGAATATCTGAAAAAGCTAAGAAAAGTTGGGAAATAGTGAGGAAATAAAAAATGCAAATGGAAGAAAGAATAGCCAATACATTAAAATGGGGGACTAACACATTTTTTTTTTTTAGATACATCGTTGAGACGAAGAGGTGCAAAACTGGTATTGTCAGACTCAAGTATGAAGGGAGGAATATGTACTGTAGAAGCTGAAAACAATAAAGCAAAATTGCTAAGCAATTATTTCTGTTCTGTGTTCACAGATAAAGGGAAAAAACACATACAAAACTAATAGAAGTGAGGCAGATCCTGAATGATTTTCAGAAAACTGTCTTTCTGAGGACTAACTAAATTAAAAGTTGACAAAGCGGTGGGGTCAGATGGGATACATCTAAGGGTACTGAAAGAACTTAGGAAAGTTCTGGCAGTTCTACTTTCTGAACTCCTCAATGATGCTTTTGAGTTGATAGTAGTTACAAAGGACAGGAGAAGGAAGGATGCATCCATCTCCACAAAAGTAAAAGTAAGAAGGATATAGGGAACCACGGGCTGGTTAATCTGACCTCTCTGGTGAGTAAGTTAAAGGAAATACCACTGGGGGGCGGAGCCTGATGTCCAGCGGGTTAGACGCTTCGCGCTGAAGCTCCCGAGAGGCCTACTCAGAATCCTGACTTAATACCTACATAAACTTAATATTTTGCTCCGAACTTACCGGGGTACCTCGGGGGGGATGGCGGCCCACAAACCAGCGCGCTTAGACTTCGGGTCTCCCTCTTCTTCACACGGAAAACGCTCCAAAACAGAGTTGTCTTCCCCACAAAAGATAGTTCCACTTCGGGAAAACCCCGAAATGCAACAGGAGATCTTGGAGGAAATACGCGGTGTGAAGGAACTGGTACAGTCCAACGGAGAGAAGCGCTCCGAGCCATGCGAGAAGACTTCGGTATGCTTCAGGACCGGCTTGAAGGTCTTTCACTACGGCAGGACAACATGGCGGGGGTCCTCGACTCGCACGCGGTGCGCTTGGAGAAACTGGACAAGGCTGAGCGTCAGATACAGAATCTTCAAAAAGAGTTAGAGGATAGCAATAATCGAGCCCGTCGCAACAATGTAAGGCTCATTGGAGTACCGGAGGGGGCGGAAGCAGGAGATATAAGAGAATTCCTGGTCAAAACTCTTCCCTCCTTGCTGAAGATCACTTTTCACAGAGATCTGGAAATTGACCGAGCACATCGTGTTCCTACCAACATGGCGCTCAATCGGACGACCCCCCGGCCTATCATCTTTCGATTACTGAGATATCAGCAAGTTGAGCAAATTCTAAATGCTGCCCGGGCGAATCATCATCTGGAGTTTGAAAGTCATAAAGTCTCCTTCTTCCCTGACTTGGCAAAGCCCACAGTTGACCGTCGGAAGAGACTCCTTGCTTTTCGCCCTAGACTTCAACAGCTACAGGCTCGCTTTGGCCTATTGTATCCAGCGAAGCTCAGAGTGACTCTCCATAACCAAACTAGAACATTCGAAGATCCTGATCTACTAGCAACATTTTTAGATTCCAAAGAAGCAGACCAGATGCGCTAATCCAACAACTTGGATCTGTAATCCGCCGGATCTGCCCGCCATTTTGAATGGCCCGACGCGGTGATCACAGCCTGGAACAGAGACTGCCTGGACTTTTCTTTCTTTCTATATATAACTTTCTTGGTCTCCTATCCCTCCATGATGTGCACCTCGGTTGGATTCGGAACATGCACAGCTATATAGGTTATATGTTTCAATTTAGGCCTTCTCTGGGGTTTCTCCCCGCAGACATATGGTCGCCAGTAATTTCTGGGGTTCTGCTTCTTCTCTAATGCACTTCGGTGCTTATTTTTTTTATATGGGGCGCTTCATTGTTTTTCATTAGTTTATTTTCTATCATGTCATGTGTACAGCCATATACAGTTAATATGAGGGACATTGTGAAATTATGTGCGTTATCATGTTCTTTTTCAGAATTTTTAACCCTTCTGAATGGCCTTATGTAAGATCTTATCGCTGAACGTAAAAGGCATCAATAGTCCAATCAAAAGAAAGAAAATCCTTAGCTATCTTAATCATGAGCATGCTGATTTAGTGTTTCTTCAGGAAACGCATTTAAACTCCGCTGAAACACTGAAACTTAATGCTAAGCCTTACATGGTGGCTGCCTACTCTCCCGTGGGGTAGCCATCTTGGTTAAGAAGTCTTTGCAAGCTACTGTAATGGATACTAGCTCTGATAAGGAGGGTAGATGGGCCCGTGCACACCTTAAGGTTGGAGATAGTGAATTCACGTGTATTTGTATTTATGCTCCGAATGTGGATAACCCTGCTTACTATGCAAGTATTGCGCAGTTGGCACAGGCCTCTGCCAATACTCCATTAATACTTGGCGGCGATTTCAACCAAGTACTTGATCCTTTGATAGATAGACTGCCGCCTAGAACGAGTGGTCCACCCAAGAGTCTTGATACCCTTACAGCTCTGATGAAAGATCTTGCGTTAGTAGATATATGGAGGCTGCTTCACCCCTCCGACTTAGAGTTCACCTTTTTCTCAGCCCCCCATCACTCACAATCTAGAATAGATTTTCTTCTTATCTCCAAAGCACTGATATCCCGAGTGGACACGGCTAGGATTCATCCTCTCCATATTTCAGATCATGCTGCCATATCTTTCTCATTACATGTCACTACGCAAGGTGAACATCCCCGTGCTTGGTTTTTTGGGGCATAGCTATTTCCCTAATTACGAAATACTGGAAAAATAGCTCCCATCTGAGCCCCAATGAATGGTGGAATCATGTCTGTCTCTACAGTAAATATGAGCAAATACCTCGTATGTTAGCTTCTTCCGTTCAGACCCCCCACCACTTGTCTAAATGGAAGATGCTCAACGACTATGTTCAAACTGCTAAATGCTCTCATCTGACTGTTTAAATCTGTGTAAATCTCTGTCACATGATCATTCTGTATCGCAGATACTATTTCTGTTTGTTTTGATGTACAATTACTGTTGTTTGTAAGCGCTTATATGATGATACTTATCAGCTTAGAGAAGAAGCATAGGGGTGGGGGGGTAATTGGGGTTGCTTTTTCCTTATTGTATGCTTGTATTTGTCTCCTTTGGTGTGTTGTTTCTTTTTGCTTGTTTTAAAATGAAAATAAACGTTTAAAAAAAAAAAAGCAACAGAATAAAATCAAAATAAACTGAACCATCTAACTTCTCAAAAAAAAAAAAATAAAATAAAATAAAATAAAGGAAATACCACTGCAGAACAGGATAGTACAGTTTCTGGAAGCCAGTGGATTGCAGGATCTGAGGAAGAACGGCTTTAGTAAAAGTAGATCTGTCAGATGAATCTGATTAATTTCTTTGACTGAATGACCAGAGAGTTGGAATGAAAGTGCTAGATCTGATGTACTTAGAGTTCAGCAAAGTCTTTGATATGGTTCTACATTGATAAGAACATAAGAAATGCCATGCTGGGTCATACCAAGGTCCATCAAGTCCAGTATCCTGTTTCCAACAGAGGCCAATCCAGGTCACAAGTACCTCACAGGTTCCAAAAAAGGTACATGGATTCCACAATGCTTATCCTGGGGTAAACAGTGGATTTCCTGGGTCCTCTTTAATAATGGTTTATGGACCTTTTCTCCAGGAACTTGTCCAAACCTTTTTTTCAACCCAGCTACACTAACAGCTTTTACTATATCCTCCCGTAACGTGAAAAAATATTTTCTCCGATTAGTCTTAAATGTACTGCATTGTACCTTCATTGCCTGTCCCCTAGTCTTTCTAGTTTTTGAAGGAGTAAACAAATGATCTATGTTTACTGGTCCACTCCAGCTCTATCATATCTCCCCTCAGTTGTTTCTTTTCCAAGTTGAAGAACCCTAACCCTTTAAGCCTCTCCTCATAAGGGCATTCTTCCATCCCCTTTACTATTTTGGTGACTCTTCTCTGTATTTTTATAATTCTGCTATATATCTTTTAAGATATGGTGACCAGAATTGCACACTATATTCAAGGTGTAGTTGCACCATGGAACAATACAGAGGGATTAGAATATCCTTGGTTTTGTTCTCCATTCCTTTCCTTATTATTCCTAGCATTCTATTTGATTTTTTTGGCTGCCACTGCACACTGGGCAGAGGGTTTCAATGTATTATCCATGATAATGTCTAAAATCTTTTCCTGGGTAGTGGTTCTTAATGTGGAACCTTGCATCGTGTAACCATAGTTTGGGTTGTTCTTTCCTAGGTGCATAACTTTGTACTTGTCCACAATAAATTTCATCTGCCATTTAGATATTCAGTCTTCCAATTATTAAGGTCCTTTTGCAATTTTTCACAATCCTCATATGTTTTAACAACTTTGGATAATTTTGTGTCATCTGCTAATTTGATTACCTCACTTGTTATTCTCATTTCCAGGTTATTTATGAATATGTTAAAAAGTAGCAGACCCAGCACAGATCCCTGTGGTACTCCACTATTCACCTTTCTCCATTGAGAAAATTGGCCATTTAGCCCTATTCTTTGCTTTCTATCTTTTAACCAGTTCCTGATTCACAGTAGTACACTGCCTCCTATCGAATCACTTTTTAATTTTGCCAAGAGTCTGTCATGAGGAATCTTCATGACACACTAGATACTCTATATTGACTGGTCACCTTTATCTACCTGTTTATTCATACCTTCAAACAATACAACAAATTAGTAAGACAAGACCTTGCTTGGCTAAATCCATGTTGACTTTCTCCCATTAAAACATGACTATCTACAAGTTCATTAATTTTATTCTTTATAATGGTTTCTGCTATTTAGACTGGTACTGACATCAGGCTTGCCGGTCTATAGTTTCATGGGTCACCCCTGGAACCCTTTTTAAAAACTGGAATTATGTTGGCCATTCTCTAATCTTCAGGTACAACAGATGATTTTAATAATGGTTCACAGATTACTAATAGTAAGACTGCAACCTTATATTTTAGTTCTTTCAGCACCCTTTGATATATGCCATCTGGTGCAGGTGATTTGCTACACTTAAGTTTATCAAATAGTTCCTGGTTTATTGAAAATTGTTTCAGTTCTTCTGATACATCACCTTTAAATACCATTTCAGGCATGGGTAAGTTCCCTGCATCTTCTGTAAAGACTGAAGCAAAAAAATCATTCAGTCCTCCCTTAGCATCCCTTTTACCCCTCTATCATCTAATGGTGCAATTGACTCTTTCACAGCTTTTTTGTTAAAAGTATACTTGAAAAAGTTTGTATTGTGCATTTTTGATTCCACAGCAAGCTTTTTTGTCAAATTCTCTCTTTGTCTGCCTTATCAATGCCTTGCATCTAACTTGCCATTGCTATGCTGTTTCTCATTTTTATTATTTGGCTCCTTCTTCCTCTTCATGAAAGATGCATTTTTGGCTACACCAGCCTCTCTAACATCACCCTTAAGCTTTGCTGGCAGTTTTTTAGCCCTCCTTCCACCTTTCTTAAGATGTTGAATACATGTGGTCTGGGTTTTCAAGAGAGTATTTTTCAAACAACACCCATGCTTGATGTAAACCTTTAACCTTTGCAGCTGTCCTTTTTAGTTTTTTTCTTATCTATTTTCTTCATTTTTTCATAGCCTCCCTTTTGAAAGTTAAAAGGTAGCATTGTAGATTTCCTTGTCATCCTCCCTCTGTTTATTAAATCAAATGTGATTATGATATGATCACTATTGCCAAGTGGCCCCAACACCACTATCTCTTGCACCAGATTCCATGGTCCACTAAGGACTAGGTCCAAAATAGCTTACTCTCTTATCAGTTCATGAAACAGCTTCTCTAAGAAGCAGTCATTTATTTCATCTAGAAACTTTATCTCCCTAGCATGCTCTGCTGTGATATTAACCCAATCGATACTGGGGTAATTGAAATCACCCATTAATATTGTATGGTAACTTTTGTTAGCTTCCTTGATTTCTTTTAGCATTTCATCATCCATCTATTTATTCAGGCCAGGCGGACAGTAGTGCCCCCACTGCCATTGCCTTCCCCTTTTAATATGGAATTTTTATCCACAGAGATTCTAGTTTGTTTCCTGCAAAATTTCGTCTTGTGTGACTCAATGTTCTCTGTAACATAGTGCACAACCCTTACACCAATTTGATCTACCCTATCATTGCGATCTAGTTTGTTCCCAGGTATCACAGCATTGCATTGGTTGTCCTCCTTCCACTACGTCTCTAAGTTGCCAATTATATCTAAACTTTCCTATATTGCTATATAGTCTAGCTCTCCCATCTTATTTTTTTGACTTCTAGCATTTTAATACAGACATTTTGGGGGTTGCATTTTATTCATATTAGCAATCTAGTTTTCAGTTGATGGGGTAATTTGGAATCTTTCAGCTCTGTCTGTACTTAATGGCATCCTGGTTACTTTTATCTTTTTTTAGAATCTTTATTGGAGTTTAAAGAAGAATGCTTGCTCTAGCCATATTTTTTTATTTTCTATAGGGTATTTTTGTAGATTTTATTAAGAATATATATACTTTTCAGTCAAGATGAATTTTGAGTTGGCTGCCTAGAGGTGCATTCAAACATAGAAAATGATGGTAGATTTAAGACCCCACAACTTATCAAGCTTGCTCTTCCATACTAGCACTAAGCACTACAATCTCTTCCTCTCCCTTAGAAATCCTCTGAGTTTGCCCCATGCTTTTTTGAATTCAGATACAGTCCTTGTATCCTCTACCTCCTCTGGAAGTCTATTCCATGCATACACCATCTTTTCTGTAAAGAGATATTTCCTTAGATTACTCCTGAGTCTATCCACTTTCACCTTCTTCCTATCCCCTCGTTCCACAGCTTCCTTTCAATTGAAAAAGTCCCACCAACTCTAGATTTTTTGCCACAGATGTATTCAAATATCTCCACCATAATTCCCCTCTCCTGCCTTTCTTCCAAAGAATACATACTGATATTTCTAAGTCAGTTCTGTTATGCATTATGACAAAGACCACAACCATTTCAGTAGCCACCCTCTGGATCAACTCCAGAATTGCACACAGTAATCCTAATGAGGTTTCACTGGAAATGTACAGAGACACATCAGCTCCTCTTTCCTGCTGGCCATTCCTCTCCCTATGTACCCAAGCATTCTTCTGGCTTTTGCCATCTCCCTTTCTACCTGTTTGGCCACCCCCAGTTCCAGGTCTTCTTTTACACATAGAAGTATTTCAACCCCTATATTGTGCCGCTACCTTAGGGTTTACCACCAAATGCATCACAAAAATGTAACACTATTTTAAAATAGCTATTCAGGTTTTCCAAGGAAAGTAAGACAAATATCACTTTCCTACCAGAGATCATGATAGCAGTCTTTTAAAAACCACTTCAACCTGCCCTAACGCATGTAATAGCCAATTCAATCAATTGCATCACTTCTTGTTCTATTCTAAGCCTCGTTTTCTTTTCAAATACAGCACTATACTCTCCATCTGACATTGATTCTGTCATACATCACATCGTCAGAGTTTTTCTCCACACTCTCTATTCATGTGTGCAAATCCATTTGTTCCTCTTTTCTTATCTAATGCATAGCAGATATCCATGTGCAGGACTGCAGGAAGATAAGAAGACATAGACACTATTGTCATACAACAATGCTATATTACTTGGCATGATTCACTCTTGCCACCTATAGCATTACTACACACATTCAATTCTTTCTTACAGGATTTAATATGAGAAAATATCATCTGTTGCCCTCCTTCATGTCACACGTAACACACCTTTTGTGCCATCACACCACTTCAAAACAAATGCATCTTAAATAATGGCATACAAGGAATATACAACCTCCACATGCCTTATTTAAAAAAAATACAACTTGTAACAACTTGGCTACAATCCTTACTTTAAATCTTAATTGTTACATGCAGAAGATGAGCACATACAAATCCCTCTCCTTATGTCCATCTCCTGATGAGGCTGAATTGCTCTGTAAAGTCTAATTTTGTGCTTTTAGAATATCCTGTTCTTAATGGATGGATTGTAGTCTAAATACTCAGCATAGTATAAGGCAGACATTTATTTATGAAGGCTTTTTGCCCTTGATGTAGACTTCATTGCTATGCATATGTGAGCCTTCCATATTTCCTGCATACCATTAGCTTCCTTTTATTTATGACAATGTTGGGGGGTTTTCCTGACAAGAAAGGAAAGGGTTTTAGTTTCATTTCTTCCTTTTCTGCATGTTTTTCCATGGAGCTGGGCTGCTTAAGTGATTTTGATCCTAATTAAATGAGTGGGAGAACGCATTTTTCATGTCTTGCTCTTAGAGGCAGATTACATAACATGCACGCCCGGCCCGCGGACATGTCTAAATTGAAAATAAGCCCCGTTTGAACCTAATTCCACATCCGTGGATCTAGACTTGCATGCCGGTCTGGAATCATGGAGGTAGAAGTGTCTAGTACTGCATGGGCAATGTGCTATTTAGCTGGCCCGTGCACGCATCTGGTGCAAGGCCTGGAACATGCAATATAATGAAGAAAAACATCCCCTATCAATATTATGGGATACGGGTATATGTTCTGGATGTCCCTGTGCCCACCATATTCTGAAAAGTTGCACGTTTCGGATACTGCATGTCTCCGTGATGTATCCACGGATGCCACGTCTCCTCGGTAATGTGCATCTCCTAAGCTGCTCTTCACAGTGACAGTAGTTTGCTGATGCAAACTAGATATAAATACCAATGAGAAATGACTGATGCTGCAACCTAGATCATATACCAGTCCTCTTCAGGCCCTGCAAAGAGCTAGGTAATCCCAGTGCACCCTAATATGGTATAAGAGAATGTAAATATGAACATGTATGTCAGGACATATCTTGTATCAAAAGGAACTTGGCATTATAAAACGGCACAGGTGATCCCTGCCTAGGTCATCTCTCAAACATGCTTTAAACTGCTAAGGATGGACCTTTACCAAGGGCACATAACCCAAAACTAACATTGCAGTTCTCCAAAGGATGCATAATATTGCTGAGCAACAAATGTATGCCATTCTTTGCGCCTCTCTTATCACTCCCTACACCCCTCCTTGGGAACTCTACTCTTCTAGCAGATCACTTCAATCTGTGCCCTTCTCTTGTACTGCCAACTCCAGACTTTGCTCCTTTCACTTTGCTGCTCCCTATGCCTAGAACACACTACCTGAGACTGTACATCAGGCTTCTTTCCTGGCACTTCTCAAATCCAGGCTGAATGCTCATCTCTTTGTTGCCACTTTTGGATCTGATCCGCCTAATCTCCCTTGTGTTTCCTTACCATTCGCTCTAGATGTATCCTGTCCACATCTGCAGTGTTGTCTCTCTTAACTAGACTGTAAGCTCTGCTGAGAAGGGAACTTCCATTATGCGCATCAGTGCAGCTCTGTGTATGCCTTGTAGCACTATACAAATGATCAGTAGTAGTAGCAAGGCCTTCTGGCTATGGCATCTGGTTGCCACATATCTGGTACTGGCATTTCTCACAGCAGCTACACCTGTCTCATTGTGGCTTATGTCAGTCTATATACATCCTTTATCTGTGGAGCAACTCTGTCTGCCTTCCCACAGTCTGTTTTGTGGCACTGCTCCCCTGGTCAGGCCTGTGTGGACATGGGAGGGAGGATCGCTGTACCATCATTCCCAGGTAGTCAGCCTCCAGATATATCGTCACTCCTGCATCTTGCATAGATCCTAGACTGGGGAAGAACATAGGCCTTGTGGCACAATCTAGGGGATGCTGACACAACATCAGTGATGTCGACCAGTGTCTGGCACTGCTAATGTATGGCTGCCTTATCACATTGGCACCTAGTGACACTGCTGTCATCCATATGGTCCAGATACCGACCATCCATTCCCTCACCTCTGCTTTCTGTTCTTTACATCTGCATCTTGTGCTTTTCTAGACTGCAGTCACACCACTATTGGATGAATTAGAACATAAGATATGCCATACTGGGTCAGACCAAGGTCCATCAAGCCCAGTATTCCTGTTTCCAGCAGTGGCCAATCTATGTCATAAGTACCTAGCAGTTTCCCCAAAAGACACAGGTTCCACAATGCTGGTACTGGGGCAAGCAGTGGATATTCTGGGTCCACTTTAATAATGGTTTATGGACCTTTTCTCCAGGAACTTGTCCAAACCTTTTTTAAACCCGGCTGCACTAACAGCTTTTACTAAATCCTCCAGTAGCAAATTTCAGAGTTTGATTACTCGTTGAGTTAAAAAATATTTTCTCTTATTAGTCTTAAATAGGTTACCCTGTAGCTTTCTTGCATGCCCCCTAGTCTTTCTATATTTTGATGGCGTAAACAATTGATCTACGTTTACCCGTTCCACTCCGTTCATTAATTTATAGACCTCTATCATATCTCCCCTCAGCCGTCTCTTTTCCAGGTTAAAGAGCCCTAACCTTTTTAGCTTCTCTTCATAGGGGTATCCTTCCATCCCCTTTACCATTTTGGTGGCTCTTCTCTGTACCTTTTCTAATAACGCTATATCCTCTTTAAGATATGGCATCCAGAATTTTACACCATATTCAAGGTGCTGTCACACCATGGAACGATACAAAGGCATTATAATATCTTTTGTTTTATTCTCCTTTCCTTTCCTTATGATACCTAGCATTCTATTTGCTCTCTTGGTCGCCACTGCACACTGGGCGGAGGGTTTCAACATGTTATCCATGATGAGACCTAAATCTTTTTCCTGGGTGGTGTTTCCTAATGTGGAACTCTGCATTGTGTAACCATAGTTTGTTAGTTTTTTCCTAGATGCATAACTTTGCACTTATCCACATTAAATTTCATCTGCCATTTGGATATCCAGTCTGCCAATTTATCAAGATCCTCTTGCAATTTTCCACAATCCTCATGTATTTTAACAACTTTGAATAGTTATGTGTCATCTGCAAATTTGATAACCTCACTCGTTATTCCCTTTCCCAGGTCATTTATGAATATGTTAAAAAGCAGTGGACCAAGCCCAGATCCCTGGAGTACTCCACTATTCACCTTTCTCCATTGGGAAAATTGACCATTTAGCCCTACCCTCTGCTTTCTATCTTTTAACCAGTTCCTGATCCACAATAGTACACTGCCTCCTATCCCTATGACTTTTTAATTTTGCCAAAAGTCTCTCATGAGGGACCTTGTCAAATGCTTTCTAAAAGTCTAGATGCACTATATCAACTGACTCACCTTTATCTACCTGTTTGTTCACATCTTCAAAAAAACATAACAAATTAGTAAGAAAAGACCTTCCTTGACTAAAGCCATGTTGGCTGTCTCCCATTAAGCCATGACTATCTACATGTTTAATAATTTTGTTCTTTATGATGGTTTCCACCATTTTTCCTGGTACTGATGTCAGGCTCACTGGTCTGTAGTTTCCTGGATCACCCCTGGAATCCTTTTTAAAAATTGGCATTACATTGGCCATTCTCCTATCTTTAGGTATTACAGATGATTTTAATGATAGTTCACAGATTACTAATAGTAGGTCTGCAATCTCATATTTCAGTTCTTTCAACACCCTTGGATATATACCATCCAGTCAAGATGATTTGCTACTCTTCAGTTTATCAAATAGTTGTAATACATCTTCTCGGTGTATCAATATTTCTTTGAATTCTTCCACAGCATCTCCTTTAAATATCACGTCAGTCATGGGCAACATTTCTACATCTTCTCGAAGCAAAGAATTCATTCAATCTCTCCGCTATGGCCTTGTCCCCTCTTAGTGCCCCCTTTACCCCTATCTAATGGTCCAACTGACTCTCTCACAGGATTTTTGCTACAAATGTACTTGAAAAAGTCTTTGTTATGCGTTTTTGCTTCCACAGCAAGCTTCTTTTTAAATTCTGTCTTTGCCTGCCTTATCAATGCCTTGCATCTAATTTGCCAGTGCTTGTGTTGTTTTCTAGTTTTTGTCAGAGCATAGCAGAATATTTTCTAAGTCCTGGTCTTATTCCAAGTTTCAGCAGGAATAACAGGGACGTCTGCAGGAACATCGCAGAACTACATTGGCCTTTTCAGATTATGCTTTGCACATCTCTGCAGCTGACCATGCCCTCATTCCGCTCCTTCTGGGCTTATTCTGTGATCCCTGTGCTGGTGCATGAGCATCCCTGTGCTGGTGCATGAGCATCCCTGTGCTGGTGCATGAGCATGCATGTCAGCAGTGTTTCAGAATACGGTCGGGAATGCTTTCAGTAGATAAACATCTCTGCCACACATATAAAACCCTTATTTGTGTTCTGGAATGACCTCCTTAGTCTAAAACAAAGGTTCTCAACCCAGTCCTCAGGACATACCTAGCCAGTCAGGTTTTCAGGATAACCACAATAAAATGCACTGCCTCCATTGTATTCAAATCTTGCATATTCATTGTGGTTATCTTGAAAGCCTGACAGGCTTGGTGTGTCCTGAGGACTGGTTTGAGAACCGCCAGGTCTAAGATGACATCATGGCAAAAGCATGCTCATTGCACTTCCTACAACCAGCTGCAAATGTTGGCAACCCCTTTTGTCCAAAAACAGATATAAATGGTTCTACACATTGCAATACAGCTGATAGCATATGACTGTAAGAAGGGTCTGGCCTGGAAGCCAATGTAGAAGAGGTTATTTACTTTTGCCAAGATCTACTAGGTCCTTTAAGCAGTGTGCATGCTTGTGGTGAAGGAAGAGGGTTCCAGTTTATTTTATTTATGATGATTCATTTCCACCTTTTTGAAGAAACTCACCCAAGGCAGTTTGCTTTGCAAATATAGTAAGGACATAGGCAATATATAATTACAAGAGTAAAATATTCATATAACAGCACACCTTACAGCATGTGCATGTGATTATTTGTATTAATCAAATGTAGTGAATAACTTTTGCCACGTATATTTAAGTCCCAAATTGAGGTGAATTGAGTTCAATTTCAGTAGAATAAATCATTTACCTATTTCCAGGCATATTCTATCTATATGCTAGTTGGGTATGGCTGCAGAGGATTTGTTTGCATCATGCCAATATCAGGTACAATAGAATAGGTGCAGATTTAATGTCACACTCATAATTTTAAAGCCCAGAATTTCAAGTGTTGTGTAATTACACATTTAATGGGGAGAAGAACAAACAAGGGTGGAGGATAATGTTCTAACAAGTTGCCTATGTGTACAGAACAAGTAGGTCCTTATTTTAAGCCTATTTTATAAAGACACAGAAATACCCATGTGTCTTTGTAAAATGCCAGCACAAATTCTGCAGCAATCGTGGGTGGAATGAATCCATTTATGTTTATACCTGCTTGGCAGCTGGAGTTAAATGTTCAAGTGTATTTTAAAAACTATGGGGCATGTTTACCAAATTGTGCTACCCAGTTACTGCATAGTTTGGGTGCTGTACTAGAAAGCAGCATGGGGGCCACCGCACTATAAACCCCATGCACCCTAATAGCACACATCAGGACAGGAGCAGATTGCAGGTATTCCTGGCACATGGCAGCTTGAAAGGATATTAATGGCCCATGCTAACATGTTTGATGCTGGAAGCGTGAACTAATGCCACCTCAATGGATGGCATTAGTTACACTTGCAGCCCAGTCTCCTCAACATAGCAAAGCTTGTCTGTGCTAACTGCAGGGGAATTGATATGCATGCCCCTTGCCTTTAGCGATGAGCCCCGCGCTGGTAACACAGGCCACACTCTCTTTACCGGCTCAGAGCACAGTAAACATGCCACCATGTTTGTAAATAGTGACTGCCCACTCTGGCCAAAAAACGCCTTGAACACACCTACACCCGAATATGCAGGAGTATTTTTTTAAGAACATTTTATATGCATATGCTGGCATATATGCGTGAAAAAGCCTTTATTAAATTACACCCATAAAGTGCTGGGCACAAGACCGCACAAACACAGCCATCAGAAATATGCATCTTACAGTCATAAAACAATGCTGTCAGTCAGGGAGGTTGAGCAAATCAGTACATGGCATGCCCAGTCTATAATCAGTACAGTGGACAAAATTGGATTTTTGGAGTTCCTTTTAAACTGTACTTAATAATTATTAAAATAGTGCGCTTGGTTTGTGTTATGTTTAGACTACATCATCAAGAGCTGGAACCCTAAGCTATCAAAGCCCCTTTATCTTGGTGATCATTTTTCATATTTGAAAGACATTTGTTTTTAAAATGTCAGATCTACCAAGCGATGTCTATTGATATTAAAACCACGTTAGCTTTACCTCAGAAAAAGCACAGTTTCAGTTGAATTGCATACTGATCTGTGCAGTAGTTTTGATAGCCTCCCACATTCTAAACCTGTACAGAAAACTGTATGAGCAAAATTTAATATCTGCAGTGTGGAATAGCTTAATATTGCACATTCTTATCAGGAAGGAATGACAGAGTATAGTTCTCAGGATGCACAAATTAGTTGAAATGCTACATAAGGTAAACAATTTCTTATACACTGCATTTCTATTTATTTTGCTACTAATCCAGAGTTTAATACCAAAATTGATTCAAAAACAGACATTATATACAGAAAGAGTTTTTAATGATAATTAATATACAAAGAGTCCCTTGTCTTTCTTGATCCTGTAGTTGCACTAAGAGTTCTAAAGTTCAGCCATTTTGCAGAAATGAAAAGTCCGTGCAAGAGATGGGTGGCTGAGTCAGCAGGGCAAGTGCAAGTTTTTGGCACTCCCAACTCCTTCAAATCCAATGTTACAAGACAATTTCGGTGAAGGGGCACATAGACAGCCAGAGTAAAAGTAACTACTGAGCAGTAAATATTTAGCATCATAATGAACAGGCTGTGATAGTCCATGAGCATGCCAAAATTTGGATATGGGTCAAAAGAAAAATACTCTGTTGTATGGACAGCTCAGAAATATTTTACTCATTGAAAAATTATGCAGGAGAGGGATTTTGTACAGAAGGAAGGAATCGAAAACATAACCATGAAATCCATGTACATCTAGAAACTAAGCAAAATTGGTGAGAGAAAATCAAGAATAGCATGGCCACTTTCCAGCCAGACCAAGGAGTAATTTTCATGCATTTACCCATTACTCTTAGGTTTTCAGGATTTCTTTCCCAAAATTATACTCCAGAGTTAGGGGAGAGAAAGAACTCTCACATGCAGGCATCTGCATTGTCAGGAGAAACTAACATAATGGCTCAGCACAAGTAGTTTGGATTCAACTAATGCCAACTCAGTTGGTGGTCTTAGTTGCACCAACAGCCGTTTTGCCACTTTGAAATGTGGTAACTTCAGGGAGATGTATCTGCCTCCCTACAGTTAGACTATGGCCCCATACTGGTAATGTGGCTCACAGATAAGTTACCAGTGTAAAGCTTGTGAGACATTATGTAAAATATGCCAGACAAGAGGGGCTCAACAGCACTTCCACAAAAACAAGAGTGACTTGGAATACCAACACAGCATTTTCCACCTTCACAAAAACAAGAGTCTCAGTGGCCCCTACATAGCACTTCCCACCATCTGAAAAGCAAGAGGGACTTTGAGATCCCTCCCACTCCAACATAACACCTCCCACTCCAACATAAACACCAAGAAGGGCTTGGCAACCCCACCAGAACTCTTGAAACTTTGCACTAGACCAGCATAATGTTAATGTAAATATATATTCTACAGAAAACAAAGGAAATGCAAGATGCTCACCCACCAAGACACTAAAGGAAAAAATGAGAAAATATGATCTTTCCGCTGCCTTTGACCTAGTCGATCACTCCCTCCTTCTCCTCCGCTTACGGGAAGCGGGTCTTTGCAGCACTGTCTTTCGCTGGTTTCATTCTTTCCTTTCCTCACGGTCCTGTTCGGTTATCTCCTCTTCCCCCTCTACCCCTGCTTCAGATCCCTTTCCACTGCTATGTGGTGTCCCTCAGGGCTCTGTACTTGCACCTCTCCTCTTCAACCTCTTTCTAGCTCCCCTCACTCTGCAGATCCAGCAAACCGGGATTTCCGCCTTCTACTATGCTGACGACATTGTCCTCCTCCATCACACCTCCCCCTCTCACCCTGATCTCTCCCCACTCAACTCTTGTCTTTCCATAATCTCACTAAAACTATTGCTATTTGGTTCTCTCACGGTAGTCCCCCCCCCCCCTTCCTTAGTTCCATCCTTCTCGGGTTCTCCCATACCTCTGGTCTCCACTTTTCGTTATCTTGGCATACTCTTTGACTCTGATCTGTCCTTTCACGCCCACATTTCCCACATCACTAAAACGTCCTTCTTCTTCCTGCATCAAATTTGCGCTATTCGTCCCTTTCTTACTCCTGCCGCACTTGCCACACTACTCTTATCATTGGTCATGTCTCGTGTTGATTTTTCCAACTCTATCTTTCTTGGCCTTCCGAAATCTCAGCTTCACAGACTTCAACGGATCCAACACACAGCTGCCCGTATTGCCACTCATTCCTCTGCCCGGGATCACGTCTCACCCTTGCTTTCCCATCTTCACTGGCTACCTCTGCCTTTCCGTTCCCAATACAAACTGCTTACTCTGGTACATCGGGCCTTCCACACCAACACTCCACAGTACCTGGCAGACCTCATCACTTTTCACACTCCCAGGCACACGCCTCGTTCATTTCACCTCAACCGTCTCACCCTCCCCTCTCCCTCCCTTGCACACCTCCAGTCCACACGCTCCTCAGCTTTTTTCTTTGCAGGCCCTGCCCTTTGGAATTCCCTCCCCCCCCTCCCTTCGTCTCGAGCCCCACCATCCTACTTTTAAGCGTAACCTGAAGACCCACCTCTTTTCCCTCACCTTTGACCTTCCCTCCCCCTTCCTGTAAGCTTTCTACTCTAAAAGTCTCGTGTTATACCCTTTCCTCCTCTGGCTTTCCTGTTTAAGATTGTAACTTCCTTTTCCTCTTCTGTAGCCTGTTGCCTGTTGGATTATTTGTACTTTGTAAACCGCTCTGGTTCCCCTGAAGGGCGGTATATCAAACTCAATAAACATAAACATAATAAACATAAACAACACAGTTTATAACATCAGATTATAAAATAATAGCTCATTTTATTTTGTTATACATAGTAACATAGTATATGACAACAGATAAAGACCAGTCTGCCAAGCAAGGTGGCTCATCGCTCCGTGCAGGTCACCTCGACTTGTTAAGATATCAGAGACAAGTTTATTTTGATTTTATCTTGTTTCTATAAAGGGATCCACTGTATCTACTTGAACGTGTGATTCACTGCCACTGTTTTGACTTCCTCTCCTCTCATGCCCTCCTGGATCCGTTAGTCTGTATTTCGTCCTTTACACTATACTGAAACGGCTCTTGCCAAAGTCTCCAGGGACTTGTTCCTGGCAAAATCCAAGGGCCTTTACTCTGTCCTCATCCTTCTTTACCTCTCTGCTGCTTTTGACACTGTTGACCACAACTTTCTCCTCGATTCCCTATCCTCGCTTGGTTTTAGGGGCTCTGTACTATCCTGATTCTCTTCCTATCTCTCCCATCACTCTTTCAGTGTGTGTTCTGGTGGCTCCTCCTTCTCTACTACCCCGCTCCCAGTTGGTGTACCCCAAGGATCTATCTTGGGTCCGCTCCTTTTCTCTATATATACCCAGTCCCTTGGTGCGCTTATCTCGTCCCATGGCTTTCAGTGCCATCTGTATGCTGATGACTCCCAGATCTACCTCTCTACGCCTGAAATCTCTCTGGAAATCCAGACCTGTATCTCTGCCTGCCTTTCTGACATTGCTGCCTGGATGTCTCACCGCTGCTTGAAACTGAACATGGCCAAGACTGAACGTCTTATCTTTCCTCCTAAAACCTCCCCTCCTCTTCCTCCTTTCTCAGTCTCTGTGGATAACTCTGTACTCCTTCCTGTTTCCTCAGCCCACAATCTGGGGGTTGTCTTTGACTCCTCTCTCTCTTTCTCCACACATATCCATCTGATAGCTAAGACATGCCATTTCTTTCTCTATAACATCAGCAAAATCCACCCTTCGGAACACACTACTAAAATGCTTATCCACTCCTTAATCAGCTCCCATCTTGACTATTGTAACCTACTCCTTGCTGGTCTCCCTTTGAATCATCTCTCTCCCCTTCAATCTGTTCAACACTCTGCTGCATGGCTAATTTTCCGCCAGCCTCATCATGCTCATATTACTCCTCTTCTCAAGTCACTTCATTTGGTCCCTATCCATTTCTGCATCCAGTTCAAACTTCTCCTGCTGACCTATAAATGCATTCACTCTGCGTCTCCTCACTACCTTTCTTCTCTTATCTCTCCTTACAACCCCCCCTCGGGAACTCCGCTCTTCTAGCAAACTGCTTCTATCTGTGCCCTTCTCTTCTACTGCTAACTCCAGACTTCGCTCCTTTCACCTTGCTGTGCCTTACACCTGGCACAAACTACCTGTGTCTGTACGCCAGGCACAGACACATACAAATCCAGGCTGAAAACCCACCTCTTTGCTGCTGCTTTTGGATCTTGACTCACCTGATCTCCTTTTTCTTTCCTCTTGCTTTATCCCTACCTAGACCTTCTGTGTTTGTCTTGACTAGATTGTAAGCTCTGATGAGCAGGGACTGTCTCTTACATGTCTGTGCAGTGCTGCATATGACTTGTAGCACTATACAAATGTTCAGTAGTAGTAGTAGTAGTAGTAGTAGTACTGTCCCTTGCCATTTTGAATCTTGTCACGTATTTGCCCCACCACTTCCATTGAGAGGGCATTCCAAGCATCCACCATCCTTTCAGTGAAAAAGTTTTTTCTGATACGCCTTTCAGTTTACCCCCTTGCAGCTTTGTGTCATGCCCTAGTATTACAGCTTTCCCATCTTTGAAAAAGATTTGTTTGTTCATTAATGCTCCTTAAGTATTTAAAGGTCTGTATCATATCCCCTTCGTCCCTCTTCTCTGCCAGAGTGTACATATTTAGGTCTTCAAGTCTCTTCTCATACATCTTCTGATGCAGGCTCCAAATCATTTTGGTCGCCTTTCTCTGAGCCGTTTTCAGTCTTTTTATATCCTTTGTGAGATATGGTCTCCAAAACTGAACACAGTATGCCAAGTAAGGTCTCACCAGCGACTTGTATAGTGGCAGTAATACCTTCTCTTTTCTGCTGGTAATTCCTCTCTTTATGCAACCCAACATCTTTCTGACTTAGGCCACTGCCTTGCCACACTGTTTAACCACTTTGAGATCCTCAGAAACAATCACTTTGAGGTTCTTCTCCTGGTCCATGCACACTGAATTATTGTCCCTTTTCTCATACAATTCCCCTGAATTTCTGTATCCCAAGAGCATGACACTGCATTTCTTCACATGGACCATTTTTCCAGCTTTTGCAGATCTTGCCTCATGTTATCCACTCCCTCAGGGGAGTCCACTCTCCTACAAATTTTCATGTCATCTGCATAAAAATAGACTTTTCCATTCAGTCCTTCAGCAATATCACTCAAAAATACATTGAAGAGTACCGATCCCAGGACCTATCCGTGGGGCACACCACTAATCACCTTCTTTTCATCCGAGTGAGTTCCGTTTCCAATCACATAAGAACATAAGATATGCCATACTGGGTCAGACCAAGGTCCATCAAGCCCAGTAACCTGTTTCCAACAGTGGCCAATCTAGGTCATAAGTACCTAGCAGTCTCCTCAAAAGACACAGGTTCCTTCTCCTGAACTCTTTCAATATCCTGGGGTGTATCCTATCAGGTCCAATAGACATTCACTTTCAGTTTTGCAAGCTGTTCTAACACATCATCTTCTGTGAATGGTGTAGTACCTACTTCGTTTCCATTTGTATATTTGTCAATCACAGATGGTCCTTCTTCAGGATTTTCTTTAGCAAAAACAGAAGTATTTGTTTAGCATTTTTGCTTTTTCAATGTCACTTTCCACAAATCCATTCTCAACACTTTTGAGTCTTGTAGTTTCACCTCTGATCTTCCTCCTCTCCCGCATATACCTGAAAAAGGTTTTGTTGCCACACTTCACATCTTTAGCCATCTTTTCTTCTGCCTTTGATTCTGCTATCCTTATTTCTCTTTTTGTCTCTTTTAAGCTTTATTCTGTATTTTTTTCAATGTTCCTTTGTTTGTGAACTTCTGAATTTTGTGAAAGCTGTGTTTTTTGCCTTTATTTGTGCAGTCATTCCTTTAGAAAACCAAATAGCTTTACTTTTCCTTTTGTTTTTATTTACGTCCCTTACATATGTATTTGTTGCCCCTTTATTGCATCCTTTAATTTAGTCTACTGCAATTCCACTTTCCTTACCTCCTCCAACCCTGCCAACTCCTCCTTCAGGCACTTGGCCATCTTCCTGAAGTCAGTGTTTTTGAAGTCTAGGACTTTGAGCTTGATGTGAGGGGACTCTGCCTTGAATTTTATCTCAAACCACACCATGTGATGATTGCTACTGCTCACATGGGCACCCACCCAGATGTTCGACACACTTTCTCTGTTGGTGAGTACTAAATCCAGCATCAAACTTTCCCTAGTCTGTTCCATCACCATTTGTCTAAGCAATGCAGCTTGGAAGGCATCCACAATTTTTTTTTACTTCTTTTCAGATTTGCAGGAATACTCCAGTCCACATTGGATAGATTAAAGTCACCCAATATGATAACTTCTCCCTTCATGGCTACCTTTGCAATAACAATAATCTCTATCCATTTATTTGGGTTGAGTTGGAGGCCTGTAGACTACACCAGCATAGATGACAGTGCCATTTTCTCTTTCCAACATAATCCACAGCGCTTCTTCTTTTCCCCACATCCCCTGCATTTCAGCAGCTTTAATATTGCTTTTGAAATATAGGGTTCCTCCTCCTCCTTTTCTGCCTTCTCTGTCTCTCCTAAATAAATTATACCCAACTATGGCTATATCCCATTCATGTGACTCATTAACCATCTTTCTGTAATGGCCATAATGTCCAAGTCCATTTCCACCATCAGGGCGTCGAGGTCAGGAACCTTGTTGATTAGGTTTCAAGCATTTGTGCTCATTATTTTCCAGCATTTGTTGACTGGCTTGCCTGTATTTTGCATGGATTTTGTTCTTTACGCCTATTCCCACTTGTCATTGATGTGTAGTTTAAAACTTTGGCTGTTTCCAATGTTATTATGCTTTTGCTGGGAGTGACATCCTGAACTTGTCCTTCTCCATCCGTCACCGCCTTTCCCTAGTTTAAATGCCTGTCCACATAGTGCCTGAATTTTTCACTTAGGATTCTTTTCCCTGTGACAGAGAGATGTAGTCCACCAGCACAGTATAGCTTCTTGTTGATCCAGCTGTTTCCCCAGTCACCTATATATCTAAATCTTTCTGGTTTGCATCAGGTTTGGAGCCATACATTAAAGTTGTTCATGCAGTACATCCTTTCCGCCCCTTACTAAGAACAGGTAGAACTTCTGAGAATGCTACAGTGTTAACAATGGGCTTGAGCGCTTCTCTCCCAGAGTCTGGAAGTCCCTTTGAACTGCAGAGGCGCTGTTTCTAGCCAGGTCATTTGTACCTAAGTGGATGATAACATCAATTTTGGAGTGCTCACTTTCTGCACTATGCCAGCAATTTGGTTTGTATTCCTGCTGGTTGAAGAGCCTGGGAGGCATTTGACTATCTTCTCCTCTTTGAACTGTGTTCCTAAGTGCCTCTGATGATGGAACCTCCAAGTACTAGTAGATTTCTGTTTTGTGATTTTTTTCTTCATATTTGGTGCATTATCAGTAGATTGGGCATTGACTCTCTCATTTAAGGGCACTCTTTCTCCATTGGTGAGTACTAAATCCAGCATCAATCTTTCCACGGATTGCATTATCCAAGAAGACATTATGCAGGGATATCTCTTGATGTAGAGTGTATCTCCATGTTACAGGCCGCAACCTGCCAGAGCCCACTGTGATCCATTTGTTTTTGAACTGTTTGATTCTTTGTGGGAGCGGTGGTGAATTTTGTTCAGTTTGTACCCTACAAGAGGTGTATTTAATTTCAGCTAGTTCTTCCCTTAGTAGAGTCAATGCTTTATGCATAGCAGCTAACTTTAGACATATAGGGCACACTCTTAGGTTCCAACTGATTCTTCTTAGAATGAAAGCACCACAGTCATTGCATTGAATACACGACATGCTGATTAACACGGTTATAAAGCGGTCCTAGAAGAAGGAAAAAATGAGAAAAGGCGGATATAATACCTAATTAAAGGACCGATGTCAATGTATATGATGACTATATAGGGAATGCAACCCTGGGGCAGGTGGGGTGAGGGGTAGGGTGGTTGGGAAGGAGGTTAAGTGTCTCTGGCCAGTAGACCTTATATGAATTGAGGGCACACTCAGATATCTGATTTAAAGGCTATGCAAGGAATGTAGGCAGTCTAAATATTCCTAAACCTATATCCAAAAGTTAAAATTTATGTGAACAAAACAGGCAATTGTAAAGTCTGAAAGCTTAGCTTTGTGTAGAGTATCTTGGAGCTGTGATGACCAGAATTGTGTTATGTGGTTCTTGCCTTTTCTTTTTGAATATATATTCTGCAATCTCAGAAACTTCTCCTTCGACAATGGGTGTAGAGCAGAGCTAGAACATTCACCCACAGAACACACTATATATTTATTTTAAAAAAAGTCTGATTCTGGTCATCTCACTAAAAACAACATATAGTTGTGGTCAACATTATTGGCACCTTTGCAGTTCAACCTTTAAAGTCCAATATATCCTAAAAAAAGTGGCCAGTGAAATGGCTTTGGGCAATATATACATACATATTTGACACACAAAAGAATCAAATAAAACAAGACCAATTAAAAAGGAAATAGTAGGAAATTATGCCGGGACATGATTGTCTGCAGCCTAATACACAATTCAAATCAATTTGAACAGCAAAGTCACATTCCCATTACAGTAAAGTTAGATGCACCTGTGATCAATAGTCAGTGTTCATATGACATGAATCAACCAATGACTGAATGTTCTAAAGTTTAAAATGGCCACATTCACTCCCTGTTCCATTTTTACAATGACAAATACAAGAGAACTGCTTGAGACCATCAGAAAAGAAACATTTGGAGGTGTCATCACAACCAAATATTAGTGAAAGGTGCCATTAATCGTGTCCAGGTCATATATTTTGGTTTTTTTTTCTCAGAAATTACTACGTCTAAGTTACACAGACAGCTTTTTTTTGTTGTATGCTTTTGAACATACAGTACTATTAAAATATTTATGATGACATACAGTTGAAATATTTCCAATTATTTCTCAAGATATTGTACACAATATAGCTAAAATGCAAGGGTGCTAATAATGTTGACCAAAATTGTAAACATTCTCCAGTACCAGGCATATTGTAAACTAATATAAAGCCCTACAAAAGTCACCAAAGATCTACAAGACCAAATATACTATACTATACCAGCATAAACTTCTAAAACTCATACAACAAGGAGCCTACTCAGAAAAAAACAGCACCATAAAAACTGCACCGGACCCTAGAAATCCATACACCTATTTGAAAAGCCGAACAAATCAAATTACTACAGTATAGATCCCTATATTCAAACTCTATGTTAACAGAACATCTAGCCTCGGTCACACACTCAGAACACAGACCCCTACTAAGTACAGAACAAGTGACTACAACCCCTAAAGTAAAAATAAAGATATGTAGACAAAAATTAAACTGAAACCTCAAGAAACCAGACTGCACATGCAGTGCAACACCAGAGAAATAGAACAGATGTATTTCCCCCTACTATGTGAAATATAAAAATAGAGCTAAGTCCAATCACTAAATTGAAAATAAAATTATTTTTTTTTACATTTGTTGCCTGACCATTTTATTCTCTGATCCTGATGGTCCCGTTTTGAAGCTTCTGCTTTCCTCTGTCTTCTCTTAGCTCTCTTTCTATGGTCTCTAGTCCATTTGTCATTTCTTGTGTTTCCTTTTATTTTATTTGCTTCCTTCCATCTTGGGTATTGCTTTTTTTCTTTTCAGCTTTCTTCCATTCATTTCTCTCTCTGACCACCCAGATTTAACTACTCCTTACAATCCAGTTCTCAAACCCCCTCTACCTACGACTTATTAATCTTCACCCCAGTTCTCCCATTCCCCAGCTTTTCTTCCATGGTCCATTATTCCCCACTCTTTTGCTCATTCTCTCTCCCCCTCCATGTCTAACATCTCTCACCCAGAGGTAGAACAAAAAGAAGCAACAGAGTATCTGTAGGATACTTAGAAACCAAGGAACAGATACCAAGACTGGCAGATATTCAGGTTTAGCAAACCCCTTTTATTGACCCCCTACACGTTTCAGCCGTAGGTTTTCTTCAGGGGGATATCAAATGAGGAAACAAACATTTTAGTAAAATCTTACATGCAAATAAAAGACATTGACCACGCTCCAGCATGACAAACCTTGTATGACATCTCTCACTCTCCATCCAGTGTCTCTCTCTCTCTCTCTCTGGTTCTCGTTTTCCCTCCACCCAGTACCTCTATCCTTCCATGTCTGCCTTCTCCCTTCTTCTCCCCCTGCAACCAGCTTCTCCCCCATCTCCATACCATAACAACCCTTCCTCATTACTCCCATGTACAGCATCTCTGCATCTCTTTCTTGACCTATTTACCCCATGTCCATCTTCTCCCCTCTCTCTCCCTATTACCCCCATGTTCTGCATTTCCCGCTCCCTTTATTACCCCATGACCAGCATCTCCCCTTTGTCTCCCTCTGTCCCCCTCCCTCTCAAAGTCCAGCATTTTCCCATAGTCTCCCTATAAACCCCTGTCCAACATCACTACTCCATCTCCCCTCCTTGCTTCTCCCTATACCTGTTCTTCCATGCCCCTTCCCATGACCAGTATCTCCCTAGCACCCCCAGTTGCCTCCATAATCCCTCCCTCTGCGTCCAGCTTCTCCCTTCAGACTCACTGTGCCCCTACATGTCCACCTTACAATGCTCCCTCATGTCCACTTCTCTTCCCCTTGTCTACCCCTTGTATGTAAAAGAGGCAGAGCCTACCTATGGAGCAGAATGCCCTGGGGACAGGGGTTGTGAAAGACATGATGCCAGCCCAGAGAGGCAGGGCACAATCGCTGCCTTGCACAGCAAGTGCCACAGGCAAGGGCAGTGCAAGCTGCGACTTTGGCCAAGAGAAAGAGAGCCTGCCCGTGGCAGCATCACGTCCCATGGACAGGTTCTGTTTCTGTGGTCTGCAATAATGGCGAGCACAGCCCCTGCCTGTGGGACATACTGATCCCATGGGAGCAGCGTGTCTCGCAGGCAGGCTTTCCACTAGGTCACCGGCACTCTGCAGGTCTTGAATGGGGAATGGGGTGGACGGCTATCGATGGCACCCTCCTGACATAGGCACCCCCCTGCTCTACTTACCCAGCTTACTGGGTAGCGTCAGCCCTATGAGTCAGGTCAGGAAGGAAATGCAAGTGACCACTGCACACGTTTTTAACTCCTTTTTTCATTTTGTCAACCAATTTCCCGCTTCCCCGTGTTGACTGAGCTGGCAAGAATTGCTAGTTAGAAAAAGAGGCTTACCATTCTCAGTGTTGCCAAGTTACCCAGTTCCATGAGTGGGATTTTAAGCCAGTCCTGGATTTCTGACAAGCTCATTCTGGTTCATTATGGAATTTGCGGAACTGATTCCAATGGGTAAAATCAGGGACTACAAATACCATACTGCCTTACAATGCAAATTTAAAATTAGAACTGGCAAAAAATCTCACTCCTGGAACTGGGTAACTTGGTAACGCTGCATTCCCCTACTTTCCTGGACTCAACTACGTCTTTGAACCTCGTCAGATTCCTGTAGTATGAGATGACTGGAAGTGTCAGTTAGGTCTGGGCAGGGCCTGCCCAAGGGTTTCTGCCATCCTAGGCAGAAACCCAGTGCTCACCGCCCTCCCCCCCCCCCCAGCTGCCATCACTGCCCCCAGCTGCTGCTGATTCTGTGTCAGGAGGGGGAGATGGGCAGTGGCAGTATTTCCAAGTGGTGACATTTTGCCGCCACTTTCTTGCCCGGCTGCGGGAAAGAAAGCAGCAGCATAAGTCACCAATTTTGGAAATGCTGCCACTGCCACTGCCCTGAGATGAAATCGGAAGCAGTTAGTGGGGTGGCATGGCCGGTCATGTGTGCTGCCACTGCTGCCGCCCACCCGGGTCAGTTGCCCAGCTTGCCTAGTGGACGAGCCAGTCCCGGTTCTGGGGTAGCAAAAGAAGAGAACCTGACTCAAGTGCTGATAGCGCATTCAATGCAGGAGAGGAATTTGTGGGCTAAAGAAGACAGAAGGATCAACTGGGGAATTGAGTGACAGACTGCCTGAGGGAAAGATGCTGCTGAACAAGGAACTAGGGAATGTGGAAAAAAGATTAAGGGAAGGGACTATATGAACTGGCACTTAGGATGGGGGATAAGGATGTACTCTCCCTCCCTTTTTCTCATCTCCTATCTTCCCTCCCATTTCTCTTCCCTCCATTTGAGGTTTCTTCCTGTCCCCATACCAATGCCTGATGTCCCAGAAGAAGAAAATAGATTATAGACATATACAAGGAAGGTAAGAAATGATTTTATTTTCATTACGCAAAATACATTTACATTATTTAGTATACACAATTATTGAAATATATGCAAATGTGCAGTAGAATTGCTGAATAATTTTCTAAATCTTGACACTCAGTCTTTCTCGAACTCCCTCAGGAAACCAGGGACTGTCATCATATTATGTCACTAGTATGATGAAAATTTCAACTATGATGAACATAAACATCACAATGTGAAAGCAAATTCTGCACCAGAAAAAAACATCTTAAGCGATATATATTTTCTGCAAAATGTATCAATTTTATTTATTCATGTTAGACTAGCCTGGAATTCTTATAAAAGTTAAGTCAAACTGAAATATCTTACCTTTCATTAGCCTACAGAAAAAGTTTGTTGAATTCAATTAATTGTAAAGTCTCAGGCCCTGGTGTATGGAAGCTGATGTACAACATGGTGCCATGCCCCAGCAAGAACCCAACACCATTTATTTCCCCCCTTCCCCTCCACCACCCCACCCCTTTGTGATATGACCATGAAATTCCCTGCCAAGGTTTTCAGGTAGTTAGAAGCACGCAAGGTAAAGAGTGGGAAGTTCAAACATAGAGCAAAAATAGTGAATTAGACTGGGAGTGGTCATCTTTCCCTTATGTTTCTCTGTTGTCTCCCTATGTTATTTCCCCTCATCTTCATCCCCCCCTTCTTCCTTCTCCTTTTTTCCCCTTCTTGTCTCGCCCCTCTCCTCTTCATTTTGCAACAGCCAGAATGCCTCTATCCTCTTCCCTTATAATAAACTGTCTATAACTGGCTGGTAGCTTTTGTAGCATATGCGATCAGATTCTAACCTATAGTCCAGAATAGGTAATAGATTTTAGGCATTAGCAAGTAGCAACAAATTAGCATATGGTTCAGTGAATAAGTTAATAACTTTGGTATGCTCACTGAGCATTCATTTAAATGTTCTTTTTGCTCATGATATGGTTTAACTTTCACATGCAAAAGTCCTTTAGCAAACATATGAAGGCTTTTCCAAATGCTAAACCAGTTTGTCAGCCTCCTGTTAGTTCCCTAGTGAATCAGCCCTTATATGAATTATAGTAAGCATGTGGTCCATAGAGCTGCACTACTGGCTGCATGGCAGACAAGAGGAAATAGAAATCCAAGAGCTTTTTTACAGTCTTTCAAGTTTTGTCTCTTGGAGTTTAATATCAGAGTTTTTTGATAGGGACAAGCAGCCACTGGGAGGCCTTTGGGACTTGACATTATCACACCTCTTCCTTTCTCAAATAAAAGAGTCCAGGCCAGAATTTATGTTCTGAGCTAAGGTTTACTTAAAAATTTAGGGTCACTGAACAATATCAACAGCAACAACAAATGGCAGCAGCAACAAACAAAAACTATGCTACAAGCGGTTAACTCTTTCTTATCCAAAAATGGTTACACGTAGATTACTCCTTTTTCCTCTCAGTTATGATACCATATTCTCTTCAATTACTCTTCAGCTTAAGCTGAACAGTTACTCCACTACTCCTGCACCTTTGTTACTTAGGGGTATGTTTAATAAATCAGGCTAACAGTTAACCTGGACTATGCAATTAGGTCCCATGTTGGGTCATAGCTGCAGATAGCCTGGGTTAACCCTTAGTCCAGTTTAGCCCTTTAGTCTGGTTTCACTGAATGGAAATGTTTCCTCTTTTGTTTCTATTACTCTTTCATAGTATACCTGAAGCTAGTGGTGATGCAGATATAAGTCTCTGAAACTGTGCTGGGATCACTCCTGGTTCTGGTGCTCACTAGTGTATGATGAGTGCTTTGGTTTCTTTCTTCCTGAGAGCTGGTAGCTTCTGTAGATTCAGTTCCCTGAAAGAGCTCTGCAGCGCTCCTGGCTCTGATGCACTGTAAGGAACTTCTGTCCTTCTGAGACAGTGGCATGCTGGCAGGTTTTGCATGGACATCAACCATCTGCTGCCTTCCCCGATGCTGCTGCGCTGACCCTGTTGCTCCCTCTGGATGGTATGAGGAGACGTGTGCCAAAGACACCTGTCCAAAGGGCAGACACCCTTGTTCCTTTCTGGTGCAGTGGCTGTATGCCAAAGACAGAGTTCCGTCTGGGAGTGAAGTGGAGCTGATGGTGGATTTTTTTTTTTTTTAAATAAAGTGGAAAACTATGGGCTGGTCAGAACATTGTACATGTGAGTGTGGCTGAAGCTGTGGAGAGAAGAAGGCATTCTTCTTAGGAGTATTTTATGCTAATGGCTCAGGAAAGGTTGTAAGGATTTTTCAAGTGAGTGCCTGGATGCATTTGGATCCTGTTCCGGGGCGACTGCTACAGTGGTGTCCAGAGGAGTTTGTAAACTAGATGATAGATCCGATGAATGCATCCTTTGAGCAGGATATTTACCCTGAGCTGCTGAAAGAGGCCATAGTAACCTCTGTGTCTAAGAGGGGTGGGGATTTTCCCTTGAGAATCTTAGGCCAATCTCATCCCTTGTAACATTTGCCAACATTTTGGAAAAGGAAGTGTTGGGAGAAATTGTATGTGTATTTGAAGGTAATGGCAGGATTAGATTGGGAGCAAGCAAGGTTTTATCCGTGAATAACATACAGAATCTTTGCTGATGGCAATGATGAATATAATTTATCAAGCGCAGGGCAGAGGTGAGTGAGTTTTGGTGATAGCACTGGACCTGTTTGTAGCATTCATTTGGGTGCAAAGTTGGTATAGCAGGAACAGTTTTAGATTGGATTTTGTCTTTTTGTAAGGATGTAGATTTAAGATCAGGTGGGAGGTGTAATGACTTGCTTGCTTGTGGAGTTCTACAGGGACCTGAGCTCTCCCCGCTTTTATGTAATATTTTTTGCAGTCCTTGGGTAGAATTATTCAAAGGTTTTTTGTGGGGGGGGTTTTTTGGGGGGGGGGTTGTCTGAAGAGGGTGGTAGAGTGGTTGGAGGACAGTTATATGGTATTTAATGCTTAGAAGTCAGAGGTACTGATCTGTGGGGAATTGGATCCCAAGGTCATGTTGGAATGATTATTTATTCAGATTGTGAGGCTGAGTTAAAAGAAGGTGATGCAGGATTTGGGAGTATTGCTTGATGCTGAATTGTCTATGCACGATGAAATCTCCAAGGTGATGTGAACTGCCTAGGGACAGTTAAGGTTTGTACATCAAGTTTGCCTCTTTTTGGATGATACAGCAATACAGATGGTAACACAGGCTTTGATGATCTCCGTGCTAGACTACTGCAACCTCCTATATGTAGGACTGCCAGTTTAACAAACTTGGATTTTCCCTCTAAGAGGAGTCTCCCACCAGAACAATCTTACTGGCAGCAAGAACCTCCCCATTCTAGAAAATGTTGAGCTTTTTTCCAACCTACATTGTAGTAATTTAGTAGGAGCCCTGGATGATGATGCTGCTCACAGAGTAATAGTCAAGCAATCTCTGCACATGCAAGACAAACAAAAATCTAAAGCTTTTCAGTACCTATTAAAGGCAAAGGTTCACTTAATTCCAGGTCCAAGTCCCATCAATTGTTTGCAAAACCTGGTGAGGAGTTTCTGATGGGGGGAAAGTGATATTCCAATTAAGGATCCCAAGGCACTGACATTCAAAGAGCCGCTTCAGACAAGATTATAATATTCTTTTCTTTCATACACTTCTGGGATACCTTCCGTCCTTTCCTTTGGACTTTATAGATTCCCCCTGGACCCTTACTTTCTTCCTGACTTCCCAAGGATTCCTCTTGGTACTTGTTATTATCAAAGCTCAAATCTTTCCTTTGTACTCCTTTTCTCCTCTCCACCTTTATACTCCTATGGACTCTTGGATTAAGCAATAGCTAGGCAGTTCTCTCCTTTCATTTTTTCAGACTCTGTGCAAAAGGTTTCCTCGGAAACCCTATTTCACTGTATACCAGAAGTAGTATCACAGGAACTCTTCTGTATAATACTCTGCATCTACAGAAGGATACATGTGGGATAAAAGAGGCATGTTTCTCTCTTCTCTAGTCAAAGATGTTCAGAACAGGCCATCCTTCTCCTAACCAGGCTAGAGTTCCTTTTTCAAAGGACACAAGTTTCTCCCACTCTCACACCCGAGGCCATTGAATAGAATCTTCTCATGAACACAATAGACAATTCCTGAGCTGTACTATTGTCATCGCTTCTGGAGGGGACTGCCATAGCAAAATGTTTCAGTTCAGATTACACTAACCATTCTCCTGTGTGCTCTCCACTGGGAGGGACATAGACATAAGTATAAAATCAAAAGGCCCCTTTACATTTAGAATATATTTTTATAGTTTGTATAAGTCCATAAGCCACTCATCCTTGATTCTTCTAAATGATCCTAAGTAGTCCATATGGCATCACTAAGATTCATTTGTTCCTTTTTCTCCTAATTTCTTAGTCAAAATTATGAATTTTAGAAACAGGGTTACTCTACTGCTATGGTTTCATAAAGCATCCTTTTGTGGAGGTTTAATAAAATTGGTCATGTAAAGAGGAAATTAGTTGTTTTAATGTAAAATGTATCTGACAGTGCTTTTCTATTACTGGGGTCTTAATAGGGAAAAATTCTCTGACATCTGTTTATCCCCTGCAGCCAACCTTGTATTCAGAATACAGTAATTGATTCTCAGCATTCACTGGGGATCTAACTGACTCACTTTTCCATACCACACTATACAGGTATCTCTGCAGCTAATTCTGAATGTACTGTACAGCTACATCGTTATCTCCTGGTGAACTGTGACCCTAAACACTTTTGAGACCCAGATGAAAGCCATTCCTCAACCCTCCAGTGCTGAGGGTATAGGGGATTCAGTAGCGTGGCAATACACATAGGACATCCAATCAGAAGCCTCCCCTTTGAAGCCCTGCTCAACTGGGAGACCATGAATGATTCATAGATTCTTTGCACAAACTAAAGGGGAACAGCAAAGCTAGTGTGTATTATTCAGTACTACATCCTTAAGAAGCATCCGTGTTCGGCAAATTGTTACAATAGTTTTTTGCCTAGTTTTTGCTTGTATACACATTTTTTATTCGGTTCACAGCTATAATGTTTTAACAGAAAAATGATGTTTTTGAGATTGCATTTAAAGTAAACTGGTAATACTAGCAATGCACTGTAATTATTCTCTTATGTTAGGACCTGCAGCTTTCTCTTGCCCCTAAGGATTTCCATCTCATTTAGAGCATGGCCCTAACGGGCCTTTGGTGCCATTTGCTATTACCTGGGAGAAGGTGGATTCACATTTTTATTCCCTTGCCTACCTTCTTCTTCAACGTAACCATTGCAGCCACGATTTTCAGAATTTAGTATGCTTGAAATTCTGATTCTCATTCATAGGTGAAACTGTTGTATGTTGACTAGAACTCCACAAAACCCCTTTGTCTATACATCTTCCCCCTCTTGGAGATGTTGAACACTGTCTCTAGAGCAATCCCATTCCCCCTGCTGATTCACTTAGCAGGTGGAAGGTCCAGACATTGAACCTAGTCCATTTGCATGGCTGAGCACAGCACTGCATCGAGTGTAAAACATGAGTGAAAAAAGATAGGTTATTGGGATAAGATAGCAGAAGATTATAAGGACTGAATTCATAACCCATTTACAGTTTCATCAGATACAAATATTTTATTCCCCTTTAAAAGGCTTCAAAGGTCAATGCACTAACCCATGGGATTGTGGTGGTTTAGCTGCTCATTTTTGAGAAACTTTGCTATGGGTGCAAATAAGCTCATAGCAAAACTTTGCAATACATTTTGTGCAGAAAAGGCAGAAAAAAATATAGCTACACATGCAAGCACATTTTAAGGCAGATTTTAGATAGTACGTGGAGATCGGAATTAAGACATCAATGTCAGGTCATATACAATTCCAATGGCATTTTAGAAAAGGTTCTGGCAAACATGGAGCCTTTTCTAAAACAGTGCAGAAGTGTAGAGTTGGAGGAGCCAATTTACAAATGTATAGATGGGAAAAATCAATGGCGGAACCTCGGCAATCTATATGTACATGTAAGTGCTGACACATATGTGTAAATAAGTATTTCACAGCTTCCACTTGGTTGGCATGCTGGTCATTTTACAAACCTATAGGTAGACATGCCACCAAGTGACTATCTTTATTTAGTTACAATTTGGTGGGTGGGGGTGGGGGGGAGGGGGAGGGGAGGGGATAAACAATGGGGAATTAAGGTGACTAACTCACGTAATCTCTTCTGTAAATGCAATGCCTTAATCATGCTGTTTTGACATGCCTCCTTGCAATTTCTAAATATTAGGGACATTCAGGACCAAATTTAAGCTCTTGTCTCCCACAGAAACAAAATCTAGCAGCACCCCTCTTGGTGGGCAGAGGGGCTGGTCTGTGCAGGTTACCCACCTCCATACCTTTCGTTAGGGTTGTACCTGCTGCTTTGTGCAGGTTACCTCCCCTATTTTTGAAGTGTAAAGGTTAAGTTTGCTTTGATACAAAAATTAGAGGGCAGTAACCTGCCCAGAACAGCAGTCAGAACTCTAAACAAAAGCAAAGAGCGGGCCAGTCTACATGGAACAGCAGATACAACTCTGGTCACCTTAAGACTGAAACAAGGCTCAAGTAATATGGTGGGAAGATGGGAGGCAGAGGGAGGGGAGGGGGGAGTGTTTGTATCATGAAGAAAGGACTCACCTTCTTCTTTGCATTGTCTCTTTGTTGCAAGGGACAATTAAATAATTAGCACTCTTATCCTGGCCCAGGTGGCGAGTGCTTCTGTTTCCTATGCACAAATCTGGGCCTGGGGACATCCCCGACCTTTTTTCTCTGTTTCTGTGGATAACACTACACTCCTCCCTGTTTCCTCAGCTCACAACCTTGCGGTCATCTTTGACTCTACTCTCCCTTTCTCTGCACTCATCCAACAGATAGCTAAAACCTGTTGCTTCTTTCTCTATAACTTGCAAAATTCATCCTTTTCTTTCTACACACTAAGACCCTCATCCACTCACTAGTCACTTATATATACAGCACTGTTTACACTTTGTATCGCTATGCGAATGATTAGCACTAGTAGTAGTATTTGTAGGTTAATGGTGCTAAATTGATTTAGAATACATTAACGTTGTTAAGGCAGATGTGAAGGCACATTTTAGACAGGTTGGTTAAGCGCAATCTGTGGTATCCAGGTCAAAACATCCCAAATACTGTGGGAGTGGTGGTGGTGAAGGCTGGCACATGTATGTGCCTTCTAAAATCGCTCTGTATCCTCCCCAGAAAGATCTATATTTCTGTGAGCACAAAAAAGTGATGGACCCGTGCATGCTGATAGATCTGCCATGTTCAAGTTTCGGTCCGATTCCAGAAACCTGTAAATGCATACATGTCCTAGTCTGTCATTTTACACATGGAGTCATGCAGCGGTATGTCAGCCACAAGGCAAGTGTTATCTTTCACCTGCATGTTGCTTTACCATCCTGGAACCTATCATGACTATGTGAGTACCCTCTTCTGTACGCTCCACAGGTTTTTGAGTGCCAGAATGAGCACTTTTCTGATACCTATTCATACCCTGGAGCAGGTATAAACATGGACATTGGCAGAGATGTGCAGGCTTCTTCTAAAATCACGCATGCACGTGTATCTTTTCAGGACCGCCCACGACATGCTCTGCCACACTCCTGTGTGACATGGATGTGATCACGTCAGACGCGTGCAACTTTGGAGGTTTCTAAAATGGCTTCTGGGATGTTTTAGCGATTCCCGTGTCTGAATGGCCAATTTCAGACATTGAAATTGCAAATAGAGCTTCTAAAATGCCCCCTAAGGAGCTGAGTACGTAGTAACAAATGCATATCCCTAATTTTCAAAGAAACTCAGGTCACTAATAGGGTGTATAATACAAAAAAAAATCAACTGGCACACACTCAAATATAACAAAAATCTGTAACTTTGTATATGGTTATGGACAAACTGTTGCAACTCAAAGCTGCTATGTTTTACACTGGTTTATTCTAAGAGTAGAAAGGTCTCAGTACTATTGGGCCGGTGTTCACCGTGACACAAGATCACAAACACCAATTGTCAATGCCCTTTTCACATCAGCGACCTCCTACACAAAATTCCCAAACCAATCAAATAGAAAAGCCGCGAGCAACTTAACTTGCAAACAATTCAGCATAGCGCGGTCTTTTCAACCCCAACGCCTCCATTCAAGCGCTATTGAGCGTTTTGCCAATCCTGTCGCTTCTTCAGGGGGACAACTAAAAACATAAACGTACAGCAAACAATATAAAAGACATCCATCCGAACTCCTATACCTAATACCACCAATGTAAAAACTAATACACTTACCCCAACACATCAGGGTGCTGCACGCTAACCACTAGCTGTATCGCTACCAGCACTGCTTCAACCAACCAACAAGCTTCACACCAACGCGCATGATCCCATCACAATTCAACTCCCTTTTAAACCTAAACTCTCCAATCACATCAACAGACCTAAAAAGCAACCAACTCCACCCCTGCTATTACCAAACCAACATAGACTCAAATGCAACTACCCCACTCAATCTGGGCATTCAGCCCTTTGGGAATCACCGTGCCAACTGTAAAAATCCAGCTCTGCTCACATAGCACTAGCAATTGTTCTCGAGTACGACCCTCTCTGCTCGTTAATATCTGATCTAAACAAAAACATTGTAAATCCGAAAATGAATGGCCTTTATCATAACAATGTGCTACTATCGGGGCTTCTAGAACTTTACAAGAAATCCTGCTCTTATATTCTAGAATTCACTTTCTAAACGATCTATTAGTTTTACCTATATATAATAATTTACACGGGCACTGAATACCATAAACCACTGAGCAAGAACTACAAGAGGTATGTTTCTTCAATCTAAAAAGCTTACCTCGTTAGGTCAAATCAGAAATAGTACTGGAAACATTGCATATTGAACAATTCCCACAAGGGCTATGACCCTCCTCAACAGTTTCTCTACACAAGGGGTGCAATACTGACGGACACAAGTAATCCTGCAAATTACGCTGCCGTTTCCACACACACCTAATCTATTTATCCTTTAAACCTGGGATAATATTGATAACCTTCACATGTCTCTTAATACTACGTTGAATCTGAACACTAAATGGAGAATATTTAGAAATGAAATTTATTAGATCCTCATCCTTATTATCAATTTTCTTTCGGGGATTCAACAGCAAAGCCCTATTACTAAATGACGCCCTTTTAAATGCCTTTTGGACCACCTTTTTCAACACAGATTCAACACAGATTTGTAGAAAGGGGCGTATGTGGGTATGGGATATAGGTGTAGTAAATTTGTGATGGAGATGTGCTTATGGAAACAGGGTACGTAGATATTTGTGGAGGGGTGAAGGTGGAGTATGTGTAAATATATGTATAGGGGTCAGTGGAGTTGTGTAGTGGGGATGTGTGTACGTATTTGTGCATTGTGTGCGTAGTGTGCATAGTGGTTGTACAGGTATAGGAATGTGTGGTAGTACTTCTGTCCACAAAAGAAGAATGGAATCTAGGCATGATTATGTCTGATTATCTTAAAGTAGCTAAACAGGTAGAAATGGTGACGGCGTAAGCTAGAAGGATGCTTGGGTGCATAGGGAGGGGACATAGGATTAGGGTGAAAGAAGATAGACTCAGGAATAATATGCGGAAATATTTCTTTACAAAAAGAGTGGTAAATGCATGGAATAGTCTCCCAGTGGAGGTGGTAGAGATGAGGACAGTATCTGATTTCAAAGAAGCATGGTACAAACACAGAGAATCTCTAAAGGAAAAAAAAGGGGACTCCTGTAGTGGTTGATATGGCAGGGCAGACCAGATAGGCCATGTGGTCTTTTTCTGCTGTCATGTTTATATGTTTCTATGGTCCCTGCTCATAAGAGCTTACAGTCTAGTCAAGACAGACAACACAACTAGGGATTAGGATATATCTAGGGGAATGTTGAGGAAACACATAGAAGGCGAACAGGAGACTAAGGGGATCAGGATCCAAAAGCAGCCTCTGAGAGGTGAGTTTTTAGCCTGGGTTTGAATAAGGCCAGAGATGGAGCCTGACATTTTTTTTTTATTACAATCTTTTATATACCGCGCTATTTGATATCAGCGCGGTTCACATACAACAACATCAACAGAATAACAGGCTATTCCGTGTTTACAGCAAACAGGTATATAAACTTGGGTAACATAAGGTTAACTTATTACAAACATGATTATATAAAAGGTATCATGACAACACAAAAGTCCTAGTAATCTTACTGAGAAAGTGGGAGAGGCTATTTGAAGATAAGGTGTGTCTCTTATATTTATTTATTTATTTTATTTTATTTACAGTCTCTTCTATACCGCGCTATTCAACATCAGTGCGGTTTACAATGAACATAGAACTACACATTTCCTTGGGTACTTTGTGTTTACAATGAACGGGTATGAATTCAGATAGTTTGTTCTAGGTATAAGGAGCAGCAAGGTATAAAGATCGAAGTCTGGAGTAGGCAGTGGCAGAGAAGGGCACAGATAGAAGGGATATGCCAAAAGCGTGGAGTTCCCCAAGAGGGGTGTATGGAGAGATAGAGAAGAAAGATAGAGAAAAGCAACAGAATAGATGCACTTATAGGTCAGTAGGACAAGTTTGAACTGCATCACCCTTTCCCTTGTGGATTCCATCACTATTGTCTTAGAAAAATCTCGTATATAGAGTCCAGGATTTCTACTGTAATTGATTCCTCAGATGGGATTCTTCAATCCTTATCTGGTTAAGTGAAATTTACCACAAACATTCTTTTCCTTTACTTCTACTTTTAGGATGTCTTTGAACAGACTTCTGTCCAGTTTGTCTACCTATATTAGAGGCCTGTGGACCATACCATTAGAAGTGCTTTCTCCCCTTTCATGCAGCCTAAAACTTCACCTCCTTTCTCCATGTTTTCTGCATTTCATGATTTTTTGCTATCATTTTTTTAGAAAGAGTTACTTTTCTCCCTTTTCTGCCATCCCTATCCTTCCAGAACTGTATGGCTGAGCCCTAGATGATGATCATTTCCACTCCTGTCCCTTCTGCTTCTCACTTATTTATTTTAATTAATATATTGCTGATAGTCAAAAACATCTCGGTGTACAATATGGGGGTAAACCATTCAAACATAACATTCACATAATACGACAAGACAAATAACATTAGGGAAAAAGTTACAAATGAAAAAGTAAGAAATTATATAAAACAAGGAGAGGAAACCATCACAATTCCACTAGTACTCATCCAGAGCCCTAACTGCGAGCCTTGGTACTCCCAAGACCTAACAAAGAACCTTGTAAAAAAAAAATAACTAAATAAAAATTTGAGTTGCCTTCTTGAACTCAAGAAACTCAAAAGTGCAGATTCACTCTTAAACTTGGATGCTAAAGAAATGCTTCATATAGACACTACATATGGAAATGTGAATCTTCTGGTGATCTCCTTTCTTTCCTAATTCTATAAGATGATGACAAAGACAAGAGGTTAAGCTGAAAAGATCATAGCACCCTAGATAAGTATAGAGAGAATGATAGCAGCTGATAAATAGTACTACCAACACTACGACTATTACTGATCATTTATATAGTGCTACAAGGCATAAGCAGTGCTGTAGAGGCAAATGTAAAAGACAGTCCCTGCTCATCAGAACTTACAATCTAGTTAAGCCAGACAATACAACATCTGGGGACAAGAACACATCTAGGGTTTTGGTAGGGAAACACATAGGAGACTAAGGGGATCAGCATCCAAAGGCAGTCTCGAAGAGGTAAGTTTTCAGTCTGGAACTGAAAAAGGCCAGAGATGAAGCCTGACATACAGACTCAGGTAGTTTGTTCCAGGCATAAGAAGCAGCAAGGTGGAAGGATCAAAGGCTGGAGTTGGCCGTGGAAGAGAAGGGCACAGATAGAAGCGATCTGCCATAGGAGCGGAGTTCCCAAGGAGGGGTATAGGGAGAGATGAGAGAGGAAAGGTAGTGAGGAGCAGCAGAATGAGTGCACTTATAGGTCAGTAGAAGAAGAATTGTAGTAGTTCTGTATAGAATACCTTGAAAACAAGCATCACAATTTTTACCTTACCTCTAGGAGCAGGGCCGGATTTACCTTGAGTGAGGCCCTACGCCAACAAAAATTGTGGGCCCCCAGCAGGGGCGGCCCAAGGGGGGTGCGGGGCCTCATTTGCATAAGGGGCCTCATTTGCATAAATATTTGCATAATGTTACCATATACTAACTTTTAGTAAACGTGCCTCTTAATGAGTGTATGGATAAAGAAAGACTAAAAGATTTCTACATTACTATAATCCAGTGCCAACTGCCAGACACATTAGGAACTACTACAAACACTGCCCATTTAGAACCCATAGTAAACCCGCCGTATCCTAACAGCACTACCAGGACTCACAAAGCACCATACTCTACCAATCAAAAGGCAACACTGCAAATATTAAACCAATACATTTCAGAGAACAACAATACATGACCTACTGGGGAAAGAGAACAAGTGGCAATGTCAAATAGGAATTATATAAACAGAACACCTCAGCTCAGTTACACATGCAGAACATAGACCATCACCAAACAAGTAATCACAATTTAGAAACAGGAAGACAATAATTAAACTGGGAATCCCAAAAGCCAAACTTGGAATGTACAACACTGTAGAAATAAAACTATACATTAATTTGCTCTTGTACTAAACAAAGCGCAGACGTTAATGATGCACATTTACCAGAGCTGACATATTCCAATTAATAAATTCAAAATAAAGAGATATTTTTCTACCTTTTGTGCATTTTTTTCAGCTGCAATTGCTCCAGCCACTTTCTTCTGGTTTCTTCGTGTCTTCTGCTAACTCTCCATCGTCTGCTGTCCATTTGTCCTTTCTTCTCTCTTCTAGATTTTTTTCCATTCTCTCTCTACATCTGCTTTAACATACTAATCTTTCTCCTTTTGCTCTTTCCTCATTCCTATTTCATCCACTCAAATTTTACCCCTCCATCCTCAATCCCCACTTACTCTCCCAATACCCGGCCAATTGTAGATTTTTTATCCCTCCCACACAAAATATTTTTCCCTTCTCCATTTTACTCTTCCAGCCCCATCCCATTCTAATCCTCCCCCAACATCAGCTCCCTTCTAGTTCCAGCCTCACCCAGCATCCATTCCCTTCTAGTCCCTACATCAGCCCATTTCCAGTCCTAGCCATCCATCAGCCCATTTCCAGTCCTAGCAACCCCCCAACCCAATACCAGTCCTAGCCCCCCATCAACCCACTTACAGTCCTTAACCCCCCATCACCCCATTTTCAGTTTAAGCCCCCCCTATAACCCATTACCAGTCCTAACCCCCCATCAGCCCACTTCCAGTCCTAACCCCATCAAGCCATTTCCAGTCAGCCCCCCATAGCCCATTGCCAGTCCTACCCCCCCCATCAGCCCACAGCCCATTACCAGTCCTAACCCCATCATCCCACCTCCAGTTTTAACCTCCCAGCCCATTTCCAGTCCTAGCCCCCCATAGCCCATTACCAGACAACCCCCATCAGCCCACAGCCCATTACCAGTCTTAACCCCCCCAAAGCCCATTACCAGTCCTAACCCCCACCCCCCAGCCCATTACCAGTCCTAACCCCATCAGCCAACCTCCAGTCTTAACCCCCCAGCCCATTTCCAGTCCTAGCCCCCCCATAGCCCATTACCAGACAGCCCCCATCAGCCCACAGCCCATTACCAGTCTTAACCCCCCCCCCCAAAGCCCATTGCCAGTTCTAAGCCCCCCCACAGCCCACAGTCCATTACCAGTCCTTTCCACATCAGCCCACCTATAGTCTTAACCCCACCCCCCAGCCCATTTCCAGCCCCAGCCCCCCCAATAGCCAATTACCAGTCCTACCCCCCCATAGCCCATTACCAGCCCCAGCCCCCCCAATAGCCAATTACCAGTCCTACCCCCCCATAGCCCATTACCAGCCCTACCCCCCAGCCATTTCCAGCCCCAGCCCCCCAATAGCCCATTACCAGTCCTACCCCCCCCCATAGCCCATTACCAGTCCTACCCCCCCCCAGCCTAAAGTAAAATTTAATTTTTAAAAAAAACCTGGTGGCTGCCGCCACGGGGCCCCCTCTGCTGCCGCGGCAGCACCGACTGACCCGCGGGGGCCCCGTCTACAAGCTGAAGCCGTCGGTTCGATTGGTTCTTCCCTCCCTCCCTCCGTGCAGGCTGCAGGCTGTGAGAGACGCGAAGGGAGAGCGTCTCCTCATGTCTCTGTTAAGCCCGCAGGGGCTGATGGGAAATTTCCCATCAGCCCCTGCGGGCTTAACAGAGACGCGAGGAGACACTCTCGCGTCTCTCACAGCCTGCAGCCTGCACGGAGGGAGGGAACCGACGGCTTCAGCTTGTAGACGGGGCCCCCGCGGGTCAGTCGGTGCTGCCGCGGCAGCAGAGGGGGCCCCGCGGCGGCAGCCACCAGGTTTTTTTTTAAATTTTATTTTAAAAAAAATGAACTTGGTTTTTTTTTGTGGGCCCCTGCCGGCTGTGTGCCCTACGCCATGGCGTACATGGCGTATAGGTAAATCCGGCCCTGTCTAGGAGCAACTTCTTGCCTTGTTCACAATTTCTAAGCCCTATACCTACTTCACTTGTCTTGCTTTTGAACTTTCCAGTGGTATAGACACCGTGGATACGAGTTATGCATTCATAAGAGACAGATGTGAAGAGGCAAGTATGAGAGATATGCATAGTCAAGAAAAATTGGGTTAGTTTTTAGATTATGAATTTTTGCTGATTTCAGTTGTTAGTTTCAAACACAAACCAACAAATTAAGGCATGCTAAATCAATAGGTATTCATGAAACCAATATAACACGTAGTAATGGACCAAATGTACTAACAAATATAAGCCTCTAACAAGTATTAGTATGATTCAGATCCTTTTTATAAAACAGATCGCAGGATGAGCAGTTGACTAGTACATCATTTTCACTAGGGCCCTCAACCGCAGAATGCAAGAGATCTCTAATGTCATCTTTTCTATTCAACGTCTATCTCAAGATATTAGCCCAGCTGATCAGCTATTTATATTTAAAATTCTACATCTCACTTAGTTTGCAGCCGACAGTCACCAAAGAATGCATGGTTCGGAACAATGTATCCATAAAGGATACTACCAAAAAAATGAAGTTAGGGCACATCAGCAGAGAGGTTCCAATAAAGACAAAAGTAGCCCAAATGCCCTTGTGTACAGAACATACAGAGCTTAAAGATTAAAAATTATCCCTGCCTATCGATAACCAGAATAATATGAATAAAATACAGTCTCTAAAATGCTTGTATGCAAATGCTAGAAGTCTAAAAAATAGGATGGGAGAGTTAGAATATATAGCACTAAATGAGAAGTTAGATATGATTGCTATCACAGGAACATGGTGGAAGGAGGACAACCAGTGGGACAGTGTGATACCTGGGTACAAACTATATTGTAATGATAGAACTGATCAAATTGGTGGAGTGGTTGCACTCTATGTTAGAGAGGACATTGAGTCACAAAGGATTAAAGTTTTGCAGGAAACAAAATTCACTGTAGAATCTCTATGGATTGAAATTCCATGTAAAAATGGAAAGGCCCTGGCAGTAGGGTAGTACTATCGATCACCTGGCCAGAATGAACAAATGGATGATGAAATGCTCAAAGAAATCAGGGAAGCTAACAAAAGATACAACAAGGTAATAATACTGGGTGATTTTGATTACCCCGGTATTGACTAGGTCAGTGTCATACACAGACACCCTGGTGCTTATGAACACGTTTTTCAAAACCTTGTTAAATAACCAATGTTTTGTCGGAAAAGCCATCCAAGCTAAGAGGATCAAACCTCAAGCCAATGTGGCCCGTCCATTTTATTTTATTAAGAAAAAATGCTTTTTAATCCACTTTGGAAGCAGCCTCTAAGCTGGTTACTTAGCTGAATCCTTTGTAGAACGAAGGCTGTCCAGATAACATCGCAGTCAGCGGCAGGACGACGTGACACGTTTGCAAGAAAATCCCCTGCTTCAGGTCAAAGCTGCCACGCTAAAACTTCCCAGCCGTTCAGATTGTGAAGCTGAAAAACCGCGTTTAATTTATACTATGCTTCCATGACGTTTGCGCAATAGCATCAAACCGTCCCAGATGGAGGGGCCAATCAGAGTGGTAATGGGGAGGGATCATTATGCCAAGCTCCACCCCCCAAAAAATGCAAATGTGATGACAACGCTGACAATAACTAGAGCAAATTAATAGATCGTGTGCCAATCAATTTGCATATTCATGCCATATGGTTGTACAGAGTTTAAGCGAAAAATCCACCGTTGTTCTAAGTTCTGAAGCCGTTGGAGACGATCACCGCCTCTTGGATGTTTCGGTACAAAGTCCAGCACACGCCATTTAAGATCCTCAAAATTGTGTGATGATTGTAAGCAATGTTCAACCATGGGAGCTGATAAAGTAGTAGTCCTTAATCGAGAGACATGTTCTGCCAATCTAACTTTAAAGGAACGTGACGTGCGGCCAACATAGTAGAAAATACAGGGACATATAATTAAGTATACCACAAAAGAGGATATACAATTAGTATGCCAACGAGAAGAATATGTAACCTGAGTATGGTCATCAATCCAAATAGGGCCAGAGATAGTGTTAAAACAATATTGACAAGACCCACAAGCAAAATGACCAGCTGATTCATGAAATGTGAGAGGGCAATCAATCATTGCAGCAGTATGCACTAAATGATCCCTCAAATTTGATGTTTTCTTAATCAAAAAGCCTTCCTGATGGCAGCCGTCAGGGTCTCCTGATGCAGCGATTTCCACATATCAAGATCTGGTTTTGGCTGAACTGTCTCAATTGGAAAAAACTGGTTCTCCTTCTTATAACAATATAACAAAGGACCAGCGAATTGCTCTGAAACAATTGTCAGAATCTAATTTGATCATCCGGAAGGCGGACAAAGGCAGAGCAACAGTGGTATGGTCTTCAGAGCAATATGACCGTGAAATGCATATACACTTGGACAATCGAAAGCATTATGCTACCATCTCAGACCCTACGGTTGAGTTGTCCACCCGTGTTCGTGAGTTGGTGAATCGGGCTTATCTCAATAATTGGTTGACACGAAATGAATCTGATTTTTTAATTAATAATCATCCCAAGATACCTACCTTTTATTTGGTCCCCAAAATTCACAAATCGCTAATTGATCCTCCTGGCTGACCAATCGTGTCGTGTAGGGACTCGATTTTAGAGCCCCATTCCCAATTTTGTGACCTTTTTTTGCAGCCAGCGGCAGCCACTGTTCCCTCTTACATACGGGATACAGGTGATTTTTTGAGACAATTGGCGAAGTGTACGGCTACGTCTTCTTATACGTATTTAGTTACTTTAGATGTTCAATCTCTATATACCAACTTAGATCAGGAGGAAGCATTAACTTGTATACAGCAATTTCCTTTGCAGTTGCCTGATCGCATTCCAAAATGTTTTTTTGTTGGATCTGCTTGAGATGGTACTCAACAATAATTATTTTGTTTATCAACAACAATATTACCTCCAAACCTTCGGCATTGCCATGGGGGCAACAGTAGCACCTTCAATAGCCACCATATACATGGCTTGGTTTGAGGATAGTTATGTGTATTCTCATCCATATTATGGTAAGATTCCATTTTGGCAAAGGTTTTTGGACGACATCTTTTTTCTGTGGTCTGGGACTAGAACTGAATTGGATTTTTGTATCCATAGTTTGAATTCTTTCAAGCAGAATATACAATTTACAGCCCAGATTGAAACACGGGTGATTCAATTTTTGGATATTACTGTTTCGTTGTCTCCGGCAGGTTTCACCACCTCTTTGTTTCGGAATTCCGTTCAGAGGAACACCTTGTTAAGATATGATAGTTCCCATCCACCGGCATTAAAAAGGGGATTACCTTTTGGTCAATTTTTGCGTTTACGTCACAACTGTACCACTTTGATGGATTTCAAGAAACATGCAAAGGAATTAAGCCAACGTTTACTACTGAGGGGTTATCCCCGAAATGAGATACATAGAGCCTATAAGAGAGCTCGTCATCTTCATCGTGAATGGCTCTTACAAGATGCGCCTCCCCGGCATTCTCAAAATAAAATTACGGGTGTTTTACCGTATATGTGGGGGTCGGCAGCTGTCATGAAGATATTACATAAGTTTTGGCCAGTATTGAGCCTACATGCTTGTTTTCGGGACCGACTTCGGATAGCATACTCACGTAGATCAAATTTGAGGGATCGTTTAGTGCATACTGCTGCAATGATTGATTGCCCTCTCACATTTCATGAATCAGCTGGTCATTTTGCTTGTGGGTCTTGTCAATATTGTTTTAACATTATCTCTAGCCCTATTTGGATTGATGACCATACTCAGGTTACATATTCTTCTCGTTGGCATACTAATTGTATATCCTCTTTTGTGGTATACTTAATTATATGTCCCTGTATTTTCTACTATGTTGGCCGCACGTCACGTTCCTTTAAAGTTAGATTGGCAGAACATGTCTCTCGATTAAGGACTACTACTTTATCAGCTCCCATGGTTGAACATTGCTTACAATCATCACACAATTTTGAGGATCTTAAATGGCGTGTGCTGGACTTTGTACCGAAACAACCAAGAGGCGGTGATCGTCTCCAACGGCTTCAGAACTTAGAACAACGGTGGATTTTTCGCTTAAACTCTGTACAACCATATGGCATGAATATGCAAATTGATTGGCACACGATCTATTAATTTGCTCTAGTTATTGTCAGCGTTGTCATCACATTTGCATTTTTTTGGGGGGTGGAGCTTGGCATAATGATCCCTCCCTATTACCACTCTGATTGGCCCCTCCATCTGGGACAGTTTGATGCAATTGCGCAAACGTCATGGAAGCATAGTATAAATTAAACGCGTTTTTTTCAGCTTCACAATCTTAACGGCTCGGAAGTTTTAGCGCAGCAGCTTTGACCTGAAGCAAGGGATTTTTTTGCATACCCCGAAACGTGTCACGTCATCCTTCCGCTGACTGCAATGTTATCTGGACAGCCTTCGTTCTACAAAGGATTCAGCTAAGTAACCAGCTTAGAGGCTGCTTCCAAAGTGGTTTAAAAAGCATTTTTTCTTAATAAAATAAAATGGACGGGCCACAATGGCTTGAGGTTTGATCCTCTTAGCTTGGATGGCTTTTCCGACAAAAAATTGGTTATTTAACAAGGTTTTGAAAAACGTGTTCATAAGCACCAGGGTTTCTGTGTTTGATTATTTTAACCTGGTTGTGGGCATCTAATAAGGTCAGTGTCATGGCAGGACATGCTAGGGAGATAAAGTTTCTAATGAAATAAATGACTGCTTCTTGGAGCAGCTGGTTCATGAACCAACCAGAGGGGAAGCCATTGTGGACTCAGTCCTTAGTGGAACACCAGATCTGGTGCAAGAGACAAGGATGTTGGGACCACCTGGCAATATTGATCATGGCATCATCTCGTTTGATTTAATTAATGGAGGAGGGATGGTAAGGAAATCTACAGTACTACCTTTTAACTTTCAAAAGGGAGACTAGGATAAAATGAGGAAAATAGTTAAGAAAATAACTAAAAGGAGCAGTTGCAAAGGTTAAAGACTTATATCAAACTTGGGTGTTGTTTAAAAAATACTATCTTAGAAACCCAGACTAGCTGTATTGCATGCTTTAAGAAAAGTGGAAGGAAGTCCAAAAAACTGCCAGCATGGTGTAACAGTGCAGACCCTGAACAACCCGAGAAAATGCAGTTCAGTATAAAGGAGCACAGAAAAAGTGACAGGGTAAACAAGGAAATGTCAGATGGTTACCGTGAGCAACCTAGAAACACGTGCAAAAGCCCAATGAGGACACACCCAGCCAGCAAAGGAAGGGAATTCACTTTACCTGACAGGGTTCAGCTGGGTGGGGGTGGAGCAAGGAAACACTGGGATAAAATAGGCTCCCAGACAATCAGAAAGAGAGAGAGAGAGAGAGAGAGGAGCTGAAGCAGCCACAGACACACTCTGAGAAAATACAGCAAAGGCAGCTAAAACCCTGGGAAGCATGGAGCAGGTATGAGAATGTAAGAGAGAGTGACAATGAGGCTTTGGAGCAACTAGAGAGCCAGCGTGAAGGTCAGAGGGGAACCGAAGACCTGAGAGAAGCAGAGAGATATCAACAGCCAGATAGTGTGTTTGAGCCAGAGAGACGTAAGAAGACTGCAGTTGCAGGTTCCAGTGCACAGAGTGAATGCAAGAGTGATTTGCCATATGAAAGAAGACAACCCTGGAGGTATGGAAATAGGCACACAAGGTCCCACTATCTAGAGGCTGAAAATATCCCTTCTTCTGGTTTTAAAAACCCTAGAAGAAAAAGGTTTTACTTACCAGATAAAGCTGAAGAGTTTTGTAGTCATTGTAAGCTCACAGCTCCCTGTGAAACTCCGTCACGAGCTCTCCAATCTAGCTCAGCTGGGTTACAAAAGGGAAGCCTAAACCGGCAGAGAAATTCCCTTAATTATCCCACTAGCAGAGCAAACCAGGAGTTGAGCTATATTCTAAAATACCAGCAGGGGCAGTGCCCGGAAAAGCTCAACTCTAGAATACATGGTAATTCCCAGAGAGACACTAGCTCTAAGGAAGAAAGGAACTTCCTGTCTGACGAGGTTAACCAGCCATTCTCCCACGTTACTGCTGAGGTCCAGAATGAACCTTCCAGTCAGCCGGAGTTAATGGAATATCAAAATGCAGAAGAAAATGATATGCCAGAATTGATGGACTGCTCTTTGACCTTGATTGAACCTGAGTTCTCTCTCAGATAAGTAATTAGTTTGTGTCCTAGCTTTAGTGTTATAAGCAACAGGCTGCAGCTCTCTCTAAGTGAAGCAGATATAAGCTGTGCTGTCAGCTATAGGAGAAAGAACCATATTGAAATATTTAAGCTGTTTTGTTCTTTTCATTTATTTGTTGTTTTGAAAGCTGAAGGAAGCAAGTTCTGTTTGCTTTTGTTACTTTATGTTATATGTCCAAGCAAGGCATTTGATGTATGTTCCTGAAGAAAAAGTACCCTCAAGGGACGGGGAATAAAACCCTTTAATTTGGAAAGAAGTGTTTTGTGGTTTATATCAGTGAAGGCACAACTACCACCCTCCAGAGCCTTGCAATACCAGTGGCTACCGCTTGGCCAGAGAGGGCACGACAATGGTTTAAAGGTGAGGTCAGAGAGGCTGTTGTTGCCAAAAAAATCACATTTCAGGAACTGGAAAAAAGAGACAAATGATGAAAAAGGGAAAGAGCACAAGCACTGACAAGTTAAATGCAAGGCATTGATAAGGCAGGCAAATAGGGAATTAGAGAATAAACTTGCTATGGAAGCAAAAACATGTAATAAGAACTTTTTCAAGTACATTCGTAGCAAAAAAAAAACTGTAAGAGAGACAGTTGGACCATTAGATGATAGAGGGGTAAAAGGGGCAGTAAGAGGGGACAAGGCTATAGTGGAGAGACTGAATGAATTCTTTGCTTCAGTCTTTACTGAAGAAGATGTAGGGATGTTACCCATGACTGAAGTGGTATTTAAAGGTGATACTGTGGAAGAACTGAAAGAAATATCGATACACCGGGAAGATGTATTATAACTATTTGATAAACTGAAGAGTAGCAAATCACCTGGACCGGATGGTATACATACAAGGGTGTTGAAAGAACTGAAATATGAGATTGCAGACCTGCTGTTAGTAATCTGTGAATTATCATTAAAATCAGCTGTAATACCTAAAGATTGGAGGATCGCCAATGTAACGCCAGTTTTTAAAAAGGGTTCCAGGGATGATCCAGGAAACTACAGACCAGTGAACCTGACATCAGTACCAGGAAAAATGGTAGAAACCATCATAAAGAACAAAATTACTCAATATGTAGATAGTCATGGCTTAATGGGAGACAGCCACCATGGCTTTAGACAAGGAAGATCTTGTCTTACTAATCTGTTATGTTTTTTTGAAGGTGTGAATAAACAGGTAGACAAAGGTATCTGGACTTTCAGAAAGCCTTTGACAAGGTCCCTCATCAGAGACATTTGGCAAAACTAAAAAGTCATGGGATAGGAGGCAGTGCACTATTGTGGATCAGGAACTGGTTAAAAGATAGAAAGTAGAGGGTAGAGCTAAATGACCAATTTTCCCAACGGAGAAAGGTGAATAGTGGAGTACCGCAGGGATCTGTGCTGGGTCCGCTGCTTTTTAACATATTCATAAATGACCTGGAAAAGGGAATAACGAGTGAGGTTATCAAATTTGCAGATGACAGAAAACTATTTAAAGTTGTTAAAACCCAAGAGGATAGTGGAAAATTGCAAGAGGATCTTGATAAATTGTAAGACTGGGCATCCAAATGGCAGATGAAATTTAATGTAGACAACTGCAAAGTTATGCACCTAGGAAAGAAAAACCCAAACTATGGTTACACGATGCAAGGTTCCACATTGGGAACCACCACCCAGGAAAAAGATTTAGGCGTCATCATGGATAACATGTTAAAACCCTCTGCCCAGTGTGCAGCGGCAGCCAAGAGAGCAAATAGAATGCTAGGTATCATAAGGAATGGAATGGAAAATAAAACAAAGGATATTATACATCCTCATATTCATTGATATAGCCGGTGCCTTTGACAATGTCCACCACAACACACTTATTAACAGACTCCTAAGCCTAGGAATAGGAGGAACAATTCTACAATGGTTTATATCATACATCACAAACCGATCAATACGCGTTAAATTGGGTCAAGACACCTCTGAGCCATTCATACAAGGACAAGGTATTCCACAGGGCTCGGCCCTATCGGCCCTCCTTTTCAACCTATATCTCCAACCCATCACAAATATATTAAAAAAACATAAAGTCAACCACTATATATACGCAGATGACATCATGCTCACTCAACCAATAAACACAAATAATCCCAACTACCAGAACTTACTAAACTGTATCAGTGAAGCGAATACCTGGCTACAAAATAATAACCTTAGCATCAACCTAAAAAAAACTGAAGCAATGTTCGTAACAAGAAAACCAGATACTACTCTCCCAGAAACAATAACAATTAACGATACAATAATCCCAATCAAAAAGGAAGTAAAATACCTAGGCATCATAATAGACCACACACTTAGTATGATCCCTCACATAAAACAAACCGTGAAAACCATATTCTATAAACTCAAAACCATTCAACACCTACGACCAATACTAGACACACATGACTTCAGATCTGTTATCAGCACACTCATCACTCCTCACTTTGACTATTGTAATAGTCTACTTATCGGCCTCCCTCTCACAAATATTAACTTACTCCAACGAGCTCAAAACATCTGTGCCCGAGTAACAGCAAAAGCCCGCCTCACTGACCACATAACTCCCATCCTCGCTGAACTACACTGGCTTCCCATAAATAGTAGAATATCATACAAAATACTCTTAACCACATTTAAACTTATCAACGGCATATCACCTTCACATCTAACCACTCTACTACATGCTCCAAAAGAACATAGAACCCGCAGACAAAATGCAACCCACTCACTAGACATAAAAAAATCAATTCGAAAAACAAAAAAAACCACAAGCTCAAGAGCATTCTCATATGCAGCCCCCACCATATGGAATAAACTCCCACTAAACCTCCGCAAAATAAAGGATCTCCAGACATTCCGGAAAGAACTAAAAACATATCTGTTTAAAGAACACTTTATAAACCTTAATGAACCCCCTCCATCCTCCTCACCACACCTACATAAAAATCCTCCCTAAACACAGATCAAAAAGCCTCAAACCTCAACACATAAGAAAAACAACCCTTCGAAACCATGATTAATAACTGACTAATGTAAATATTTGACTGATGTAAATAGTTCAGCATATGTATAATTATATGCTCCATGTTATTGTTCATGAAAAGTTAATTGTACATAGTTTAAAGAAAATACTATGTTCTATGTAAAACAATGTTCATTATGTTAATTGTAAACTGTTCATTATGTTATTTCTAAACCGCCTTTGATCTTGGGAAAAAGCGGTATAGAAGAAAAAGTATAAATAAAATAAATAAATAAATATAATGCCTCTGTATCGTTCCATGGTGCGACCGCACCTTGAATATTGCGTGCAATTCTGGTCACCTTATCTTAAAAAGGATATAGTGTTATTAGAAAAGGTACAGAGAAGAGCCACCAAAATGGTAAAGGGGATGGAAGGATACTCCTATGAAGAGAGGCTAAAATCGTTAGGGCTCTTCAACCTGGAAAAGAGACGGCTGAGGGGAGATATGATTGAGGTCTATAAATTAATGAATGGAGTGGAACGGGTAAACGTAGGTTTATTGTTTACATCATCAGAATATAAAAAGACTAGGGACATGCAATAAAGCTACAGGGTAACCTATTTAAGACTATTAAGAGAACATATTTTTTTCACTCAACGTGTAATCAAATTCTGGAATTTGTTATCGGAGGATATAGTAAAAGCTGTTAATGTAGCTGGGCTTAAAAAAGGTTTGGACAAGTTCCTGGAGGAAAGGTCCATAAACCATTATTAAAAGGGACCCAGGATATCACTGCTTGACCCAATACAAGCATTGAGGAACCTGTGTCTTTTGGGGAGATTGCTAGGTACTTATGACCTAATTTGGCCACTGTTGGAAACAGAATACTGGGCTTGATGGACCTTGGTCTGACCCAGTATGGCATATCTTATGTTCTTATGTTGTTGTGCTCTGAGAGCTTGTGTGCATCAGTGATGCTGAGGGCTAAGCTATTGGAAGCTTAACTACTGGCAGAGTCTCCCAAGATGGACAGATCTCAGCTGACACACCAGACCGAGAAAAACCACCCAACTGAGCCGCAGCAGAATGGGATGGTGTTGTTAGTGGAGGATCACATTTCTTTGACAATGGAAACAACACTAAAATTAAACAGTGCAGAAGAACGGCCTGGCAATCTACTTCCGTATCTTGCTACGAAAACACAATGGATAGACATAACAAAACAAATTGCACTATAGTTCTGGAAGATGAGACCCCAGGTTGGAAGGCATTCAACTGGCTACTGGGGAGGAGCTGAATACTTTTCAGAATAAAACTATGATGATGTGGTTGAATCAAAGCCTTTGGGATGTCTGACTGATGTGCATGACATCAAGAAAGTTATATTGGAAGAAAGTGAGAAGTCTCCTCAAAAGGTGAAAAAGCAAAAATTGCCAAAATGGATTACCATAAAAACTCTGAAAACTGTCCAGAAACGCAGAGAAACTAAAGCCAGAGGAGAAAGAGAGGCAATGTGCAGCAAGGCGAGACAAGGAGAAGTACTACAATGATGCATTCAAGGAAATAGAAGCAAAAACTATTAGAGGAAGAATAAGATTGTCTTCTTAAAGTTGCAAGAGTTAAAGAAAAAATTCCAGCCTTGAATCAGAATGTTACAAGATGCTCAAGGATCCATGTTGAATGATGCTGAGATCAAGAATACTGTAGGTGGAAAGAATATACAGAATCATTATACGATAAAGACAGTGGGCCAACAGCCATTTCAACCTGTACTTTATGATCTGGAACCATTGATGATGAAAGAAGAAGTTGAAGTAGCATTGAATGTCTTATCAAAGAACAAAGCACCTGGCATTGATGGCATTCCCACTGAAGCATTTCAGCAATCAGATGCAGCTGTTACCGTACTTTTAGGCTCTGCCAGGAAATTTGGAAGAGAACATCATGGACAACTGATTGGAAAAGATCTGCATTTGTACCAAGACTAAAGAAAGGTGATCCAACTGACTGTGGAAATTATCGCACAATCGCTCTGATCCCACATGCCAGAAAGATTATACTCAAGATTATTCAGCAAAGACTACAACCATACCTGGAATGAGAACTGCCTGAAGTGCAAGCAGGGTTCAGGAAAGAGCGAGGAACAAGAGACATCATCACGGATGCAAGATGGATCCTTGAAAAGACTAAAGAATACCAAAAAGATATCTATATGTGTTTTATTGACTATAGCAAGGCTTTTGCCTGTGTAAACCATGAGAAACTCTGGGCCACAATAAGAAGCATGGGTATACCAAAACACCTGATCGTTCTCTTGCACAACCTTTACATTGATCAAGAAGCAACGGAACTAGGAGAAACAGAATGGTTTAAAATGAGCAAAGATGTACAACAAGGCTGCATTCTTTCCCCCTACCTGCTTAATTTATATGCAGAACAAATCATCAGAGAAGCAGGTCTGTATAAATACAACCGAGATGTGAAGATTGGTGGAAGACTCATCAACAACCTTCACTATGCTGATGATACCACTTTACTGGCTGAAAGTGAAGACGATCTGAAACATTTGCTTCTCACAATCAAGGAACATAGTCTTAAAATGGGCCTGCATCTTAATGTAAAGAAGACAAAGATCCTGACAACTGGCAAAATCAATAAGTTCATCATTGATGGAGAAGAAATCGAAATAGTGGACAACTTTAACCTACTTGGATCAACTGTCAATAAAGAAACAATAAGCAGTCAAGAAATCTGATTACACATTGCTCTTGGAAGAATGTCTATGAAGGACCTAGACAAGATTCTCAAGAGCAGAGATGGCTCTCTCCATTGAAAGATTCAACTCATTCAAACCATGGTATGTTCAAAATATCATATGGATGTTAAAGTTGTATAGTCAAAAAGATAGGCAGGAAGAAAATCGATGCCATTAAATTATGGTGCTGGTGATGAATACTGTGTATACCATTGACTGCCCAAAGAACAAACTAGTCAATACAAGAGTAGATCAAACCTAAGCTTTATTTAGAAGCCCAGATGACAAGACTTCAACTTTCATACTTTGGACACATCATGCAAAGAGAGAGATCATTACAAAAAGATATCATGATTGGCACGGTAGAAGGTCAACACAAAAGAGGAAGGCCGGCAATGAGATGGATCAATACAATAACAGCAGCTATGGATGCCATTCTGTCAACAATGAGCTGCCTGACTAAAGACCAAACACATTTTAGGACAACTATCCAGAGGGTCTCCATGAATCGCACTTAACAATAACAACAACCACATCAGCATGGACGATGTGAAACTCCCTCCTGCCCATAGAACCCAATCTACCTACAGCTCTCAGAAAGCTAACTGTACATGGCACAGCCAAGAGTGATACAATCTCTTATCTGAGTACAGTGGAGATTGTATGGGTTCAGAACACAAGCAATCAGGTTCCTGATTTTAAAGTCCCTTTTTAAGAACAACAAACTCCTTGTGAAACTACAGGTCAGGAGCCAGGAAATCCAGGACTCACTGCTAACAGTACTACCACAAATTCAGGAAATGTTTAAAAGCTGCTTATTTCATCTGTGTCAACTATGTAAACTCCAACTGTTCACTGAAAAAAACAAGCCTGGCCACATTAGTCTACCCTATGATACCATCATGGGAGGATTACTGTAATGTGCTAAATAATGGTCTGAAAACAAAAGGCAGTAATTTATTTAGAATGCCACAGCATAACTATTGGAGGGCTGCAAGCAGCAGGACAACGTCATCCCCATCTTGCTGAATAGCATGCCTAAATTGAATTAACAGTGCTGGCATGGCACTATCCATATATTCAGCACTATTACCTATACCAAACTCAACCATCCACCCTCTCCAATTGCACTCAACACAGCTGCAAGAATGATCCTCAATGCAAAAAGATCAAAGGACATCACTCCTCTCCTCAAGCAATTACATTGGCTCCCCAAAATAGGACGTATAAAATTCAAATCCATCCTTATAACTTTCAAAATACTCAATGACTCTGCACCACACCTACAAATCCTGATCAAGATCACACCTGATCAAGATCACACCTGACAACAGAGGGCGACAATCCAATTCAAGGAACATGCTAGACTCTGTCAATGTTCACAAGACCCAACGCCATACATCTAAGAAAGCATTCTCTCTCTACACACCGGTACTATGGAACTCTATCCCAGAAAGCCTAAGAACTACAACCGATGCAGCTTCCTTCAGAAGAACCCTTAAAACCCATATTTTCAGAGAATGCTACCCTCTAACATAACCCTGATCTGTTTCCTCCTCTCCCCTCAACCCCCCCCCCCCAATACACTTCCTCAATCCCCACTGCATCATATCCCCTTATATAAAATTGTGCATAGTTACCCCACATTTTATATATATCAAAGTTAACCCAAGGGACCCTGTTCATTGTAAATGTTCTGTTTCAATGCAAACTGCTTTGAACGAAGGATAAAGCAGTATTAAAAAAAAGCTGCTTAATAAATAAATGTTTACTAAGCTGCACTGTTAACACAGCAGACAGCACATGCTATCCGGCCACATTATCAGATAGTGCAGGGGAAATGCAGACAGTTCTGTGATTTTATGCACTATCTGCAGATCCTCTACTAACTGCTAGAGTGGGCAGTGTAAGGACAGAGAGTGGGCATACCTACACGGGACCTGCAGCAGTAGCAATGGCTGCAAACAGACCCGTGGCACTTACCTTACATCTTCAGTGCCGTGAGGCTGTTTACTTCCACCCTGTCGAACCACCCAATGCTGACTTCTTGTTTGCAGATAGGAAGTCAGCATCAAGCATCAGAGGGGATGGAAGCAAACAGCTTTGCAATGCCAAAGTTGTAAGGTAAGCACAACGGGGCTGTTTATGGCCATTGTCACCACTGCAGGTCCCAGAAAGGGGCAGCAGTGGCAATGGACCCCACAGAAAGGGGTGGGGTGTAACGGATGAGGTTTGCCTAGGGAGCTTCATCTTGTTGTGCTGGCCCTGCCTGCAACATTGGCTCCCTATCCGCTTCTGCATCCAGTTCAAACTTCTCCTGCTGACCTATAAAGGAATTCACTCTGCAGCAATTCACTACCTATCCTCTCTTATCTCTCCCTATACCCCTCCTCGGGAACTCCACTCTTCTTGCAAATCACTTCTATCTGTGCCTTCTCTTCTACTGCTAACTCCAGACTTTGCTCCTTTCACCTTGCTGCTCCTTATGCCTGGAATAAACTACCTGAGTCGGTACATCTAGCTCCTTCTCTGACCCTTTTCAAATCCAGGCTGAAAACTCACCTTTACGGTGCCGCTTTCGGATCCTGACTCACCTGATCTCCTTTGTGTTTCCTTACCATTCCCCCTAGGCATATCCTGTGTCTACAGCTACTGTGTTGTCTGTCTTGACTAGATTGTAAGCTCTGATGAGCAGGGACTGTTGCTTACATGTGTCTGTGCAGCGCTGCATATGTCTTGTAGCACTATACAAATGTTCAGTAGTAGTAGTAGTAGTGGTAGTAGTAACATGTGGTTACCAGGGACAAGTTGCAGACAGCGCAGATGCATCGAACGCCACCTCAAAGGGTTGTTGGTCTACATTCTTTGTCATTTTGTTGAGTTATCTGCAGGGGAAATGTTGTGCATGGTCCCAGCAGATACCACATGTCTTTTGCAGCTAACACGACACTATGTACACTTTTTTTTGCCACGTTTGCTGCAAAAGCCTAAAGCAGAAGTGGAGGTGTAGCCTAATGACCAAGGGGCCAGAGTTCAATTCCCACTGGCACTTCTTGATGCCTAGGAAGACCACTTTACCCTTCGTTGCCTCAGCAGAAAGGTCCCGCAATCTACTTCTGGTTGCCAAGAAAGCCCAGGGGCTGCTGGGTCACCAAGAGTCACCATTGATTCGATGGCACCCACACACAGCTGTAGTTTAGTAAACATACCCCTGAGTTTAATGACATAGCTGACTTTTAACTTATTCTGGTGAACTTCCTGGCTGAAAATTGAGCACCCTTTCATAGTGCATTTTGAGTAGATAAATTATACTGAACACCCCCCCCCCAATAAATATGTACCATGTATCATATATTAATGCTAGTAAACAATGATTCCTTGAATTAATATACAGTGTATATCCTTATTTAGTCATGTTGTACAATAGAAAAATAAACAAGAAAATGAGTGTTTTCCTAAGTATTCTACTCTAGTAAGAAATCAATGAGAATGCAAACTGAGGCACACATCTGCTGAAAAGTACATACAACATGGTAAATGAGTAATAATGACACATTGGGGCCCCTTTTCAAAATGATGCATGGGGAGATATCCACACAATTATTGTTAATATGCACTACAAATCTAACTCCCAGGGCACCATGTTCAGAGTTACATTATTATGTCTTTGTTACCGTAAGTTGATTTATGGGGAAATCAGTGAAGTAGCAGAGAATTTCATGAATGAATTCTACTCACAGAGAGAGAAAGAAAGCTGATACATTCCCCTAATCCACAGGTAGTGATAAAGTCCTTCTTTGTTAAAATAATCCCAAAGACGTTTTCTGCTTCTTGAGAACACCAAGTATGATCTATTAAAAATGAGCACATTTTTATGTCATTGAAGCAAAGCAAATACATTTTGGTGACCTCATTTATATGGATTTTTTTATTTTTTTGGTGGGGGATCTTACAGTTTCCTACTGCTCCTTTGAACTTTGAACTTTTTCTTCTTCCTTTTTCTTCTGTATTTTGTTTTAAAATGAAGTTTATATACTCTCAAATAAAGCAGTAGCTGCTACTACTATTACTGAACATTTGTATAGCGCCACAAGACGTACACAGCATTGCACAGACACATGTAAAAGACGGTCCCTGCTCATCAGAGCTTACAATCTAGTCAAGACAGTCATCACAGTAGCTATAAAGCAATAACGATAACACTATCTTTGCAGCAATGACATCAGCTATGTCAGCAATGCAAATTAACACCCCCCTTCCCCACAGCCTCTGAACTGAAGTCTAGACAAAGAAAGAATTATTTATATCAAACCCCTCCCCTCTAGACCAAGCATCAGCGATAGACATTGTTAGGGGGGTCACAGAATACCAATCCTTCTAGAACCCAAAGCAAGTATTTTCTAAGTATGGGCAGTAGTTGCCAATATAGCTAGAACTTTCTACACCCTATTCCCTTGAGGGCTATAAACCAGTCCTCTAAAGCAAGTCCAGTCCCAGCTGGCCTAAGGAGAAGTTAGGCTCATTACTGAAACTAGATATCTCATATGATATTGTGTAGCACTGATGCACTGAGCAAACTCATCTCACTTTGCAAACTCACCTCTATGATAGGGGTAGTTCCCTAGAAAAGGAAAACATGTCCTCAGCCCTCCCAGTGATTTTTAAAGAAAACCTTGACTACATCTCTTCAAAACCCCTAGCACTATAGCATCCCCATACCAATCCCCTTCATATGCAAGACCCCCACTGGACACCCCTCCCTAGGCATTAACCTATATATTTTATTTATTTTTTATTTATAGACTCTTATATACTGCACTATTAGGCATCAGCGCGGTTCACAAAAAACAGTGAGATACACAATTCAACAGTACTTTGTGTTTACAGAAAACAGGAGAATATAACTCGGATAACAGGGTATATAATTAATAAACATATAGGGGTCATTCCAAAACAGGAATATGCCTTTGATGTGCAGTGTAGATGTTTTTCTAGCGAAAATGTCTACAATTGTATTCTGCTACACCTTGACCCTCCACATACATGGCGCTAGCAGAGGGATCTCAGAAGGTGGGCGGGAAGGGGCAGAAATGGGGTGTGGTCAGCAATGGAATCATGCAGTGCATATTCAGGAAAAGCTCATATATATTCTGTGTATGTCCTGCGGACATCCACATTATACCAGGGTAAACGTGCAATAAGGCTAGGACTTAGAAACTGTTCTGCTCTGCTCTGCAATGTGTCCCATAGAGATCAATGGCTCTGAGAAACATGTTGTGAACCAGTGTGTCTGCAGTCTGGAAGATCACAAGATGCAGTTGTAATGAACAGAATGCAGGGAAGGTTGTATGGTTAAGACAGATTACTAAACATCTCTACAGAAATATCAAGAGATGCAATGGTGATTATTCCAGCTATGCTGACAATTGCTGTGTGAGATAGAAGTGGGACTGTTAATGTAGGGATTGTATGTGGGTAACTATAACTGGATACATGTGTGGGTGAGAAACAGATCAGATTAGTAGTCCTAGAACCCCATGCCATCATGTTATAACAGTTGTTTTCTAGAGGTATGGGGCACTTGAACCACAGACGTGTTTTGTGTGTCTGCGAGTGAGAGTGTGTGTGCATGTGTGGTTAGAGAGATGCATGGGGGGACTTGGTGTATGCAACTGCAATTTTGGGGGGACATCAGTGCCTGGCCAGTACTTGGTCCGTAAAGCTGGCTGCAGCATGAGCAGGCGTTAGTATGATCAGCCAGGATAAAGCAGAATGAGGCCTCTATGGCTAAATGTCAAAGCATATCCCTCTCAGTATGAGGGCATGCAACAGGGCACACAGCGCCAATAGCGGTCTCACAAATGTGCACTTTTGTATAGATAGCTACTGGTGCTCTTGGGCATCTAGTAGTGTTGTTTGCACTGGTGCATGCCCGCAATCTGAGGGTCCTTAATTATTGCCATGGATCTGCTCTGACATTTAGCTGTAAAGGACCATTTCAGATTTTTTTCTGGTCCATACATAGCATTGTACAGACCATTGTCAGAGATGACCAATGCAAGCACAACTAAAATGTTCACCTACTGCCATGTATGTTGTGCTGCAAGGTATGTCAGGACACTCATATCACTTTCTACTTGCTGTTCTAACATCTCTGAGTACACAAAGATCGCCTTGCAGTATCCTAATCATGTAAAGGACTAGCTTATATGGTCTGTTTTGAATCAGCACATCTATTTCATCCTTTTTCATGTGTAGTTGGCATGGATACCACACTATCAGTGTGAGGAGCAACTTTGGGGATGCATGTTTTAACTGAGCAGGCGTGGCTGCATGGAGATGAGCAGTAGAGGAGCCGTACATCTTTTCGGAATTCGCCAAGGGCAGGGACGTCCATGCTGCTTGCTACATGTTGTGATGCTGCAGACCCTCTGAGAAGAGAAGAAAGTGTTTTAAACACAGGAAAAGTCAAGCACAAGCTGCAATATTATGAGGAACCTGATAGGGGGAGCAAGAGGGACCTCCGAGGAACTGAGGAACCACACCTCCTAGGTCATGAGGTATTGCCAGCCAGCTTCCAATCAAGGAAGAGAGGAGTACCTCTTAAAGAGAGTCTGGAAGACTGGAGGGCAGGACGGCAAGAGGAAGGAGGATGGCCAGAAGCAGCAGAACGGCCAGGATGGGCAGAACCAGCAGGATGGACAGGATATCCAGAAGAAGCAGTAACCCCTGGACAAGGGTTTCACAGGAGGCAGCAGCAGCCACAGTGGCTTGAGGAAAGGAGCAACCATGGAGAAGGTGGGATAGCTCCATCCAGAGTGAGTGCTTTTCGTCCAGAGAGGCAAAGGCGTGGCTGTGACTGCGGTCTAAAGCCAACAGAAGGACGGTTGGAGAACCTAAGGCCTATTGCTCAGGCCAGGCAGGATCCCAGCCGGAGTAGGCCTCAAACCTCACCCAGAGTAGACAAGCCAAGGAGAAAAGGTAACCCATGTTTAACTGAAAGCAGGTTGCAGACTGCTGGTGTATGGGGAGGACAGAGAGCAGAGGAATACTGTCCGTGTGAAATTGCCTATGAGATAAGGTGCAAGAAACACGTACCGAATAAGAGACTTGTTAATGACAAAGCTTTGCATGAAGCTAAGGTAAAACACTTGCAAAAGGAAGACGGTTCCCAGTATAGGAGGGCGCAGGACCGACGCCCCACATTCAACCCTGAGCATTGGGAGGTTGTACAGAGGATATATAAAAAGCCTGATTACAATTTGCCAGCAAGTACTGACTTGGTTTCAGAGGCTTCAGAAGGGGAACCGATGCAGGTGGAATTTGCTTCAGATACCGAGATGGACTGTAGTTATTGTAAGACAGGAAGCCTGGAGTCCTTACTTAGCACATAAGCTCTATCTTGGGGGAATAGAGACTGTTTGTTTTGATACACCATTTATTGTGAAGATAACAGCTTTGCTTTAATGTCATGTTTTACTTTTTCTTTAACCTGAAGTAAGGAACTTGTGTTGATGTTTTTGTCCAAGCATATGAACTTTTTTGCAAGAAAGGGAAATAAATGCCTTTGTTTTCCCTCCACTCGATCCTTTGTATTCTTTGGGATTTTGGTAACAAAGGAAGCTACCAGGGCTGAAAGTCCCTGGGCCCTGTAAGACATTAGCCAAACCCAACCTCATATATTTTTATGTCCAACCTACCTTAGTCCATTACGCTGCCAAGGTAGGCCCTGTGACAATGTACCCGTGTGCCGTGGCTTGGGTGTGCCATGCCAAACACTTCTCTGTCCTTCATTCCAGACCCTTGGGCACGTCCAGACCCGCACATGCAGAATTAGGGTTAAAAGGGGACCATTTTTCATTTAGACATGTCTGTGGGTCAGACATGCACATTATGGAATTGTGTTCCATGTGTATAAATTGGTAAGCTCCACCCCTCAACTCAGAACCCCACTTCCCACCCAAAAGATAAAAAATGGCATCCCTTAAGCCCCTTCTTACCACTAGAAAATCCCAGGTGGTAATCTGGCAGATCTGATTTCTAGTTTCTCATGTCCCACATTGAAGAGAAGTGCAGAAAGAACAGAACCTTGTGGGATACCGCAGTCCAAAGGGTAAGTAGCTGAGGTTGAAGTGTTGGAGTGGACAAAAAAAAAATGGACAGAGAGGAAAGAGCCAAACTAACGAAGAACAGTGTTTGAAAGACTGAAGTTGTGCAAACACAGAACATAGTAGAAATATGTTAATTTTTGACTAAATGATCAAACATCACATAATTTATTACCCATACTATATGCTAAAGTGCAATAATCATTGCAGCAAATATTGCACGCCATAGTAAATCAATCTTGTTACCTGGAGACAGACTAAGAACATATTTGATCAGCCAGAAAAGAGTGACCACCTGGGACATTTCCATTCCAACTGATAAAAAGTTTGATGCCAGAAAACTGAACATAGTGGTAAAGGAAGAAAAAAAAGCATGAAAATGGTCTTAATAATAGACGTGCCAGTGGCAAGGGGGTTATTCTGCACACTGTGTAGAGAAAGAGAAGACCTTAAGTACCAAGAAATTCAGTCAGACAAAAAATGTTACAAATGTCTTTCTGGGTCAGACCAAAGGTCTATCCAGCCCAGTACCCTGCTTCCAGCAGTGGCCAATCCAGGTCACAAGTACACCGCACATTCCCAGAAGGTAGACAAACCCTGCTGACTGCTTTTTCTAGTAGTCAAAAAGCAGATCTTGAAGCAATGACCTTTGCATTGATAGGCAGTGATTTTGCTAGCTGAACCATCGGGTGCTAGCATTTCAGATTTGTTTTTCTTCCTTGTTTTGACACAGACCATGCTGACCACCTTTGGGTTGGAAGGCAAGATTCTTTTAGAAGAGCCAATGTAATTTTATAAAGCTGTTTCTTTTGAGTTGGATTTGAAGCAGCAACCTAAGGATTGCTCCTCTTCCCTCTCCAGTCCTCCGCTCTACTACTACTACTGAACATTTGTATATCACTACAAGATGTATGCAGCGCTGCACAGACACATGTAAAAGATGGTCCCTGTTCATCAGAGCTTACAATGTCCAGATGAGCTGCTGAAGGAGCCAAGATTGAGTAATATTGTCTTAGTGTCTCTGCCAACACAATCCTGCTTCACAAAGCACCGGGCTTGCCTGTGAGTTGAATCTATGACCTCTTGCATGCAAATTGAAACTCATACCCCTAGAGCAATGAGCATAAAATACTAAAATATTTCCCATTGTGCCAAATACCACAGGCCTGATTAAATACAACTTCCAAGCACACATGGATAAGTTACCTTTACATGTAACATGCAGTATTACAGTCGGTGTTAGCATCAGCAGAGTCGTACTGAGCCAGAATCGTGCCCTGTGTGACTTGCACATTGGGTGCCCTCCCCATGCCTCCATCCAGTCTCTGCCTGCTCTTACCCTGCTGCTGCCACCCTCTGTTTTCTCCATGGCAGTGCTGGCAGCAAGGCAAGAGCAGGCAGCGGCTGGACGGAGATATGGGGGGCACACCCGATGAGCGAGTCATCGGCAAGAGCAAAGCAGACCTAACTTTAAGCAGATCTGATCCCTCCCTGCTCTGACATTGCATCAGAGGAGGGAGGGACCAGACCTGCAGAAAGACCGGCATGGTTTGGAGTTTTTAAAATTTAGTCGGGTCTGCTCTGCTGCTGCTGGTGCCACTGCTGCCTTTGCACCCTGTGCGGCTGCTACGCTCACACAGGGCTAGGTACGGTACTGAGCATTAGATATGAGAGGTGAAGATCATATCTAATATGCCCTGTCTTAGGAGTGAGGTTCATTTCTCTTATGGTATGTGCCAACCTAACTCATTTGGAGACATTATCCCAATAAGAAAACTGTTTTTCTTACTAAAGAACATAGGAACTCGATGGCAATGACATTACAAATATGATCCTCCATGGCCTACCCAAGTGCTCACTAAGTCCGCTACAACTAGCAAGGAATACAGCGGCACGTTTCCTATACGGAGCCTGCAAAGGAGACCATATCACCCCAATTCTAAAGGAATTACACTGGCTACCAATCCACTGTCGGATCACATATAAAGTAGTCCTGATAACATTTAAGGCCATCAACAACATGTCCTCCTCCTCCTCCCTAACGGAGCTGCTCCACCGTACCCCGGCAAACAGAGCAAGGAGATCATTTGCCATCAACACCCTTCAGACCTCTAACGAAATAACCAAGTGTACCCAAGCGACAAGGAGCAGAGCTTTTAAATTTTACGCACCCACCTGTTGGAATGCGCTCCCATCTTCCATACGAACAATTACCGATATTGTTCAATTCAGAAAGGCACTAAAACACCACCTCTTTCTCTTACACTACTCACAGCCCAATATTATCCACAGTACACCCAGCTAAACAGCGATAAGCCACAAACAATTCATAGCCATAATGAACAGATCTGTAGCTATTGTAAATAATCTCCCCAGTTGAAATCCAAATTGCATCCCCTGTTCTCTGTAAATGCATGTAATACCTGTAGATATTGTAAATAATCTCCCAAGTTGAAATCCAAGTTGTATCCCCTGTTCTTTGTAAATGCATACCTGATATACCCAGATGCATAAATGTTACCTGTAAACCGCACTGATTTTAAAGAGCGCGGTATATAAAAGCAATAAATAAATAAAATAAAATAAATGTGCTATTAATCCTACTGAAAAACTAAGGTGAAGCTATGGGCCTTTAATTCCTTTAGCAAGGCCAGCAAGAGCTAGGTAAGACTCCAAATCTTCTTTGATTAAGTGGCCATATCAATGTAGATGCTTATTACAATATGGCATTAAGTGTCAGAGGATATGCTGTTATAAGCAGAGAGTAGCATGCCAACTGAAAACTTTCCAGGCTTTGTGGACATAGAAAAGCCAGGAAGTACCTGTTATCAGACACATCAAACAGGAAAACATAGCAAAAAGCAGGTAATGGATGCCAGGCTCATCTAACCTGCCCATTACTGATGTCCTAAAGGCAATTCTATCCAGTCTTGGGCTTTCATCTCATATCCTTGCATCCAAGGAAACACTGTTTATCTCATGATGCATGCTACTGTTTTAGCCTCCTATTCCATGTTTCTACCATCCATTCTGTAAAGAAATATTTCCTTACTTTACTCCTGAGACAATGGGGGGGGGGGGGGGTGACAGCAGCAGCAGACAGCAGACAGCAGCAGACAGCTCAGTTAAAGCGGCTGGCCATTGCCAATTTAAATTACTCCTGGATATTCAGTGCTGGAGCCATTTAACTCTCCATGATACCACACATTTAAAGACCCACCAACTTGGTATACTAAAAGATAAGAATTCTCCACAGACTCTGTCCATTACTTGACATTCAGACTTACCCTACAGTCTTTCAGGCCATGGTACTCCCTGTATCATCTACAGGGCCTACTAAAGCAATCACTACACACTACAAATGGCCCAGAATACAGCTGCCCAAATCCTACACCAGGCCACAAGATCAGAGCACATAACTCTCAACCTGAAATAGCTTTACTGGTTACCCGTGGCCAGCTGCTCCAAATACAAAATCCTAAAAATAATGTTTAAAACTTCACACAACCTCTCATCGAACTACCTTCAAACTATCATGAACAAGCCACTCCAGAACAGGACCACGAGATCTAGTACCCAAAACACATTCACTGTCCCTGCCATGAGGGCCAGAAGCAACAACTCAGCATGTTCTAGAGCATTCTCACTGTGTGCACCAAGCCTCTGGAATGCACTCCTAAACAGAATATGTGCCTGTAACACTGGCTCTAGAGTTGGTCCAAAGTGTGGACTGATTTTGCTGCCCTCCAGAGGTTGCTGCCCTAGGTGACCACCTAGTTTGCCTAGTGGTTGTGCCAGCCCTGTATGCCTACACCAAACCCATCACCTTCAGCAAAGAGCTGGAAACACCTGTTCCAGGAACACATTGGAACTGCAATAATAAACCCTCTAACAGACCACATTGACAAACCACAAAACACACCCAGCAAAGTTTATGAAACAAACCTTCCCCGATCTTCCCTCCCAAGTTGATTCACCCCAGTACTCCCCAACACTCTGAGCAATTGTTATGTATGCTGAAGTTTGTGATTGTTATGAATACTCAAGTTTTAATGTTATATACAATATCACCATTCAAAAATGTGATGTAACCATATAACCAAGTTATAGTTAAATGTAAACCGCTTTGAATCTAAAAAGGCAGTACATAAAAAGAATAAATAAATCTGGCCAGCAACCTGAGCATCCTTTTTTCACCAGAGAGTGATTTAACTATCTAGTTAGTGGTGATATTGAACCACTAGTCAGATAACTAAACTGGCTAAAATTAGGACAGCCTTTTTTCTGCCTAACTTTAGCCAGTTTAGGTTTGTAGGATTGTGGCTCAATATCACTGCTGATAGGCTAACCCAGGTGCCAGGTTGCCATTAAGACAAGAAATTTGCATCTGAACCAGGGATTTCTTGCCTTCCCATGGCCATCACCCCTTATGTCTGCCTTCAGGAATCCCATCTCACGCCGGGCGAAGAGAAGGAAGGGCTAAAATTGTGGCCTAGAGACAAGCTATGGCAATCCCATACCCTCTGGGCAGAAGAAAAGGGAAGTCCACTATCGCAGCAAAGGTCCCTTTCATCTGCCCAAAGGAGAATGAATCACCACAGGCAGAAGATAAGGGGAAGACCACCATCAGGCCTACAGAAAAAAAAGGTTGTGTGGTGGTGGGGGGGTGGGGGAGGGGGGGAGGGGTGTAGGTAGGGAAAATTTAAAGAGGCAGTGAATCTATTAAAAAAAAAGGATGGGGTAATTTTAGGGCAGGGGATAAGAATGCTTGGAGGGTTGGTGAAGGTGGTAGAGTCTGAAAGGGTAACAGAAGAGGGAGCCAGCAGAAAAGGGGTTGGAGAAGTGCAAGGTGTTCCCAAAAAGTGCATTCCCTTCCTCCACAGAGCGCACACACAAACAGTTCGCCACTACACCACACAGTCAAACACACAGGCAGCCCACCTCTGCATGACAGAACACACACACACACATAGGATCCTCGCCACATACACACACACACACAGCCTCCTTCCCTCCGCACCACACAGACAAACACATACACACTGGCACCTCACCTCTGCACCACTCAAAAAGAGGCTCCCAGCTCTGAAGCACACACACACATGCAACACAGCCTCACACCCTACCCACAAAAAGGCAACCACTGCCACATTCTGCACATAGACAGGCACACCACTGTTGCACCACACACACATACAGACACTTAGAGCCTGATTCAGAAAGGGGCACATCCGGGCTGTCTGGACTGCCCTGAGCAGGATAGGCCCATTAGGACCCAATTCTGCAAGGTGGGAACAAAACATTCCTGTGGCATACAGAATTGGGCCCGAGGATGGCTCGGCATGCCCTTGCATGCCTTGGGGGACATCCTCCTCACAGGCTCCCCTGTCACCTGTGGCCTGACCTCCTCTTCTTCCCCACTGCCTGACCCATGGCTGGGTAGCCGGGACCTGGTTCGGCAAGCAGGGACCTATCTACCCCTGCCCCGGCCTCTGGGGGAGGGGTTTATCAGCCCTGATCGCCAGGTTTATGCTAGAATAAGAAGCATGTACCCCCTCACCCTGCAGGATGTACAGGCCCGCCCATACTCTGCCCCCTCCCGCCCTCCGCTGGGACTCCCCATACTGCTGTTCTAGCCATGCAGGGAGGGCCTGAGGGAGAATAGGGGCAGGCCCGCAAGTCGCCTCTCTGAATTGGGCCCTTAATATCTGCAGCTATAGTCAATATTTCTGTCAAAGATGGCTAACCAGTGGCACAAACGGGGTATGCACCACTGAATATCCTGCCAAGCAGCATTTATGCATTTTGTGGGTCTGTAAGCCATGCAAATACTTTTGAATATGATCCCCCAATATATTTACAGCCTCATATTATAGTCTTTTTATATAGATCTTCTTTTTTACTTTAAAATGCTTAGTGTCAATATTCACTGGCTATGGTGTTTATATTATCCATGTATATTCAGTGCTTCTACGCAGACAGGGAGCAGTGGTGATGAGATATGGAGAGCAGTGAGCACCACAGCTCTATGGATAACAGTGATATTCAGCTGCTATTCATTTAGAAACGTAGAAACATGACAGCAGAAAAAGACCATATGACCTATCTAGTTTTCCCTTCCATATCAACTACTTTAGTCCCTTTTTTTCCCTTTAGAGATGTTCTGTGTTTGTCCCATGCTTTCTTGAATTCAGATACTGTCCTCATCTCTACTACCGCCACTGGGAGACTATTCCATGCATCTACCACTCCTTCCATAAAGAAATATTTCTGCATATTACTCTTGAGTCTATCCCCTTTCACCCTCATCCTATGTCCCCTTGTTGAAGAGCTTGCTTGCAACTGAAAGAGGCTCTCCTCTTGTGCATGTATACCATGGAGATATTTAAACATCTCTATCTCACCTTCCCTCTAACCTGTACATATTAAGATCCTTAAGTCTGTCCCCATATGCTTTATAATGAAGACCATTAACCATTTTAATAGCCACCTTCTGCACCAACTTCATCCTGTTTATATCCTTTTGAAGGTGCGGTCTCCAGAATTGCACACAATGCTCCAAATGAGGTCGCACCAGAGATTTATACAGAGGTATTTTCAACTCCTTTTTTCTATTGGCCATTTCTTTCCATATATACCCAAGCATGATTCCGGCTTTCGTCGTTGCCTTTTCTACCTATATAGCTATTTCAAGATCATCGGAAACAATCACGTCCAGGTCCTGCACTTCTTTGTTGGACAGAAGTACTTCACCCCCTACACTGCACTACTCCTTTGGAGTTTTACAGCCCAAATGTGTGGCCCTGCATTTTTTAGCATTAAATCTCAGCTGCCAAATTCTAGACCATTTTTCAAGCTTAGCTAGATCCCTCCTCATGTTATCTACTCTGTCCTGGGTGTCTACTCTATTGCAGATTTTGGTATCATTCGCAAAGAGGCAAACCTTACCCGACAGCCCTTCTGCAATATCACTAACAAATATGCTAAAAAGAATCAGAGACCAAGGACAGAACCCTGCGGCACACCAGTGGTCACATCCTTCTCCTCAGAATGAGCTCCATTGACCTGTACCCTTTGTTGCCTCCCACTCAACCAATTTCTAACCCTGTTAGTCACTTTAGGGTCCATCCCTAGGGTGCTCAATTTTTTTTATAAGTCACCTGTGTGGAATGGTGTCAATGGTTTTACTGACATCTAAGTACACCACATCTAGGGCTCTCCCTTGTTCCAATTCTCTGGTCACCCAGTCAAAGAAATCAATCAGGTTTGTCTGAAAAGACCCGCCTCTGGTAAACCAAGTGAAGAGGTTTAATAAGTGAAGCTTTTTTGCTATCCTAATTAAAATAGATTTAATTAGGGCAGCCTTTTTGCTGTCCTAATTAAACCACATAGCTATATGGCTAGCAGCTGAATTTCACTGACTATCCATAGAGTTAGGCAGAACACCCAGTCTTTGCCCGGAACTATCTGAAGAGAGCACTCATCCATATAGCATCTGCCATTATGAAGATAAGTTCTTTTGAATATCAGATTGTTTCTTGTGTATTATATCTGACAAAGTGAGAAAAAATGAGGATAAGCTGCATTAAATGCACAAAACTAGGAACATTCGAAATGCAAAAAAAACAACAAAACAGGATATTGCAAAGTTATAGTCCCCTTGTGGAACACATAACTCAGCCCATTTTTGCATTATTGATATATCACAAATGTTAATGCATAGTTTTCTGACATCATCTTACAATTTTGTAAAACAGAGATGTTTAGAATTTAGCATATCAAAGGATCCTCAATTTCTGCCTGGTAAGAAATGGTCAGGATGGAAACACAGCACATTCGTAGCAATTTATTTATTTATTTATTATTATTTATTTATTACAGTTGCTTATATACCGCACTATTCGGCATCAGCGCGGTTTACAGAATAACAAAATGACCAAAACACACAGTCTGTTTGGTTTTACATCGAACAGGGGTAAAAACTTGGATAACAGGGTTGAACTATATACATGAAGTAGCAATTCCTATAACATGGTTGGCCTAAACAATAAATAATGAGTCCGTTGAGCTCTATGTAGTATCATGAATACCTAAGATATTGTGAGCATGAGCTGAAGGAATGCGGTGTTTCTTAGGTGGTGCTATCTAGATTCATCGCTGGCAGGGTAGTATTGGAGGAAGAGGTGAAATTTAATTGCTTTCCTGAATTGGGTCAGGTCTGAAATAGCTCGAATGTCTGGAGGGAGCAAATTCCAGCATTTGGGGACGTAAAGACTGAAAGCCCTATTTGCCGTTGTGCTATTGCATTTAGCCAAGGTCTTCGGGATTATTAGTAGATTTATGGCTGTTGACCTCCTGGCTCTGTTGGGGGGCACTGTATGGATGAGCTCAGTAAGTGCCGTGGAGGATAGGTGCCTGATGGCCTTGAATGAGAGGAGTAACGTTTTGAAGATAATCCTTCCATGTATTGGTAGCCAATGAAGCTGTTTTAAAATAGGAGTTACATGGTCACTTCTGGAGGCTCCATGGAGTACCCTTGCAGCAGCATTCATGGCCAGTTGTAACGGGTTTAGCGTGGATTGCGGGAGACCTTGTAAGATGGAATTGGCAAAGTCAAAATGCGGTAGGATCAGTGCTTGGTATATGGTCCGGAAGTCATCTGGCTCCAGTAGGGAGCGCAGATGCCTGAGTGAACGGCAAACATAGTGTTCTAGTAATGTTTTTTTTCACAAATCCACATAAGAGGTCATTCTAGAACAGGAACAAACCCTTGGGCATGCAGCATAGTCGTTTTTCTAGCAAAAATGTCTATGATCGTATTCTGATGCACGTACCTTCACATACACGGCGCTAGCATGGGGATCTCAGAACATGGGTGGGAGGGGGTGGAATGGGGATGTGGTCAGCAGAGGAAATGTGCAATGCATATTCAGGAAAGACCCGTGTATGTTCTGTGTGTGTCCCGCGGATGTCCACATTATACCAACAGAAATCTGGAATAAGGCGAGCACTTAGAAACTGTTCTGCTCTGCTCTGCAATGTGTCCTATAGAGATGAATGGCTTTGACAAAGATGTTGTGAACCGGTGTGTCTGCAGTCTGGAAGAGCATAAGATGCAGTTGTAACAAACAGAAGGCAGAGTGGGGGAAGGTTTTATGATTAAGGCACATTATTAAACACCCCTACAGAATTATTCAGAGGTGCAATAGTGATTATTCCAGCTATGCTGACAGTTGCTGTGTGTCATCCAAGAAGTAGGACTGTTGATGTAGGGATTGTATCTGGGTGAGCATAGGATGGATGCATGTATGGGTGAGAAAGGCAGATCAGATTACAAGTCCTAGGACCCCATGCCATCATGTTATACCAGCTGTTTTCTAGAGGTGCAGGGCATCTGTACTGCAGATGTATGTTTTGTGTCACTATAAGTGAGAGTGTGTTTGTTGTTAGGAAGTTGCATGGGGGACCTGGTGTGTGCAACTGCAATTTTGGGGGACATCAGTGCCTGACCAGTAAGTGGGCTGCAGGACTGACTGCAGTGTGTCCAGGTGCCAGTGTAATTGGGGTCTCTATGGCTAAATGTCAAAGCATATCCCTGTCAGTGATAATGGACCCTCAGAAAGAGTGCATGCAACAGGGCACATAGCACCATCAGTGGTCTCACAAATGTGCACATTTGTATAGACAGATGCTGGTGCCCTTAGACATCTAGTGGTGCTGTTTGCGCTGGTACATGCACTCAATCTGACGGTTACTATTTAATGTCAGGGATATGCTCTGACATTAGCTGTAGAGGACCATTTCTGATTTCATCTGGTCCATACATAGCATTGCACAGACCATTGTCAAAGATGACCAATGCATGCACAACAAAAATGTTCACCTACTGCCATGAATATTGTGCTGCAAGGTATGTCAGGACAGTTATATCACTTTCTACTTGCTGTTGTAACATCTCTGAGTGCACAGAGATCACCATGCAGTGTCATGACCATGCAAAGGACTAGCTTATATGGTCTGTGTTGCATCAGCACATCTGTATCATCCATTGTCATGGGTAGTTGGTATGGGCAACACACCATCAGTGTGAGATGCAGCTTCCTGGATATACATCTTAACTGAGCAGGAATGGCCACACGGAGACAGGCAGTAGCATCTTTTTTGGAATTGCCAAGGCAGACACATTCACGTCGCTTGCTATGTATACCCATTTGCCGGGCTTTGGGCGTACACAGCGAAACTTGTCTCTGTCCCCAATTCCAGACCCACAAGCATGTCCATACATGTGGAATTGGATTCAAAGAGGGCCCATTTTTTTAATTCTTTATTTATATATTCCAAGAAAATACAAACAAAAAAAAACAAACAAATTGCAGTAAATCTACTGAAGAGGGCTTTAAACTAGATTCGTTGGGGATGGGTGAAGAAAGTCCCCAGGTAAGTGAAAGCCCCCAGGTAAGTAATACACTAAATACCTTTATGGAAATGGGTAACAGGGGTAACATATGGAAAGCAGTGTGTATAAATGCCCGTAGCATGGGAAATAAGATCCCTGATATTGAAGCTTTGGTGGGAGTGGCTGACTTGGATTTAGTGGCAGTTACAGAAACATGGTTCAGAGAAAACCATGACTGGGATACAACTATACCTGGCTATACTTTATTCAGAAAGGAAAGGGTAGGAAGAAGGGGAGGAGGAGTGGCACTATATGCAAAAACTACTATTAAAGCTTTGGAATTACAGAGCTTAAATGAGAGAAAGGAGGCATTGTGGGTTAAACTAGAAAGAGGGAAAGAGAAATCTATTTGCATTGGTGTGATATACAGACCACCCTCACAAGAGGAAGAGGTGGACAGAGAGTTAATTGAAGACATACGCAGCATTGCTAGGAAAGGGGAAGTGCTACTGATAGGGGAATTCAATATGACAGATGTTGATTGGCACATTCCTGCTGCAGTATCATCTAGAAGTAAGGAGATCCTGGATTCTCTACAGGGAGAACTATTCAGGCCATTGGTAACAGACCCCACATGTGAAGGGGCCATACTGGACTTTGTGCTTACCAGTGGTGAAAGTGTTTCTGATGTTGTAGTGGGAGATCATTTTGCATCCAGTGATCACCAGATGGTGTGCTTCAGTATTAGGACTAGGGCTGTTAAAATCCATTCAAAGGTGAGGATCTCAGACTTTAGGAAGACTAACTTTGCGAAGATGGGCCAATACCTCAGGGAGTCGTTAGTGGGATGGGAATAGCTGGGGGATGTAGAAAAACAGTGGGCAAAACTGAAAGGTGATATTTTAAGGTCTACCAACCTTTTTGTTAAAATGATAAATAAAGGTAAAAGAAAAAGGAGACCACTATGGATTTTGAAAGAAGTAGCTGAAAAAGTGAAGGAAAAGAGGGAGGCCTTCATGAAATACAAGAGATCACAGAGAGAGGAAGACAGGCATCTATATTTGGAAAAATTTAGAGAAGCTAGCAAAGTAGTCAGGAAGGCAAAGATTCAAAAAGAGGAGGAAATAGCCAATGCAATAAAAATGGGGAGGGGGGGGGAGATAAGACATTTTTCAGATATGTTAGTGAGAAGAGGAAGGGCAAAAGTGATATTGTCAGACTCAAGGGTGCAGAGGAGTAATATGTAGAAGCTGATAAGGATAAAGCAGAATTGCTTAACAAATATTTCTGTTCTGTGTTCACAGATGAAGAACCAGGAGCAGGACCTCAGAAAACATCCACAAACAGGAACAGAAGTGAGGGACATCTTGAACAATTTTCAGAAGACTGTGTTCGTGAGAAACTAGCTCAACTCAAAGTAGACAAAGCGATGGGACCGGATGGGATACACCCTAGAATACTGAGGGAACTTGGGGACGTTCTAGCAGCTCCACTGACTGACCTTTTCAATGCCTCTTTGGAGTCAGGAGTGGTGCGAAAGGACTTTACACTAAAGTGGATATAAGGATGTGGTTGAAAACTACAGGCCGGTTAGTTTAACTTCGGTGGTGAGTAAATTATTGGAAACCCTGCTGAAAGAGAAAATAGTGAGTTTTCTGGAGTACAGAGGATTACAGGATCTGAGGAGCATGGATTCACCAGAGGCAGGTCTTGTCAGACAAATCTGATTGATTTCTTTGACTGGGTGTCCAGGGAGTTGGACTGAGGGAGAGGCCTAGATGTGGTGTATTTGGATTTCAGTAAAGCCTTTGATGCTGTTCCTCACAGGTGACTTATAAACAAACTGAACACCCTAGGGATGGACCCTAAAGTTACTGCTTGGGTTAGAAACTGGTTGGGTGGGAGGCAACAAAGAGTACAGGTAAATGGAGCTCACTCTGAGGAGAAGGATGAAACCAGCGGTGTGCCCCAGGGATCTGTCCTTGGTCCGATTCTTTTTAACATCTTTGTTAGTGATATAGCAGAAAGGCTGTCGGGTAAGGTTTGCCTCTTTGCGGATAATACCAAAATCTGCAATATAGTAGACACCCAGGATGGTGTGGATAACATGAGGAGGGATCTAGCTAAGCTTGAAGAATGGTCTAGAATTTGGCAGCTGGGAATTAATGTTAAAACATGTAAGGTCATGCATTTGGGCTGCAGCAATCCAAGGGAGCAATATAGTATAGGGGGTGAAGTACTTTTGTCCACTAAAGAAGAGTGGGACCTAGGCGTGGTTGTGTCTGATGATCTTAAAGTAGCTAAACAGGTAGAAAAGGCGATGGCAAAAGCTAGATGGATGCTTGTGTATACAGAGAGGAATGGCTAGCAGAAAAAATGTCATGATAGTGCCTCTGTATAAATCTTTGGTGCGACCTCATTTGGAGTATAGTGTGCAATTCTGGAGAATGCACCTTCAAAAGGATGTGAACAGGATGGAGTTGGTGCAGAGGGTGGCTACTAAAATGGTTAGTGGTCTTCATTATAAAGCATATGAGGACAGACTTAAGGATCTTAATATGTACACTTTAGAAGAAAGGCGGGATAGAGGTGATATGATTGAGATGTTTAAATACCTCCGTGGCATAAATGTTCAGGGAGAGAGCCTCTTTCAATTGAAAGCAAGTTCTGCTACAAGGGCACATGGGATGAGGGTGAAGGGGGATAGATTCAGGAGTGATATGCGGAAATATTTCTTTACGGAAAGAGTAGTGGATCCTTGGAATAGTCTCCAGGTGGAGGTGGTAAAGATGAGGACAGTATCTGAATTCAAAAAAGCATGGGACAAACACAGAGGATCTCTAAAGGTAAAAAGGGGATTGTTGTAGTTGCTGATATGGAAGGACAGACTAGATAGGCCATGTGGTCTTTTTCTGTCATCATATTTCTATGTTTCTAAAATACACAATTCTTCTCTTTAACATGAAAAAAGAAAAGGTTAAACATAGCCCACCCCACCCTGTCCCTCCCATCATCATGCGATCATCACGGGCTATATAAAGAAACAAAAAAACATCTGCAAGCCTGCTAGGCTTTCAAGGGCAATATAAGAGCAACCACTCCACTGCAAAGGAAATGAGGAGGTTTGTCTAATAAACCCTTACAATGTCTCATACCGTACTTTAGAGAAGTAATTCTATAGGAGTTTCCACTTAAGAAGAGAGAAGAATGTAAGGGAGCTACCACACCATGGTATTTATTTAGACAGTTTTGTATACCGCCTTATCCTTAAATCAAAGCGGTCACAACACAATTAGGGGATACATTTAACACGCGGGGATATGAGACACATACTTATAGGGAACATGGGCAATGGAGGGTTAAGTGGCTTGCCCAAGACCACAAGGAGCATCTGTGGGACTAGAAACCCCAGTCCTTCTGGCCCAAGGTTGCTGTCCTCTTCTAGTGGGATTTGAACCCCCGACCTTACGGCCTGAAGTACCTTACCCCAACCACTAGGCTACTCCTCCCTACCTATTTGCATATATATGTATCATAAGTACAATTGTTCCACCATTCATGTCAACCAAGCTCTGCCGTATGTTTTCCAGTTAGAAATACCGAAAAAAGGGCCACTTCCAACATGAAATTAATTAAAACGGACAATCTCGCTGTTACGGCAAGAAGCCAATTTTTGATTGAAAAATGATCACAGACCAGGAGAGATTGGTCCAAAATCTCAACACCTCTTTAATATGGTTGCATGTTGAAACCCAATAAGACTGAATGTTTGGACAATCACACACCACTTGTCTCAAAGTGCTGACATCTCCTCAATGAGACTAACACTCATTCCCAGCTGTCTGATCCCATTTAGCTACCTTTCAACAGGCAATCCTCCTTAGGAGTTGCATTTACTGATTTTGAAAGGCCTTCTAAATATCTGATATACCCTATGAGATTTCAGCCTCCCAACAGACACCATGCCAGAGAAAAGGTTCTAGAGGAAGGGATTGCTTAATCTCTCTTCTAGTTCAAGCCATATTGAGCGCAAAACCTATGGCCCCCTCCACCCATAACGAACCTTGTTTTAGTAAAAAATCACAGTACTAAGCCTGAAAATCAGAGAAAATCACCCCCCCCCCCTTCCTCTTTTTAAGATTTAGGTTTCCTGAGAGCAATTCTGGGCGGTTACTTTCCCATATAAACTGAACTAGAACCCTTTCAATTTGACAATATACTCTCCCTGTAAGGAGAACTGATAACATTCAAACTATACAATTCACTTTAGGAGTGATAGTCATATTTATAGCTTTAAGACGACCCCACCAGTAAAACAGACTGGTGACCACATTGCTATTATACTGCTGAAAGCTCGTTGAGTCAAACAGGGTAAATGAGATTACAGAGTGAACAGAAATGTGAGCCGCATGAATATTAGACTCACTAGTTCTAGAACAAAGTCTCTTGGAAACTACGGAAAAACAATACGTGATATTTGAAAATCCATAAGGGATAGAATTTTCCTTATTAAGATGGCTACTCCATTGTTCTTATAATAGGCAGCTGAGAAGCCCCTAAAGAGCATGCCTTTCTATCTAGTCTCAACGACTCCTCTCCATTCAAGTGTGTCTCCTACAGCAGTGAGATGTCAGCACTTTCTTTCCTACCATATTGAAGAAAACACTTCCTCTTAATGGGATTATTAATGCCCTTAACATTCAGTTAAACAATCTTAGAGGAAAGCACGCTAACAAAATAGCTCTGATTAACAATCAAATATTGCAGAAACATACCAAATTGTAGCTTTTAGTTTTACATTTTAGAACAACTTCTCAAGCGCTCTCAAAGTGTTAGCTGCCCTTATAGCCCAAAGAAGAAAACCTAACAAAAAAAAGGCACAATTTAGCCCCAGCCCCGTCATATGATCACTCATAATAAGAACACCTAATTCTGGAAAAACATCTCCCTAAAACCACCTAATCCCAGGAGGGCTATATAACACACAAAAACTTAGCGGGTGAGCCCAACAGGACAAGACAGACACGGAGGGCAAAAGACCTAATACTTCTGCTCTTCAATGTCACTCAAAATATTGCGCTTTGTAAAAGAAAAGAAAAAGAAAAAACAAAAAAAAAACATCTCAGCCAGGATAACACCCTGGAGCTCCTTTACACAATACAGAATGGATGTCCCAGTATATAACAATGTTACATAATGAAATGTCGTTCCTGCATGGATAAGTCGCCTTTACACGACCTCAGACCAGTCAAATGCCCACAACAGCAAGCGCCATGAAACAATAGCAAATAAAAGTTGCAGAATGACTTTCACCGCATCGTCGCCGACTCCTTATCTTCCAGAAATGCATATAACTCCCCGGGATTATCAAACGTCTTGGTCTGCTTATGCATCGTGACTCTCATGTGGGCATGATATAGCAGTACAAAACGGCAGCGCCAGAAAACTTTTTCTCCGATCCATTGTCATCTTTGCGAAGTCCGGGAAGAACGGGAGTTTATGTCCCTGATATTCCAAAGTTGAAAGTGCTCTGGCTGCTCCCATTACTTGTAATACTTGCTGAAAATGTAAAACTTTCAAGATGATTGGGCATGGACGCTTGCCCATGATCACGGACTGAGTAGGCACTCTATGGGCGTGCTCGATCTAGAACGGCATAACAAACTGCAACTCCCTGGGAAACTCCACTATTCACCTTTTTCCATTGGGAAAATTGGCCATTTAGCCCTCCTCTCTGCTTTCTATCTTTTAGTCATTTCCAATAGTACTGCCTCCTATCCCATGACTTTTTTTTTTTTAAGATTTATTGCAATTATGTTTCCACAGTTCAAAGAAAACCATGATAATATAAACACAAAATGCAAATAACACATTAATCCCCTATATACATGGTCAAGCTCACATCAAGGGAGAAACATCAGGCAAAAAATAAACCCATTCCACCAAAGAAAATTAAACATCAAGGCGCAACATTAGGAGATAATGAAACATGTTAATTCCCACGGCTCTTAATTATCTATTCTCACTATCCCTTAAGAAAGATTGCAATTGAGAAGCATAAAAAAACCATACGTCTGACCCTGCCAAGCTATTACACATTTGCAGGGGAATTTCAAATAAAAAGATGCTCCTAATTGAGCTACCCATTGCTTAAGTTCCAAAAATTGATGTCGCCTAGCCTGAGTCTGGCAAGTAAATCAGGAGAAATAGTAAGTTTATAGCCACAAAATAGCTCATCCTTATGTTGAAAAAAAGCTTTAAGTATTCTATATTTAGTGGATTCTAACACCAGCGTAACCACTAGGGGTACTCCGCTTATGAATCACATCTGAAGAATCCTCTAAGAAAGCAGTCAGATCCTGGCTGGGGAATGGGTGAAGAGAATCAATTTCCCCTCCCCCCCACACTCGCCATTCTAATTTTACTAGGACTGCAGAGATATTAATCCATAGGTCCCAAAGTCTTACCTTGCACTTCTGTAATAACTACTACCTTCATGCTGGATTTGTTCTTATGCTTTCCCATCATTAACCAACAGCATAAAAACGAATTCCTCCAGTGCACCGAAGGGGCACCAAAGGGATGTGTCCTTGCATATTTGGTCATACCCCTTCAGTTCACAACCCGTGGGCTGCGACACATGGGAGCATGTGCCAGCTGCTGATTTAAATAGGACCCGGGGTCCTCATCAAGGGAAGTCTTCCAAGCACCTACCCGCTCCAGGAGCAATGCCAGCAAACACCGGACTATCCAGCAAGGCAGTTGGTATGCCGCATGTTCTCCTCCACACACCCAATGCAGCTCCCTATCCAATGACTTTTTCAGTTCACCAAGAGTCTCTAATGAGGGACCTTGTCAAAGGATTTCTAAAAATCAAGATACACTATATCAACTGACTTACCTTTATCTATATGTTTATTCACACCTTCAAAAAAATATAACAGATTAGTAAGACAAAACCTTCCTTAGCTAAATCCATGTTTGCGTTGTCCCATTAAACCATGACTATCTACATGTTCAGTAATTTTGTTCTTTATAATTGTTTCTACCATTTTGTCTGGCACTAATGTTAGCCTCACTGGTCTGTAGTTTCCTGGATCACCCCTGGAACCCTTTTTAAAAATTGGTATTACATTGCAAATGCTCTAATCTTCAGGTACTAAAGATGATTTTAATGATAGTTCATAAATTACTAATAGGTCTGCAATCATATTTCAATTCTTTCAACACCCTGGGATGTATACCATCTAGTCCAGGTGATTTGCTACTCTTCAGTTTATCAAAAAGCTGCATAAATCACAAGGGGGTAACACGGGTACAATATGTACAGGGTAATGTACCACACTGTGAGGTATATATCAGAAAGGCATACGTATTGCAGGAAACAAAATTCACTGTAGAATCTCTATGGATTGAAATTCCATGTAAAAAGGGGAAAGGGAAGGCAATGGCAGTAGGGGTGTACTATCGACCGCCTGGCCAGAATGAACAAATGGATCATGAAATGCACAAAGAAATCAGGGAAGCTAACAAAAGTTCTAGCACAGTAATAATAATGGGTGATTTCACTTACCCCAGTATCAACTGGGTCAGTGTCACGGCAGAACATGCTAGGGAGATAAAGTTTCTAGATGAAATAAATGACTGATTCTTGGAGCAGCTGGTTCATGAACTGACCAGAGGTGAAGCCATTTTGAACCTAATCCTTAGTGGAACACAAGATCTGCTGCAAAAGATAAAGGTGTTGGGGCCACTTGGCAATAGTGATCAAAGCATGATTGTGTTTGATTTAATAAATGGAGGAAGGATGGTAAGGAAATCCACAGTACTACATTTTAATTTTCGAAAGGGAGACTATGATAAAATGAGGAAAATAGTTAAGAAAAAACTAAATAGAGCAGTTGCAAAGGTTAAAGATTTACGTCAAACATGGGTGTTGTTTAAAAATGCTATCTTGGAAGACCAGACCAGCTGTATTCCAAACTTTAAGAAAAGTGGAAGGAAGTCAATAAAACTGCCAGCATGGTTTAAAGGTAATGTCAGAGAGGCTGTTTTTGCCAAAAAAGTATCTTTCAGGAAATGAGGATGAAAACTGGAAACAACAAAGCACTGGCAAATTAGATGCAAGGAATTGATAAGGCAGGCAAGAGAGAATTTGAGAAATTGCTATGGAAGCAAAAATGCACAATAAAGACTTTTTCAAGTACATTTGTAACAAAAAACCTGTGATGGAGTCAGTTGGATCATTATATGATAGAAGTGTAAAAGGGGCACTATGAGAGGACAAGGCCATAGCCGAGAGACTGAATGAATTCTTTGCTTTGGTCTTTACTGAGAAAGATGTAGGGATGTAACCCATGACTGAAATGGTATTTAAAGGTGATGCCGCAGAAGAATTGAAAGAAATATTGATACACTAGGAAGATGTATTACAACTATGTGATAAACTGAACTATAGCAAATCACCTGGACCAGATGGTATATATCCAAGGGTGTTAAAAGAACTGAAATATGAGATTGCATACCTATTATTAGTAATCTGTGAACTATCATTAAAATCATCTGTAATACCTGAAGATTGGAGGATGTCCAATGTAACACCAATTTTAAAAAGGGTTCCAGAAGTGATCCAGGAAACTACAGACTGGTGAGCCTGATGTCAGTAATGGGAAAAGTGGTAGAAACCATTATAAAGAATAAAATTATTGAACATTTAGATAGTCATGGCTTAAAGGGAGACAGCCAACTTGGCTTTAGCCAAGAAAGGTCTTTTCTTCCTAATCGTTATGTTTTTTTGAAGGTGTGAATCAACAGGTAGACAAAAATGAATTGGTTGAGATAGTGTATCTGGATTTTCAGAAAGCCTTTGACAAGGTCCCTCATGGTGAAATTAAATAGTTATGGGATAGGAAGCAGTGTACTATTGTGGATCAGGAACTGCTTAAAAGATTGAAAACAGAGGGTAGGGCTAAATGGCCATTTTTCCCAATGGAGAAAGGTGAATAGTGGAGTACCTCAGGGACCTGTGCTGGGATTGCTGCTTTTTAACAAATTTGTAAATAGCCTGGAAAAGGGAATAATGAGTGAGGTGATCAAATTTGCAGATGACACAAAATTATTCAAAGTTGTTAAATCACACGAGGATTGTGAAAAATTGCAAGAGGACCTTGATAAACTGGAAGACTGAGCATCCAAATGGCAGATGAAATTTAATGTGGACAACTGCAAAGTTATGCACCTAGGAAAGAACAACCCAAACTTATGGTTACATGATGCAAAGTTCCACATTTGGAACCAACACCCAGGAAAAATATTTAGGTGTCATTGTTGATAACATGTTGAAAACCTCTGCCCAGTGTGCAGTGGCGGCCAAGAGAGCAAATAGAATGCTAGGTATCATAAGGAAAGGAATGGAGAATAAAACAAATGGTATTATAATGTGTCTGTATCATTTCATGGTGCGACCACACCTTGAATATTGTGTACAATTCTGGTTGCCTTATCTTAAAAAGGATATAGCGTTATTAGAAAAGGTGCAGAGAAGAGCCATCAAAATGGTAAAGGGGATGGAGGGATACCCCTATGAAGAGAGGCTAAAAAGATTAGGGCTCTTCAACCAGGAAAAGAGACAGATGAGGGAAGATATGATAGAGGTCTATAAATTAATGAATGGAGTGTTTATGCCATCAAAATATAGCAAGATTAGGGCACATGCAATAAAGCTAAAGGGTAACCTATTTAAGACTAACGAGAGAAAATATTTTTCACTCAAAGTGTAATCAAACTCTGGAATTCATTACCGGAGAATATAGTAAAAGCTGTTAGTGCAGCAGGATTTAAAAAGAGTTTGGACAAGTTCCTGGAGGAAGGGTCCATAAACCATTGTTAAAGGAGACTCAGGATATCCACTGCTTGCCCCAATACAAGCACTGTGGAACCTGTGTCTTTTGGGGACACTGCTAGATACTTCTGACTTAGATAGGACTCTGTTGGAAACAGAAAACTGGGCTTGATTGACCTTGGTCAGACCCAGTATGGCATATCTTATATTCTTATATTCTTCAGTACCAGCAGGGTAAAAATGTATCAGTGGAGTACAGCCAGGTTTGGAGTTTGTAGATGTTCAAAGATGCGTTTACACAATTATTTGTGGGTGGTGTTCACATGATTATATGCGAAGCCACGAGGACTAAGGCTGGACCTTGTTGCCCAAGGATGGGTGTGCACAAAAAAAAGGGCTGCCAAAAGATCCATAGGGTATTATATGTCCTAATACATAGATACCTATATGCATGGAATTATAGGGTGGTAGGACATGATGGGAATGCATGGCTCACCATCACTGTAGAAACATAGAAACATAGAAATATGATGACAGAAAAAGACCACATGACCTATCTAGTCTGTCCTGCCATATCAACAACTACAACAGTCCCCTTTTTATCTTAAGAGATCCTCTGTGTTTGTCCCATGCTTTTTTGAATTCAGTTACTGTCCTCATCTTTACCACCTCCAATGGGAGACTAGTCCACGGATCCACTACTCTTTCCGTAAAGAAATATTTCCGCATATCACTCCTGAATCTATCTCCCTTCACCCTCATCCCATGTCCCCTCGTAGCAGAACTTGCTCTCAATTGAAAGAGACTCTCTCCCTAAACATTTATGCCACGGAGGTATTTAAACATCTCAATAATATCACCTCTATCCCACCTTTCCTCTAAGGTGTACAATACATATTAAGATCCTTCAGTCTGTCCTCATATGCTTTATAATGAAGACCACTAATCATTTTAGTAGCCACCCTCTGCCCGGACTCCATCCTGTTCACATCCTTTTGAAGGTGCGATCTCCAGAATTGCACACTATACTCCAAATGAGGTCGCACCAAAGACTTATACAGAGGCATTATCACCGAGGCATTATCACCTCCTTTTTTCTGCTAGCCATTCCTCTCCAAATGCACCCAAGCATCCTTTTAGCTTTTGCCATCGCCTTTTCTACCTGTTTAGCTACTTTAAGATCATCAGACACAACCACGCCTAGGTCCCGCTCTTCTTTAGTGGGCAAAAGAACTTCACCCCCTATACTATATTGCTCCCTTGGATTGCTGCAGCCCAAATGCATGACCTTACATTTTTTAACAATAAATCCCAGCTGCCAAATTCTAGACCATTCTTCAAGCTTAACTAGATCCCTCCTCATGTTATCTACACCTTCCTGGGTGTTTACTCTATTGCATATTTTGGTATCATCCGTAAAGAGGCAAACCTTACCCGACAGCCCTTCCGCTATATCACTAACAAAGATGTTAAAAAGAATCGGACAAAGGACAGATCCCTGGGGCACACCACTGGTAACATCCTTCTCCTCAGAGTGAGCTCCATTTACTTGTACTCTTTGTCGCCTCCCACCCAACCAATTTCTAACCCAAGCAGTGATTTTAGGGTCCATCCCAAGGGTGCTCAGTTTGTTTATAAGTCGCCTGTGAGAAACAGTGCCAAAGGCTTTACTGAAATCTAAATACACCACTTCTAGGGCTCTCCCTAGGTCCCACTCCCTGGTCACCCAGTCAAAGAAATCAATCAGATTTGTCTTATAAGACCTGCCTCTGGTGAATCCATTCTACCTCGGATCCTGTAATCCACTGGACTCCAGAAACCTCACTATTTTCTCTTTCAGCAGCGTTTCCAATAATTTACTCATCACCGAAGTTAAACTAACCAGCCTGTAGTTTTCAACCACATCCTTACTTTTGCTTTTGTGTAAAGGCACCACATGAGCCTCTCTCCAGTCCTTTGGCACCACTCCCGACTCCAACGAGGCATTGAAAAGGTCAATCAGTGGAGCTGCTAGAAGGTCTCCAAGTTCCCTCAGTATTCTAGGGTGTATCCCATCCGGTTCCATCGCTTTGTCTACTTTAATTTGAGCTAGTTTCTCATGAACACAGTCTTCTGAAAATTGTTCAAGATGCCCCTCACTTCTGTTCCTATTTGTGGGTGTTTTCTGAGGTCCTGCTCCTGGTTCTTCATCTGTGAACACAGAACAAAAATATTTGTTAAGCAATTCCGCTTTATCCTTATCAGCTTCTACATATTACTCCCCTGCACCCTTGAGTCTGACAATAATACTTTTGCCCTTCCTCTTCTCACTAATATATCTGAAAAATGGCTTATCCCCCCATTTTATTGCATTGGCTATTTCCTCCTCCTTTTGAATCTTTGCCTTCTTGACTACTTTGCTAGCTTCTCTAAGTTTTTCCAAATACAGGTGCCTGTCTTACTCTCTCTGTGATCTCTTGTATTTCATGAGGGCCTCCCTCTTTTTCTTCACTTTTTCAGCTACTTCTTTCGAAAACCATAGCGGTCTCCTTTTCCTTTTATCTTTATTTACCATTTTAACAAAAAGGTTGGTTGCCCTTAAAATATCCCCTTTCAGTTTTGCCCACTGTTTTTCTACATCCCCCAGTTGTTCCCATCCCACTAACGACTCCCTGAGGTATTGGCCCATCTTCGCAAAGTTAGTCTTCCTAAAGTCTAAGATCCTCTTCTTTGAATGGATTCTAACAGCCCTAGTCCTAATACTGAACCACACCATCTGGTGATCACTGGATGCAAAATGATCTCCCACTACAACATCAGAAACACTTTCACCATTGTTAAGCACCAAGTCCAGTATGGCCCCTTCACGTGTGGGGTCTGTTACCAATTGCCTGAATAATTCTCCCTGTATAGAATCCAGGATCTCCTTACTTCTAGATGATACTACAGCAGGAATGTGCCAATCAACATCTGCCATATTGAAATCTCCTATCAGTAGCACTTCCCCTTTCCTAGCAATGCTGTGTATGTCTTCAATTAACTCTCTGTCCACCTCTTCCTCTTGTGAGGGAGGTCTGTATATCACACCAATGCAAATAGATTTCTCTTTCCCTCTTTCTAGTTTAAACCACAATGCCTCCTCTCTCCCTTTTAAGCTCTGTAATTCCAAAGCTTTAATAGTAGTTTTTACGTATAGTGCCACTCCTCCTCCCCTTCTTCCTACCCTTTCCTTTCTGAATAAAGTATAGCCAGATATAGTTACATCCCAATCATGGTTTTCTGTGAACCATGTTTCTGTAACTGCCACTAAATCCAAGTCAGCCACTCCCATCAAAGCTTCAACATCAGGGATCTTATTTCCCATGCTATGGGCATTTATACACACTGCTTTCCATATGTTACCCCTGTTACCCATTTCCATAAAGGTATTTAATGTATCACCTACCTGGGGGCTTTCACATACCTGGGGGCTTTCTTTTCTCATCCCCAATGAATCTATTTTAAAGCCCTCTTCAGTAGATTAGCCAGTCTACTACTGAAGATGCGTTGACCTTTCTTGGACAGATGGATGCCATCTCTGCTCTGCAACCCTTGGAACAGCATTCCATGGTCTAGGAAACCAAAACGCTCTCGATGACACCATCCACGCAGCCATGCATTCATCTCCAGGATGCGAGCCTCTCTGCCTTGGCCTTTACCCTCAGCAGGGAGGATTGAAGAGAACACCACCTGTGCACCTAACTGCTTCACCCTCTGTCCCAGAGCCATGAAGTCACTTTTGATACATTCCGAGGTATACCTGGCAGTATCATTTGTTCCAACATGGATTAGCAACATTGGGTAAAAGTCAGTGGGCTTGATGAGTCTCGGCAAACTCTCCGTAACATCTTGGATTTTGGCACCAGGCAGACAGCATTCCTCTCTGGACATCAAGTCTGGTCGGCAGATGGACACCTCAGTACTCCTCAGAAAAGAGTCTCCAACCACCACTACCCTTCGTTTCCTTCTGGTCATTGATTCTGCAACTTTGGGGTACTTGAGCTCTGGTTCTTCCCTTTCCAGGGATGCTTTCACCTCCTCCACTTCCAGGGCTGCATAATGGTTCTTCAATTCAAGGACTGGAGAAGTTGGATTGGTGATTTTGCAGTCCCTGGTGACTTGCGTCCAACCATCGACATTCTGTTGGCACCCATCTTCTCCTGTGCTGGAGAGCTTGGTTGCTGCAAGAAGCATCTCATCAATGTACTTCTCACTGTCTTGAATGCTCCTCAGCCTCGCTACCTCCTCTCTGAGTTCCTCCACTTGTTTCCTCAGAGATTCAGCATGCAGGCACCCTGCACATGGAACCGGTCCTTCAACTGGCATTAGGACCTCTGTATGGACTGAGGCAGAAGCTGTAACGGGGGCAACAGCTTTAGAAATACTATTTTTCCCAGCCATTGTTCTGTTCATGGAGCTTAGGTATCTGTTAAAGCAAAAGAGAGAGATCTACCAAGTACCAGCCGGTTTCCCAGCTGTCCTTTCAGAGAAAAAGCAGTTAAATCTCTTTAATTATATTCAAAATGTGCTGGTCCAATTCTCTATGATTTGTTAAATGGGGAGGTGCCCTATAAAGCAAGACTGCTCACTAGGGGTGGGTGGGAGTCGGGGTGGGTAGGGAGGGAACTAACACCTGATTAGGTGTTAGCAGTTCCCAAAGCTGAGGAGGTTACTAGAGTTCAGCAACCTACTGTGCTCAAGGAAAGTTCCACTAAAGCACCAAAAAGAAAGTAATCTTGCTTTAAAAATATACAAAAAGCCCTTTTAAGGGCTCCCAGTCAGAGAGCTAGCAATTTAATATAATAAAATAAACCCTCAAATCCTTTCTGTTGGTTGATCTGTAGAGCCCTTGTTAGGAAAGCAATTTGGCAAGAGTGGTAAAGAGACTAGTGCCCTCACCATCCTGTTGTGGGTCAAGGACTTTTGATTAGTACATAGTTGTGTTCTGCGACCACATAAATGTGCTCCATTCTCCCATTCCATGTCCTCATTAGGAAGGCACTGTTGGTTTTATGGCAGCTAGCAGCATGTGTAGCCCACTCTACGAATGTACATACAAGACATGTTTGTTTGCATAGAACCACTACCCAGTGTTTGCATAGAACTGCTACCATAGAACTGCTACCCAGTGTTTGCATAGAACTGCTACCATAGAACTGCTACCCAGTGTTTGCTGTGAACTGCTACCCAGTGTTTGCATAGAACTGCTACCCAGTGTTTGCTGTGAACTTCTACCCATTGTTTGCATAGAACTGCTACCATAGAACTGCTACCCAGTGTTTGCATAGAACTGCTAACCCAGTGTTTGCACAGCACTGTTTGCATATAACTGCTACCCAGATAGAACTGTTACCCATTGCCTGCTTTGAACTGCTACCTACTGCCTGCATAGAACTGCTACCCAGTGTTTGCATAGAACTGCTACCACAGAACTGCTACCCAGTGTTTGCTTTGAACTGCTACCCAGTGTTTGCATAGAACTGCTACCCAGTGTTTGCACAGCACTGTTTGCATAGAACTGCTACCCAGTGTTTGCATAGAACTGCTACCAAAGAACTTCTACCCAGTGTTTGCTGTGAACTGCTACCCAGTGTTTGCATAGAACTGCTACCACAGAACTGCTACCCAGTGTTTGCATAGAACTGCTACCCAGTGTTTGCATAGAACTGCTACCATAGAACTGCTACCCAGTGTTTGCATAGAACTGCTACCCAGTGTTTGCACAGCACTGTTTGCATATAACTGCTACCCAGATAGAACTGTTACCCATTGCCTGCTTAGAACTGCTACCTACTGCCTGCATAGAACTGCTACCCAGTGTTTGCACAGAACTTGTTGCCCATTACCACGGCCCCACATCACATTCTCCTTTTCTTCCTCATCCTCCCCAACTGTCTCTCCTCCTTCCAACACCCCCCTCCTTTTCCCCCTACCCCCCTACCTTCATCACTTCGCCCTCCATTCTTCCCCCTTACCTAACATCTGCTCTTGAACTTCAGCACACCATCCCCCACATTCAACCACCCCTCTCTCTCTAAGGCAACCCCACCCTCGCTTCCGCCGTACCGTCTCTGCCTTTCCATACTCTAATACTCCTTCTCCTTCTCTCATCAGGCAACATCAACCCCAACCCTGGCCCCCCTCATTTTCTTTCTCACACTAAAAAGAGTTCCTCATGTACCTTATCTAATCTCATCCCCATCCCACTCCTCCGCCCTCCACCCTCCCTCACTCATCCCCCAATCTCTCATACAGAGATATCAACCCCAACCTTATTTCCAATAAGAAATCCTCACATAACCTAACTGATACCAGCAATATCACCCCTCTCTTGCCCCTCACTTCCCCTTGCTCAAGGCCCTCTTCGAGGACACACATCCAGACATAACCACCCGCACCCTAGTCCCTCTAAATCTCTGCACTTCTCTAGGAATAAAGCCTCACGTTACTCTGATAAGAAATCCTCACGTAACTTATCTAATCTTATCCATATCCCTGTCCTTCCTCCCTCCACCCTCCCGTTCTTATGTGCCCTATAGAACGCATGCTCAGTTACTAACAAACTTCCTTTTACCCACAATCTCTTCACCTCTAATGCCCTAAAGCTTCTCACCCTGACTGAGACCTGGATCCCCCCCAGATGACACCGCATCCATTGCTTCTCTCTGCTATGGGGGATATCATTTCTCCCATACACCTCAATCTATTGGTCGCGGTGGTGGTGTTGGTCTCCTACTCTCTCCCTCCTGTCAATTCCAACCTCTCCTGCTACCTCAGTCACCCTCCCCCCTCTCCTTTGAAGTCCACTCCATTCGCCTCCTCCTACCAGTTCCTCTCCATGTTGCTGTTATTTATCGCCCACCCGACAAATCCCAATCAACCTTCCTCATCGACTTCGATTCCTGGCTTTCCGCCTTTTTTGATCCCTCTTCCCCCACTCTTATTCTCGGTGACTTTAACATTCACGTCGACAACCCCTCTGACCCCCACGCCTCAAAATTCCTTGCCCTCATCTCCTCGTATGACCTCCAACCCTGCTCCACTGCTCCCATCCACATACACGGCCACTGCCTTGACCTAATACTCTTCTCCAATTCCTCTCCCTCAAAATTCCGCAACTCAATCCTTCCTCATCTGACCATCACCTTTTAACCTTTACTCTTCAGCTTCCGCCATCTCAACCTCGTCCTATCTCATCCGACCTACTTAGGAACCTCCATAATATTGATCCCCTGACTCTCCTCCACCATTTCTCCATCTCTCTCCTCCATTATATCCTCCAAGTTCGTCGATGAGGCACTATCCTCCTACAATGCTATACTCTCCTCAGCTCTCGACACTCTTGCCTCACCCACCCCATGTCCAGTAAAACGATCTACTCCCCAGTCATGGCTTTCGCCCACAACCCGATATCTCCGCACCTGTGCACGTTCCGCTGAGCATGCTTGGTCCAAATCCCACTCCCTGGAGGACCTTCTACACTTCAAATTCATGCTTGGCTCCTTCCAGTCAGCCATAGCACTTGCCAAACAAGATTACTACATCCACCTGACCAACTTCCTTGCCTCTGATCCTTGTCATCTCTTTAATACCCTCAATTCTCTCCTCAAAGTCCCCCCACCCCCAGTCCCACCCACCCTTTCTGCCCAAACCCTAGCTGACTACTTCTATGACAAAATCAACCAGATCACTCTCCAATTTCCCACCCCCTCTTCTACCTCCCCCTTCCCAATTCTCCCCCCCCTGTCCTTCCTCTGTCACCCTCTCCTCCTTCCCTCCGATCTCTGAAGAAGAAACCACACTCCTTCTTACATCCTCCATACCCACCACATGTTCATCTGACCCCATCCCCACCCATCTCCTACACCCCATCTCCTCCACTATTGTACCCACCATCTCTCACATCCTCAACCTTTCACTCTCTATTGCTACTGTCCCTGTTGACTTCAAGCATGCTGTTGTCACACCTCTCCTTAAGAAACCCTCACTCGATCCCACATGCCCTTCTATCGACCCATTTTCCTCCTTCCCTTCATATCCAAACTACTAGAATGCTGCCTCAAGTTCCTCACCTCCCAGGCCCTCCTGGACCCACTACAATCTGGCTTACGCCCCTTACATTCCACTGAAATGGTGCTCACAAGAGTCTCTAATGACCTATTCCTGGCTAAATCTAAGGGCCTCTACTCTATCCTCATTCTTCTTGACCTCTCCACTGCCTTTGACACCGTTGACCACAATCTTCTCCTCACCACCCTCTCCTCCCTTGGCTTCAAGGCCCTGGAACTGTCCTGGTTCTCCTCCTACCTCTCTCATCGCTCATTCAGTGTATTCTCTGGCGGCTCCTCCTCCTCTCCTACCCCACTACATGTAGGTGTACCCCAGGGATCCGTCTTGGGCCCCCTCCTTTTCTCCCTCTACACCCAAGCCCTTGGCGTGCTTATCTCCTCTCATGGCCTTCAGTATCATTACACCGAGGACTCCCAAATCTACCTCTCTACACCTACTACTTCTCCAGCAACCCAGTCCAAGATCTCTGCCTGCCTCTCCGACATCGCCGCCTGGATGTCTCATAAGAACATAAGAACATAAGACATGCCATACTGGGTCAGACCGAGGTCCATCAAGCCAAGTATCCTGTTTCCAACAGTGGCCAATCTAGGTCATACGTACCTAGCAATATCCCCAAAAGACACAGGTTCCACAATGCTTGTACTGAGTCAAGCATTGATATCCTGGGTCCCTTTTTAATAGTGGTTTATGGACCTTTCCTCCAGGAACTTGTCCAAACCTTTTTTTAAACCCAGCTATACTAACAGCCCTTACTACATCCTCCGGTAACAGATTCCAGAGTTTGATTACACGTTGAGTGAAAAAATATTTTCTCTTATTTGTCTTAAATAGTTTACCCTGTAGCTTCATTACATGTCCCCTAGTCTTTCTATATTCTGATAGCGTAAACAATTGATCCACGTTTATCCGTTCCACTCCATTCATTAATTTATAGACCTCTATCATATCTCCCCTCAGCCATCTCTTTTCCAGGTTAAAGAGCCCTAACCTTTTTAGCCTCTCTTCATAGGAGTAGCCTTCCATCCCCTTCACCAATTTGGTGGCTCTTCTCTGTACTTTTTCTAATAACGCTATGTCCTTTTTAAGATACGGTGACCAGAATTGCACACAATATTCAAGGTGCTGTCGTACCATGGAGCGATACAGAGGCATTATAATATCCTTTGTTTTATTCTCCATCCCTTTCCTTATGATACCTGGCATTCTATTTGCTTTCTTGGCCGCCGCTGCACACTGGGCGGAGGGTTTTAACATGTTATCCATGATGACTCCTAAATCTTTTTCCTGGGTGGTGGTTTCTAATGTGGAGCCTTGCATCGTGTAACTATAGTGTGGGTTGTTCTTTACTAGGTGCATAACTTTGCACTTGTCCACATTAAATTTCATCTGCCATTTGGATGCCCAGTCTTCCAATTTAACCAGATCCTCCTGCAGTTTTCCACAATCCTCTTGGGTTTTAACAACTTTAAAAAGTTTTGTGTCATCTGCAAATTTGATAACCTCACTAGTTATTCCCTTTTCCAGGTCATTTATGAATATGTCAAAAAGTAGCAGACCCAGTACAGATCCCTGGGGTACTCCACTATTCACCTTTTTCCATTGGGAATATTGGCCATTTAGCCCTACCCTCTGCTTTCTATCTTTTAACCAGTTCCCGATCCACAATAGTACACTGCCTCCTATCCCATGACTTTTTAGCTTCGCCAAAAGTCTCTGATGGGGGACCTTGTCAAAAGCTTTCTGAAAGTCCAGATACACTATATCAACCGACTCACCTTTGTCTACCTGTTTATGCACACCTTCAAAAAAACATATCAGATTAGTAAGACAAGATCTTCCTTGTCTAAAGTCATGTTGGCTGTCTCCCATTAGGCCATGACTATCTACATGCTGTGTAATTTTGTTCTTTGTGATGGTTTCTACCATTTTCCCTGGTACTGACGTCAGGCTCACCGGTCTGTAATTTCCCGGGTCACCCCTGGAACCCTTTTTAAAAATTGGTGTTACGTTGGCGACCCTCCAATCTTCAGGTATTACAGATGATTTTAATGAAAGTTCACAGATTACCAATAGCAGGTCTGCAATCTCATATTTCAGTTCTTTCAACACTCTGGGATGTATACCATCCGGTCCAGGTGATTTGCTACTATTCAGTTTATCAAATAGTTGTAATATATCTTCCCGGTGTAGCGATATTTCTCTCAATTCCTCTGCAGTATCACCTTTAAATACCACTTCAGTCTTGGGTAACATCCCTACATCTTCCTCAGTAAAGACCAAAGCAAAGAATTCATTCAGTCTCTCTGCTATAGCCTTGTCTCCTCTTACTGCCCCTTTTACCCCTCTATCATCTAATGGTCCAATTGACTCTCTCACAGGCCTTTTGCTACGAATGTACTTGAAAAAGTCTTTATTTCGTGTTTTTGCTTCCGTAGCAAGTTTCTTCTCAAATTCCCGCTTTGCCTGCCTTATCAATGCTTTGCATTTAACTTGCCAGTGTTTGTGCTGTTTCCAGTTTTCATCATTTGGCTCTTTTTTCCATTTCCTGAAGGTTGCTTTTTTGGCAGCAACAGCATCTCTGACCTCACCTTTAAACCATGCTGGCAGTTTTTTGGACTTTCTTCTACTTTTCTTAATGCGTGGAATGCAGCTGGTCTGGGCTTCGAGGATAGTATAGTCCCTTGGGGAAACTGCTAGGTACGTATGACCTAGATTGGCCACTGTTGGAAACAGAATACTGGGCTTGATGGACCTTGGTCTGACCCAGTATGGCATATCTTATGTTCTTATGTTCTTATGTTCTTATTTTTAAATAACACCCAAGCTTGCTGTAAGTCTTTAACCTTTGGAACCGCTCCTTTTAGTTTTTTCCTAACTATATTCCTCATTTTATCATAGTCTCCCTTTTGAAAGTTAAAAGTTAGTACTGTGGATTCCTTTACTATCTGTCCTCCACTAATTAAATCAAACATGATCATACTATGATCACTATAGCCAAGTGGTCCCAACACCCTTATTTCTTGCACCAGATCTGGCGTTCCACTAAGGACTAGGTCCAGTATGGCTTCCCCTCTGGTCGGTTCATGAACCAGCTGCTCCAAGAAGCAGTCATTTATTTCATCTAGAAACTTTATCTCTTTAGCTTGTCCTGCTGTGACACTGACCCAGTCGATACCGGGGTAATTGAAATCACCCATTATTACTACTCTGTTGTGACTTTTGTTAGCTTCCTTGATTTCTTTGAGCATTTCATCATCCATTTGTTCATTCTGGCCAGGCGGTCGATAGTATACTCCCACTGCCATCACCTTCCCCTTCATAAATGGAATTTCAATCCATAGAGATTCTACAGCAAATTTTGTTCCCTGCAAAACTTTAATCCTTTCTGACTCAATGCCCTCTCTAACATAGAACGCAACCCCTCCACCAATTCGATCAGCTCTATCATTACGATATAGTTTGTATCCAGGTATCACAGTGTCCCACTGGTTATCCTCCTTCCACCATGTCTCTGAGAGTGCAATCATATCTAACCTCTCATTTAATGCTATATATTCTAACTCTCCCATCTTATTGTTTAGACTTCTAGCATTGGCATACAAGCATTTTAGAGACTGTATTTTATTAATATTAATCTGGCTATTGGTAGGCATGGGTAATTTGGAATCTTTATGCTCTGTCTGCTCCTTACTCAAGGGCATTTGGGCTACTATACTCCCTTTTGGAACCTCACTGCTTTTGGTAGTATCCTTCAAGGATACCTTCGTCCGAACCATGCGCTCCTGGGTGACTGTCGGCTTTCCCCTATTTTCTAGTTTAAAAGCTTCTCTATCTCTTTTTTAAAGGTTAATGCCAGCAGTCTGGTCCCATCCTGATTAAGGTGAAGCCCATCCCTTCGGAAGAGCCCCCCAATCTCTTCGCCGATTGAAACTGAACATGGCTAAGACTGAACTCCTTGTCGTTCCCCCCAATTCCTCCCCTCCTCTTCCCCCTTTCTCAGTCTATATGGATGGAGCTACTATCCTTCCTGTTCCCTCGGCCCGCAACCTAGGGATTATCTTTGACACCTCTCTCTCCTTCTCCGCACATATCCAGCATGTTGGCAAGACCTGCCGTTTCTTCCTCTACAACACTGGCAAAATCCGCCCCTTCCTCTCTGAACACACTGCCAAAACGCTTATCCACTTCTTAATCTCTTCTCGCCTCTTATTACAACCTACTCCTTGCTGGTCTCCCCATCAGCCACCTCCTTCCCCTTCAATCTATACAAAATCACGCTGCTCGAATAATCTTTCTCCAGCCTCGCCACGCCCACATTACTCCTCTTCTCAAGTCGCTTCACTGGCCCCCTGTCCAGTTCCGCATCCAATTCAAACTTCTCCTACTGACCTATAAATGCATTCACTCGGTGGCCCCTCAATACCTCTCATCTCTTATCTCTCCCTACATCCCCTCTCGGAACCTGTGCTCCGCTAGCAAATCACTTCTATCAGTGCCATTCACCCGCACCGCTAACTCCCGACTTTGCTCCTTTCACCTTGCTGCACCTCACGCCTGGAACAGCCTACCTGTGTCTATACGTCAGGCACCCTCCCTGGCCCTCTTAAAATCCAGGTTGAAGACTCACCTCTTCACCGTCGCTATCAGATCCTGACTTCTATCCTTATCTTATCTTAACCCCATCAACTCTCATGACCATATTTTATTGACCTTACTGTGCCTTGTATTGACCTTACCGTACCTTGCACTAATCTGATCTTTACCCTGTAATGTTCTGACTAGATTGTAAGCTCCGATGAGCATGACTCTGACGGGCAGGGACTGTCTCTTGCATTCTGGCTAACTCTTGTTGGTTGGCTGTACAACGCTGCGTGTGTGGCACTCTATAAATGATAAATATTAGTAGTAGTAGTAGTAGTAGTACATGTTGTAAACCTGCTGTGGCTAGCTTGAATTGTGACTAACTGTTCAGGCTACAGGACTCCGCATTTCATAAGTGCTACCCTGGGATGGTCATATATTAAAATGGGTTTCTCCACCTCCTTCCACAGAGGCTGCCAACTTCATCGGCTCTTTAACCGCCACTCCACCGGCGCGCCCGCGCCTTGCTGGCCTGCGCCTGAGGGCCTTGCAAGAGGGCCCTTTGGCGTGGCCCTTAGGTGTTGGACCGTGCAGGACCGGGTAAACTGCTGTAGTTTGGTTTGCTTGCCGCGGCGATCGGGACGGTGGAGGGATGATGTCGGCATTGCAGGCTGGAAGTGAGAGCTTTGCCTCATCACCTGCTTCGATCAAGTATATCCAGGCAATAGCGGTTTATAAGTAGCTGTTATGGTCTAATCTGTCTGGAAGGACTGAGCTGTGGTGGTACGATATTCTTTCTCTCTGCATGTTATAATGAGCCTTTCCTCTTGTCTCTTCTATTTCTTTGACTATCACTGTATCTCTCACTCTGTCCTATCTTATCAATGGCGCTTCTTTCATATTTTCAGTATCATTTATGTAATATTGTAAACCGCTCTGATGCTTTGGCCTGAACGGTATATCAAATGTAATAAACATAACATAAACATAATGCTCCCTCACACAGGCCTTGAACCAGGTGTCCAGCTGGTGTAGCCATCTGGATCTCTGGGTGGCAACTGTGTTCCAGATAACTGCTCACCCTCCTTCTAAGCCTGCTGCTGCTACATTCAGTCCTGTGCTGTGTGTATACAGGATTGCTGTCTGCTGAGCTGTGTGCACATACCCATATGGAAAGTATGTCCACCCAGGCCACTTGACGGCTCAGCAACATTGTATCTGTTACTCTTCTCCAATGGAACTCTCTATATAGATGGATGGATCATTCCAATCTGTCCAAGGGTGCCTGTACTCCCTCCCTGGGTGCATGGTGCATCGGCTTGTCCATGTACATGCCTCTCATCTGGCTGCTATGGCTCTGCAAGACCCCCACAGTGGGTGTCTCAGAGAGAAGGCCCAGCTTTCATTGCTTCCCTTGTTACCCTCCCCTTTTTGCCTCACTTCCCTGCCTACCTACAGTGTACCGGACTGCTGCTGCTGCTACATGTCTCCCAGTGTGTTGTAGCTTTGGTTAACTCACCGTACGGAGTGGAGTAGATCTGCTTCAGAAACCTCTTGCTGCAGCACGTGGGGGGCCTATGGCACCATGGGGGAAACAGGACCTTCTCCTGTCCTGTCACTAGCCTACAAAGGTGTAGGGTCACCTTTGGGATGAAATTGACCTCCCCTGTATTAATCATGCTCCTATCTTTTCTTTGCAGTTCAGTATGTGCAAAGGTTCCGGAGTAGGGGGAGGGAGGGGGGCTAACCAAAGCCTGTTTCCTACTACACATTAGCATTTTTCATAGCACTACATGTGCAGCGACATCTTGCAATGCCATGCACCTTTCCAGCCCAGATCTTGGCTAGGCCACATTTGCACATTCCTGCAAGCTTATTTTCTCTGTCACAGGTGACTACTCTTCTGCCTGACAGCTGCATCTACATTCCTGGATGGACATACCATTATTTTACATGTGGCACAGACACTTCGATACACATTTGCAAAACTGCCACCCCACCAGCAAAGTTTATGTTTATATGTCTCCAGGACAGCTCACATGTTCTTTCTAAAATATGCCTTATAATGTATAAATTATTGGGTTGACATTCAAAGAAAATTTCTAGATAATGTTAGCCATTATTTGGATATTTTTTCCAACCAGCTCTATCCATGGATTTTCAGTGGTACTAAAAGGATAGTGCCAAGGCAGAACATAGGTGTTCCTAGAAATGATCTATATAGTGCTGAAATTCAGTGAGATGCCTGGATAATTATCCAGATAAATGTAAAGGAGAAGAACAGCCGACCTAGATTTATCTAGAGAGCGGACTGAATATCACCATAGTGTTGACTGCTCTTTATGTATATTTATCACTGCCCACAGTCCAGATAGTGGTGCTTAATATATGGATTATATTTAAGCACCCATTGTGGTGTTTATATTTGAGATTGTATCTATTTTAATGGCTGGATATCACCATTAAGTGGATATTTGAGCCTACCCTTGCCCCACTCCAAATATGATTCACAAATATTTGATAGTATAGAGTGATTTAGCAATATAAATGGTCCAATATTATTTAATATATATATTTTAAAAAATACATAGAGAAGGGATTTTTGCATTAGCCACCTAGTAGCCAATGCATACATCCCTTTGAATTGTGGCTTGATAGTTTTTACATGACTGCTAGATCTTTTTCCACATGTGAAAACAAAGACAGCCACTGTCTCCCATTCTGCTCTCCATATTTCTTTAGAAAATTAAACCTTAAAATACCACGTCTCCATCCTACATTCTTTGTCATTCACCCTGATCTAAATCTATGTCTAAATTGGCACCATGATACCTAAGATGGAGCTTCCCAACCTTATCCTGGAAGTATACCTAAGTGGTCTAGTTTCAGCATAATGATCATTAATTAGCAAGAGATAGATTTGCATACTCTGGCCTACCAATGTTTGCAAATCTATTTCATGCACATTAATGGCAGCATATTAAAGTCTAATAGGTTAGGTAGGCTTCCAGGATGGGGTTGGGAAATACTGCATTATGGTAATAAGGTCCTAACATTTTGTTCTCCTGTTCAATAATATCTAAAGACTATGGTTTCATAATCAGTTTTCTTTACACTGTGCATTTGAGGAACCTATTTTGAAGTTTGTATTCCTCTAAATTTAGCCTCTCCCAAAACAGCCTTGAGACATACCAAAAGCATTTCTTCTGTGCTAATCTGGAGTAAGGTACAATCTGTGGCTATAAGATTCCCATGCTCTTTTTCAGCTAGATGATAAGAAAATAAATCTGAAGTCTTTTTTTAAAGGAGGAGTGGAGAACCTCCGGTCATCAAGGGCAGCCAGGACCATACCTAGCCCTGTGCGAGCAGTGCAATGCACAGGGGGCAAAGGCTTGGGGGGGGGGGGGGTGCATTTGGGCTGCCTGCTGTTGCCTTGCCACAGCCACTTTTTCTTCTCTCAGCGGCGGCAGGGCAACCGCAGAGAGCCTTTTCATGGCACTTTAAGCAGGTCTGGTCCCTCCCTCCCTCCTCTGAGGTGACGTGCCTTCTCCACCTCCATCCAGCTGCTTTTTGCTCTTTCCTTGCTGCTGGTACCACCATGGACAAAACAGAGGGTGGCAGCAGCAGGGCAAGAGCAGGCAGCGGCTGGACTGAGGTATGGGGACGAGAGGGGGCATGTGCCCGATGTGCAAGTCACACAGGGTGCGATTCTAGCTAGGTATGGTCCTGGGGGCAGCAAACAGGCCAGGGTTTCTGTGCCTCTCTAATGAATGTGCATGCAGAAGATCTGCACATGCATTGCCTCAATTGTATGCAGGGCCACACAATGCTTTTTTTTAAATGTATAAGCTGAAAAACTGACTAATTTGTGGCTCTTGAAGAATGAGATTCCCCACCTCTCTATTAGCCATAACATTAGTGATACTGTTGTGTTACCAACGTTCCCATGAAGCCGATTGGCCATCCTCAACCTGTGCTGCTGCTGCTGCTGGTGGGAGGAGGTGCTGAGAGATCATGGTTTTAGCCATGAGGAGGCAGCAGAAGCACAGATAGAAAACTCCTGTGCAGCTTTGCAGGAGCGCTTTGTGTTACAACTCTAAGGAGTATGTTTCCTAATCTGTGCTAAGGTTTAGTGTGGGGTTTACCATGCACCAAGTACAGCATGCTAACCATAAGCATAGAGCACTATAGGGAAATCTCTCGCTAATCCCTTAGCACATGATGGGATGGGGAATGGGCAGAATGTGCGCAGTCTCGGCACATCGCGATTAGCTTGGATGACATTGGTAGATGCTGACTGCGATTGTTGCCCTTAGCACCAATGCACTTCCTGCCTTCTCAAGAGCTGGTGATAAGTGCATAGTGCCATGTAGCTGCAGCATACTAACATTCTGGGCACACGTCTAACAGTGCGAGCTGCCAGGATAATTTGAGGCCCCGATCATATACAAATGGCTCACCAGTAGTAAACATGCCCCTCAAAGTCTCTGTTTCTACCCCATAATGTTTTCACTGATATTTTAGCAAATTTCATTCTCATCTTTATCAAAAAAATATGTTTTACCAAAAAAAGAGGTTTGACTAATTGGTAAATATGCTTGTCTTAAACTTTGAATAAGACATCTATGGAAAGATATTCAAATCATGTCATTAAATATATTTTAAAATTAAGTATTCTAACATAGACTAGTATATCATTTTATCCTACTATAGTAAGTTAAAGTGAATCATTTGCAAACTGCAGTATAATAAACAATGTTATATATAAAGCAGATCATTTTAGGGGCAGATATTTGAAACACAGTTTCCACCAAAACAAAAATTGTTCAACGGCTTATCTCTGTCTTCTTCCCATGTGGCTGTAAAAATGATGAGCACAATTAATCCAATTAAAGTAATGCTTATCTTTCAGGGGGAAAAAAGAGAGGATAGCACTGTATAGAAAGTCATCAAATAGTCCTTCGGGAATCAAGAAGGAAAAAAACCTAAGATGCATCCCATATTGAAAATTAGGGTTGATCCATAAGGCAGTCTTAGATCTACCTTCCTTCTTTCTAAAGATCCAAACCCAATAGTCTGTTAAGCCCCTATAATTATCCACTCTATTTGTGACAAGTATGGGCTAATCAGTCTCTCAGGGAGTTTCCCTGCTGATCCTTGGAAAGCACGCCTATGCTTCACGCTTCTTATCAAGCTATTTTGCAGGCAGTATCATATAAGAGGCAACTAAAGGTCATTATCCTCATCTAGCCCAGAAGTCTGCTGAATTAAGGAGGGGAAAAAGATGCATAAAAATGGAAGGCAAGATATAATTATTTTGAAGTACAAAAGAAAACACCTTGGTTATCTTTCTTTAAACAGAACAAAAAGGAAAAGGTTCTAAAAGACTGTCATCCCAAATTAAAAGACTAGAAATAACATCTGAAGAAATCAGAGGAGCTTTAATTGAGGTTCTCGCCTTTAATTGTGTGAGCTGGCTCCCTCTTGGATACCCAGATCTGTCAGTTTAGAGTCCAGGGAATTCTTTGAGGAAGAAAGTAAACCTCTAGGAATGGACATGGAGCATATTTCCCCACTTAAAAAGGAAAGAAAATAAAAAAAAATTTTGGTGACATCAAAAATTAGACCAGTGTAGACAAAGAAGTCAGGTACAGCAGTAGATACAGAAAGTGAGGAAAAGACGAGTCAGGAAAAAAATAACCATAGTCTGGTAGTTATTTCAAAACTGCCTAAGTGATATTTATTTGCAGAATAATATAAAATGTGCATAGTTTATAAGTATATCTATTTCAAGCAAACTATGAGGGACTAGACGTATGATCTGAGGCGTAGTAGAGATATATACCAGCAAAACATGTTCAGTTCATTTCGGGAAAATGTGCATTTTTCCATCGATTCTCATTAATTTATCCAATTTGTTTCACACATTTGTTTTAATAAGTTTTTTTGGGGCATTGGACACACACAGATTATATGGACATTAATTCATGGGTTAACACATGTTAAATCAATTTTGTGCTCATTTTGGGCTATGTTAACTGACACTAAAGGATATTAGTGGATGCTAAGTGCTGCCATAACCATAGGAATAAAATGGGCCATGTACTGTCAGGTATATGGGCAGCATAATCCCCTATGGTTACCACAGAAACCTTCCCTACTACGTTCATACTTTGCAGCTAGCATGGGTGCACTTAACAATAACTTCAAAACTGACAGCATGCATTACATACTGCAAGATAAGCTCAATACAGAGTCTCTGTCCACTCTCTGACTTTAACCCTCCGAGTCCCTACCTGATCACATGTTCAGCAGTTAATGCAGGTTTTTACTGCACCGGCTGGTTTTAACACTCACTTAACGTGCATTAACCCTTTCCAGGCTGAGCCCAAAACTCTTGGGATCCAAAATTCTGACTAAATATTCCTATCAAATGGTATATAATACATGACCATAGCAGAAGGAAAATCACTATTAGAACATATTGAATAAGACGGGTACAATTTTCCTGAAATATGCAAAAATTAACCAGGCTGCAGAATGCGGATTAAAAATTTAATGTAAAGTTGACATGCTTTAAGTGCTATTGTGCCCATTGAAATAAAGGAGGGATATTCGGTGGCGGTGGCTAATGCGGTTTCAATGGCTAACTGTCGCTGTTGAAACTTAGACCTTGATATTCAATACCAGGGTCATATCCAGGCCCCAGCATTGTATAACAAGCTGCCACTACCACTGCCTGGTTAGCGTCCGCAGCAAAAGCTGGATTAGCCTTTACTGCCCCTTACTTTTGCCACTTTTCTCTAACTGGGCAGTGGCTCAGTATTGCTGCTGTCCGTTTACAGCCTGGTACCATCCCCAGAAGCCCTGATGCTAACTGGTTAGCATGAGGGTGTGCAGCGGCGGCACCCAGGAATATTTAATGGCACTAGCCGGGATACTCAGCAGCACTGTTCCCTCTAAGCTGTGCGCGTGTGCGCGCGCACACACCTCACCGAGCGAGCGCACATACTTTACAACAGAGCGCACAAAAATTACGGCTCTGATTCTGATAGAAAACAACACAGACGTCTTAAAATTTAAAAGTTATGATTGTAATTACTAGACATTTCCTGCTTCATTTAGTAATCGTCTATTTTCATTTAATTTGATTAAAATCAATGTGGTGTACATACTGTATTCTGACGTGTAGTCAAATTTTAAAGTATATAACTCCGAGTGTTATGTGGCGCACAAAAATTTAACCTTCCTTCAAAAGCTGCACACAGCTGATATTTTATGCGCACACAGCCTACAGAACATTAGAGGGAATATTGCTCAGCAGCACTGTATTAGTGCTGCTGAGTATCCCGGATAAAGGGATTAACATGGTTAGCAGGTTTGCTAACCAAGTTAATCCCTTTGAATATTGGGCCCAAAGAATCTGTGAGCACTTAACACATTGACTTGCATTTAAATCTTTAGTAAAGGGGCCCCTTATTGGTACCCTCTTTTAAAACACACATTATATGCTTAGCACACTTTATTAAAATGGTTCGTTAGAAATTAAGACTAGGGAGCTAATTAGTTCCTTTTAATTTTCCATTTTCCGTTTATAGTCTTTCAACCTTTTTCTTGGGTTTTGTTTTATTTCTTCATTTTCTTTTCTTCTTGTTCTTTAATGTCTTTTATGGAATCTATAGAGATCATGCAGATGTCAATCAAAATGATCTTGGTCACCCAGTTCTGATTTTCAAAAATTAAGTGCATCTTTCAAAGGAAATAAGTAATGTGTGAATTTTAAGAACTTCAGATGATTCCCACAGAATATAGGTATGACATTGTGCATATACAGTATGAGTACAACTCCATAACGTGCATGACCAGCCCATTGACACATCTAAATGTAAAATGGGCCCCCTTTGGGGGGGGGCGGAGCCTGGTTTCTTGTCAAGATGGACGTATAAGAGCTGTGCTCCGGAGGGCAATAGAGAAGAATCCTGACTTTGGCGATCTTTAATCAAATAGTTCTTACCTACGTTGATACCATTCAATCCCGGATATGTCTGGCTCCAAACAGACGTGGCTAGATTACCAAGTATCCCAAAATGCTAGTGCAAAGAGAATCAAGACGGAACCTCTCTCACCTCACAAGATGGCAGTCATCCGAGATTGTCCCGAGACCTCACAGGCACTGTTCCCTCTAAGCTGTGCGCATGTGCGCGCGCACACACCTCACCGAGTGAGCGCACATACTTCACAACAGAGCGCACAAAAATTACGGTTCTGATTCTGATAGAAAACAACACAGATGTCTTAAAATTTAAAAGTTGTGATTGTAATTACTAGAAATTTTCTGCTTCATTTAGTAATTGTCTATTTTCATTTAATTTGATTAAAATCAATGTGGTGTACATACTGTATTCTGATGTGTAGTCAAATTTTAAAGTATATAACTCCGAGTGTCGTTATGTGGTGCACAAAAATTTAACCTTCCTTCAAAAGCTGCACACAGCTGATATTTTATGCGCACACAGCCTACAGAAAATTAGAGGGAACATTGCTCACAGGAGGTCCTGGATGAGATTCAGGCAGTCAAAGACTTGGTCAAAGCTAATAGAGAATCGCCATGTGCAATGCAGGAAGATATCAATGCTTTGCAATCTTCTTTGGAGTCAAATATGGCTCATTTGGAGAAGGTGGAGAATGTGATGTCTTCACATGGAGAAAGGCTTGAGGCCGTTGAGAAGCAGGCCAAGTTGATACATATACCATAAAGAGAGGTGGAAGACGGTAATAATCGCTCTCAGAGGAATGGTCTAGTGGTTAGGACAAAGTACTTCAGGCCGGAGGGCCGGGGGTTCAAGTCCCACCTGGGGACAGCAATCTCAGGCCGGAGGGACTGGGATTTCTAATCCTATAGGCACTCCTTGTGGTCTTGGGCAAACCACTTAACCCTCCATTGCCCATGTTCCCTGTAAGTATTAGCATATGTGTCTCATATCCCCTCATGTTAAATGTATCCCTTAATTGACTGCTTTGACCTGGTGAAAAGCAGGATATAAATACAACTAAATAAATAAATAACATAAGAATACTAGGAGTTCCTGAGGGAGCATAGGGTCCTGACTTGGTGTCCTTTTTGCAGGCCATGATTCCAGGTGTGTTAAAGTTAACATAAGAACATAAGATATGCCATACTGGGTCAGACCAAGGTCCATCAAGCCCAGTATTCTGTTTCCAACAGTGGCCAATCTAGGTCATATGTACCTAGCAGTTTCCCCAAGGGACACAGGTTCCACAATGCTTGTATTGGTTCAAGCATTGATATCCTGGGTCCCTTCTTAATAATGGTTTATGGACCTTTCCTCCAGGAACTTGTCCAAACCTTTTTTAAACCCAGCTACACTAATAGCCTTTACTACAACCTCCGGTAACAAATTCCAGAGTTTGATTACACGTTGAGTGAAAAAATATTTTCTTTTATTAGTCTTAAATAGTTTACCCTGTAGCTTCATTGCATGTCCCCTAGTCTTTCTATATTCTGATAAGGTAAACAATCGATCTACGTTTACCCGTTCCACTCCGTTCATTAATTTATAGACTTCTATCATATCTCCCCTCAGCCGTCTCTTTTCCAGGTTAAAGAGCCCTAACCTTTTTAGCCTTTCTTCATAGAAGTATCCTTCCATCCCCTTTACCATTTTGATGGCTCTTCTCTGAACCTTTTCTAAAATTGCTATATCCTTTTTAATATACGGCGACCAGAATTGCACACAATATTCAAGGTGCGGTCTCACCATGGAACGATACAGAGGCATTATAATATCTTTTGTTTTATTTTCCATTCCTTTCCTTATCATACCTAGCATTCTATTTGCTCTCTTGGCTGCCACTGCACACTGGGCCGAGGTTTTTAACATGGTATCCACAATGGCGCCTAAATCTTTTTCCTGGGTGGTGGTTCCTAATGTGGAACCTTGCATCGTGTAAGCATAGTTTGGGTTGTTCTTCCCTAGGTGCATAACCTTGCACTTGTCCACATTAAATTTCATCTGCCATTTTGATGCCCAGTCTTCCAATTTATCAAGATCCTCTTGCAATTTTCCACAATCCTCTTGGGTTTTAACAACTTTAAATAGTTTTGTGTCATCTGCAAATTTGATAACCTCACTTGTTATTCCACTTTCCAGGTCATTTATGAATATGTCAAAAAGCAGCGGACCCAGCACAGATCCCTGGGGTACACCACTATTCACCTTTCTCCATTGGAAAAATTGGCCATTTAGCCCTTCCCTCTGCTTTCTATCTTTTAACCAGTTCCTGATCCACAATAGTACACTGCCTCCTATCACATGACTCTTTAGTTTTGCCAAAAGTCTCTGATGAGGGACCTTGTCAAAGGCTTTCTGAAAGTCCAGATACACAATATCAACCGACTCACCTTTGTCCACCTGAAGTCCACCTGAAGTCTCTGATGAGGGACCTTGTCAAAGGCTTTCTGAAAGTCCAGATACACAATATCAACCGACTCACCTTTGTCCACCAGAATATAGAAAGGCTAGGGGACATGCAATGTAGCTACAGGGTAAACTATTTAAGACTAATAAAAGAAAATATTTTTTCACTCAACATGTAATCAAACTCTGGAATTTGTTACCGGAGGATGTAGTAAAGGCTATTAGTGTAGCTGTGTTTATATCGTTCCATGGTGAGACCGCACCTTGAATATTGTGTGCAATTCTGGTCGCCGTATCTTAAAAAGGATATAGCGATTTTAGAAAAGGTTTAGAGAAGAGCCACCAAAATGGTAAAGGGGATGGAAGGATACTCCTATGAAGAAAGGCTAAAAAGGTTAGGGCTCTTTAACTTGGAAAAGAGACGGCTGAGGGGAGATATGATAGAAGTCTATAAATTAATGAACGGAGTAGAACGGGTAAACATAGATCGATTTTTTACCTTATCAAAATATAGAAAGACTAGGGGACATGCAATGAAGCTACAGGGTAAAGTATTTAAGACTAATAAAAGAAAATATTTTTTCACTCAACGTGTAATCAAACTCTGGAATTTGTTACCGGAGGATGTAGTAAAGGCTGTTAGTGTAGCTGGGTTTAAAAAAGGTTTGGACAAGTTCCTGGAGGAAAGGTCCATAAACCATTATTAAGAAGGGACCCAGGATATCAATGCTTGAACCAATACAAGCATTGTGGAACCTGTGTCCCTTGGGGAAACTGCTAGGTACATATGACCTAGATTGGCCACTGTTGGAAACAGAATACTGGGCTTGATGGACCTTGGTCTGACCCAGTATGGCATATGTTATGTTCTTATGTTCTTATTTGTGCTGGGCCCGCTCCTTTTTAACTTATTCATAAATGATCTGGAAATGGGAATAATGAGTGAGGTGATCAAATTTGCAGATGATACAAAATTATTCAAAGTTGTTAAATCACAAGAGGATTGTGAAAAAAATTGCAAGAGGTCCTTGATAAACTGAAAGACTTGGCATCCAAATGGCAGATTAACTTTAATGTGGACAAGTACAAAGTTATACACCTAAGGAAGAGCAACCAAAACTATGGTTACATGATGCAACGTTCCCCATTAGGAACCACCACCCAGGAAAAGGACTTCAGGCATCATCATGGATAATATGTTGAAACCCTCTGCCCAGTGTGCAGCGGCAGCCAAGAAAACAAGTAGAATGCTAGGAATCATAAAGAAAGAAATAGAGAATAAAACGAAGGATGTTATAGCCCAGGTATCATTCCATGGTGTGACCGCACTTTGGATATTGTGTACAATTTTGGTTGCCACATCTTACAAAAGATATTGCAGAATTGGAAAAGGTACAGAAAATGGTAAAGGGGATGGAAGGACACCTGTATGAGGAAAGGCTTAAAAGGTTAGGGCTCTTCAACTTGGAAAAAAGACAGCTGAGGGGAGATATCATAAAGGTCTATAAAATAACACAGGTACACTACCAAAAAACTGCCTCCAGTTTTGCAACTGATTCCTATAGATTTTGGGGTGCTGAATCCAGGAAAAATAGCCAAAATGTTCCATCACGTCACGTTTTCTTGCAAAATTAGATTTCTTACCCATATAAGGAATGTTCACATAATTTCTTTTTAGCCGACTGCAGTTTATTTTCTTGGCCCAAAATAGAGGTTGTAATGGTTAACTAACTAGAAACACTCCCTCATGATATTTTAGAGTGTTTTGTATTCATTTTATACATTAACAGGACAACTGGGAGGCGGGGGGCTAAATCCAGTACTCGCGCTGGCGCATGTTCTTTCCTGTTCGCCTCGCCTCGTTCGCTCGCTCGCTCGCTCAAACACGGTGGTTGCGACATGAACGTTCCTGTCAAATTTCAGTTTCTTGCAAGTTCATTATTACCTTTTGTTTGCTCAGTCGTAATCCAGCTTTATTCCGAAGTGGTTCACTACAGTTGTAGTTTGCAGTGCTGTGTATTTGTGATGGCTCACAGAGCCAGAGGTTGCGTCAACTCTCCGGACAGTTTTTGTTTTATTTGTGGGGAATATACCATGAAAAAGCGGCAGAGGAACATTTCTGCATTTATTAAAAAAGTATATTCCGCCTATTTCGGTTTGAAGTTAGGCGATCAAGACAAACCGTGGGCTCCTCACAAAGTGTGCAAGACATGTGAGGAAGATCTACGCTTATAGATGAAAGGTAAAAAACAAGCATTTCGTTTCGGAATACCTATGATGTGGCGTGAACAAAGAGACCACAGCAGTGACTGCTATTTTTGCTCTTGCATTGTGAAGGGATTTAGGACTCCCAAAAGATGCTGCCCAACTGCTAGGTTCTCGGCTTAAACAGAAAAATCTATTGTCACCAGGAACAACTTTTTATTGTTACCGCAACCGCGAGACACAATTTTTGAAGTATTTCAGCAAAGAGGAAGATTTGGTATTTTGCAACGATATATACGGAGTGATGGAAAAGTTTAAACTCAAGTATGATCCTGCTGAATGGCGGCTGTTCATTGATTCGTCAAAAGACAGCATAAAAGGTGTTCTTCTTCATAATGGCAACACATTCGCTTCAGTTCCTATTGCTCACTCTGTTATTCTCCAAGAAAAATACGAGAATTTGACCCTGATTCTTCAGAAGATTCGTTATGATGAGCATAAGTGGATGATTTGTGGAGACTTTAAAATTCTATCCATGCTATTAGGGCAGCAATCCGGTTTCACCAAATATCCCTGCTTCCTTTGCTTGTGGGATAGCCGGGCCCGCAACCTACACTGGGGGAAAAAAGACTGGCCAATTCGGGAGTATTTGAGACCCGGTGAGAAAAATGTTCTTCATGAGAGCTTGGTACCTCGTGATAAAATTCTATTACCACCTCTCCACATTAAGTTGGGTCTCATTAAGCAATTCATCAAGTCCCTTCCAAAAGATGGTGAGTGCTTTTGGTACCTTTGCTCAAAGTTCCCCCGACTTTCTGAAGCAAAGCTAAAGGAAGGAGTGTTTGTTGGCCCTGATATAAGGAAACTCATTTCAGATGGAGCATTCGCTGAAACGATGTCTGAGAAGGAAAAAGAAGCCTGGGATTCCTTCAAGGATGTTGTTCTCAAATTCTTGGGGAACAGGCGGGATGAGAACTATAAGGATATTGTTGCCAGGATGCTCAATGCCTTCAAAGAATAAGGCTGTAACATGAGCCTGAAAGTCCATTTCTTGCACTCCCATGTGAACTACTTTCCCGAAAACCTGGGGGCGTACAGTGAAGAACAAGGTGAAAGGTTTCACCAGGACATCAAGGACACAGAGAGAAGGTACCAAGGAAGATGGAACACCACTATGATGGCTGATTTCTGCTGGTTGCTGCTGCGGGAAAGCCCAGATGAAAAATATGCCAAGCAGCGCACCAAGAGAAGCATTCGGGGGAAGAAGAAACGGGCCCACCAGGAGATTGATTGACCCAAGAATGACTTTAAAATCTAAACTGTGTTGACAAATATCGTGTTTTTACTAAACTTTGAAATTAAAATTTGCTTGTTATTACCACAGTGTCGGATCTCATTTATTAGAATTTTATTTTCACACCATCGGGTGTTTGTCTTCATGTATTGCAATGGTGCGGTTTGCGTTTTCTATTCTTACATACATACCTGTACAACATTTTTTGCACATTTCTTTGCTTTGCTTTGTGTCTAACCTCGCTCTTATATGCTCAATGTTTGTGCACATGTATGTGGCTGTTTTAAGTGCAGACAATTTTGCTACCATCACAGTGTGTTTTGTTGACATTACTCTATTCTTATGTGCTGCCTTGTTACAATTTTCTTTATTTTTATTTGAATAACTACTAAACAATTAGTATAAAGAATTCATCCAAGAAACTTTTATCTCGATCGCACTCAATCTGAAACGCGCACCTCAAACTGCTAACCCAATATAGCAAAAAATCTGTACGTGATGGAGCAAATTGGTTACCAGATTTGGATTCAGCGCACCAAAAAACGTAAAAATCAATCGAAACATTAGAGGCAGTTTAAAAAAAAAATTTTTTAGTGTACCTGTGTAATGAATGGAGTGAAGAAACAGGTAAACAGTGCCAATTTGAGCAGCAGTGATCATGGCATGGTGTGGTTCAAGATAAAAGCCAAGACGGAGTCCAATCACAGCAAGCTCAAAGTCCTAGACTTCAAAAATACTGATTTCAGTAAAACGGCCAAGTCCCTGAAGGAGAAATTGGCAGGGTAGGAGGAGTTAAGGGAAGTGGAATTACAGTTAGCTTAACTAAAGGAGGCAATAAAAGGGGCAACAGATACATATGTAAGGAAATTAAATAAAAATAAGAGGAAAAGGAAACCTATTTGGTTCTCTAAAGAAGTGGCTGCACAAATAAAGGCAAAAAACACAGCTTTCACAAAATTCAGAAGTTACCAAACGGAGGAGTACTGAAAAGAATACAGGATAAAACTAAAAGAGACAAAAAGAGAAATAAAGATAAAAGAATCAAAGGCAGAAGAAAGGATGGCTTAAGATGTGAAGTGTGGCAACAAAACCTTTTTTCAGGTATATTCGGGAGAGGAGGAAGATCAGAGGTGGAATTGCAGGACTCAAAAGTGCTGGGAATGGTTTTGTGGAAAGTAACATTGAAAAAGCAAAAATGCTAAACAAATACTTCTGTTCTGTTTTTCCTAAAGAAAATCCTGGAGAAGGACCACCTGTGATTGACAAATATACAAATGGGAATGGAGTAGATACCACACCATTTACTGAAGATGATGTGTTTGAACAGCTTGAAAAACTGAAAATGGACAAAGCTATGGGACCAGATGGGATAATCCCAGGATACTGAAAGAGCTCAGAGATGTTCTTGCAGGGCTATTAAAGTACGTTTTTAATAGATCCTTGGAGACAGAAGTTCCATGGGACTGAAGAAGGGTTGATGCGGTACCTCTTCACAAAAGTGGTAATAGGGAAGAAGTGACAAACTACAGGCCAGTAAACCTTACCTTGGTGATGGGAAAAGTAATGGAGGTGCTACTGAAATTGCATATAGTGGACTTTCTCAAAACCAACAGGTTGCATGATCTGAGGCAACATGGTTTTACCAAAGAATGATCTTGCCAAACAAATTTGATTGAATTCTTTGGCTGGGTGACCAGAGAACTACAACAAGGGCATGCGATGGATATGATCTACCTAGATTTCAGCAAAGCCTTTGATACTGTTCCTCATAGGAGTTTTATCAATAAGCTAAACAACTTAGGGATGGGTTCCAAGGTGGTGAACTGGATCATAAATTGGTTAACTGACAAATGACAGAAGGTGATAGCAAACAGAACTCACTTGGATGAAAGGAAGGTGATTAGCAGTGTGCCCCAGGGCTCAGTACTGTTCAATGTATTTGTGAGCGATATCGCTGAAGGACCGAATGGAAAAGTCTGTCTTTTTGCAGATGGCATGAAAATTTGCAACAGAGTGGACTCCCCTGAGAGAGTTGATAACTTGAGGAAAGATCTACAAAAGCTGTGTCATGCACTTAGGAAGCAGAAATCCAAGGGAATTGTATATGATAGGAGGTGAGAGGTTGGAGTGCACAGACCAGCAGAAGGACTTCGGAGTGATTGTTTCTGAGGATCTCAAGGTGGCGAAACTGTGTGACAAGGCAGTGGCAAAAGCCAGAAGAATGCTGGGTTGCATACAGAGAGGAATTACCAGCAGAAAGGAGGAGGTACTAATGCCACTGTACAAGTGGCTGGTGAAGCCTCACTTGGAATATTGTGTTCAATTTTGGAGACCATATCTCGCAAAGGATATAAAAAGACTGGAAACTGGTTCAACAGAAAAAGGCGACCAAAATGATTTTAAGTCTGTGTCAGAAGACGTATGAGAAGAGACTTGAAGACCTAAATATGTACACTCTGGAGGAGAGGAAGGACAAGGGAGATATGATTCAGACTTTTAAATACTTAGAGTATAAATGAATAAATAAATTTCTTACAAAGTTGGGGAAACTTTAAAACTAGAGGGCATAACATGAATCTGCAAGGGGGTAAACTGAAAAGTAATGTCAGAAAATACTTTTTCACTGAAGGGGTGGTGGATGCTTGGAATGCCCTCCCGATGGAAGTGGTGGGGGCAAATACAGTGACAGAATTCAAAATGGGATGGGACAGACACAGTGGATCCCTTTATAGCAACATAACTATCTCTTATATCTCAACAAATAGGGGTGACCTGCACGAAGCTGTGGGTGCACTCCTAAACAAAGGCATGGGGAGGGGTGACCTGCAAGGAGCAACAGGTGCACCTACTCTTGCCGCCTTGCTGAGCAGACTAGAAGGACCCTACTGGTCTTTATCTGCTGTCATATACTATGTTACTGTGTTACTATGGCCTCTCTCTTCTTCAACATGTTCGCTGCCCCACCCATGCTTGTGGCTACACGCGTGACCTCATCCTCATCCCCACAATTTCCACTCTCTTTCCAACCTCTCCACTATCTCTCTCCCCTGGGCTGACCATTTATCCATCCTCTTCTCTTTGCCATTTCACTCTGCCTCACCTGTCAACTCCAGTAAATCTGCTGTCCTTGGCACTGCGTGAATGTTACGTCATATCACTCCCTCCCTCCACTCCTTGAATACTTTCCTTCCTCTGATATTCTCTTTTCAGCTAATTTCACATCTCTTCCATCAGATATTCAGGCCCAGGCCTGGAATTCTGTTCTAACAACTGTCCTTGGCCAGCTTACCCCTCTTCACCATGTCCTGCCCCCTGCACATGCAGTCATCACCCCTGGTATCACTTCGGCCTGCGTCTTCATCGCTCATACCTTCACCATGCTGAACACCTTTGACGGAAACATCCCTCTTCTGAGTCTTTTCTTCACTTCCACTATTGCCACCATCAGTATTGTACCCGGATTCATGCTGTCATGCATGCTTGCTATTTTAACCTCATCTTCTCCTCCTCTAACTCTTCGCATCAGCTATACTCCTGCATTCTCTCTCCAGCACTCGTGCCTCCTCCAGTACTGTTGTCCACTCTGCCCCTGACCAATTCAGCTTGCGCCTTCTTCACAAACAAGATCCAATCTCTTTGCTCTTACTTCCCTTTAAACCCTCCCCCTCCCCCTCTCTCCCCTACTCCATTCCCGTTTCTCCTGTATCTCCTCCCTCTCTCTTGTACATCTGATCCACTTTTCGCCCTGTTACCTCAGTTGAATTATCCAAGGCCCTTTCCTCCTGCATGACCACCTGCCCCTTGGATCCTATCCCCTCCAATTGGATACCCGAGCCCTCCATGGCCCTTCTCCCTCTTATCCAGTCCATGTTTAACAACAGCCTCTCAACCGGTTCTTTTCCATCTGCTTGAAAGCACGCTCTCATCCATCTCCAAGAAATCAGTCTTAGACCCCTAAGTCCCTGCAAATTGGTGCCTCATATTGAATCTCCCCTTCCTGTCTAAGCTTCTTGAAAAACTCTTCTTCTCACATCTCTCCTCTCCTCTTGACATGACACTTACCCTTCACCCTAGCGAATCTGGCTTCCGCTCTGGCTATAGTATGGAAACCATACTTCTGTCTTTCCTGAATGAAATACATGTCTCTCATGAACTTTGTCTCTTTTATCTGGTTGATCACCCCACGCTTCTTTCCTGCCCGCATGATGTTGGTTTTCAGGGAGTAGTTCTTCAGTGGTTTCACTCTTTCCTATCTTCCAGATCATTTTTATTTCTTTCAGGGAACTCTTCCTCTCCCAGCACCCCTCTTCCCTGTGGTGTCCTCCAGTGTTTGGTGCTGGCCTCCCTCCTTTTCAATATTTTTCTAGCTCCCTAACACTGCTTGTTCAACAACACAACATCTCAACATATTACTATGCCAATGATATCATTCTCCTGCATCACACCAATCCATTTGCCCTGATTTAGCTCCATTTAACCTGTCTCACTAAGATTAGTTCATGGATGTCCACCAATTTCTTACACTTTAACCCCTCCAAAACAGCTGCCATTTGGTTTTCCCTTGTTGACCCTTATTCTATGCTTGCTCCCTCACTCTCTGATACTCCTATTACACTGGTGTCTTCTCTGCGCTACCTGGGTATTACACTTGACTCTTCTCTAACTTTCCAGGAACACATCTCCTCTCTTGTTTGTTGCTCTTTTCACTCTCTTAGACAGATTCATACCATTCGCTTTTTCCTGCCTCTATTTTCTCTAACCACCCTCCTCCTCTCCCGAGTTATTGCATGCATCGATTATTGCAATGTCACCCTCACCATCCTTCCTCAATATCAGCTACAGTGTCTCCAGTTTCTCCAAAACACTGCTGCCCGTATTCTCATCCATACCACCAGCAATGATCACGTCACCCCTCTGCTCATTCACCTTCACTGGCTTCCAATTAGATTCCATGTTCAGTTCAAAGTTATTATCCTGCTCCACAAAGTCATTCACATCGGCACACCACAGTACCTCCTTGATCTCATCTACTTCCATACCCTCCCTCTTACCCTCCACTCAACTCTTACTGTCTACATCTTCCCCCTGCATCTTGAGCTCATCTGGAAAACATCCATACTTCTGCATTTTTCTTTCTTGGTCCTGCCCTCTGAAACTCCCTCCTGCCTGCAGTCCATCTGGAACCCTCTTACAGCAAATTCAAATCTTTACTGAAGACCCACTTGTTCCACCATACCTTTTCCCTCTGTCCTCTAGAACTATAATGTGTACCTCCCTCTCCCTCCTCCTTCCCTCTTCCTCTCTCTTGTCCCCTCCCTCTGCTACTTCAGTGTGTGTTGACTTCTTTCTTTCTGTGTGCGTATCTATCTCTATCCTGTCATTAGTGGCGTTACTTTCCCACTTTGATTTTCTGCAGTCTATCTTTGTATTGTACACTACCCTGATACGCTTGTGTAGTGCAGTATATTAAGTGGAAAAATAAAGATAAAGATTTGAAGTATGAGGACTGTGTCAAGTTCCAGACTGGATGGTTAGAACCTCATGCATTTTCACCAAGTATTAATAAGAAAAAAGGTGTCTCCATCTTTTTTTGAAATGGCCTGCCAGTGGAAATCTTGCAGCAGAGATCAGACAATGAGAGTAGGTGGATCTGTTTAAACATTGTACTTGCTGAATGTAAGTGTAATTTAATGAATCTGCATGCACCTACATCACCCCCCCCCCCCCCTTGGCTTTTTTTGAAGGAGTTTGCCACACCTTGTTAACCTTTGGATTAAAAGAAATGGTGCTAGGTGGTGATTTTAATACTATCATGTGCGACAAAATAGATAGGGAATCCCTTAGTAAAAAGGTTTTTCGAAGTCCCTATGTTGCACTGCATGATGTGTTAGAAAATTTGGGCCTGGTGGATGCCTGGTGTTACTGCAACCCTTCCCTGTATGTTTACACCTTCTTTCCCCATGAATCGTACACACATATCAATTACCTTTTCATATCTAAATCCTTTATTCCTGATATGAGGAGTTGCAGTATTAGTCCAATCCATATTTCAAATCATGCCACAGTTGCTATAAACTTCTTGGCATGGCATCAACCTGCCCAGTCACGATCATGATATTTTCAAAACAGTTTGTTACTGGAGATTTCATTTATCAACAGGCTTAACATATTTATTGCTGAGTTCTTTCAGCTAAATGAAAATGATGGCATCCATTCTTCTGTGTGGGAGGCCTTCACAACCACTCTGGAGGGAAATAATACGTTTCTTGACATGGTATTACAAAGGCCTGAAGGAAAAGTCTCTAAAGAAAAGTCTCTAGAAGAAATTCATATTAGGAGAAATGACAATAAAGTTCTTTAGCAACTTATCAAGCAATGTTACAAATATAATAAAGTCACGACGCAGCAAGCTGAAAAATATGTTTTTTTGTTCAAAGAACCAGTTGCTATGCTGGTGCTAATAAGTCAGGTAAATTGCTCGCTAAGTTGCTAACAATTCAGCAATCAAAGAATTTTATTCCCACAATCACGTCTGAAGGTTCCTCTGCTCTTACAAATTCAGGAGATATCTCCAAGGCCTTTGTTATTCTATGATAAGCTCTTTTCTTCTGAGAACTCAGGAAGAGGAGATCATGAAGGGTCATTTCTGCCATCATTGGTGCATCCTAGGCTTTCTGTGCATGCCTGCAGTCTGTTGGGAGCGCCGGTGCAGATTGAGGAAATACTTTCTGCAATTAAACAGATATCTAATAACAAAATCCCCGGACCTGATGGTCTCACAGCCAAATTTTATAAGCAGTTATACCAGAGCCTTCTCTCTCAGCCTGTTGACTCTTCTAATTTTTCTGAGGCTACAATTGTTCTTTTTGCAAAGCCTGGCCATGACCCCACTCTAATGAGTAATTATAGACCAATTTCACTTTTAAACATGGATTATAAAATGCTAGCAAAGATAATGGCCACTTAGTTAGGTTGTGTAATTAATCAACTAATTGGGGAGGAACAAACAGGATTCAAGGGCAGATGTATTGGAAACAACTCCTGTTCTTTCCATAATTTGTTTATGCTATCACAGTGGGAAAATAGCCTGGCTGTTGCTCTCTCCTTAGATGCCAAAGAGGCATTCAACTGCATTGAATGGTCTCATCTTTTTAAGGCATTAGATTGGTTTGGCCGCGGTTATGCTTTCATTGATTGGGTTAAGGTCCTATGTGCCTCTCTGCAATCAAGGATTCTTATTAATGGTACCTTATCTGATGCTGTTCCACTTCAATGGGGAACAAGACAGGGTTGCCCTTTCTCGCCCTTACTCTTTAACCTTGCTCTGGAGCCCCTCTTGCTAAAAATTAAAAGCAAAATTAGTATGAGAGGAACACGATCAAAAGAGAAATGCTGGAAATATGCTACTTATGCTGATGCCATTTTGCTTTTTCTTACAAATCTGGTTCTATCTATTAGATATCTCCTAAGTTTGGTGGACAGATTCACTATATTCTTGGGCTTCAAACTTAACTGTGAGAAGCGTGTACTACTTCCCTTAAATGGAATTATCAAGTGGGAGGATTTTGAAGTCTTCGCTTTTCAATGGCCCCCTTGGGGTATAAAATACCCGGGTATGCATTTCTGTTCCTCTCCAGAAGAAACATTAAAGTATGACTGTAACATTATATCAGTGGAAAGATTACCATCATTGTTAGCACTATTAAGGCCCTCAAAGAAAAGGATACCTGCAATGTTGGTGTACATTGACGCTGTCAAGTTGGGGCAGACTGGATACCATCAAGATAATGGTTCTCCCTAATGTCATTTATAAGCTGGGAATGTTTCCAGGTTTCTGTAGTCAAATCTTCTACTCTCAATTGGTAAATCCCTATCTGTCTTTTTATGGAAAGGCAAAAAACCCTGCATTGTGTTGGCCAAGTTGAAGCTTTCCAGGAGAAGGGGAGGTGTGGGTTTCCTGGATTTCCGAACATATCACACAGCATCCTTGTTAGGATATGGAGCACAATGGCTTAGAGATGATCTTTCCCCTCCTTGGTTAGAGATGTTAAAAAAGCTCTAATTACCCCCTTTAGACTGAGTTGTCTACAATGTGTATCCCAGGAGGCAAGTTAAAGGCACCACTCATTGTTAGCACTATTAAGGCCCTCAAAGAATAGGATACCTGCTGTGTGATCCCCTATTCTATCTCAGTGGTTTCTTCTCTGTGGTTCAATCTGCTCATTTGTATTAAGGGTAAAAATGTGTTTTGGAAGGGATGGCTTAAAAAGGGACTGTACTTGTTGGTCAGTTTTTTGAAGGTGGTATGCTCCTCTCTGTACAAAACCTGATTAGCTTATATGGGTTAGGACCATAACAGGTTTCCAAATTTGAACTTTTGTCCCAGGAATTGACATAGTCCACTTTTGGATCTGAGATAGACTGCCAGATCTCTGATATGATGGAAATATGTCAGAAATCTCCAACCTCTTTCTTTTACAAGCTATTAACAGATAACAAAGGTCCCTCTTTGTTGGGACTTCACAGAGCTTGGGAGTCTATTTTTCTAATTGAACGGGGTGCAAAAATAAAGGTTAACACATACTTTGGAATAAAGATAAGCAGTTTATTTATAAAATAAAGAAAAGGTATCTTGAAAGCAAGTAATTCACTTTTTCACCTATAATTAGTTAGAAAAGATAGCTAGAAAGCAGATGATTACAGGAAAATGATACATCAACGACAGAGTCATGAACTTCATCTCATGCCACACTTTGACTAAATGGATCCCAGATTCAGCCAAGCGAGAGAGACTTCAGTCAGGAGATTTCCAGGCAGTGCACGTGTTCATTCCATGGATGTGACCCCTTTTTCTCCTCTCTTGGCTGAAAAAGCACCAATTTCATCCGGTTGCAAGAACAACCAGTAATTTTCCATCAGGTGACATACACACAGAATATTTATTTATTTAACTGTATTTATATCCCGCTTTTCACCGGGTCAAAGAATAGGATCAGCTATCCATTAAACATAATCAAGACACTGGCCAGACACCTGAGAATGCTCAAGGGAGGGACATCTCCCATCCCATGTTTCAGAAGCTCAGAACTCTGGCAGATGACCTTCACTTTATGAGAAAAAGCACAGTTGCTATGGGAAAAAGTGTTTCCTTATCTATATCCTTATTTCTTTATTTAGCTACATTAATATCCCGCTTTTCACCGGGTCAAAGCAGCCTAACAAAAAAAGGGGGGGGGTGGACAGTAATCAAGCCGACAGAAAAAGGGGGGGTTGTCTTCAAGAGGGTCAACATGAATGATTCGAACAGAAAGTAACAGATTAGACAAAAAGACGCAAGTTTCATAGTTGGTGATAGAGGGGGTCATTTAGCGGCTGGAGGCGCAATCAGTGAGAGGAGCCTTTTTCTAGTCCAAGATATTCATGAAATAGGATGTTTTTTAGTTGTTTTCGGAATGTGGGGAGGTCACTGTTTCTTCGGACCAGGTTCGGGAGGGAGGTCCAGAGGGAGTCCTTATATCAGGACTCCCTCTCATAAGTTTTCACCAAATTGTACAGGAATCTCTCTCTGTCATAAAACTGAGGTTTAATTAACTCCTTATTCACTGCTGATGCATAATCGGCAGTCAACTTTAATTCACTTTTACTACAGAGTCGGATGTCAATTTGCCACAAGATATAATTAATCGGGACATCTTTTGGGGTGGCATTGTGCGGCCCACAATGTCTGGTAGCTTGTCTCAAACCTTGTTCTTTTTAGCTCATCAGGTGATCTGGACCCCGCATCGCATGGCATTGTTCTGGTGATGTGGTACTTTAGTCACATGCTGTTTGAATGTCCCAATGTTAAGCTGTTTTGGACTGGTGTATGGGGCTATGTCTATGAGGTGTTCCATTTAGACTCACCATTAACACTGCAGATTGTGTTTTTTCATTCCTTATGTTTGAAAAATGAGTTTAATAGATATGACAAAGTGTTATTTGACATATTATCTGTGGCAGTCCAGCACATTATGCGCTGTTGGAAAGATGTTTCTTTGTTGAATATAACCTTCTGGTGGCATGCTGTGTGTCAAACCAGCAAGCTTGAAGGCATTGCCTCCACCTCCTCTCAGTGCATTGATAAGATAGAAAGGATATGGAGAACCTTGAATGTATATTTATCTAATTCTTGACACATACATTTTGACCTCTGTTTTTGTTTTTTCTCTTGGGGGGAGAAGTTGGTTTTTCTTAAGTAACTTTATTTTTCTTATGTAATAGTTCTTTGCCTGTATTTTGCTTCATGTTGAATAATTTAAATAAACTTGAAAAAAAGCATATTGATATGGCTGTCCTGTGTCTCCATGCCCTAAAATCTCTGCTTCTGCATCTTGCCTTTCCTCTGAAGTGTCCTGTGGTTCTAGCAGGGGTTGTTTGTGCCACAATGCATGATTGTGGAGCATGCAGCAGGCCAGAAACATCTCATATCCTGGCAGAGCTGTAAGAGCAGGTCTCACTCCAAGTTGCCCATGTATCTGTAGTGGCTCTTGAGCTGTCCAAAATGTATCTCTATGGTTGCCCTTTTGTGCCTATGGGGTTTGTTGCAGTGCTTCTCTGTCGGTGCATATGGTGCTACTATGGGGGTCAGGAGCCATGTTCTCGGTGGATATTCTTGTTCACCTGCATAGATGGGAGACAAAGGAACAAATGTCAGATCTGTGGCCTGCCTGACTTATGTAGTTGTTACACAGTGCAGGCCTGGTCTCCATTAGCTGGGTGTCACATATCCTAGGTGCCTAGGAACAATGTTTGGGGGGGGGGGGGGTATGTTATTTCTTACCTAGCAGCCATCCACCAGTTATTTTGCCGCTCTCAAAACACTCATAGATTCCTGAGTGGATACGGATATAGGCATTATGAAGGAACTTGGGAATCCGGGAAACAGATCTGTTATCTGAACCCGCACATTGCATGACCTGCATATGGAGGGACTTTCTGTTCTGGAAGGTGAGCTCCCTCATTCATGGGGGCTTGAGGGTTACACGTGTGCAGTCTATAAACCCCAGCACTGATGAGAATGCAGCCACCTCATGGAATTGTAGCATTGTTTGTTGCCTCTCCTGCACTGTCTGTATGAAGGGTACTTGGTCAGTTGTGTGGGTTAGTAAGGCCCTCAGGAACTATGAGATGCACTGTGATACTGCAGACTGGCTGAGATCTGCAGTGGCAGCCAACACAGACTGGAAACTGCTGGTGGCTAGAAAGGCAAGGAGTGATCTTGAGATGGAATAGTATGGGCTGGCCCCTCCATGTGGAGGAGCAAAGGAACAGTTCAAACTCCTGGCAGAGATGGTGGATAGCTGCCTTATCAAAGTAGAATCTGGTGCTCATCCATGAGGTCCATGAAACAGGCTCTGGCCCTATAGACCCTGTGATATGGATGCTTCCTCACATCCCTCCTGCTCTCCCAGTGTGCCTCAAGCAGCATTGCCATCACAAATAATGTGTTCATTTCCTCCATGGCTGCTAACTCCTACCACCAGCACCCAAATGTTTCCTACTACCAGCACCCGTGTGTTCCCTACCACCATCACCCTTATATACCTCACCATTAGCACCACACAGACAACTCCTCACACCTTAACTCACTCTCTCTTCCACAGATGCTCACCTATCCACACACACACACACACACACACACACACACACACACACACACACACACACACACACACACATTCATTGTGACTTACAGCACAACAAAAGCACACAGTAGGGAACCATATAGACACAAAACACTCAAGGACTTACAGCACAGCACACAAGACACTTGAGCACAGAGATGACTGATAGAGCGAGGGAGAGGATTGGGTACACTGGGTGTGCAGGTTTGAACAGAAGGGATGGGGTCTGGGAAGGTTTGGAATACAGGAACTGGATAGGATAAGACATAGGGAGGGTTGCTGACAGGACACTTCTGTACACACAGATGACAGCCAAGCCAAGGTTTCAGACTTCAGTCCCCTTCTATCAGCAATAATGTAACCAGTCCAAGCAGACATCAAAGTCCAATGCTTATTCCTGCTTTATAGCACATCTAGTGTGGCACATGTAGGGCCACGACCCTGCATGTATCTTGGCACTTCTGAAATATGCCCTGGACATTCAGCAAGTGATGGCACCTACCATCCCTCCTGGACACCTCCCAGCACATGGCCTTTCCAAAGTGGCAATTTGGACATGCTCACAACTTGCATGGTTTTATGGTATAACTTGCATGTCCATATCATGTTTATCCCTTCTAATATGACCCCCTTATTTAGCCTGCTAAACAGCAGTCTAAACTAAATAGATAGCATTGACACAGCGATGACGTTTGACTTAGTCCAGTCACCACAACAGCTGAAAATTCACTCCTATGTATTTAGATAATTATAGTATTATTATTTTACAATTTCTATCCTGTTTTCTTTTTCAAGCAGGATTTTCATTAGGTGTTTTCTTTATTGTGAGGTTCACCAAGCTCACAGAAATTGATCATATAGATACAGAAATAATCTTTGAGTTCACTGAAAGTATTTTAAACAGAGGCAGTCCATGACTGAGTAATCCAGAGAAATATAAAGAAATGGGTTCAAAAGCACAGTTTGTGTTTATTATAAACCAATGCAAGGCACAGTAAGAAAACAAGGGGCATTCTCCTATTTAAATACATTTGAAGCAGGGGCTGGAATTAGCAGCCTGTAGCTCAACCTTGTAAATCTGTTCTCTAGTCAAGGGGCCCATTGAAGCATAAAACTGTGACATGCTAGTTCATCAGGAGGGCTCAGTTCACTCAATTTGAGAATGATAAGGAAGCAGAGATGAATAGTTACTCAGAAGCCTAGCAAATAAAATTATTAATCAACATTAGAGCAGAGTCTTGCAGAAGGCAATTGGGCAATATTAAGTGTATAATGAAGCATTTCAGATTAGCCTTCTCTGGAAGATGGACTGGACTAAACTAAATAACAGCACTGGTGCTGTGATCGTACTATAGGTATGTTCATTGCTGCTGCTTTTATACCAACGCTTAAATTAATGCCAACTCCACATAGGTTGAAGATGGATCCCAAAGTATTCAATGGTGCCATTTGTACCATTTGCAAATGAAATTGAAATTGTGAGATTTTTCAACAGTGTCAACAAAGAAGAGCCACTGTGATTAAAGCTTTTTACTAAAGTCTGTTAAGGCTATGCACTTAATATGCATTGCAGGGACGCACTGGAGGATGTTTTAGAAGCCCTATTCGTCAGGGGCAGCAGAACATCATTTGGGTTGGAGGGGGTCCAAACAAACCAATCTCCAGCCCTGCCCTGAAGCTTTATAGTTGCTGATACTATGTTAGGAAAAGATTGGTGGGGGCATGGCTCCTGTGGCCCACCCCATTCTGCTGCCTATGCTATTAATGAACTGGATGTCTGAAAATGGGCACTTAGATGTGCAAAGCATGGAGATATCCCCAGAGCCATTTTGAAGTGAGGTATATCGATATCCCCAGCATAGGGGTGTGGTGGAGGCATGGCCTGAGCAGAGAAAGATATTCTGCTCTAGATGTCCCAGATTCTTTCAATATGTCCTTTCTAAAATCCTACTTTATATGTGCAAAGTCTCCATGCTAGCTGTTGGGGCCATGATCAGCATGCTGCAAGCAGCTAACAACATGACTGAGTACAATAACAAGTGGCATAATTAATGCATGTTCACCAAATGATACCCGCATTAACTGCACTCACGCTCTAACGTAAGGTCACTAGCAAGGCTTAATTTGGGCCAGAATGGGGTGGAATGGTGTTCTGGCACTTCTTAAGTGCAGGAAGTAATTGTGCAGCCACAGGAGCATTTTCATTTGCTCCTGTGACTGTGATGTAGTAAAGCAGCTCTGCCCACAGCATTTTTAATAAAGTTTTTAATGAAAATGCAATGGGTTGGGCTGTTTCAGTGCAGCACAGCCATGGGAGCAAACAAATGCTCCCATGCTGGCTGCAGGAAGAGGAGGTAGCTGATTAGGATGATGTGAGGGGAAGAAGGTTAGATGGAGAGCTGATGAGGAGGAAGGCTGGGACTAAGGGGCTGAGATAGGGTGAGGGAGGAGCTGGGGTATAGGAATGCTGATGGTGGTGGGGACTGGAGAGGACTGGGACTGGAAGAGGGAAAACACTAGGATGTGGTCTGGGGATATACACGTGGGCTGAGGCTGGGGCTGAGGGGGACTAGGGACTAGAAATGGGCTGATATTGGGGTTGGAGGGGGGCTGGGGATATAGAAATGGGCTGATACCAGGGCTGGGGGAGACTGGAAATGGGCTTATGATGTGAGGGTGGACTGGTGCTGGGAGGGCGCTAATTTTAAAGCTGGGGGGGGGGGGCTGGTACTAAAAGAAGGCTAATCCTGGCAAATGCTAGGATCAGAGTATGAAAAAGATGGAAATGTTGGGGGAGTGAAAAGGGAGAGAAGGACAGATATTGTGAGGAAGAAGCAAAGTCATAACCAGGGGAAAGTTGAGAGGGAGGGGGATAATATCAGATGCTGCAGTGAGGAGGAGAAAATGAAGGGTTAATGTGTATTGGAGAATGAGGTGGATGGTTGCACGCTGAAGACATGGGGATGTGGGAGAACAGAATCTTGTGCTTAGGTGGAGAATTTAAGATTAGGTGAAAAAACAGAAGAAAGACCCTTAACATAGGCTGGGTACTGGGCGTGTATGTAGGGACTTAGAGTTTGAATGGGACTTTAAGTGAGGACTCAGGGACTGGATAGGGTGAAATAGTGAGACTTGGGGTTACCTGGAAGGATATTTGGGAGTCTGGTGACTAAGAAATTGACCAGAGATTAGGAGGGCAGTGAGGAAAAGGTGATTGAGTGAGGGGTATCTGTAGGGTTGTGAGACCAAGTGGAGAAATATGAGGAGGAGAGAAGGTTTGAAGGGCCTTGGCAGGTTTGGGGAGGGATTAGGGGTGTTTGAAAATGACAGAGGGCTATGGAGTGGGTGGGAACCACAGGAAGGGACTTCCTTGAAGATGGTGAGAGTAAAAAATGCACATGAAAGTGGAAAGGAAAATCTGGATTGGGAGGAAAACAAAAAAAGATATGTGTTAGGGAATGAACTAGGGCTGATTAGGGGAAGAGAGGCAAACAGTAGTAAATGAGGCTAGGGAGGAGGTGCATACAGAAGGAGGAAATGTGGACTAGAAAATGGGTGAAAGATGGGATATAGGAGTCTGGTGAAAGAATGAGACAGGTGGGGAATTGAAGGACTAAGAAAGTAAGGTTGGGAAATGGAAGCTGGTAAAAAGGTGAAAGGTGAAAAGTGAAAAGAAGAAGATTGAAGAATAAAGGTGTGAGAGGGAAGAACAGAATGCATCTATAATCAAGAAAAAGTCAGATGAGGAAAGAAAAGACAAAGATACGCAGTGTGAAGAAACAAACAATGGAAATGAGATCCTGGAAAAGGACTTAGAAGAAGACCAACAAGAGGAAGTGGGAAAAAAAAGATTAGAATCAGCCCAACTAGAAAAATAAAATGATCAGACAACAAAGTTACAAAAGAGTGGCAGATTTTAGAGAATGAAATGTCAGTTTTGAAAATGTGCATTTCTTATAGTTTGATAGAGAAGGAAATGCATTTTTGTTTCTGCCTTCAGTGTTCCACAGCCCAGTGTCTATTCTAGGGGTTTCCATTTCATTTTTGCCTGCATATTTTTTTCTAAGTTGACGTTTTATTCTTTATTAGGTGATGGTCTGCATTTTCCGTGTGCAGACAACGTGAGCGATACTGTTGACATTTTGCTTCTGTGTAGGAATCTATAGTTGTTCAGCTTATTCACTTTTTCTAACTACAGCTTGCTGGTGTTTTAGAATATCTGCAGTGCTAAGAGACATCATCGCGGATATGAGATGCATCCTTGAAAAGACTAAAAAATACCAAAAGAATATCTATATGTGTTTTATTGACTACAGCAAGGCTTTTGACTGTGTAAACCATGAGAAATCCTGGGCCACATTATGAAGCATGGCTATACCAGAACACCAGATCATTTTCTTGCACGGCCTTTATATTGATCAAGAAGCAACAGTTCAAATGGAACAAGGAGAAACAGAATGGTTTAAAATCAGCAAAGGTGTACGACAAGGCTGCTTACTTTCCACGTACTTTCCCCTTACTTTTCCCCTTACTGAAAGGGGGTATTTTAAGGGCAACCAACCTTTATGTTAAAATGGTAAATAAAGGCAAAAGGAAAAGGAGACCGCTATGGTTTTCTAAGGAAGTAGCTGAAAAAGTGAAGAAAAAGAGAGAGGCCTTCATGAAATACAAGAGATCACAGAGAGAGGAAGACAGGCATCTGTATTTGGAAAAACTTAGAGAAGCTAGCAAAGTAGTCAAGAAGGCAAAGATTCAAAAGGAGGAGGAAATAGCCAATGCAATAAAATGGGGGGGGGGGGGGGAATAAGACATTTTTCAGATATATTAGTGAGAAGAGGAAGGGCAAAAGTGGTATTGTCAGACTCAAGGGTGCAGGGGGGGGAATATGTCGAAGCTGATAAGGATAAAGCGGAATTGCTTAACAAATATTTTTGTTCTGTGTTCACAGATGAAGAACCAGGAGCAGGACCTCAGAAAACACCCACAAATAGGAACAGAAGCGAGGGACATCTTGAACAATTTTCAGAAGACTGTGTTCATGAGAAACTAGCTCAACTTAAAGTAGACAAAGCGATGGGACCAGATGGGATACACCCTAGAATATTGAGGGAACTTGGGGACGTTCTAGCAACTCCACTGACTGACCTTTTCAATGCCTCGTTGGAGTCGGGAGTGGTGCCAAAGGACTGGAGAGAGGCTCATGTGGTGCCTTTACACAAAAGCGGAAGTAAGGATGTGGTTGAAAACTACAGGCCGGTTAGTTTAACTTCGGTGGTGAGTAAATTATTGGAAACGCTGCTGAAAGAGAAAATAGTGAGGTTTCTGGAGTCCAGCGGATTACAGGATCCGAGGCGGCATGGATTCACCAGAGGCAGGTCTTGTCAGACAAATCTGATTGATTTCTTTGACTGGGTGACCAGGGAGTTGGACCGAGGGAGAGCTCTAGATGTGGTGTATTTAGATTTCAGTAAAGCCTTTGACACTGTTCCTCACAGGCGACTTATAAACAAACTGAGCACCCTAGGGATGGACCCTAAAGTTACTGCTTGGGTTAGAAATTGGTTGGGTGGGAGGCGACAAAGAGTACAAGTAAATGGAGCTCACTCTGAGGAGAAGGATGCTACCAGTGGTGTGCCCCAGGGATCTGTCCTTGGTCCGATTCTTTTTAACATCTTTGTTAGTGATATAGCGGAAGGGCTGTCGGGTAAGGTTTGCCTCTTTGCAGATGATACCAAAATCTGCAATAGAGTAGACACCCAGGAAGGTGTAGATAACATGAGGAGGGATCTAGCTAAGCTTGAAGAATGGTCTAGAATTTGGCAACTGGGATTTAATGTTAAAAAATGTAAGGTCATGCATTTGGGCTGCAGCAATCCAAGGGAGCAATACAGTATAGGAGATGAAGTACTTTTGTCCACTAAAGAAGAGCGGGACCTGGGTGTGGTTGTTTCTGATGATCTTAAAGTAGCTAAACAGGTAGAAAAGGTGACGGCAAAAGCTAGAAGGATGCTTGGGTGCATACGGAGAGGAATGGCTAGCAGAAAAAAGAAGGTGATAATGCCTCTCTATAAGTCTTTGGTGCGACCTCATTTGGAGTATAGTGTGCAATTCTGGAGACCGCACCTTCAAAAGGATGTGAACAGTTTGGAGCCGGTGCAGAGGGTGGCTAGTAAAATGATTAGTGGGCTTCATTATAAAGCATATGAGGACAGACTTAAGGATCTTAATATGTACAACTTAGAGGAAAGGCGGGATAGAGGTGATATGATTGAGATGTTTAAATACCTCCGTGGCATAAATGTTCAGGGAGAGAGCCTCTTTCAATTGAAAGCAAGTTCTGCTACGAGGGGACATGGGATGAGGGTGAAGGGAGATAGATTCAGGAGTGATATGCGGAAATATTTCTTTACGGAAAGAGTAGTGGATCCATGGAATAGTCTCCCAGTGGAGGTGGTAGAGATGAGGACAGTAACTGAATTCAAAAAAGCATGGGACCAACACAGAGGATCTCTAAAGGTAAAAAGTGGACTGTTGTAGTTGTTGATATGGAAGGACAGACTAGATAGGCCATGTGGTCTTTTTCTGTCATCATGTTTCTATGTTTCTATGTTACGTGTTTAATTTATATGCAGAACAAATCATCAGAGAAGCAGGACTGTATGAAGACAACAGAGGTGTGAAGATTGCTGGGAGACTCATCAACAGTCTTCGCTATGCTGATGATACCACATTACTGGCTGAAAGTGAAGATGATCCTCCTTCTTTTTTGCCTCAGGCAACCGATAAGGCCATTGCCTAATTACCTTTCCTGGTATGGTAACACTCTCGTGTGCTACCAGATTGGTCTCCCCTGGCAAGGATGTCAAGACATCTGCAAATTTGGCTAGCACCCTAGCCAACTCTTGTCTCTGCTGCAGCGATAGCTCTGTGCCTATTCGGGGCTCCGGGTTTTCTTTACAGTCAGCCAGCTGTGCGTCTAGGTCCTCCTCCATTTTCTCTTCAGCCGTTGCTGTCAGGCTCTTCACTTCACCCAGCCCAGTGGACCCAAATCCTCCTGCTCCTCGACCCATGGGGGTCAGCGAAGGTACTTCCTCCAATGAAGGGAAGCCTACACGCTCACAGATGAGTTGTGCAACCCTGTCACCCACCCTTACTTTAAAATCTTCCTTTCCGAAATTAAAAAGTAAGACTTTCACTATCCCTCTGTAGTCTGGGTCTATAACTCATTGTGCCGACATCAATGAAGTATTTTGCAGCCAAACCTGAGCGGGGCGCTATGCGGCCATAACAGCCCACAGGAATTTATATTTTCAAACTTGTGTCTGTTAATGCTTTTTCTCCTTTAGGAACTATACCGTCTTCAGCACTAAATAAATCGTAGCCGGCAGCTGCGGATGAGGCTCTCCGCGGGCTTTGTGCCTTAGCCGAGACTCTGCAGTATTGCAAGACAAATTTTTGTTTAACTGGGGACGCATCTCCCACATGTGGCTTTGACCGTGGGCCAGTGTTTCGGGGTTTTTTAAATAGGGGACTAGGAACAGTCGCTGCTAGGGCGTCTACCCCTGGAACACTCCGCTGGGCTATCCCTTTCCTAACTTCCTTGGAAGGGGCACTAATTGTTTTCTTACATGCAGGAAGCTTATCTAATATCTCCTCTACCAATTCATCTTCACTCTCTGGGGATTCATCCTTTACTCCTGAGGTTCCTACCTGGGACCTGATGGAGACCATGCCTGTTTTAACATTTAGGCCCTTCTCCATCCCTCTGCAAAATGGGGGCCAATCCCTCCCCAAGACAATATCGTGAGGGAGCCGCGGGACTACGGCCACCAGAACCTCCTTTTGGGTTCCCAACCCTTTTACTGATAGCCTATATAGCGGATAATAAGAGGATGCACCATGCACACAGCGTATTTTAACCTGACCTTCTGCTTGACTCAGTACTGATCTCATGCAGGCTTCAATGGCCTGCCAGAGCTTCTTCGAGACCATGCTCTGGTCAGCACCCGAGTCAAGCAGTGCATGAGTTACAATGCCCTGAACTTCCACCTTTAACAGGAACCCTTCTTGCACCTGTTTTCCTTTTCCGGTCATTAGTGCTGTTCGCAATGTACAATTTCTCTGAAAATGCCCTACTTTCCTGCAGTTATAACATTTTCCTTTTGACAATGGTACAACAGTATTCACACTGGATATATTAGCTCTTAAGCTCTTTTCTGATCTTCCAAAGTTGTCTGCCCCAGCCACTTTCAGAACACCTCCTTTCGGTTTACCGGCCAACTCCGCCTCAAAATAGCGTTCGGTGAGGATGGCTGCCTCTGCGGTGGTCTGGCAACTTTGTAGTATCAGAAAAGATTTAACTTCAGGGTGTACTGCTTCCATGAATTGTTCCAGAACAATAGTATCGATCACAGACTCAAGAGTCTTTTTCTCTGGAACAAGCCATTTCCACGCTAAACCTTTAATCCTTTGATACAATGCTTTAGGTATTTCATTAGGCTTCAGCCTAGCCTCCCTAAACATTCTCTTATAGAACATTGGTGTTAGTCCTAGCCTGTCCTTAACTGATTTCTTAACTTCATCATAGTCAGATGCTAGAGCAGCGAGCATGGCCTTATAAGCAGCTAAAACCTTCCCTGTAAGGGACGTGGCAAACCTCACTGCCCATTGTTCTAGCGGCCATTTGACAGCTCTTGCAATCCTTTCAAAGGCTTCTATAAAGTCGTCCAAATCATCATTGGTTGTCAACTGTCCAAACGCTAAGGCTCCACAGTCTTGTGGTCCTACCACTGTAGCAAATGAGGGACTTGCTTGTTCGGTAGCCTTCTGCTTTGCCAGTAAAGCCTCCATTAACTCGACAAGGGGTTTCTGCTGGGCATGCATTGCCGCAGCCGTCTGTTCTTGCGTGCGATGAGCCAGCTCCATCTGCTTTTCAAACTGGTTAGACATCCAGCGCAACACTTCTTGCAGATCCATCCTTAGGACTGTCGTTCCTGCAGAGACAAACAAAAAGAAAAGCCCACCAAGTGCGTCACACCACGGCCTTCTTTCAAATCCTATCTAAATAAACTGCAGAACAGTAGCTCTCTTTCTCAATTTGAATCCTTCACACCCGTGCCCAGTTACCCATTACCTTGGCCCAGTGTAGATTCAGGCCTTGAGAAAGGAGTCTATCCCCTTGAGTCCTGTCCTCCTGGCTGATTTGCCAGCAAATCTCCGATAGCTCTCCACCAACAGCTTAGCATATTTTCTTTTCCCCTTGTATAACTTCTGGTGTCTCCTGATGTCCTTTTTTTTTTTTTCAGTGGGGATGTCCTTTGTATTCCAAGCAAAAATCCTCACAACTACGCCACTTGTCACCTGGGGGCCAACCCAGCACCTAGGGCACGGAGGGTTGGTCTGCCTGGGGATTCTAATTCAGGGAGTATGGCATGGCATTTGCTCCTGCAATGCCTTATGGGAATAGTAGTCCCTTTTACCCTCTGAGAAAAGAAGAAATTGTAGTTGAGTGGTTTCAGGCAAATGACAAGGATTTATTTCCCTTTCCAAGAAGATTAAGTGCATGTGGAAAACTTAGGACAATTGCCATATAATTGGCGTAAGGAATACATTCAGGAACTAAGGTAACCAGCCTCTTTAGCTTCAGGCTTTAAAACGTGCAGTACTCAGTACAAACAAAAGCAAACAACAACTTCTCATAACAAAATAAAATGTTCCCTTTTCTTCTGCTGCTTTCCCAGCCTTCTTAATATATTGTTCAGCAGATAGATTCATTATGGTCAGCAAGAGACAAAGTGCAATCCATCTGATTATCTGCTATGTCATAGATATCAGAATCTATCTGCATCTCTTCTAAGTCATCGTCAGCTGGGTGTGTCTGCAAGTTGCTATACGGCGTTTTAAAACAAACTTCTTCTCTGACTTCACGTGGCTTCCCTTTGTAGCACTCTAACGAGCAAGGCTGTAATGTACCATATATACTGGAGTTGCTGCTTGGGGAGCCTAATACTTCCTGGCAACTACAAGGAAATATTTTGAAACTAGGTTCAAATCTGGACAATTTGTGAAGCCTACCTTTTGGCTTTAAAGAGGAAGGAATTCTCTGTGCTGCTGGGTCAGAAAGGGTTCCAAACATCGGTTGTGTTTTCTTGCCTTTTAGCTTATCAGCTTCTGCCTCAGACGTATAAACATTCTCATGCCAGTATGTCTCTCTCCCTGGAGCTTCTGAGTTTTCCCAAGCCAGCCTCTCAGGAGGTTTCTCCTCCCTCCTGCCTTTACTGGATGGCACCGGCCTTGTTCTGCTCACACCTGGCTTTTGGGCTTTGGCTTTCTGGGTCCTTACTCCTCCTTGACTCCTTTTGGTCAGTGTGCTCCCTTGCTTGATCCCCTGCTGGATCCCTTGCCTTTGTCTTTGCTCTTGTCCTGGCATCTCTCCCTCAGAGCTTCCTTGGAACTCCTGTTCCTTCTCTTCCTTGTTCCTCCTCATTCCCCTTCTCAAATCTAATGACCATTTTTTATATTCCTGCTTCTCAGGGTTTAGCTCTGCCCCTCCCCCAACCAGGTGTTTCTCATTAACTCCTGAGCTTGGGGATACGTTACAGCATGGGCATGCCTGTTCAGCTCGTGACTCTTTTTGCTTACCTTTTCCTTGAAAACATTGAGCCATGTGCTCTGACTGCCTGTCAGTTTCTGAAACGAAACCCTCTTCTTTCCCTATCTCCATAGGCTCAGAAGGGTCTTCTACATGACAATATATATGCAGATTGAGACAAGTATGGTCCATCTAGTCTGCCCAGTAAGGTAGCTAGAGTAGGTGTATACACCACTATGTGCAGATCACCCCCCTCTATGCCTTTGTTTAAGATTGTACCCTCCACTCCTTGCAGGTCAGCCCTCTCTATTTGTTGATAAATAGTTACATTTATTTTGATTTTATCCTCTTGCTATAAAGGGATCCACTGTGTTTGTTCCATGTCATTTTGAATTCCATCTCTGTATTTACCCCCACCACCTCCATTGGAAGGGCATTCCAAGAATCCGCCACACTTTTAGTGAAAAAGTATTTCTTGACATTGCTGTTTACCTGCTTGCTGCCTCATTTTATGCCCTCTAGTTTTACAGCTTCCTCTTCTTTGAAAAAGGTTTATCTGTTTATTAATACGCTTTATGGGCCTGATTCTAATCCCGACATAGATCTCCTTTGTATGTCCAGGCTGACCTATACGTACCAAGGAGATCGCGATTCTGATTCCACTGGGCACGTCTAGCCCTGCGGGATCAGAATCACGAACAGCACTGTACATTCAGATCGGGACTGCAATTCAATCCTGGCCTGCATGTACAGCAATGCCCCACTAACACAGTCAGGGGATTTAAATAGAGCCGCAGCATCATGGTGACATGGTGCCATGACGCCGTGGCTCCATTTAAATGCCACGATGCTGGCCACCTGCTAAAAAATTAATTCCCTGCAGCCCACCCTCCGATCCGGTCTCCTAAGGCCAGGATTGGGCTGTAGGGAATTAACATTTGCCCCCTCCAGCCTCTTCCACGCCCTGGAGCTGCCGAAAGAACACATCCAGGAAAGTTATTCCACCCAAGTGGTGGAATAAATTCCCCAGACATTTTGCTGGCCCTGGATGTACAGGGCCATCAGAACTGGCCCTGTATGTCCAGGACTGGCAACCGCCCACTCTCCACCCACTCTCCACCCCTGTGCCACCCCTTCCCCACCCCCGTATAACTTCCTCTCACAACCAGCGGGGAAGTTATACAGGGGCAGGAGCTGGCACAAATAGCGGGGATGAACGTCCCAACATGCCTCAGAATAACCCTCTATGTGTTTAAACATCTGTATCATATCTCCCCTGTACCTCCTCTCCTCTAGGGTATACATATGCAGGTCTTCAAGTCTCTTCTCATACGTCTTCTGTTCTGGCGCAGCTCCAAATCATTTTGGTTGCTTTCCTCTGAACCATCTCAAGTCTTTTTATATCCTTTGTGAGATATGGTCTCCAAAACTGAACACCATACTCCAAGTGAGGCCTCACCAACGACTTGTACAGGGGCATTAATTCCTCCTCCTCCTTTCTGTTGATTATTCCTCCCTGTATGCAACCCAGCATCCTTCTGGCTTTGGCCTCCACCTTGTCCCATTGTTTCACCACCTTGACATTGAAATATTATCACTGAAGTTAGACCAGAATTTGAATGTCATCTGTTTTGCATGTGGAATTGTAAAGTGAAAACTCTACTTCTGCTCTGCATCCGATAGGTGAGTTTTATTGGTGAATCAGGGAATGTCCCATATGAAGGAATAATTATGCCCTATCAGACAAATGAATAATTATGCCCTATTCAAAGGCAATTATGCATTCGCTGGCAAACGCATAATTAGGCTAAGTGCTGGAATCAGGGACTGCTACTACTATTGCTCATGTATATTGCGCTACAAGGCATACACAGCACTGTATCCCTTATAGGTGGTCAGGAGGCTGCCAAAAAGGTGGGAATCGGGGACACAGCTCTGAAATCAGGAACAATCCTCAAAAATTGGGGACATTTGGTAACCTTACTCAAATTTGTTCTCCATGTCCATACTCTGCCTCTAAGCCACCTACACTCCACATTAGAGCACAAGTGCTAGTTAACGTGCTTTTTGATGGTTGGCAGCTGGCATGACCTTGTGTTGATATTTAATGCAGCCACATACTGCAGACTATAACGCACATTAACTGGTTAGCGATGCTTAGTAAAAGGGTTCCACAGTTGGACATGAGCAGCTCATTTCTGGTTCCTTCTTAAAATTTCTCTAGACATGTCAATTTAAATTAATTGTTATAATCAAATTCTCAGATCTGTGGTACTAGTCTTTTTATTGGCTAGATTCTTAGCTGACTCATACAAATGGCAGAGCTCCTTAGTGCCACTGAAAATCTGATAGACTGCCCCTTGGCACTATCTGGATAGTGTTGTGGGTGATCCATGGTCAGAGCAGCAAATTATCTGGTTAGCGGCAATATTCAGTCCACTATCTGAATAAACTATCCAGAGAAATTAGGACAGCAAAAGACTATCCAGATAGTACCGAAACTGACTGCTCTAGCCAGATATTCGGTGCTGGCCACTATTCGGATACTGGCACTGAATATCCAGATTATTTTTGGACACCACAGCCAATATTTAAAAAGAATGCTGACCATGGTAGATAATGGCTCCAATTTTTTTAGTTAGCCAAGAGATTAGAGCACTGGATTGGTAACCAAGAGACTAGGGTTTGATTCCTAATAGCACTCCTTGTGACTGACCTTGGGCAAGTCACTTAACCCTCCATTGCCTCAAAAGAAAGGCCTAGCAATCTACTTCCAGTCACATTGCCAAGAAAACCCAGGAGCTGCTGGGTCACTAGAAATCAGCACTGACTCGAAGGCATACATTGCATTTTCAGTTTTACTCCCATGGAAAATCATGAAAGCTACTGTTTGTGGGAAAAAGAAATTCAGTCCAGACTAACCCTTGCTCTGAGCTGGAGTAAATATATGCTGGGTAGAGGCATCAGGGAGGCAAATGTCATATCTGGTCAGTCAGACAGCAATTTTTCAGTGGGATAAAGACACAGTGTATCCTGTCAATATAAAGTATAGAAAGGCTCCACTTCCTAAATGGTCCAGATACTTTGTGCTTATGTGAATCTCGTTTTTAAGTTTGAAAATAAACCACATTACAGACAAATAATCCTTTTGTTGATTTGGGGAAATCTGATATTTGGCTAATATTGACCTCCTGGAGAATAAATTGCCAGAAGAAAAATAATCCTTATATATTTTAGAAGTCAGTTCATGATTATTTTCTAAAAGAAATGCCATGGTTTCTAATTAGCACTTTTTGACAAAGTACAAAAGGATTAATTCGCTAAACCTTGGATCTTAGAAACGTTTATACCCAAAAGTTATTTGTTAAATTTGGCAAATAGAAAATATTCATAGACTACTGAGAGGCCCCATGTATCTTGTAGAAACCTCATAGCAATCAGTTTTTTAATCCTGCAGTTCCCAGGTCCTTTGACATAAGGATTGGAATCTGATACCATAAACCTTCATTCTCAACTCCCTGGGGATTTTCCCCCTATTTCACATCCACTACCAGCTTACTTTAGTCCAATCATTTGCAGGGTGATCCTCACCTGGAGGTCATATACTAGGAAGCAATACTGAGCAGTGGAACCAAGGGCCCCTAATCCACCCACTAGGGTAATCCTATAAAGCTTTCCCATGGTAAAGGACTTCTCTAAAATTACCCCAGAGGTCATGATTGTAAAAGTACATGCAGCGATAAGAAGGTGCTTACTTTTATACAACTCATGCATAGGCGTGTTCTGGGGCTTCAGTAGAGCACAGGCAGAGTTGGGATTTGCATGTGTACTTCGCACTTCAGCATTTACACCAGTTCCTGAGCAAGGGTAAAAGTCCATGGCTTCATTCTAGCCGTGATTCCCAAAATAGGCACCCACCTAGCCTTCCCACTTAGTTGAACTGACAAATAATTAGCCTCTAAATGTAACCAGTGTGCAATAATTATGCTCCCTCCTCCACCAGGGGATATGGGCTATAGGCACAGTGTCCCAGCCCTGGCAAAACCGAGCTGGGATTTAGAACCACCTCTGCTCTCCAAAACATAATACAATAAGCATGAGCTTTAATTATCACTTTCTTGACTATGCCAATTCATGCCAACTACTAAGTTCTATAATCCCTTCCTCTCCCTTAGATATCCTCTCTGTTTGTCTCATGCTTTCCTGAATTCAGATATCTCTGTTGGGAGGCTGTGAAGACACAGATCCACCACTCTTTTCGTAAATATAAATTTCCTCAGATTACTCCTGAGACTATTCTCTTTCACATTCATCTAATCCCCCCTCGTTCCAGAGCTTCCTTGGAACTGAAAGAGACCTGCTTCCTGTGCATGTATGACATGGAAGTGTTTCAGTTTATCTATCATACATTATTTCTACTCTCCCACCTTTTTTTTCAAAGTATGCATATTGAGATCTTTAAGTCTGCCCCCATATGCTTTATAATAAAGACAACTGACCATTTTAATAGCTGCCCTCTGCACTGAATCCATCCTGTTTATATCTTTTGAAGGAGCGGTCTCCAGAATTACACACAGTATTCCAAAACAGGCCTCACCGGATGCTTATACAGAGGCATTATATCACCTACTTGCCATTCCTCTCCCTATGCACCCAAGCATCCTCCTTGCTTTCCTAGTAAATTTCTCTACCTGTTTGGCCACCTTAAGATCAGCAGATGCGATCAGTTGTAGATTCCTTTCTTTCATGCCCAAAAGTACTTTACCCCCTATACTGTACCCCTCACTGGAGTTTTTGCAGCTGAAATGCATGACCCTGTATTTTTTAGCATTAACTCTTAGCTGCCCAATTCTAGACCATTTTTTAAGCTTTGCTAGATCCTTTTTCATGTTATTTACACCTTCCGAGATGTCTACCCTACAGGGGTGGCCCAAAGGGGGATGTGGGGCCATGTGCAGAGACTCGGTGCAGGACCTCATTTGCATAAGGGCCATCATTTGCATAAATATTTGCATACTGTTAACATGCGCTAACTTTTAGTAAACGTGCCTCTTAATGAGTGCATGGATAAGGAAAGACTACCAGATTTCTACATTACTATACTCCAGTGCCAACCGCCAGGCACATTAGGAAGTACTACAAACACTGCCCATTTAGAATCAATAGCAAACCCACCATATCATAACAGTACTACCAGGACTCATAAAGCACCATACCCTACCTATCAAAAGGCAGCACTGCAAATATTAAACCAATATAGCTCAGAGAATACCAATACATTTCCTACTGGGGAAAGAGAATAAGTGGCACTGTCAAATAGAAACCGCATAAATAGAATACCTCAGCTCAGTTACACATGCAGAACATAGACCATCACCAAAGAACAAAGGATCACAATTTATTTTATTTTATTTTTTTTTAATTATTTATTTATGAAAATTTTACAGTAGTATACACCAAAATTATTAATCAGAGAAACAAAATTATACAAAGTAATAAATGTCATTAAGCAATTGACAATAGGAACATAGCCCACATCAATGGGGAAACATGTCCATCAATAAAACAAGAAAATTAAAAAAAAGGATAAACAAGGCTAAAACAGACTCACAAGTGTTCAATGCGGGATGTTGTTGACGTGGATCTCCCTGAAGCGCAGGGCCCTGTGCGAACAACATTCTCGCACAATGGACGGGCCGGACTTGCTACCCTATTGAAGATTTTGATGTTATCTACAAAGAGGCAGACCTTATCCAATAGCTCTTCTACAATATCATTTGCTAAAATGTTAAAAAGAACATGACCAAGGACCAATCTCTACAGCATACAACTGATAATGTTCTTACCTTCACAGCGAACTCCATTTAACCTTTCCCAGCATTCGCGGCTTCACAGAAACAGCCGCCAGCGTGAAGGAAAAGGCTCTTCACGCTGGCGGCTGTACAGAGGGAGCCGGGGCCTAGCGCGGGCTTCCCCGACTCCCTCTGAAGCCCCTCAGACAGCCGCGATGCTGTCCGGGGGGGGGCCAGGACTGCACGGGGTGGCCCAGGACTGCACGGGGGGGCCCCAGGACTGCACGGGGGCACGGGGGGAGCCCAGGACTGCACGGGGGGGGGGGGGGCCAGGGCTGCACGGGGGCATAGGGGGGACCCAGGACTGCACAGGGGCACAGGGGGGCCAGGACTGCATGGGGGCATGGGGGGGGTCCAGGATGGCATGGGGGGGACCCAGGACTGCACGGGGGTACGGGGGGGGCCCAGGATGGCACGGGGTGGGCCCAGGACTGCACGGGGGCACGGGGGGGGACGACACAGGGGGCACGGGGGGGGACGACACAGGGGGCCCAGGACTGCATGGGGGGGCTCAGGACTGCACGGGGACACGGGGGGGCCCACAATTTTTCTTGGCATAGGGCCTCACTCTAGCTAAATCCGGCCCTGCCCCCCCCTCTTCTAAGGGTTGACTATGAGGTTGTTTCTGACCTCGGGGGAAGTACAAAGAGGAGGGTGGGGGTGAGTGGGGAAGGGGAGGGTGGGGAAAGGGAGGTGGTGGGAGTTGGGGGATCCATGTAAATGGTTACTTGTACCTCATGCCCTTCTGATTGTATGACAGTACTTCTAGAGACTATAACTTGCACTTAGAAGTGTGTAATTTAAGGTTCCTGGTTTCTCTATGTCTTGTTTTGCTTAATGTGGATGTATTGATCAACCTTTGTTTGACCTCTTTGGGAGGGGGGTAAATGGGATCACAAGTCTGAGACTTTGCCTGAGTTCTGATATTACCTACGGAGGTCCTGTTTGCCTCCGGTATTTATTTTATTTATTTTTATTTATTTAACAAAGTTTTATATACTGCCCTTTCCTGAGATCAGGGGTGGTTTACATGGAATACAACGTTTACAATGAACAGTGTAAATATATACATATAACATGCCATAACTATATACAGATAACTATGTACAGTATGATTGCTTAGGTTATTGAACCTAAGGTTGTTACATAATTTTAAGAGTTTAAGTTAATAGATGGTATTATTTGATTGTTCTTTAGGTATCTAGGGAATTAGTGTGGTTGTTTTGGTCACCAAAATATTCAATGAAAAGGTGTGTTTTTAAATCCTTTTGGAATTGCAGGAGGTCTTTTGTAGCTCTTAGGTCATTTGGGGAGTGAATTTGTCTGTACCACTTGGGGGGGGGGGGGCTGGTGCATTTCTGTTATTTTCTTGACCTCAATAAATTATTTACAAAAATAAATAAGAGCTTAGAGCCTGATATTCTGTTGAAATGGATATGCAACGCTAAGGCGCATAGCCATCGCCGCCGACCTTTTCCCCCGGATATTCAATGCTAGGGTCATATGCGGCCTGGCATTGAATATCCAGGGTCACCTCACAGCCTCCAATGCCACAGAAGCTTACCAGGTAGGGGCACTATCACGCTGCTATCCAGTTAGCTCCCGCAGGCAAAACTAGGCCAGCTTTTGTTTCGCCTAATTTTACCCACAGGTCACTAACCGGGTAGCAAGGTAATATCGCCGCTACCCAGTTAGTGATTGTCATCACCCATGATATACCCCGGAATGCCCACAACATGCCTTGATGCTAAGCAGTTAGCTTTGGGTCATATAGCAGCATTAGTTGGGGATATTCAGTGGCACTAACCGTGTTAGTACCATTGAATATCTCAGTCAGTAGTATTTACATGGCTTACAGGTCAGTGTAAATGTCTTTAGAATATCAGTCTAGTCAAGGCAGACAACACAACAACTGGGTGAAGCGGGACCACATCTGTCATTCTTCACTCCTCTGAGACCACTCCCAACTCTAAAGAAACAGTGAAAGGTTCAGACAGCAGATCCATGAGAACTTTCTTAAGTTCCTTTAGTACCCTTGGATGTACCAATCTGCCTTCATTGTCTTGTCTACTTCAGTTTAGTTAGGTCATCACAACCACAGTCTTCTGAAACTAGTTTGAGTACTGATGATTGAGTATTTAATTTTATTATTGTATTTGGATTTTAGTAATGATAATTGGAATGTTGATTTTTTGTTTTGTTGTATTGTTATTGTTTTTATGTTTTATTATATGCATGAATGATTATGCATATTTTATTGTACCCTGCCTTGGGCTATTTGAAAAGGAAGGTGAAGGAAGGTGAAATATCCAATAAATGCCACCTGAGTCTCCACTTACTCTTCCAGCACCCAGTCAATCTTGAGTCTGTCTTCTTTTCTCCCACCGAATTGAAAAATCTCCACTTAAATCCCAATCCCTGCTGACCCTCATCTCCATGTCTCCAGTAGCTACCCTCCTACCTCCTACATCGCTTCTCCACACTCACCCAGTTACTTCCTTCTCCAATATTCATTGCCCTGCCATTCCTCCTTTTTACCCCAGCATCTATTCTTATGCACCTCCCTCTGTATGATCTTGTTTATTCCTTCCCACACAAAATATCTGCCTCTTTCCTTCCTCACTCCCCCATTGTATGTATTTTCCCTATGCTGATCCCAGCATCTGCCATCTTTCAGCACCCCCAGCCTCAGCATCAGCTCCCTTCCAGTCCCCGCCTCCCCAGAATCAGCTCCCTTCTAGTTCCAGCTCCTCCCAGCATCATCTCCCTTCCAGTCCCAGTCCCTCCCAGCATCATCTCCTTCCAGTCACAATCCCCCCATTGCTCAGCATCAACCTATTTCTAGTCCTAGCCCCCTCCCCAGCATCAGTCCTCCTTCAGTCCCACTCCCTTCCCAGCATCATCTCCCTTCCAGTCCCAGCCTCCTATCCCTCAGCATCAGTCCCAAGATGTCTTCCAGCATTATCTCTCTTCCAGTCCCAGACTCCCCCCCCCCCAGCATCAGCCCATTTTGAGTCCTAGCTCCCCATCAGTCCTCTTCTAGTTCCAGTCCCCCACAGCATCATTCCTCCTCCAGTTACAGTCCCTCCCAGCATCAGTCCTCCACTTTTAGTCACTCCCAGCATCATGATCCATCCAGCCCCAGTCCTCCCACTGGCTTATTTTCAATCCTAATTCCCCAGCCATCCTATTCTACTGCCCCCTCCACCAGCATCAAACTTGCTCTGTTACCTCCTCCCCCATGGCCCTGCCGCAGTCTGAATCCTTTGCACTGTCACAGGAACATTTTTTCAATCCCACGGCTGTGCTAAGTTGCAGTTTGCTGGCACTGCAGAATTCGTAGAAGTGAAGCCAGGGCACTTCCTGTCTCTCACACAATACATGAAGTGCCCTGGTCCTAGGAACTCTGTGGTGTCAACTGCTGCAAATTAGCACAGCTACTGGAACAAAAAAAAATGCTCCCATGGCTGTGCAGAGGTGAGATGATGAGGCAGACTTTGTACTCACTGGCTCACCTCTTAGGCTGGCTAGCACAGTGGGGTTCCTCAGGAAATGGGGCCATGTGTGGGTGACATACCCACACATGCCTAGGGCTGGCCTTGTCTAGGATATTGATATTATGGAAGGGCTGTGATATTGCAGAAGAGCTGTTGGGTAATGTTTGCCTCTTTGCAAATTATACCAAAATCTGTAATAGAAGAATGGTCAGGAAGTTGATTGCTGAGATCTAATGCTAAAAAATTGCAGGGTCATGCATTTGGGCTGCAAAAATCCAAGGGAGTGGTACAGTGTAGGGAGTGAAGTACTTCTGTCCATGAAAGAAGAACAGGACCTGGGCATAATTGTTTCTGATGATCTGAAGTGGCTAAACTGGTAGAAAAGATAACAGAAAAAGCCAAAAGGATGCTTGGGTGCATAGGAGAATGGAATAGCCAGCAGAAAAAAGGAGGTGATAGTGCCTCTGTATTGCGACCTCATTTGGAGTATTGTGTGCAATTCTGGAGAACACACCTTCAAAAGGATATAAACAGGATGGAGTCAGTGTACAGATGGCTACTAAAATAGTCAGTGGTCTTCATTATAAAGCATATGGGGACAGACGTAAAGATCTTAATTGTATATGTTAGAGAAATGACGGGATAGAGGAATTATGATAGAGATGTTTAAATACCTCCGTGGCATAAATGCACAAGAGGAGAGCTTCTTTTGATTTAAAACAAGCTCTGCAATGAGGGGGCATAGGATATGGGTGAAAGGGGATAGACTCAGGAGTAATCTGTAGAAATATTGCTTTACGGAAAGAGTGGCAGATGTGTGGAATAGTCTCCCAGTGGAGGTAGTAGAGATGAAGACAGTATCTGAATTCAATAAAGCATAAGACAAACACAAAAGATTTCTAAAGGAAAAAAGGGACTATAGTATTTGATATGGAAGGGCAGACTATATAGGCCATATAGGGCCCGATTCTGATCTGCACGTCCGGGTCCTCTGCGTCCGTCCAGAACCGGATGCACAGAGGGAGTCGCAATTCTGATCCCGCGGGGCACGTCTAGCCCTGTGGGATCAGAATCTCGAACAGGCCTGTACGTGCATGCCGAGACCCTGATTCTGTCTGTCCTGCACGTACAGGCCTTCCCCAGCTAACTCAGTCAGGGCAGTTAAGCTGAGATGCGGGGCCATGGTGTCCGGTTGCCATGGCACTGCGGCTCCATTGAAAGATACAGTCCCCTGCCGCCGGCTTCCAAAGTGCTTTCCCCGCAGCCCAACCCCAGATCTGGCCTCCCAAGGCCAGGGTCAGGCTACAGGGATTGCCCTCTGCCCCTTGCCACTCCGTCTCATCCCTGGGCCTGCCGTCTTCTGCCACATTGGGGAACTTATTCCACCTCAGAGGTCCCGGGCATACAGGGATGACATTGGAATCATCCCTGTACATCCGGGGCTGATGACTGCCCACTGCCCACCCTAACGCTGCCATCAATCCGCCCCTTCCTCGCCCCTGACTAACTTCCCCATACAACAAGTGGGGAAGTTAGATGGGATCAGGAGGAGGAATGAATACCAGGTTGGACGTCACAACGGGAAGTTCAGCCCCGCTATTCGTGCCATGGAATGAGCCTGATAGTATTTTTCTGCCGACATGTTTAGGGTTGCCAGATACCTTTGGTCCAAAATCAGGACACTTTTCAAAAAATAACACTTTTCAAAAAATATATTTTATTAGGCATCAAAAATAATAAAACATCATTTACATGTATTTATGTTTCGACAATATTTGATTTAGCAGATTTTCGTCAGCCAAAATATTTTCGTACATATCACCACAAGATAATGAATAGTTTATTTTAACTTGAAGCAAGATTTTACAGTTTTAATATCCAATCAATTTCAATCATCCATCCATTGATTCTTGAACGCCGAAAATACTCGTTCCACAGTGGCGTTTGATGTGGGAATTGAATAAATCATGCTAACTTGTGTTTTCAAATCAACAAATGTTTTGCTTTCAAATAAAATGGACCATTTTTATCAATTGGCAAATTATTAAATTAATCTGAAGATGTCTGTAGCAATAAGTTCAATCCATTTGTTTTGTCAATAAGCAAATAAAAATAACTTTATTTGTATTATAATGCCCATCTTAATCATCTGTCAAAAGTTTACAGAAATTCAGGACAAGTCAGGACAAAACACTAAAATTCAGGACAAAATCAAGACATTTTTAAAATTAGGAAAAGCTTCCAAAAATCAATCCTGATAAAATCAGGACATATGGCAACCCTAGACATGTTTCTGTGTCTCTAGGATTTGTCACTTTTGAATGAAACATCTCCACCCATAACCTAATAGTGAATCACAACATACAGTGATCATTGAATGCCAGATGGCCACCCATAATAACACCAGAAACACTCTCCCCATTCATAAGTACCAGGTCCAATTCCATTACCAGTTGCAGGAATGGTTCTCTCTTTAAAGAATCCAGATCGCCCTATTTGTAGACAACACCACAGCAGGAATGTTCACATCAACACCAGCATATTGAAATCACCCATCAGTAGCATGTCTCCTTTCATTGTGAATGTCTTCAATTAAATTCTGCCCATTTCTTCTGTCTGTGAAGGAGGTCTGTATATTACACCAGTGTAAGTATATGTTCTATTCCCTCTATCCAGTTAACCCACAGTGCCTCCTTCTTACCTCATAAGCCCTTCAATTCTGATACTTTAATACTTTTTAACATATAATGCCACTCATCCTCTCTTTCTTCCTACCCTGTCCTTCCTGAATAGTTTATAGCCCAATATAACTATGTCTCAGTCACAGTTCTCCATGAATCATATTTTTGCAACTAAATCAAAGCTAACCTCTTCCATTACAGCCTCTAAATCCAGAAACTTATTTCCCATACTAATGGTATTAGCATACATAACTTTCTTGATATTGCCTCTTTTTCCCCATTTCTATCCAGGTGTTTGATGTTTTACTTTCCTTACAACTTTTATTTACCTGGGCACTTTGTTTACCCATTCGTGATAAACCTACTTTAAAGTCCTCTTCTGTAGGTTAGCCAGTCTGCTACAGATAACACATTCATTGATTGATGGATATAATCTTTGCTCAGTAGCTCTAGGAAAATTATTCCATGGTCCAGAAAGCTGAAACTATCTCAGTGATACCATTGTGTAGCCATGTATTCATCTCCAGTATGCAAGTTTCTCTGCCTCAGCCTTTCCCTCAACAGGGAGAATTGCAGAGAGCACCACCTGTGCATCTTTCTGCTTCACCCTCTTCCCTAGAGCCATGAGTCACTTTTGAGACATTCGGAAGGTGCGGCGACCCTGCCCGGCTTAAGGGGTTAAAGGCAGGAGCAGCCGCTGTGCTTCGTGAGGGAAGAGTAAAACCTTTACCCCAGGAATGCTGGGAGTTGTAGTTTCAGTTCTTCTCACTCCGAAATTAAAGAAACTGTAGTTGTGGGGTTTCTTGATAATAAGTATTTTATTAAAGCAAAAGATAAATGTTCCATCACATGGCATATAATAATGCAAAACAAAGGTGCTTCAAACGGCTAACAGAAACTCAGGATAAATGCAACTCAAAAAGGTATATTGCTGCTTTCCACTTTCCAGCCAATTACTCTCTTTTGCCTCCAGAGGCCAGTTAGGCTCACTGCAGCCTCTTACGATCACCGTTACTCTCACAGTGTTTGGGAAAACATGTGCAGGTAATCAGAGCTTCTTTCATCAATGCAAACAGCAGCTTTGGTAACTCTCAGAACACAGACGGCAAAAGCATTTCCTTCAGCTTGACTTATCTATACAACAAATCGTACAGTCCATTTGTTCACAGCCTGGTAAGTCTGTATTACTCTCTGTTACACCTTCTAGCTGTAAGGCATTACTAGCTTCTTGAGAAATTAGCTGTTGTCTAGCTTGTAACTCTAAGAATTGTTTAAAGCTTTGTAGAAGCAATTCAGCCTGTTCCTTGTGAGATAGGGTACTGTTGTCTGCTATAGAACCTCCCTTCTGCTCAAGGCTGTTTGTCTTCTCATCTTGTAAGTTAAAGGCATCAGAATAATTGCTAGTTTCTTTGGCAATTGTTTCATAGATAGGAGAATTATCTTTATATTCAGCTTGGCAAGCGTGTGGCAAATTACTCACTGTTTGCACAGCCCTTCTGTCTTCAGACGGCTCCAAGGTTCTCCAGCTGTTCTGTTTGTTGCTCTCCGGCACAAACGACACTTCAGAGAATGATTGCTCTTTCACCTGTGCTTGCCTTGAAGGCTTTCTCTCCCAAGGCGTTGCCTTCCAACGGCTATCCACTTCAAGGTTAAGTCCTCTCTCCGTGGGACTTCTGCTTACTTCCCTTGAATAGAATTGTGCAGGTTTTCTTCTTATGCCAGGTTCCCAAGTATCATTAAACTCTCCTCTGGCTTTCCAACCATCCTCTTGTTTCTTCCTCCTGTATTCCTTCCTGGGCTGCTTCTTCTTCAACTCATTCCCATACTCGTACTGCTTCCCCTCTCGAATCTCCTGCTTCCTCTCTGCCAACTCAGAGCCATGCTCTGGTTTAAAAGTACGTTCTCTCTTAGGCACGCCCCTTCCCAGGGCTAGGTGTGCCCAATCAGAACTGCAGGACTCCTCCCCTGGGCTGGTCTCCATACTCAGCTCTGTGGAATAGAGTCTCTCTTTTTTCCTTGCCCTGTCATTTTGGCGTAAATCCTGCCGAACCTCAGGATTTTCATCTGTCTCCATAGGCTCAGGAGGGCGCTGTTCACCACAAAGGATACCTAACAGTATCAGTTGTGTTAACATGGATAAGCAGCATCGGATAATAGAAGGATTGATGAGTCTCATCAAATTTCTCCATAACATCTCAGATTTTGGCACCTGGCAATAGCCCACCTCTTGGGGCATCCTTTCTGGTTGGGAGATGGACACCTCTGTACCCCATGGAAGGGAATCATCAACCACTACTACCCAACCATGATCCAGAAACTTTGGGGTGTTTAAACTCCGGTTCCTCCTGTTCCTGGTATGTCCTCACTTCCTCCACTTCCAGGGATGTATATTGGTTCTTCAGTTTGAGAGAAGGTGGAGTCAGGGTGCTGATTGTGTAGGCTCTGGTGATGTCCTCTTTCAGTACTGTTTAATCTTCCCCTTTTCTGGAGATCTTTGATGCCTCAAGAAGCATTTCATTGATGTAGTTCTCACTGTCATGGATGCTTCTCAGTCTCACCATCTTCTCACTCAGATCCTCCTTGTTTCATGAGGAAGTCAACCTTCAGACATCTTGCACATGGAATCAGTCCTTTGTCTTGGATCCAGTCCCTTGTCTTGACTTTACATCACTTTGGATTGGGCAAAAAATTGTTTTCTATCTTTACTGAATTGTTAGAATATATAATTCCCCTTTTAGTTACAAACCAGGATTTTGAGGATTACAGAGTTCATACTTTGCTGGTAGTGTGATGAAGCTGACACTGATGAAGCTATGGAGTTAGAAGAAAACTCTGTTTCTTTTAAAGAAACTGATTTACAGAGAATGCAGTTACCAAGAAGTGCAGCTAGAGGAAGTAGGTATGAGACTGCAGAAGGTAGGCTGACACACCCAGATTGTAATAGCTAATCAAACACACCTGAGTAGAGGGCCAGAAAGCTCACTAGAGAAACGGCTTTATAAGCAGTGCTCGGTCAGGAGTCTCCAGAGAGGAGCACCAATACAGAGAGGATCACCAATAAAGAGAGAACCACCAATACGGAGAGGATCACCAATACAGAGAGGACCACCAATACAGGGAGGACCACCAATACAGAGAGGACCTCAAATAGAGAGATGACCACAGGAGCAGAGAGGACCACAAATGCAGAGAGCAACAGAAACCCCTGCTACTAAGGAGAGAGAAAGGGGAAAGCTCCAACTACGGAAGGAAAGACAGTTAAGCTTGCAGTCTTTACAAGGAAGGGACAACTTCCAGGAAGGATAAGCCCATGCTGAAAAGCTCCAGAAAAAAGTCTCCAGGGAAGACAGTGTAAGCAGGAGAGTGCCTGGTAGAGGGAATACCAGCAATGCACGTCTCAGAGAACAAAGGCACATTCACACCTCCTTTCCTGAATGTGTGCCAGGTCCTAGAAAGGCTTGTAAACCAGAGAGCCATAGATATTAGAAAGAAAGCTTGGGAAAGCTTTGGAAACCTGTGCAGAAGGTCCTAGATAAAAGCCATATTAATTGTTTGCCAGACCAGGTCCAGCCAGGCTGGGCAGTCTTGGAGAGAACTACTGAAGTTCAACCAGTTTTGCCTAGGGAAAGCTCAGGCTTAGCAGACACCATATCTGAGCAAGAGGATATGCAAACAGACCTTGTAGAACAAGAACCATTGCTACCTGAATATCCTATGGACTGTACTCTCTGTGTAGCTGAGAGTATAGAATCTCTCACAGAGTCATAGCATAAGACATGCTCTAAAATGTCATTGCTTTGTTGAACTGAAAAGAAGAAGTTTTTGTGTTTATTTAACCTGTTTATATTGAAAAATCCTGCTTGAATGGAAAAGACTGTGAAGCTCTTATAACAGTTTTGGACTTTGTAAATACTTTGGTAGAAACCCTGAATCAAGGTGAATTCTGTTGTCTTCTTGGAGAACCTTAGCGCATCAAGGGAATAAAACCTTATATTTAACCCAGCACAAGGCTCACACAACTATTCTTTATAAAGAAGGGAACTACAAGGACCATAATGCACCTTTTCTAAGTTAGAGTTCCCGGCTTCCACAAACAATAAATGTCCACCCTGACCCTTCAGCATGCTGCCACCGGGAGGGGATGTGACAGTAGTTTTGCAACGCTGTGGTAGCGTGGCATGTGGTGGAAAAGGGGTTTTCGTCAAAACACCAAACACATAGCAGTTCAGGAAAAACAAAATGTGTTTTTAATTCAGACCCAGTTTGTCAAACATTCACAAAGCTGGTCTCCTTGCCCTTCTTCCAGCCCAGTTTAAGTTCCTTCCTTACTTAGTTAAGTTACTACCTTTGTATAACATGCCTTGAATGAACTCCTGGCTCCATGTGCCTCTCTCACTCCTGTAGCCTGCTGGGTTTTTAACCTATTTCTGTGAGTCATGCCTTCCCAGCCCTGAACTCTGGGATGCAGGCTCTCTTAAACGGGCATGTTTATTTATTTTATTTATTTATTTAATACTCTTATATACCACACTATTCGACATCAGTGCGGTTTACATGGAACATCAAAGCAGTTTTACAGTGGGGTTACACCGTAAATTACAGATAACAGGGAGATTAACTTGGATAACATGTTAACTATATACACTATATATGTTGATAATCCCTCTGGAGAGGAACAGGCAGCACTCTATAGACCCAATCACACACCATCCCCCTCAGCTCAACCATGTCACATTGAGTGCTTGCCTTAACACTAGAAGCCCCAAAGTGCGTCAATTGACGCAAATGCATTTTTGAAGTTGTATACCAGTGCCACTGCTAGAACTATATCAGTCATGTTCCATGACTTTGTTAGCAAGGTCAAGATGTTCAAATATGTGCATCAAAAATTAATGACAGATGCACCACCTAGCGGGAAAATGAATTCTTAACTAGAAGCCCCACAATATGTCAATTGACGCATCCAAGACAATCGAGTGCATCAATTGACGTACTTTGGGGCTTCTAGGTATAAATTCATGTTCCCACTAGGTGGCGCATCTCAATCACTGTTTAGAGTTTTACTCCAACATTACAAACAATAAATACACGATAACGTCATGTAATGACGTCACATAGTGCACGTATTTAACAAATAAGTAACTTCACATTAATTCACATCTGCATTTCATAATAAACGCAGTCATCGTGATAATGCGTCAATTGACGCACTTTGGGGTTTCTAGGTAAAATTCCTTTTGGGGCTTCTAGTGTTAACCAGGACCTCCACTTGGGAAAGGAAGTCCGCATTCAGGTGAGACTGACCAGCTCTACAGAACTGGTAGGGTTGGAGACTCAAGAACCACTGCATAATATGGCTGTTGGACTCTTTCTCCCGAGTCAGGCACTTGAGGAGTTAGTTGTCTCTTATAAGCACAAATCAATGGCTGAGCAAGTAGTATTTGAAGGGTTTAATAGCCCACTTGACAGCAGGACTTCCTTCTCAATCAATGCATAATGCTTCTCCTGAGGAAGCAGTTTTCTGCTGATGAAGGCTGTGGGATGTTCTTCACCCCTGACTTCCTAGACCAAAATGCCTCCCAGGCCCACCTCTGAGGCATTAGTTTGCACAATAAACAGTGTAGATAAATCAGGACTACTCAAGACTGGTTCAGAGCACACGGCTTTCTTGAGATGCTGGAAGGTCAGGTCCAGATCTGGTGACCACTGTATCCATTCTGGAGCTCTCTTCTGGAAGAAATTGGTTAATAGCTCTGCCACCTCTTCAAAATTAGTGATGAACTGGCAATAATAACTGATCAGTCCAAGGAATGACATACCTATTCTTTTATTTCGGTGTGGGGACCTCAGCAATGGCATCTACCTTCTGTGGTTTATGTCATATCTGCCCATTCCCAATTAAATATCCCAAGTATCGAATGGTGCAACCTCCCAGAAAATATTTCTTGGGGTTGGCCATCAACCTGGCCTTTGGGAGGCTGGTCAATATGGCTTGTACTTGGGTTATATTGGTGATCCAGTTTCTTCTGTAGATAACAATGATATCAATGTAGGCAGCTGCATACTCCTTGTGTGGTCTCAGTGGGCGGTCAACTAGATGCTGAAACATGGCAGAGCCCTATATAATCCAAAGGACAAAACTGTAAGGTGGAAGAGACCTTGCAAAGTTGAAAAAAAACAGTTTTCTCCCTGGCAACTGGATTCAAGGGTACCTGCTAGTAGGCTTTCTTCTGGTCCAAGGTTAATACGTATAAAGCATGCTCCATCAAGTCAATCCATTAACTCTTCTACTCTGGGCATGGGATATGTTTCCAGTATAGAAGCTGCATTGACCTTCTGGAAGTCAATGCAGGATCTGATGTTTCCGTCTGGTTTAGGAAGCAGGATAATGGGTGATGACTAGTCACACATGGGCTCGTCTATAACTTCCAGGTTAAGCACCTCTTCCAGATCCTTAGCAATGGCCTGTCACCAGGCCTCTGAAATTGAATAGAGTCATTGCAGATAACCACCCCAGGGTCAGTAAAGATATCTTGACAAATGAGGTAGACTCATCCCGGACAGGTGGAGAACACCTTTTTGATCTGGTGGATCAATTCTAGATTTCTTCTCTGGGCAGCAGAGAATTGGTCTCCAACTGGGACTTGAGCTAGATCCATTGGGCCTGAAATTTCTGGCCCAAAATCATCTCCAAGTACCATCATAGCTGTCACTGGAGTCCACTTTTTCTGTAGGTTAATATGGTAAAATGTGTCTTTCTTTTGTTTATCTGGCTGGATAATCTTCAACCTCATAGGGCCCCTGCCATTTACAGAGTAACTTACTCTTGTAGGAGGGCAGCAAGATTATCTCCCAGCTGGAAGATGTGGCATACGGCTCCCCAATTGTAACCCCTGGCCACTTCTCCAGCTTTCCTCAGCCGGTCTTGCATTTGTATAACATACTGCACCAAATTACACCCGCACAGGGTTTTTCTTTCCAGGTTTCCCTTATCACGTCTTATATGCCTCTTGGCCATCTTCCAAAGAGCAACTCAAAAGGTGAAAAACCCATGGAACTCTGTGGTACCTCATGGATGGCAAACATCAAATATTACTACTTCTACTACTACTACTGTGATAAGGAAGCTTATCATAGCTCAGGTAGGAGCTATAGAAAAGATGATGTGACTCTGAACAAGCAACCTGTCAGTTCTGGTAGAAGCAAGAAAACAGAGTTTTCACATAAAAGACTACCAGTCCCAGAATGCACCAGGTTTCCAGCAGCCATGAGGGGGGCTGAAGTGAGAAAATGTGTGTGCAATCAAGAGAGCTATGAGGTAGTCCCTAAGCACTCATCTCAAAGGGCAGGGCCTGATTTAACACAGCTGCGCTGTGTTAGGGAGGAGCACACATTAGGACAGAATAAGAATAGAGCTTATTCTACAGATAAGAGCTACAGAAAGAGATACAGCAACAGCTTCAAGCTCAAGCACCAACATCCTTTGGAGAAACAGAAGCCAAGCCAAGCGGATAGAGAGAGAAGGAAACTCTCTGGAAGGAAGAGAAGAAAGGCCATTGGAAGGTCTGGGAGATTCCAAGGCAGTACCTATACTGGGAGGTATTCCAAATGCCAGCAGAGTCCATTGGACTGGAGTCAGCCAGAGGAATGGAATGGCAGAGATAGGAATCACCAGTGGCTACCTGGAAGAGAGAAGACTGCACGTGGAAAGGACTTTCAGACCTATGCCAGAAGGTATGTGAGGAAAGATCCAGTGTCCAGGGATCAAGATTGGAAGGCTGGACATCAGAACTGGATTACATACTGGCCAGGCTATACAGAGAGGAATTATGATAGCAGGAGAGGCTCAGGTATGAACACTGATCCAGACCCTATCTATAATAGTGAATGGCAGCAAGGGAATAAGCATTCTCATGATAGTGCCTTAATGAAAGACTCGTCTGTGCCAATGTATGATAGTGACCCTATGCTGATTGATGAAGGGGGAGATACAGCAGATGAAACTATTAATTACATGGACTGTTCTCTATCTAAATGCTATTGCTAGCTTTCTGTGAGCAAACACATCAGCCATCACAAAGAAACCTAACTTTGTTCTTTATTTCCAATGCAAACAACTCTTAAAGCAGGATTTGGGTTCACACAGTAGCAGCCAGCCAGCTAAAGGGTTTCAGCTGGTCAATTGATAGTAATTAAAGCTGCACCTGATTGTGTGTGTGAGCAAGGGAGAATCACTGCTGGGATCTGCGTGGAAAATAAACAGAAGTTAACCTAACAAGCAAAGTTTATTCATTTCTTTGTGCCTTTTTATTGTGCCTTGGTAATTATTTGCTAAGAAAACATTAGCTAATTGCCTGACAAGCTGAAGGTTGTTTTCTGGTTTGCTTTGTGACTTTATGTTATCCATTTAAACACTGCAAGCAAGTAACCTCATTTATATTGCTACCAAGCATATTTGTGCTGGGTGAATTAAACCCCATCAATAAAAGAAGTATTTTATTGGCCTTACCACTGGTTTCACAACTCAATTATTGTCTTCAGCTGTGTTTGGGAGTGAATGAACTACATTACCCACAATACCTTGCAAGAATCATATGAATATATGCATCGTCAAGATTGTGTAAGTTCTCACCCTAGGCAGCCGTCTGACACTACTTATCATTAGTATAGTGCTACAAGGCATATGCAGAGCTGTACAGACACATATAAAAAACAGTCTCTGTTCATCAGAGTTTATAATCTAGTCAGGACAGACTACACAACAGCTGAGGACAAGGATATATCTAGGGGAATGATAAGGAAACACATAGGCGACTAACCAGATCAGGATCCAAAGGCAGCCTTGAAGAGGTTACTTTTAAGCCTGGATTTGAAAAGAGTCAGAGATGAAGCCTGACATACAGATTCAGGTAGTTTATTTTAAGCATATGTAACAGCAATGTGTAAGGATCGAAGTCTGGAGTTGGCAGTAGAAGAGAAAGGCACATATAGACGAGATCAGTCAGAAGAGTGGAGTTCCTGAGGAGGGTGTAGGGAAAGATAAGAGAAGAAAGGTAGAGAGGAACAGTAGAATGAGTGCACTTATAGGTCAGTAGGAGAAGTTTGAACTGGATATGGAAACAAATAGAGAGCCAGTGAAGCGACTTGAGAAGAGGGGTTAACCCTGGGAGTACTGATGGGGTCAAAAGTGACCCCATTGCAAGTTTCACAACGCGTATCTCGGAAACTAGTTGTTCAAGAATGCAATATTTTTATGACTTTTCACATGTCAATATTCTCTTTATATTGCGCCATGAGAGGAATAATTTTCATCCGCTAGGTGACGCTAGTGATGAATTGCAGAACAGAGTACTAGTGGGGTCATTTTTGACCCCAGTTGCTTACATCCGGTTTGGATCGTGATACAATTTGCAGTTTTGTGAATTTTTTGTTCTGACAAAGGTATTTATCACTAATTATGTATCATTTATTTTTTGTACTCTTATTTTATGAAAATTATACATTTTCTGTAATTGATATCATATGTTCTCTCATTATTTCCGATGAAATCTAAAGGCTTTCAGCTCATTCATCACGATTATTGTACACCTATAGTAAAACTGCTTTGCATTTTATTCAACTTTATCTTTGTTTATTTATTTTAGGTTATTGTTTATGATGTCAAAACGAAAGTGGCTTGCTGAATATGCTGCATCATCAGACGACTCAGAGCCGTCACTGTCAGCATCTCGTTGCAATATTTCTCTTACTTGGGCAGCTCCACTGGCTCCCCATGCATGGAAGGCTCGTTTTCAAGACATTACTGCTGACTTTCAAGGCCATCAACCGTCTTTCATCCTCCTCACTAACAGAGCTCATTCACACCATTCCACCTACCAGATCCAGAAGACCAACAGCAATAAACACACTAATAATTCCGAAAGCATTAACAAAAAGCACCCAGACAACGGCAAACAGGGCATTCAGATTTTACACCCCAAGATGTTGGAACGCACTACCAGCAGACATTCGTGCAATCACTGACCTAACCCAGTTCAGGAAAGCACTCAAATATCACCTGTTCCTCAAATACTACCCACCCAGCAATACGCCAAGCCGAATCCACCAACAAAAGTAGTTACACCATCATTACCAATTAGCCTCATCAACTTTCTCGGCGCGATATCTAGAATCATTGTGCATTATCATGGTGACTGTATGTAAATAATTTTTGTAAATAGTTTCCCTATGTTACCCAAGTTTGTACACCTGTTCTCTGTAAACACAGAATAGCTTGTTGCTCTATGATTTTGTTTCATGTGAACCGCGCTGATACCGAATAGCGCGGTATATAAAATACTGTAATAAATAATAAATAATAAAACGGAACAGAATCAGGGTGAAAGGGTTGTGCTGCAACTCACTGAAGGATTGATGCGATCTGGCAGAAATGTTACTGTTGACAATTTCTTCTGCAGTTTATCCCTGTCACAGAAATTGCTAGAAAAACAAATGACACTTTTGGGGACAATTTGAAAGAACAGAAAAGAATTACCTCTAGAATTTGTAACAGCAAAGGGCAGAGAGGTATTCACTTCACTGTTTTCCTTTCGCGATGACGCCACTCTGGTTTCCTATTGACCGAAGAAAGGAAAAGTGGTTGTTCTTCTGAGCAGTTTGTATGATCAAGAAGAAGTAGATAACACATGTCCAGACAAAAAGCCACGTATGATCTTGGACTATAATTCTAGTAAAGGTGGAGTAGATACAGCAGATAAAATGTTGCGCACGTATACCACAAAATGAATGACAAGACACTGGCCAGTGACAATCTTCTACAACATGTTGGACATCAGTGTTTTAAACGCCTTCATTGTTTGGATGTCACTAAATCCAGAATGGCAGTCCAAGTCAAAGCACAGATGTTGTCTATTCCTCTTGGAATTAGGAAAGCAGCTGCTTCAGAGTAATTGCAGCGAGACTTCTTCCAGCATTGAAGAAGTCACTGATACTGTTTGTAATGTTGGGATCCCAAAGAAAAAGGCAAGGTGTCACTGCTGTTCCAGAGAAAAAGACAAGAAAAGCAACATAGTTTGTACCTCCTGCAAGTGCAATGTTTGCAAAGAACATTCAGAAATTGTCTGTGTCTCATGCAAATGACTGTAGTACTTTACTGTGTTCATCAAATGCATGCAAAAACTGCTTTCATCGCAACTCTTCTTCATGTAATTTTATGATAAAGCATTAAATTTCAAACCATTTAACCTTCATATAATAAATAATTAATTCGGAATAATATTTTGTCTGTTTAGTTTAAATTTTTCATGGTTAACATTTAAAATTTGTCGTGGGGTCATTTATGACCCCAACGGTATTCAGTGTGTGCAAAAAATCTCGGTAATTCCAGGGTTAAATGAGCATATTGAGGCTGGCGGAAGATTAGCTGTGCAGCTGAGTTTGAACAGATTTAAGGGTAGAGAGATGATTCAGAGGGAGACCAGAAATTAGGAGGTTGCAATAGTCTAGACGTGACGTGACTAAAGAGTGGATAAGCGTCTTAGTAGTGTGTGTAGAAAGAAAGAGACAAATTTTGCCAATTTTATAGAGAAAGAAGCAACAGATTTTATCTGTCTGTTGAATGTGTGCAGAGAGAGAGTAGAGTCGAAGATGACTCCAAGGTTGCGAGCTGAGGAAACAAGAAGGAGTGTAGTGTTATCCACAGAGAGAAAGGAGGATGGAGTGAGGTGGGTTTAGGGGGAAGGATAAGGAGCTCAGTTTTGGCCATGTTCATTTTCAGATGGCAATGAGGCATCCAGGCAGCAATGTTGGAAAAGCAGTCAGAGATCTGGGCCTGGATTCCTGGAAAGATTTCAGGCACAGAAAAATAGATCTGAGAGTTGTCAGTATAAAAGATGGTACTGAAAACCATGAGAGGAAATAAGTGCACCAAAAGTGTAGAGAGAGAAAAGGAGAGGACCCAAGGCAGAGCCCTGAAGTATCCCAACTGAAAGTGGGATGGTGGTACAAGAGGAACCATCAGAACAGACAGTAAAATTGCAATGGGAGAGATAAGAAGAAAACCAAGGCAGAATAAACTCCCTAAATCCAAGTGAGGGCAGAGTATTGAGAAGGTGGTGATCAACAGTGTCAAAGGCAGCAGAAAGGTCAAGAAGAATAAGAACTAAGAAGAGGCCTTTGGATTTGGTGAGGAACAAGTCACTGGAAACTTTGGCAAGAGCCATTTCTGTGGAATGTAGAGAATGAAAGCCAGAAGGTCTTGAGAGGAAAGAATCAAGGCAGCAGTGGTGAACTGCTCATTCAAGTAGTTTTGAAGCAAAGGTAAGAGAGAGATAGGTCAATAACTGGAAGACAAGTAGAAGAATGTCCCAGTTCTTCCCATCCTCCTGCACAAACATTTTTAGCATCTGTTTCAGAGTTCTATTGAATCACTCAACGAGACCATTTGTCTGTGATTGCAGTGTCTTGACCTTCACCAAGGCACACACGTGCTTCATCACCTTGGATACAAAGGGGGTTCCTTGATCTGTGATGATCCCATTGGATAGTCCTACCAACGAGAATACATCCCAGAGGGCATTCACAATCATAGTAGTCTTCATATTCCTTAGAGCAATGGCCTCTGGGTAGTGGGTAGCATAGTCTAGAATGATTACAATATACTTGTTGCCTCGGCAGTTTGCTCCAAAGGACCTACCAGGTCTTTTGAATGGAGTTTCAATAATAGGCATAGACACTAGAGGGGCAGGTCGGACTCTAGCAAGGTTATGAAGTTGGCAGGTGGGGATGACTGGCAATATAACTGGACCTGTTTATAGAATCTGAGCCAGCAAAATTGGACTAAAACACACTCTAGTGTTTTCTACACCTCTTGGTGTCCTCCTAATAAGTAGCTATGAGCCAACAATAACACCTGCTGATGATAGTTCCACAGCCCTATCTGTTCTACCTCTTCCCCCTTTAGGGCCCCGTCAGCCACTCTTTACAATAAATCTCCCTTTAGCATAAAATTACTACTACTACTATTGAACATTTGTATAGTGCTACAAGGCATATGCAGTGCTGCACAGACACATTCAAAAGACAGTCCTTGCTCATCAGAGCTTACAATATAGTTGACAGACAACACAGTAGCTCTAGACATGGGATACCTCTAGGAGGAATGATAAGGGAACATAAAGGAGATCAGGTGAGTCAAGATCTGAAAGCACAGTGAAGAGGTGAGTGTTGAGCCTGGATTTGAAAAGAGTCAGAAAAGGAGCCTGACATACATACTCAGGTAGTTTGCTCCAGGCAAATGGAGCAGCAAGGTGAAATGAGCAAAATCTGGAGCTAGCAATAGAAAAGAAAGGCACAGATAGAAGCAATTTACCAGAAGAGCGGAGTTCCCAAGGAAGAGTGTAGGGAAAAATAAGAGAGGAAAGGTAGTGAGGAGCTACAGAGTGAATGCATTTATAGGTCAGGAGGAGAAGTTTGAACTGGATGTAGAAATGGATAGGGAACCAATGAAGTGACTTGAGAAGAGGGGCAATATGAACAAGATGAGGCTGGTGGAAGATTAGCCACACAGCAGAGTGTTGAACAGATTGAAGGGGAGAGAGATGATTCAGAGGGAGACCAGCAAGGAGTAGGTTAAAATGGTTTAGAAGGGAGGTGACTAAGGAGTGGATAAGTGTCTAAGTAGTGTGTTCAAAAAGGAATGGATGAAGTTTGTTGGTGATGTAGAGAAAGAAACACAGGTTTTAGCTAACAGTTGAATTTATGTGGTGAAGGAGAGAGAGGTCAAAGACGACCCCAAGGTTGTGATCTGAGGAAATGGAGGAGTAAAGAGTTATCCCCAGAGATTGAGAAATGAGGAAGGGGAGAGGAGGGTTGGGGGGGGGGGAAATAAGCAGCTCGGTTTTGGCCATATTCTATTTCAAGTGGCGGTGAGACATCCAAACAATAATGTCAGAAAGGCAGGCAGAGATTCTGGCCTGGATTGCCAGAGAGATTTCAGGTGTAGAGTACTTTATATGATGTTCCTTGTAAATAAGTTCTGTTTTATTGCAATGTTCCATGTAAAACAAACTTGATTTGTTTATTGTTGTTAACTGTAAACCGCAACTGAACTCTTGGAAGATGCGGTATATAAATGTGAATAAAATAAAAATAAAATAAAATAAAATAAATCTGGGAGTCATCAGCATAAAGATGGTACTGAAAGCCATGGGAAGAGATGAGTGCAGCAAGGGACTGGTTATAGAGAGAGAAAAGGAGTAGACCGAAGACAGGTCCTTGGGGTACACCAACTGAGAGTGGGATAGCTGTAGAAGAGGATCCACCAGAACAACACTGAAAGAGTGGTGGGACAGATAAAAAGAGAACCAGAATAGCACAGAGCCCATAAAAACAAGTGAGTACAAGGTATCAAGGTATCAAAGAGTTAACAGTGTCAAAAGCAGCAGAAAGGTCAAGAAGGATGAGGATTAAGTAAAAGTCTTAGATTTTGACAGAAACAGGTCACTGGAGACTGGCAAGAAGTGGTAGAAAGTAAAGGACGAAAGCCAGATTGCAGAGGATCCAAAAGGGCTTGAGAGGAGAGAAAGTCAAGGCAATGGTGGTGAACTGCACATTTAAGTAGTTTAGAAATGAAGTAGAGGAGGGAAATGGGTCGATAGTGAGAACAACACATACACTAGGGTCTAATGAGGGTTTCTTTAGGAGAAGATTGACCACAGCATGATCAAAGTCTGCAGGAAAAGATGCAATAGTGACCATTAAGTTGAGAATATGAGAGAGAGAAGGGACTACAGTGGAGGATATGGAGCTAAGGAGACAGATGGGAATAGGATCAGAGGAGCAGATAGTGAGTTTGGATGAGGAAAAAAGGGAACATAAGAACATAAGATATGCCATACTGGGTCAGACCAAGGTCCATCAAGCCCAGTATCCTGTTTCCAACAGTGGCCAATCTAGGTCATACGTACCTAGCAGTTTCCCCAAAAGACACAGGTTCAACAATGCTTGTACTGGGTCAAGCATTGATATCCTGGGTCCCTTCTTAATAATGGTTTATGGACCTTTCCTCCAGGAACTTGTCCAAACCTTTTTTAAACCCAGCTACACTAACAGTCTTTACTACATCGTCCAGTGACAAATTCCAGAGTTTGATTACCCGTTGAGTGAAAAAATATTTTCTTTTATTAGTCTAAAATAGTTTACCCTGTAGCTTCATTGCATGTCTCCTAGTCTTTCTATATTCTGATAATGTAAATAATCGATCTACGTTTACCCATTCCACTCCGTTCATTAATTTATAGACTTCTATCATATCTCCCCTCTGCCGTCTCTTTTCCAGGTTAAAGAGCCCTAACCTTTTTAGCCTTTCTTCATAGGAGTATCCTTCCAGGGAGATTTATTGTAAAGAGTGGTTGACGGGGCCCTAGAGGAGGAAGAGGTAGAACAACTGATAGGGCTGGGGAACTATCATCAGCAGGTGTTATTGCTGGCTCATAGCTACTTATTAGGAGGACACCTGGAGGTGTAGAAAATACTAGAGTGTGTTTTAGCCCAATTTTACTGGCTCAGATTCCTCCGCAAAGATCATAGAAAAATAAGAAAGGGTAGCAGAGGTAGGGGTGGAAGGTTGAGAGTGAAGAAGGGGAGGAGGGGAGTAGCTGACCTTGTGGGGAACTGGAGTGTGATCTTGTGGATTTTGTCATGGACGTAGTCAGCCAGGGTTTGCACAGAAAGGGAGAGAGGGGTCAGAGGTGGAGGCACCTTGAGGAGAGAGTTGAGAGCTGTAAAGAGATGGTGAGGGTCAGAGGCAAGAAAGTTAGTCAGATGGACATAATAATCTTGTTTGGCGAGAGCTATGGCTACCTGGAAAGAGACAAGCATGAATTTGAAGTGTAGAAAGTCCAGAAGGTCAGAAGAGTGCATGATTTGAGCCAAGCATGCTCAGCTGAGTGGGCACAGGAAGTAGACAGCAGATAGTTGAAGACAGCCAGGGTTGAAGTATGCCTCAGAGGACATGGCATGGATGGAGCAAGAGCATCAAGAGCAGAGGAGAGTGCAAAGTTATAGGAAGCTACTGCCTCATCCACAGCCTCATATGACATAGTGGAAGAAAGAGGTGATGAGACAGTGGAGGAGAGAGCATGAAGATTTCTAAAGACGTTGGAGGAGACAGGGTGAGGTTGAGTCAGTGAGTGATGAAGAGTGAAGCTTAGCAGGTGATGGTCTAATAAGGGAAGAAGTGAGGTACAGTAGTTGAAGGTAAGCAAGAAGAGAAGAATACAAGATTGAGGCAGTGGCCTTGCTGGTGAGTAGGAGCAGTAGAGCAAAGCTGGAGGTTGAATGATGAGGTAAGGGAGAGGAGCTATAAACCATAAGGGTCAGAGGGGTTATCAACATGAATGTTAAGCTCTCTGAGAATAAGGGAGAGGGAAGATGAATCCAGAAAGAAGGGAAGCCACGTGAAAGTCAGAGAGGTGGACTTGTCAGGGGCTTGATAAATAATAGCTAATCGGAGAGGTAGTGGAGTAAAAAGCCAGGTGAAGTGGACTTCAAAGGAGGGAAAGGAGTGAGATTGAGGCAGAAGGAGGGGTTGAAATTGACAGGAAGGAAAGAGTATGAGCTCAACACCACCACCATGGCCAGTGGGATAACGTATGTGGGAAAATTGATAGCTGCTATGACAGAGAGCAGTGACTGAAGCTGAGACCTTGGGAGTATCCAGGTCTCAGAGCAAAGAGATGAAGGGCATTAGAGATAAAGAGATCATGAAAAAAGGCAAGTTTATTTGAGATGGAGTGTGCTTTCGAAAAGGCACATGATAAAGGAAGAGAGGAGGGGGAAAGGAGAGGGATATGAATAAGATTTGAGTTTTTGAATGAGGATCTGTTCTAGGAGTGTGACAAAAGTCTAGAGGGGGCCAGGGTTGGGGTTATCTCCAGAAGAGAGAAGGAGAAGGAGTAGAAGAGTGTGGGGCAGAGAGGAGACAGCATGGCAGTAACGAGGGTGAGGTTGTTTCAGAGAGAGAGGAGATGGCTGAATGAGAGGGAGAAAGTGGTGAAACTCAAGAGCTGAGGAGCAGGTAGATAACAAGATGGTGGGGGAAGTGAGGATGGTAAAGGGGAAATAAGGGGGAGGGGATTAAAGGTGGTAGGAGGGAAGACAATTAGGGGAATATGAGTAATAGGAAGAGAAAGTATTGAGGAGCCATAAAGAGAGAGATGGAAAGAAGCACAGAAGTCAGAAGAAATAAAAGGTTAGGTGGTAGAAATTGCAGGGGATAAGGTGCACCATCGTAATGAGCACAGGGTATAAGAGACTATAAGCCAGGGGTGGGTCGGCTGTGAGGAGGGAGGGTGGGATAATAAGGAAGAGGAGAGAGACACACACACACAGCTGAAAACAGAGAGGGAGAGCTGAACAAGATCACAAATAAAAATTCTGAAAAGTAAGGCACTCTAATAATGATAAGATAAATAAATATAGAATATATACATGCAGACAGACCTTACAAGCAAGCTGTTAAAAAGTCAGACCCTAGCCAGAAGCTAGCAGAAGAGCCTGTAATAGAAATAGGGAAAGGTTTTTGCAGGGCACTCTCCATTAGCTACTGGAACCCCATCCACCTCCAAAACCACTCTTGGGGGGGCGGAGCCTAGCGGAGGAGCGAGATGGACGCATAAGTGCTCAGCTCCTGCGGACCCACTGAAATATCCCTGATTTAACTGTCATAGCCCTGATATTTTGGGGTGTTTTCCCTTCTCTGGGCTGTGTCTGTGGGGAACCCAAAGGATGGCGGCAGGGAAGCAGTCCAAACTAGATTTTGCATCGAGCAGGAGCGCGGGCTCCAAACGGGCCAAGCAGGATCCCCCTTCCCCCGTTAAAATGGCGCCCGGGCAAGATGCCGACGACGGGAGAAATGAAATATTGGCCGAACTTCGGGCGATGAGAGCGATGATATCAGCAAACGGAGATGCCTTGATGCAGATGCAGGCGGATATGCAGGAGTTTAAGGAGAGAACGCAGGGGCTTGCAACGCATTTAGACAAGATTGATGGCGTGGTGCTCGCGCACGAGGATCGCTTGCAGAAGCTGACCAGGGCCCTGAAAAAGGTAAATCTGCTAGAGACGCACTTTGAAGATTTATCGAACAGGTCCCGCAGAAATAATATCAGACTTGTTGGAGTCCCTGAGGGAGCGGAAGGATCGGATACAATTGGTTTCGTTGAAAAAGTTCTGCCTTATCTGCTTAAAATTAAGTTCAGTAAACCGCTGGAAGTGGAGCGGGCGCACCGTATACCCACGCACACGGGCGGTCGCAGCTTGAGGCCCAGACCCCTAATCTTTTGTCTCCTAAGGCACCAGCAAGCCATGCAAATTATGTCTGCGGCGAGGGCGATGTCGTCGGTGTCTTTTGAGGGGCACAGAATCTCTTTCTTCCCAGACCTATGTAAGGCAACGATGGATAAAAGAAAGAAGTTTTTGGATCTGCGTCCTCGCCTTCAACAATTACAAGCGAAGTATGGCCTGTTCTACCCAGCGCGCTTCAAAGTGACTATGGACAATCAGACAAAGTCATTTGAGGACCCTGAGGGGCTTCTGCATTTCATTGAAGAGCAAGAAGCGCTGAAAATGCATACGGAAAGTGGCTCCTAGCTCCTGCTATAGAAGGACTCTCTTTCTCACTCTGTATAAGTAACCTTGTTTAGTTCTATCTGGTGTGACATTTGGCTTGGCTGCACCTTGGGGTAGTACTCGTGTTTTGGTGTGCATGCTGGCGCTTGAGGCCCCTATGGGGGGGGAGGGGGGTACAACAATTGCAATGCTGTAATAATTACAATTAATATAGTTCTGTTTATGCCTTGAAATAACAGACCCTATGTAGGTACTTGGCTTTCACAGGATGGTACCCTCTTTGGGATGTGTCCCCTTCTCCCTTACTCGTGGTAGCGGGGTGTTTCTGGTATTGGGTCTTGCAGTTGCTGCTGTGTCTCTCTCTTGCATCCTATGCTGTCTCACCCACTATTGCTGTTCCTTTTTGGGGGAGAGAGGTCGAGGCGCTGCAGACAAGTAGGGGCTTTTCCTTTTTTTTCTGGGGGTAATGCACAGGTATACAGGCTGCATGTGATCGTGACCATGGAGAGGTTGGTATATCATAATCAGTACTCTGATGTCGACACTTCCCTTTAGAATCCTGTCTCTGAATGTGAAGGGTATCCAGCACCTGGCCAAAAGAAGGAAGATATTGGTCTATGCTCAGAAGCAGTGTCCTCCTTCAAGAAACTCACCTATCCTCTAAGGAGTCTCTGAAGTTGGGCTCCAATCAATTTAAGCTAGTTGCCCACTCCCCTGCGGTAGGAAAGAAAAATGGGGTTGCAGTATTAGTCCGAGGAAAGATTCCTTTTCAGATCTTATCCACCAGAGCTGATAAGGAGGGGCGTTGGGTCAAAGTGCATGTATCTTTGGGAGCCAAGCACTTGGTTATTGTTAATATCTACGGCCCTAATGGCGATCAACCTGCTTTCTTCCTCTCTCTAGCAGAAGCGATTCAGGAAGATGCTACTTATCCACTAATCTTTGGAGGTGACTTCAATCTGGTTCTGGATCCCCTATTGGATTGCAACCCCAGCCGCACAAGAAGCGGTAGAGCGCAGATAACGCTTCGGTCACTCATGCAAGAGCTCGGGCTTGTGGACGCTTGGAGAATCCTGTTCCCGAAGGAAAGGGATTATACGTTCTTTTCCTATCCACATGGCTCGTACTCCAGGATCGATTTCTTTTTGGTCTCCAGATCGTTGATCCCAGAAGTTTGCGGAGCCAGCATTCTTAGCACTCATATCTCTGACCATGCGGCAATAACATTGGAACTCAACCCTGAAGAAGCCCTGTCCAGACAGCAGGTTTGGTCCTTCAACAGAACCCTGCTTGGGGATGTGGATTTCCAGGCCACCATGAGACAAGCTATAGAGGAGTACTTTGCTTGTAACAAGCAAGAGAACTCTCCCAATTGGGCATGGTGGGAAGCTTTCAAAGCCTCTATTAGAGCAAGAATAACCAGTTTTAGCATAGCCAAAGCTAAGAAGGCTCGAGTGCAGCTCCAAGATCTTGACCAATGGATTAGAGCAGGTGAAAGATTGTTACAACGACGCTCAGATGCCAGCATTCTGAGTCACCTACAAAAGCTACGATATCAATACAACATGATACTGAGCACAGAAGTGGAGAAGAGCCTGTTCGAGAGCCGAGTTCGGTACCACGTAGATAATAACAAGGCGGGCAAGTTGCTGGCTGCCAGGCTGAAGGCCCCTCAAAACAGGTCGCATATAACTCATATCATGGATGCGCAGATGAACCCTCTGACTGCTGACTCTGAAATTGCAACCGCATTCCGGACATTTTATGAGCAACTATACACCTCAGAGGTGCAGTTTGATATTCAGGCCTGTGAAGACCTGTTAGCCAAGGCTGAGCGGCCTACCCTATAGGCGCAGCAGAAATCGACCCTGGGGGAGCCCCTGACTACCGGCGAACTACGGGAGGCATTGACTGCTATGCAGACTGGCAAGGCTGCTGGCCCCGATGGGATACCGGCCGAATTCTATAGAACGTTTGCGGACGAGCTACTCCCACAGCTACTAAAATATTATGTCACATTTCTTTCTCCTGCTCAACGGACCGGGGCTTTTGCTGAAGCAACCATTGTAGTACTTGAAAAGCCGGGGAAGGACTCAACTGTCGTTGGGAATTATCGGCCCATCTCTCTTCTCAACGCTGACTACAAGTTGTTCTCCAGCGCACTGGCTAGGCGATTGAATAGAGTGCTGCATCTGTTAATCCACCCTGACCAATGTGGATTTGTATCAGGACGGTCTACAGCGGACAATGGCCGCCTCTTGTGTGATGTTTTCGAAAGGACCCAGAACATTGCTGATCCTGTAGTGGGCCTCTCCATAGACGCGGAAAAGGCCTTTGACAGGCTCGAGTGGCCTTTTCTGTACCATGTCCTAGAATGGTTTGGACTGCCCAGTGAGTTCATCGCCATGGTACGGATCCTGTATGATAGTCCCACCGTGCGAATCCTGGCCAATGGTACCCTCTCCCAGCCCTTTCCTCTATGGCGTGGCACGAGACAGGGGTATGCTCTCTCTCCACTGCTGTTCAATCTTGCTTTGGAGCCTCTGGCCTTGTTAATCCGTCAGTCTGCAGAGATTCATGGTGTTGTGGTTGCTGATCTTCATGTTAAACTGTCAGCTTATGCAGACGACCTATTGGTCTTCCTCCAGCCAGATTCAATACCGCTACTTTTGCACCTGATCTCCCTATACTCTCAGTTATCTGGGTACAAAGTGAACTGGGCGAAATCTGTGGCTTTCCCGATGAACAAGTGGGCGAGCCCCTCTCTGGTGGATAAGTACCTTTTCCATTGGGAACCTGCTGTTGTAAAATACTTGGGAGTATTGTACGCTGCTTCTATTGAAGAAACTGTGCATTTGAATGCTGAAACGTTAGTGGATATAGCCCGCTCTTACACTCTGTCATGGTCCCCGCTTCATCTCACGTGGTGGGGCCGGATGGAAGCTATCAAAATGACCTTGGTGCCTAAGATAAATTATATTCTGAGTATGCTCCCTGTTTTGTTTTCCCCTGCAGTATACAAGGCTTTGGAGCGGATCATGAGTGTCTTCCTTTGGGCTGGGAAAACTCCCAGAATCGTGCTAAAAAAATTAAAAGCCGCCAAGACAGCTGCTGGAATTTATTTTCCTGATTTTTTGTGGTATCATAAAGCCTTTCTGTTGAAGCAGGGATCAGTATGGGCATTGAGTGAAACACTGGAGAGTAAGCCCACATGGCTCCAGCTGGAGGAACGGCTAGTTGCCCCCTGCCCCATCAAGCTACTTATGGGGATGGCTCATCCAGAGGCCTCTGGCATTGGGAGAATGATAACCTCAACTCAAACGGCGTTCCGGTCGTTCCTCCCTATTATTGCACAACGCAATCCACCCTCAAGATCAGTGCCCATCTGGCTCAACCCAGACTTCAAGATAAACAAAAGGGTATGTTGTTGGGCGAACTGGCAAAGATTAGGCGTGTGGACTGTTGGGCAGCTGATGGAAAATGCGACCTGGAAGCCTTTTCACACTCTTCAGCAAGAATTTGGCTTACCCCCTACCTGCTACTATCAGTGGCTGCAGCTACGGCATTGTATTGGCAAGGCGCTGCCGTCCTTAGTAAGATTGACCTGCTCCTGGGGATTACAGAGTGTGGTTGAAGAAATTAATGCTACGAAAGGTGCCGCTTCACGCTTTTACGCTATGTTTGTGGATCATTTCACCCCAATTAATCTTGGACTCCGTCGCATTTGGGAAGAAGAGACGCAACTTACGCTTTCGCCGGCGGATTGGAAGAAATTCTGGAGATCATCGGTTCGAGCATCGAAGTCTGCGGCTCTTGCTCAGTCGATGTTCTTCCTGGCGCACAGGGCTTTCATCACTCCTAATACCCTGAGTAAGTGGAATAAGAATGAAAACAAGTGGTGCTGGACCTGTCATGCAGCGGTGGGTACGTTAAGGCATATGTTGATGGAATGCCTTCTCATTCAGAGGTTTTGGTCGAAGGTATGGAACCGGATTCAACGTGTATTAAAATTCAGGGCTGACTTGTCCTGGCAAATAATTGTTTTTCGGAACACCGTAAGGATCCAAGAGCTGGACGAACGCAACTATTTTCTTCTCAACTTCATGATGATGGTAGCATTAAAGCTTATTCTAACCCGCTGGAAAAACCCCTCCAAACCTACCTATCAAGAATGGTGGAATCAGCTGTGTCTGTTTGCCAAGTACGAGAAAGCCTCTGACAGAATCCTGTGCATGAAGGGAAGGGCACCTAACCTCTCCAAATGGTCGGCCTTAGATCTTTTTACCTGTGCTACTTGACAATACTGTACATCTCTCTCTGTTGAGCGATATCAGCTGTACAGTAGTCATATAAGCTTTAGGTCCCGGGCTGTTCCCTCTGCTTTTCCATTTTCCTATGTAGTCTGCAGCGCCTCCGGGGGGGGGGGGGGAGGGTTGGGGCTTTCTTTTTCCTTTTTTTTTCTTTCTTTTCTTTCCTCAATTGTTCTTGATTATGCTGTATGTCCCCTTAGTGATGGGGATGTTATTTTTGCTGTAGATCATTGTTCTTATGGGTGTGTAGAATATCGGGTATGGAAATGGGCACATCATGTTGCTTGGGTATCTCCCGAGCTCTGTTATGTTTTGCTTGAAGCATTGTATGCCTACCTTGTGTTTCTTTGTGGTGCATTAAGATATACTCAATAAAAATATTAAAAAAAAAAAACCACTCTTGGACATATTTAAGGGACTCATCCTCTTGTTGGGCTCTCCTGAAACTCACTGGGGTTTCCCCCAGTCCCCACTCTGGAAAGGGGACAATTGTATTTGGGTCATTACCACTGAGCACTGAGCTATTCTTAGGGGGTTCTTCCCTATGTTCCCCTTCCCAAGATCCCTCCCCCATTGCCGCCTCCCGATCCTGTTGGTAGCATAGCTTTTCCCGTTGATGCTGATTCAGGCTTGGAATTTTTGACATATAGCTCCAGGTCTTCCAGGGGGAAGATCTCTGGGAAATCTTCCTGGCTCTACTTAGCAAAGCCATCAGTTAGTCGGGCCCATATCACTCTGAGGTTTAGGTAATCTTGGCCTATCACCACTGGATATGGGAGCCAGGGCAGCACCATGATCTCAAACCTGGCTTGTCTGGTTGGGGTCTTCAGTAAAGCCTGTGCTGTTGGATACTACCTCTGGTCTCCATGCACACATAGCATTACATAGTCAATTTGAAATCAAGTTACTGTTTCCCGGCATGCATTCCAGGAGTCTATCAAGGTCTGGAGGTGGGTCCCCTCAATCCCCACAGGAATCATAAAGTTCTCTGCCCCTGGGTGGGGACTGTCCATAAAAGTGCAGGTGTGAGGGGTGGTTAGGCTGACCTCCATGGGTTCTTCTGCTCCAAGAGGACACTCCTGAGCAAAGTGTCCCCAGGCTCCACATCTAAAACAGGTGAAGGGGTCAGAACATGGGAGCCAACATCCATTTGTATTTCCCCTTCCATCCTCCTGGGCAAACGGGTGACTTCTTCCCCTTCTCACTGTCCACTTCAGTCACCGACTGAGCTTCATGGTATCCCTTGGCTATTTCCAGTGCACTCTCCAGTGTAAGCTTGGGGTGCTGACATACCCACTTCTTCATCGGGGTGGTCAAAAACTTCAAAAACTGCACCAATAGCACAATCTTGGCTATCTTGGGCCCGGTCTTTCCCTCCAGTTGCAGCCACTTCCTTGCGAGGTCCTTCAACCGACAGAAGAACTTCCAAGGGCACTTTTTTATCTGGAGACCCCCATTCTGAATCACTGACAGTAGAAATGGATGTAGAAGACAGAAGTAGCAGATGGACTTGAGACCCTGGAAAGAGTTAAGAGAATATGCAGGAAACAGAGATGAGAACCAACAGAAAAATAAAATGGCAGACAAAGGAAAAAAAAAATATTTTCAATTTAGTGATTGCAAAGCCCAGCTTTTGTAATTTTCATATGCTTTATATGCATTTTTCCATTTCTCTGGTGTTGTGCTACATACAGAATGTAGCGTCCTCGGATTTGTTTAATTTTTGTCAATAATTTATATTTTTAGTTTGTGGTCACCTATGCTGTACTTTTGAAGTGGAGGAGTAGCCTAGTACTTAGAACAACCACTTAGTAGCCAAGAAATAAGGGTATGATTCCCACCAGCACTCCTTGTGACCTTGGGCAAGTCAACTTACCCTCCATTGTCTTGGAAGACAAGGCCTGGAAATCTATTTCCAGTCATACCTTGCCAAGAAAATCCAGAGGCTGCTGGGTCACCAGAAGTCAGATTTCATGGCACTTAAAAAAAAAAAATCCGTACTTGGTGAAAGTCTATCTACATTCTAAATATGTGGCTGAGACTAGGTATTCTGTTAGTATAGAGATTCGAATGTAGGAATCTGATCTGCTCAGTTTTCCCAGTAGGTGCATGAACGTTCTACGTTCCACAACAATTTTTTTGGTGCCACCCTTTTCTGATATGCTTCTTGTGTGAGTTTTGAAAGTTACTGTAGTACTGTTATGGAATGGTAGATTTGTTCTATGGGTTCTTTTTTTTTTTTAAACTTTTATTTTCATTTTGAAACAAACAAAAGTAACAACACACCAAAAGAAACAAATACACACATACGATAAAGAAAGCAACCCCAATTACCCCCCACCCCAATGCTTCTTCTCTAAGCTAATAAGAATCATCATATAAGCGCTTACATACAACAATTATTGTACATCAAACAAACAGAAGTAGAGTCTATGATACCGGATGAGCATGTGACAGAGATTAATACAGAATCAAACAGTCAACTGAGAGCATTGAATAGTTTGAACATAATCGTGGAGCGTCTTCTAGCAAGACCAATAGTGAGTGGTTTGAACGGAAGAGGCTAACATATAAGGTATTTGCACATATTTGCAATGAAGACAGATATGATTACCGTTCATTAGAGCTCGAAAAAGAGCTATTTTCCCAATATTTCGTGAGTGAGGAACCAGGAAATAGCGAGGCCCAACATAAAGGCTAAAAGGAAGTAAGCCAATTTAGGAAGAGAGGGGATCCCCGCAGCTGAGCGGAGCCCCACAATCTCCCCAAAGAGGGGTTCCGGAAAATATAAAATAGAATGAAGACGACCCCAGACCCGACTCCAGTAATACTGTGATGCGGGACAATCATACTTAACAGGAGTTTAGTAGACCAAAGGCCACATGGCATGTCCAGCATCAAGTGCTCTGGATGGCTTTCCAATTAGCTAACCTATCAGGAGTATATGTCCACTTGGAAGAGTAGTACGGAGGAGAGAAGAAAAAATCAGATCGAGATTGTGAGTGATGGGGGGGCTGAGAAAAGGTGAGCTCTAAGTCGGATGGGTAAAGCAGCTTCCATATATCTACTAACACAAAATCTTTCATCAGAGCTGGCAGGGTGTAGAGACTCTTGGGTGGACCACTCGTTCTAGGCAACAATCTATCTATCAAAGGATCAAATACTTGGTAAAAGTCACCACCGGGTAACAGTAACAGGGTCATCCACATTCGGAGCATAAATACAAATACAGTCAAACCTCGGTTTTCATGATTAATCCGTTCGAAAAAGTCTGACTAAAACCGAAACGTATGAAAACTGAAGCAATATTTCCCATAAGAAATAATGTAAATCCAATTAATCCGTTCCAGACACCCAAAAATATTCACAAAAAATACATTTTATAGAGAATAACTATATTTTTACATACAGAAAACAATGAGAAATAAATATAAATGACTAATGAAATGGATAAATGAACATTTAACATCACTGAAAGCAAGCTAAGTACAGTACTGTACAGTACAGTATGTTAACATCTGGCCTTAGCCACCCCTGACAAGCTGCTGTGCCCAGCTCTCTTCGGAATCACATTGAATTCAGTCCATTAAAATACCTTTACATTATCTGCTCAATGCTTCAGAATGGCAGAAAATCTTAATGATATAGCTTCAGACGTACCCTGCAAGAGAAAGAACTGCCTCCCACATTCATGCAACATCTCCTGCTTACGTTGACAGCTTTTCTTCCCTGCTACCGGGACAAAATCTCAGTCAAAAGACGTTGAAAACCGAAGCAATGCATGAAAACCGGGACAAAATCTCAGTCAGAAAAGACGTTGAAAACCGAAGCGTATGAAAACCGGGGCAAATGAAAACCGAGGTTTGACTGTACACGGAAATTCACTATCTCCAACCTTAAAATATACACAGGCCCAACTACCCTCCCCATCAAAGCTAGTATCCATTACAGTGGGTGGCAAAGATTTCTCAACCAAGATGGCTACCCCGCACCGCTTGGAAACAGCGGGAGAGTAGGCAGCCACCATATAAGGTGTGGCAGTGAGTTTTAGTGGTTCAACGAAGATGAAATGGGGTTCCGGAAGAAACACTACATCAGTATGGTCATGATTAAAATAACTAAGAACGGTCATTCTTTTGATTGGACCATTGATGCCTCTTCCGTTCAATGACAAGAGCTTACAGAAGGCCATACAACAAAGTCAAACATTCTGAGAAAGAAACATGATGGCGCACCGAGTTGCGCATTGTCCCTCATATCAACTATAAATGACTATACACACGATCTGATAAAAATAAACCAATAAAATCATGAAGCGCCCTATATAACAGGAGAAGCACCGAAGTGCCTTAGAGAAGAAGCAAAACCCCAGAAATTACTGGCGACCTGATGTCTGCGGGGTGAAACCCCAGAGAAGGCCTAATTGAGACAGATAAGCGGTATAGCTGTGCGTGCTCCGAATCCAACCGAGGTGCACATCATGGAGGAAAAGGAGACCGAGAAAGGTAGATATTTAAGAAAGAAAGGTCCAGGCAGTCTCTATTCCAGACAATGATCACCACGTCGGGTCATTCAAAATGACGGGCAGTTCCAGCGGAATCTATCCGAGTTGTTGACTTAGCGCATCTGGTCTGCCTCTTTGGAATCTAAAAATGTTGCTAGCAGAGCAGGATCTTCGAAGGTGCTAGTTTGGTTATGGAGAGTCACTCTGAGCTTCGCCGGATATAAGAGGCCAAAGCGAGCCTATAACTGTTGAAGTCTAGGTTGAAAAGCAAGGAGTCCCTTCCGCCGGTCAGCTGTGGCCTTTGCCAAGTCGGGGAAGAAAGAGACTTTATGATCTTCAAACTGCAGATGTTGAATCACCCGGGCAGCTTTGAAAATTTGCTCAACTTGCTGATACCTCAGTAATCGAAAGATAATGGGCCGGGGGGTCGTCCGATTAAGTGCGATGTTGGTGGGAGCACGATATGCGCGGTCAATTTCCAGAGCTCCGCAAAAGGTAATCTTCAGCAAGGAGGGGAGAGTTTTAACCAGAAATTCTCTGATATCTCCTGCTTCCGCACCCTCTGGTACTCCTATGAGCCTGACATTGTTGCGACGGGCTCGATTATTGCAATCCTCTAACTCTTTTTGAAGATTCTGTATCGGACGCTCAGCCTTGTCCAGGTTCACCAAGCGCACCGCGTGCGAATCGAGGACCCCCGCCATGTTGTCCAGCCGTAGTGAAAGACCTTCAAGCCGGTCCTGAAGCATACCGAAATCCTCTCGCATGGCTCGGAGCGCTTCTCCGTTGGACTGCACCAGTTCCTTCACACCACGTATTTCCTCCAAGATCTCCTGCTGCATTTCGGGGCTTACCCGAAGTGGAACCATCTTTGGTGGGGAAGACAACTCTGTTTTGGAGCGTTTTCCATGTGAAGAAGAGGGAGACCCGAAGTCTAAGCGCACTGGCTTGTGGGCCGCCATTCCCCCCAAGGCACCCCGGTAAGTTCGGAGTAAAATATTAAGTTTATGTAGATATTAAGTCAGGATTCTGAGTAGGCCCCTCGGGAGCTTCAGCACGAAGCGTCTACCCCGCTGGACATCAGGCTCCGCCCCCCCTGTTCTATGGGTTCTATACTTTGCGTTCTTGGTGTGTAGTCAACAATAGGGTCTTGGTGGTCAGTAGTGCAATATGGATTACCTTTGAAATTGGCAGTTCTGCATTCCTGATGCTGCCAGTGTGAAATTTAAAACATTTTGCCAGTTCACATTTATGGACATCTCTAATTTTAAGAGAACATCTCAGTTTAATTTTCTTTAGTAGCTTGATAACTTCACTGCTGATGATTTCTGGGCTTTTCCAGCTCTAGCATGGTACAACCCAGCCTAGGCACCATGATCTTGATTTCATGGCTACCAGGATTAGCTTCTCATTTTATATATTTCCTCCTCATCAATAAATTGGTCAAGGCACTGGCCAAATAATTTCGGCATGCAGATATTTATAATGGTTTGTTTTTTGTCGGTGTCTGACAGTGGTTTTAAGGGGGTTTTTTTTATTCATGATTGTTTTTATGTTTATTTAAATGTTGCATCTGTTTTAAATAAATTGTGTATTTGTATTTGGATGCCACCTAGGATTTTAGATGGGCTGCTTATAAAGTTTAAAATAAAGCTAATTAAATGAGGCCCAATGGCTATGTAAATATTTAAGTAAATGAGTTTCCACACATGGCCCCATATCACTCTCGGGCCGCCCCTGATCCAGATGGTGTAAAGAAGATGGTTCGTCACCATCCCGACTCTCCACAATCATATTAATAGAAACAATAGGTTTTGAATCCTGGTTTCACTGGTTCTAGCACACAACTCCATCCACGAGACTATTCCTAGACATCACTGGTCTTAAATACTCGTATTCCAAGGACATCTATGTAGACACCCTGCAGACATCCATATTTGGCACATCCATGTTTGTGAAATCATGTCTGAACTTGAATGTGCCCTGTGGTTTTTTCAAACTTTCTGGTTTGGAAGTCTCAGATTGCACTTAGATGTCATTTAAAAAATGTGCCTTTTATGTGTGTGACAGGATGTCCTCATTGCTTTTATTTCTGATCAAGGGCCAACTATTTTTGAAAGCCAAATGCTGCTGTCTTGCAGGAAAAATTGAACTGTCCTTTTAAAAGTGAGGGTCAATATACATAAACAAGGTTTCTGCATAAAGCTAAGCAGACAATTTATTATTCCTGATATTCAGTGTCTGTATCTATTTAGCTAAGACCAGTGAATGTGCATTCTTAAACATAGAATTTATCTGTTTAAAGTGGTCCACCTAAATGGATTAATTTATCCTGATAATGGCTAAATATTACCACTACATGCATAAATTGGAGTCTCACCCCTAGAACTTCTCTAGCCTCTTCTTTATGGAAATTAATACATTTTAGATGGACATGGAGTTGTCCATCCAAGCAACCAGGGTTCGATTCCCACTAGCACTCCTTGTGGCCTTGGGCAAGTCACTTAACCCTCCATTGCCTCGGAAGAAAGGCCTGGCAATCTACTTCCGGTGACACTGCCAAGAAATCCCAGGAGCTTCTGGGTCGCCAGGAGTCAGGACTGACTCGAAGGCACACATTGCATTGCATTGCATTGGAGTTGTCCATCACATAATTATTTCTGTTGCTATTTTACAAAAGCACTTATGTAGTCAGTATCCACAGCTGAACACATGTGCTTTTGAATACTTGCCAAGAGACTTTAAATATGAAAAGGGATATGCATGGCTAAAAAAAGTTTGTTTTGTGCTTAGTTAAAACAAATGTTTTTCCACTTTTTAGGCATTTTATTTTATATTTGATTTGTTTGTTTTAGGTACAAATTGCATACAAATAAGAACTTAAAAATGCATGCAAACAATTTTATGTGTATTAATTTGTAGAATACACACATACAATCTATTTGCATGCACTTGAAAATTTACACTACTAATCAAACTAAATATGCGCTCATAAATGCACATTCCTGGTAGTCTGTATTTTTAAATAACAGATAACATGTAATAGGGCATGACTGTTCTAGATAGGTTGCCATTTTTTCCATGAAGGGGAAACTAGTACTGAAATCAAACAGTGCGTGGGTGTCGGATAGACATTCAGGAGGTAAAGAAATGATGCATCTACGTAAGATAAATAGTTACTCATAAGCAGGTGCTTAAGCAGAGTTTAGGGTTCTAATGCATCTATGGTGATACCTCCACCTTCTTATTCCAAACATCTCTTCCCAGATAACAAAAAGAGAGAGAGATTCAGCATCAGTATCCAGAGAGTACCACAGCATACAGTATCTCCACAGACTGTCCTGGCACTCCCCGGAAAGTGCAGGGAATGGCCGTAGGCAGAGCAAGGATGGTATGGCTACTCTCTGGATAAGTACCAACCATATCCAGATAGTTTAGACCACCCAAAAAGCAGGCCTAAATTGCTATTTGAATTAGGTCAGCTGGAGCTATCCAGATAAGGTTGGTGCGTCTCCTGATATTGGCCGCACAATCTGAATATTCAGCAGTAGCCATTATCCCGAAACTACCACTGAATAGCAGATTTACATTTAAACATCGTGGCTAACTGCTGCAGTGTTTAACTATCAGTCCTTTTGAATATTAGACAGTATAAAACCCTTTTTTTATGACTGTCTGATTTGGGAGAACCGAAGCTTCTCACAATATTCCCATCCAGAGGCCAAAAGTCAAAAGCCATTTCCTTAACATTTTGGTTATTTTTTGTTCTTTTATCATCTACATTTTTCAAAGGACAACACCAATCAATACTATATAATCAGAGATAGCACAAACATGTAGCATGTTTCTTGTTAAAGTCTTTTGCTATTCAAACATTCGTAATGCAAAATAAAATTTATGGCAAAATCTTTGGAGGGTTGGAATATTGCAGGATTTTCAGCTATGCCCTTAAACTTACAGTTTAGAGGTCATACACTGAGCCTTAGTATCACATTTCTTGTAAAGCATACTGGAAGCTCCATAAATAAATTATATTGCATGTGTTTTTATATTTGTTTTCAGGGTCATGCAATTCTTTACTCAAGGAAATACCCTTGACCTCCTCTTTGCAGAGACTGATAAAATGATATGTTCTCTATCTCCCTCTGCTCAAAACTTGAAACCATTGAGCTTGACTTCTTTTGACAAAAGGATATTCCAGAAAGATATCCACTTTTTTCTCCTGCTTTTAATTTCTTTCTGTACTTTTACTCTCGTTCTATCTATCTTAATCATTCTTAAGACTCTATCCAGGGAAAACTCACCGATTATATTAAGGTAAATACTAAAAGGTTTGTACTCATAGAAATTTGCAAGTTCTTATTTGTTGATCTGCAGTGGCAAAGGCCAACGTAATGCATCTTCTGTAGTGATCTGAGAACCAGTCCATCAGATTAGTGAGCCATACTTCATTGATTTTTGATCATGAATAGCAATTGATTCTGTTCCTGGTAGCTTATTCAGTGAAGCTGGTCAAGGCCTCTAATCCTCTTAAGCAGCAGTCAAGAAACTGAGATAAAAAGCTCACAGTTCACCTTGGCTCAGAAAACAGTTTTGACAAATTAGGAAAGTTCATTTTTAGAGTACATCTGTGGCACTGCAAACGTTTCTTCTACATAATGTTTCTTTCTTATGTGCTAACATTATAGTAAAATAGATGACATTTCAGAGACATTAATCAGTTATATGGAGTGGAGGAGTAGCCTAGTTGTTAGAGCAACTGCCCAGAAAGAAGATCAAGGGTTCATTTCCCACTGGCACTCCTTGTGACTTTGGGCAAGTCACTTTACCCTCCATTGCCTCTGAAGAAAAGGCTGGCAATCTACTTCCAGTGATACATTGCCAAGAAAACCCAGAGGTAGCTGGGTCACTATGAGTCAACACTGACTTGATGGCACTTTAAAAAAAAAAAAAATAGTTATATAAATGACACACAGTGAAAAAAATGTGCAGCAACATAAATTTACTTTTACAATTTATGTCATGATTAAAATTAAATATAAACTGTGGGGCTGATTTTCAAAACCTTATCCAGATAGCCCATGAGAAGATATCTGGATAAGATTGTTGAAACAAATTCAGAGTCGCTAGAACATAAGAACTGCTATACTGGTTCAGACCAACGGCCTATCGAGCCCAGTATCCTGTTTCAAATAGTGGCCAATGCAGGTCACAAGTACATGGTATCTCCCAAAAGTAGACAGTTCCATGCTACTTATCTCCAGGGATAAGCAGTGATTTTCTCTCAGTCTACCTTAATAACGGTTTAGGGACTTTTTCTTAAGGAATTTGTCCAAATCTTTTTGAAACCCACCACACTTAAATGCTTTTACCACATCCTCCGGCAATGAGTTCCACAGCTTAATTATACGTTGAGAGAAAAATATTTTCTCTTATTTTGTTTTATTGAATTTTGAATAGAAGCAAGACCAAGCTTGTACAGAAAAGGGTTTTCACACAAAAAACATTAGGTCATTATAACAAGGAAATACCAATTAGTGAAAAAAAACTATAGTCCACAATATGGGAGGTGTTAGCAAAAGAGAAACATACGCAGGCAGAGTATTATAACCTGAGTACAACAAGGAAAACTTATCTGTGATATAAGAAAAGTGCCTTGAGGCCCCAAGGACCACATACTGTATACATAAGGTTATGCATCACTTACAGGTTCAGGATGTACAGGTAACCTGCATTGTTAAATCCCCTGGAATAAAGAAAACATATCTTACTGATATACAATCAAGCATTTACAGAGGAAACAAAGATGGAATGACGCCCCTAGCTGTGGAACCCCTGGTCTAAGCAACAACAATTTCTTACAATGTGTCTGTGTCTCCCTAGTAATATCTGGGAAGATGGAAATTTGGACCCCATAGAAAAGCACAGACACTTCATAAAAAACATTTGTAATATTCAGTCCCTATCAGCAGTAAGGGCACATGTAACTATTAAAGTAGCCGGCAAACACGATTCCTCAGTAGATACATTTAAAATGTCCAAAACATTTAATGCTCCTGAAACAGGTTCCACACTGGAACCCCCTTGAACCTTCTTTACCAATGACAAATAATATGCTTTAGATATTGGGGGGGGGGGGTAAGTTCAATGGGAACAAGCAGAATCTCAGTCAAATATTTTTTGAATAATTCCATGGCTGAAATCCCAGCCACCCTTGGAAAGTTCAACACCCGAAAATTAACTACCTGCATTGAATTCTCTAAAGCTTCCAACTTTAAGTTCATAGCAGTGTTATCTTTAACCAAGGTATCATTCATTCCGGACACAGATACCACCAATTTTCACACCTCTGTTGTCTTCATACAATCCTGCTTCTCTGATTTGTTCTGCATATAAATTAAACAGGTAGGGGGAAAGTATGCAGCCTTGTCTTACACCTTTGCTTATTTTAAACCATTCTGTTTCTCCTTGTTCCGTTTGAACTGTTGCTTCTTGATCAATGTACAGATTGTGCAAGAGAACGATCAGGTGTTCTGGTATACCCATGCTTCTTAATGTGGCCCAGAGTTTCTCATGGTTTACACAGTCAAAAGCTTTGCTATAGTCGATAAAGCACAAATAGATATCCTTTTGGTATTCTTTAGTCTTTTCAAGGATCCATCTCACATCCGCAATGATGTCTCTCATTCCTCGCCCTTTTCTGAACCCTGCTTGCACTTCAGGTAGTTCTTGTTCCAGGTATGATTGTAGTCTCTTTTGAATAATCTTCAGAAGAATCTTGCTGGCATGTGGGATCAGAGCGAATGTGCGATAATTTCCACAGTCAGTTGGATCACCTTTCTTTAGTATTGGTATAAACACAGATCTTTTCAGTCAGTTGGCCATGATGCTGTCTTCCATATTTCTTGGCAGAGCCTTGTAAGTACGGTAACAGCTGCATTAGATTGCTGTAATACTTCTATGGGAATGCAATCAATGCCTGGTGCTTTGTTCTTTGATAAGGCTTTCAATGCTGCTTCAACTTCTTCTTTCATCACCAATGGTTCCAGATCATAAGGTACAGGTTGAAACGGCTGTTGGTCCACTTGATCTTTATCATATAAAAACTCTGTATATTCCTTCCATATTTTCTTGATCTTCTCAGCATCATTCAACATAGAACCTTGAGCATCTTGTAACATTCCAATTCGAGGCTGGAACTTTTTCTTTAACTCTCGTAGCTTTAGGAAAGCCAATCTTGTTCTTCCTCTAATAGTTTCTGCTTCTATTTCCTTGCATGCGTCATTGTAGTACTTTTCCTTGTCCTGTCTTGCTGCACGTTGGAAATCTCTGTTGAGTCCTGTGATTGTCTTTCTTTCTCCTCTGGCTTTAGCTTCTCTGTGTTTCTGGGCAATTTTCAGAGTTTCTTCCGTCATCCATTTTGGCCGTTTTTTCTTTTTTACCTTTTGTAGAGACTTCTCGCTTTCTTCCAACACAACCTTCTTGATGTCATTCCATAACTCTTCTGGAACTCTATCATTTGTATCTAAAGCAGCAAATCGATTTTGCAGGCAGTCTTTAAATTCCAGTGGTATATTCTCAAGGTCATATTTTGATGCATTCATGAGTGGTTTGCTCTTTTTCAGCTTTTGCTTGAGTTTGCATACTAGTAGTTGATGATCTGTACCACAGTCAGCTCCAGGTTTTGTCTTTGTTGATGTTATAGAGCTTTTCCATCGTTGACTTCCACAGATGTAGTCAATTTGATTTTTATACAATCCATTGGATGAAGTCCATGTGTACAGTCGCCACTTGTGTTGCTGGAAGAAGGTGTTCGAGATGAATAGATCATTGGTCTTGCAGAATTCTATCAGTCTTTCTCCAGCTTCATTTCTGTTGCCAAGTCCATATTTTCCAACTACTTTGTCTTCTTCTTTGTTGCCAACCTTTGCGTTCCAATCACCCATGACTATCAGGATATCCTGTTTGCATGTTCTGTCAATTTCAGCTTGTACTTGTTCATAGAACTCTTCAATTTCATTCTCTTCTGCAGCTGTTGTTGGGGCATATACTTGAATTATAGTTGTGTTGATAGGCATTCCTCGTAGATGAATAGAGATTAAGCGTTCGCTGACTGCATTGTATTTCATTACAGTTCTTGCAAGTTTCTTCTTTATTATAAATGTAACACCATTTCTTCTTTGTCTTTCATTTCCAGCATAGTAGACCATGTGATCTTCTGATGCAAAGTGCCCGATGCCAGTCCATTTCAGTTCGCTGACACCCAACAGATCAAGTTGTACACGTTCCATTTCATTCTTGACCACCTCCAACTTCCCTTGGTTCATGCTTCGTACGTTCCATGTTCCAATGTGTAAGACATCTTTACAGCTTCTGACTCTCATTTCATGCGCAGCTACATCAGCAGTCAGACGTCCCGAGGGCTTTGATCCAACCACATCATAAATGCTGGCTTTACTCTGGAAAGTCTTCAGCTCTTCCCCAGTAGCTAGTTGAGTGCCTTCCAACCTGGGGGTCTCATCTTCCAGCACTACAGCACAATTTGTTTTGTTGTAACTGTCCATTGGGTTTTCATGGCAAGATACAGAAGTAGATTGCCGGGCCTTTCTTCTGCGCAGTTTAAGTTGAGTGTTGTTGCCATTGTCACAGAAATGTGATCCTCCGCTGTCAACACTATCCCATTCTGCTGCTGCCCAGATGGGTGGTTTGTCTGGTCTGGCATCTCAGCTGAGACCTGTCCATCTTGGGAGACCCTGCCAGTAGTTAAATTACCGATAGTTTAGCTCTCAGCATCACTGATGCACACAAGCCCTCACAGCACGACAAGCTGCAAACCAAGTGAGGGGGTAGAATTTCTATGGATATAAAAATGGGAAAGCAATGGCAGTGGAGGTGTCCTACTGAACACCTGACCAGAATGAATAAATGGATGATGAAATCCTCAAAGAAATCAGGGAAGCTAACAAAAGTTACAATACAATAATAATAATGGGTGATTTCAATTACCCCAGTATCAAATGGGTCAGTGTCATGGCAGGCATACTAGGGAGATAAAGTTTGTAGATGAAATAAACGACTGCTTCTTGGAGCACCTGGTTCATGAACCAAGAAGAGGGGAAGCCATTTTGGACCTTGTCCTTAGTGGTACACAAGATGTGGTGCAAGAGATAAGAGTGTTGGGGCTACTTGGCAATAGTGATGATAGCATGATCATGATTGATTTAATAAATGGAGGAAGGACGGCAAGGAAATTCACAGTACTACCTTTTAACTTTCAAAAGTGAGACTATGATAAAATGAGGAAAATAGTTAAGAAAAAACTAAAATGAGCAGTTGCAAAGGTTAAAGATTTACATCAAGCATGGGCATTGTTTAAAATACTATCATGGAAGCCCAGACCAGCTGTATTTCTCACTTTAAGAAAGGTGGAAGGAAGTCCAAAAAACTGCCAGCATGGTGTAAAGCTGAGGTCAGAGAGGCTGTTGTAGCCAATAAAAAATCTTTCCGGAAATGGAAAAAAGAGCCAAATGATGAAAACTGGAAACAACATAAGGACTGACAAAGAGAGAATTTGAGAAGAAGCTTGACGTGGAAGCAAAAAACGTGTGAGAGAATCAGTTGGACCATTAGATGATAGAGGAGTAAAAGGGGCACTAAGAAGGAACAAGGCCATAGTGGAGAGACTGAATGAATTATTTGCATCAGTCTTTACTGAAGAAGATGTAGGGAAGTTACCCATGACTGAAATGGTATTTAAAGGTGATGCCTGTGATAAGGAAGCTTATCATAGCTCAGGAAGGAGCTATAGAAAAGGTGAAGTGACTCTGAACAAGCAACCTGTCAGTTCTGGTAGAAATAAGAAAACAGAATTTTCCCATAAAAGACTACCAGTCCCAGAATGCACCAGGTTTCCAACAGCCATTAGAGGAGCTGAAGTGGGGAAACATGTGTTCAATCAGGAGGGCTATGAGGTAATCCCTAAGCACTCATCTCAAAGGGCAGGGCCTGATTCAGCACAGCTGCGCTGTGTTAGGGTGGAGCACTCATCTAGGCAGAATAAAGGTAGAGTTTATTCTACAGAGAATTATCCTCATCCTCAGAATTATCCTCAGTTTCATCTGGAGGATCATCAGAAGCAGAAGCCAGAGCGGACGGACAGAGAGGGCAAGAAACCCTTTGGAAGAAAGAAGAGAAAAGCCTTTGGGAGGTCTAGAGGAGTCCGGAGCAGTACGTATACTGGGAGGCATTCCAAGGGCCAGCATACACCATTGGACTGGGGAAAGCCAGAGGAATGGTGCTGCAGAGCTAGGAATCTCCAGACGGTACCTGTGAGGGAGACGGCTGCACTTGGAAGGGACCCTAAGACCCGTGCCAGAAGGTATGTGAAGAGAGACCCAGTGTCCAGGGATCTGGATTGGAAGGCTGGACATAAGAACTGGACTACATACTGGCCAGGCTATATAGAGAGGAACTCTAACAGCAATGGAAGCTCAGGTATGAACACTGATCTATGCCCTAGCTATAACCTTGAAAGACAGCAGGGAAGCAAGTATTGTCCTGAGAGTGTTCCATTGAGAAATTCCTCTGTGCCAATCCATGATATTGAACCCATGATTGTTGAAGAAGGGGGAGAGGTTGCAGATGAAGGCTGTGTTTACATGGATTGCTCTCTGTCTAAACTCCTGTGGTAATTTTCTGTTACAAAGTACAGCAACCATCACAAAGAAATACAAACTTGTTCTTTAATCTACTCAGAAAAACTCCTGAAGTAGGATTTGAGCCATGCAGTAGAAAGCAAGCCAGCTAAGGGGTTTCAGCTGGGTAACTGCTAGCAATTGAGCCTCACCTAATTGCTTGTGAGCTCTGAGGAAATCACTTCTGAGTCTATGTGGGAAGATATAAGAAGTTAACCTGAAAAGAACAGTTTTTCCCTTCTTTGTGGATTTTGTTTGTTGTTTGATACACTGCTAAGAAAATATTAGCTAAAGCCTACAGAAAAGACCAGTTTGTTACCAACCAGGTCTTTATTCTTTTGCTTTGATTGCCTGACAAGTTCAACTGTTGTTTTCCTGATTTTGTTTTTCTAAGTTAAACACTGAAAGCAAGTATCCTGTTTTATGTGCTACCAAGCATATCTGTGTTGGGAGAAATAACCCCATAAATAAATATCTTATTGGCTTTACACTCAAGCACAACTAATTATTGTGAGCAGCTGTGTCTGGTGTGAATGGACTGCATTTCCCACAATCCCTTGCAAATCATATTGATATATGCACTTGCCAAGACTGTGAACATTCTCAACCAGGCACCCATCTGACATGCCGCAGAAGAATTGAAAGAAATATTGATAACACTGGGAAGATGTATTACAACTATTTGATAAACTAAACAGTAGCAAATCACCTGGACTGGATGGTATACACCCGAGGGTGTTGAAAAAACTGAAATATAAGATTGCAGACCTGCTATTATTAATCTTTGAACTATTATTAAAATTGTCTGTAGTACCTGAAGATTGGTGAATGGCCAATGTAACTCCACTTTTTAAAAAGGGTTCCAGAGGTGATCCGGGAAACTACAGGCAGGTGAGTGTGACATCAGTACTGGGCAAAATGGTAGAAATCAATATAAAGAACAAAATTACTGAACATATAAATAGTCATGATTTAATGGGAGAAAGTCAACATGGCTTTAGCCAAGGAAGCTCTTGTCTTACTAATCTGTCATATTGTTTTGAAGGTGTAAAAAAACAAAGGTGAGCCGGTCAATATAGTGTATCTGGATTTTAAGAAAGCCTTTGATAAGCTCCCTCATGAGAGACTTGGCAAAGTTAAAAAGTTATGGGATAGGAGGTAATGTACTATTGTGGATCAGGAACTGGATAAAAGATAGAAAGCAGAGGGTAGGCCTGAATGGCCAATTTTCCCAATGGAGACAAGTGAATAGTGGAGTACCTCAGGGATCTGTGCTGGGTCTGCTGCTTTTTAAGATATTCATAAATGAGCTGGAAATGGGAATACCAAGTGAGGTAATCAAATCTGCAGATGACACAAAATTATTCAAAGTTGTTAAAACCCATGAGGACTGTGGAAAATTACAAGAGGACCTTGATAAATTGGATGACTGGACGTTCAAATGGCAGATGAAATTTAATGTGGGCAAGTGCAAAGTTATGCACCTAGGAAAGAACAACCTCTATCAGCCTCGAACAAACGCAGAAGAATCCAAGTTATCAATGTCCCTGTTTAATGTACATTACCAAGTTTAAGTTACAATATAAACCAGTTTGAGTTAAGGATAAAACAATATACAAAACCTGTTAAATAAATAAATAAATAAACAACCCAAACTATGGTTACACGATGCAAGGTTCCACATTAGGAACCACCACCCAGAAAAAGATTTAGGCATCATCGTTGAAGCCCTCTGCCCTGTGTGCAGCGGTAGCCAAGAAGGCAAATAAAATGCTAGGCATCATAAGGAAAGGAATGGAGAATAAAACATAGGATATTGTAATGCCTCTGTATCATTCCATGGTGCAACCACACCTTGAAAATGGTGTGCAATTCTGGTCCCTGTATCTTAAAAAGGATATAGCGGAATTAGAAAAGGTACAGAGAAGAGCCACCAAAATGATAAAGGGATTGGAAGGATACCCCTATGAGGAGAGGATTAAAAGGTTAGGGCCTTTCAACCTGGGAAAGAGACAGTTGAGGGGGAATATGATAGAGGTCAATAAACTAATAAATGGAGCAGAATGGGTAAACGTAGATTGATTCTTTATGGCATCCAAAAGTAGAAAGACTAGCGGACATGCAATGAAACTACAGTGTAACCCATTCATAACTAAAATCAGAAAATATTTTTTCACTCGATACGTAATCAAACTCTGGAATTCATTAACAGAGGATGTAGTAAAAGCTGTTAGTGTAGATGGATTTAAAAAAGGGTTGGACAAGTTCCTCGAGGAAAGGTCCATAAATCATTACACTGGTCAACACAATTTTTGTCACAGACCCGCTCTGACCTGTTTCATATGTAATTTTCCCCATTGTTTACAAATATAGTATCAGGATTTTTCTATCGCCTATACTTCAGGAAATATCATCCTGTAAAGTGTATACATTACTGTAAATTAGCCGTTACAGTTTTGTTTCAGTAAACAAAGGTTGAATATGAAAAATTCCATCATAATTATTATTGTATGTTGTCAGCCACAACCAAAAATGCTGAGTCATGTAGATATAATATCATTAACCGGGCCCCTTGCCCTACTGGTCCGGCTGATACAAGCAGAAAGCGCTGAGTCATGTATTGGTATGCTTTCTGTCGCAGTCAGTGATTGTGGTTTGTATTGTTTGAAAAAAACAGAATCTGAAAGGATGTGAGTTTGCTTTAATCTATTTCATAAACAGCAGTTGGTTAATAAATATTACAGTTATCACTTGTAGTTGTTTAACAATGCCTTGGAAGTGTGTTAATCGTCCGGATTCATTTTGCTACATTTGCGGTGAGGTTACTTTTAAGAAGTGCCAAAACCTCCAGAAAATCTTACAGTGAATGAGGATGAAGAAGAAGAAGAACCAATGAATGCTGATGTTAATGATGATGGTGATGCTGATGATGTAATGCAGGATCTAAGCTTTGAGGCATCCGGTTCCTCTTCTGAACCACATTTACTGGACCAAGGCGATTTGAATGATCTCGTCAGAGATTTGAATCTTTCAAAGCGACAAGCAGAACTATTAGGGTCACGATTGAAAGGCTAGAATCTTTTTCAGAAAGAAACCAAAGTGTGCACTTTTAGAAATAGGCATACCTAGTCTGTGGATTACTTTGCCTTTAAAGACAGAATTGCTTTTTGTTGTGAAGTTAAATCCCCGATGGAAACACTTTGTCCGGATTATAGAACAGAGGATTGGCGACTATTTATTGATTCTTCTAAATATAGCCTAAAAGCTGTGCTTATTCACAATGGAAATATTTTACCATCAGTTCCAGTAGCTCATGCTGCCATTATGAAAGAAACTTACAGCAGTATGCATCTCCTGCTAACAAATATCAAGTATGAAGAACACAAGTGGAATATTTGTGGCGGTTTAAAAGCAATTGCCCTCTTGCTTGGACAACAGCTTGATTGGAAAAAGTATTGTTGCTTTCTGTGTGAGTGGGACAGCAGGGACAGGAAAAATCATTACATCCGAAAACAGTGGCCAAAGAGAACATCACTAGTCCCAGGCCAGAAAAATGTTGTACATGACACACTTGAGGAGCCGAATAAAGTATATCTATCTCCACTCCATATAAAGTTGGGTCTTATGAAGAAGTGGACTTGGATTTGCATATCTAAGAAAGACATTTCCACGAATCAGTGAGGCGAATATCAAAGAAGGGATCTTTGTAGGACCTGATATTAGAAAACTGATGAAAGATGAAAGCTTTGATGGTCAGTTGAATGAAACTGAAAGAGCTGCATGGGAGTCCTTTAAGACTATTTGGCGCGACTTCTTGGGAAATAACAAGGCAGACAACTACGCAAAATCAGTGGATACTCTACTGAAATCTTAGCAGAAACTGGGTGTAACATGTCTTTGAAAACATACTTCTTGCATTCACACCTGGATTTTTTTTCCTGTAAATCTAGGAGCAGTCAGCGATGAACATGGGGAAAGGTTTCATCAGGACATTTTGGTAATGGAAAATAGGTATCAGGGCAAGTGGAGCTCCAGTATGCTTGTAGATTGTTGTTGGATCCTTAAGAGGGATGTTCTTGAGGCACAATACAGCAGAAAATCATATACAACTACCTTTTAGGAGACATTACTTTACAATATACATCTATTGTGATGCAGCGGACCCTCTTGAAGAGAGAGAAAAAGTTTTAAAACCAGAAAAAGGCAAGCACAACTTGCAATATTGGGAGGATCCATCTAGGGGGAGCAGGAGAGTCGAGAGAGAGACTGAGAAACCATGCCCCTCTGGGCGGGACGCAAGCCCAGACAGCTTCTTTTTGAACAGAGGCAGGTCTGACTTGAAGGGAAGAGAGGAGGAGAAGGACCAAAGCAGCAACCAAAGCAGAAGCAGCAGCCAGAACCAGAGTAGAGGAGGCCAAGAGGAAGGCAAATACTCTGGCAAGAGCAGAAAGAAACAGAGTCCTGAGCAGAAAGCAAAGCAGGAACTTGAACCAGAGTTGGAGTGGAATAAGGAACAGAGGAAAAGCCAAGAGAAGTACTGGGACGGCAAGGGAGTACCTGGCAGAAGGTCCTCACAGCAGCCGTGGAATAAAGAGGTTCGACCATTTTCAGAGGTGGGAAATGTTTGTTTGGAAGAAAGAAAACATCCTTACCACTATGGTCTGAAATCTAAGGAAAGACCGCAGGAGAACCTGAGCACTGCTGCGCTGAAGCCAAACCAAGGTAGGCCTCAAGCCTTACTAGAAAGAAGGAAGAGAAGCCTCAAAGGTAAAACTCTTATTACTGATAATTACCTTCAGAAGCCTAAAGTATGGGGAAGACAGTGGGAAGAGGATTACTGTTACCCTAAACATTCTTGTAAGCAAGACTATGAAAGAAGTTTGCCTAAGAAGAGAAGTTTGAGTGGGAAATCTTTTTATGAATCTGCTTTTGAACCTCTAATCAGAGAGGGACCGTTGTACTGCAAAACTCCTGGAGACCGACGCCCGAAGCTAAATGCTAGGCATTGGGACATAGAGAAACAAGTATATAAGAAACCCGATTACGATTACCCTGATGTTACAGATTCAGAGGCTTCTGAGGTTGAATCCATGCAAGTAGGATCAGAGGGGGAAGAATCAGATAATTAATTTATTTATTTATTTAACATTTTCTTCTATACCGCGCTATTAAAATCAGCGCGGTGTACATCGAACAAGAATACTGCAATGTATGCAAATAACATTGAGTTTACAAATAACAGGGAATTGAACATGGGGAGAAAACGGGGAAACTAAATACATATTAACTCAAACTATGTACAATGCTCTAATGTAACTGGGTGTTGCATTAGTTTTGTGAAGGTTGGTAGGGTTTGGGGGACTACCTATTATTTGTGGTGTTGACGTGCAGGGGCGACTGGTGTGTGGGGGAAGTTTGCAGGTTGTTGGTTGTGCTTCTATCGCTGGAGGTTTCTGAGTAGCATTTTGTGAACAGGTGGAGCTTTATGGCTTTTCTAAATAGGATGAGGCTTTTTATTCCACGGATTTCGTGGGGGAGTGCATTCCAGTTTGAAGGGGCAAATAATGAGACGGCTCTGTTGGAGGTAGCTTTTGTGCACTTAGTCATTAACTTAGGGACTGCTAATGTGTTCCGTGCAGTAGATCTTCTGTTTCTGTTTTCTGGGGTGCCATGAATTAGTTTGCTGATTGGTGTAGGGGGGTAGTTATTTAGGGCTTTGAAAGTGAGGACCAATGATTTGTATTGGAGCCTGACATGTAGAGGTAGCCAATGCAATTCTTTCATGATGGGTGTTATGTGGTCGGATCTTGACGATCCGGAGAGGACTCTTGCGGCTGCATTCAAGGCTAAGCGGAGGGGGTTTAAAGTTGATTGTGGGAGGCCGTGCAGGATGATGTTTGCAAAATCGACATGTGGAAGGACTAGTGCCTGGAAGGTTGTCCGATAGTCTGTGAAGTCCAGTAGGTGTCGGAGGTGGCGTAGAGTTCTGATTTTATAGTATATTGCCTTTGTGATGTTTTTGATATGCGTTGTCATGTTCAGGTGCTGGTCCAGGGTGATGCCGAGGTAACGGATTGTGGATTTGGACTTCAACTCTACATTGTTGACACGTAGTGATGAAGGAGGTATGAATTTGAGGTTCTTTGTGACAAATAGGACATCTGTTTTACTGTGATGGATCCGTAAGTTTTGTGATAATAGCCAATTGGCTACTGCTTCGAAGCAGTTAATGATTGGGGAGAGCACTGGTTGGTCTATCAAGAATGGCATGTAAAGGAGGATGTCATCAGCGTATTCCAGGCACTTTACGTTGAAGGATCGAATCAAGTCACATATCGGCTGCATATAAATGTTGAACATCAGGGATGATAAGGACGATCCTTGGGGAACTCCCTGTGTTTGCAGAAATGGTTTGGAAGATGCTTGGCCAACCTTGACTTGTTGCCACCTATTAGATAATGCAATGGATTGTACGTATTGTGCCTCGGGGAGTGTTGAATATATCTCCAATGTATCAGATAACTAAGTGAAGGAAGTTTATTGTTTTTGTACAAATGTTCTGTGAAGATAACAGCCTTTACTTTAGTGCTTGCTTTTATTTTTTCCTATCCTGAAGTAAGGACATTTCAGTTGTTACCATAACCAATCCTTTTGAACCGTTTTGTGCAAGAAAGGGAAATAAAGCCTTTGACTTTCCCTCCACCCTTTGCATTTGTTCTTTGAGCGTTGGTTACAAGGAAGCCACAAGGAATAACCACCCTTAACCCTTGCAGCATAGGCCAACCTCAACCCTCAACTTTCTTGTGTCCGGGTCCCTCTCGGGTCTTCTACCCCTCTACAGAGGGTGCCCTGCGACACTATATACATATAATGTAAATATGAGCAAAATAGTCCAAATTTAAACTACATGTCACTCAAAAACATTACGTGATGGAGAATTTCTAAGCACATATACGAGTTCGTAAACAAAAACAGTACTAGAATCAGCCATTTTCATTTCTGTGACAGAAACATTTTTGGATTTTGTTTACCAGTGAAAGAGGACCCAGGTAATCCACTGCTTGCCCCAATACAACCTGTGTGGAACCTGTGTATCTTTTTGAGAAACTGCTAGGTACTTGGGCCACTATTGGAAACAGGATACTGGGCTTGATGGACCTTGGTCTGACTTAGTATGGCATTTCTTTTGTTCTTATGCTCTTATTGGTGTGTCATACAGATCTCCTTCAAAGGGAGAAGAAGTGGATACGGATTTAATAGAAGACATATGTAGTATTGCCGTGAAAGGAGAAGTGCTACTGATAGGTGATTTCAATATGCCGGATGTGGATTAGCAAATCCCTACTGCGGCGTCAACTAGAAGTGAAGGGGTCATACTGGACTTGATGCTTACCAATGGGGAAAGTGTTTCTGATGTCATAGTGGGAGATTATCTCATATCCAGTGATCACCAGATGGTGTGGTTCAGTATTAGGACTAAGGCTGATAAAATCCATTCAAAAGTGAGGGTCTTAGACTTTAGGAAAACTAACTTTGCCAAGATGGAACCATACTACAAGGAGTCATTAGCAGGATGGGAACAGCCGGGGGATGTAGAAACTCTACAATGTCTCCAAGTCCCTGGAATATTTCTAGGATGCCTGTCTTCCACTCTCTGTGATCTCTTGTACAAAAAGGTTTGTTGGACAGGTAAATAAATGTAAAAGGAAAAGGAGGCCACTATGGTTCTCAAAAGAAGTAGCTGGAGGGGGGGCGGAGCCTGATGTCCAGCGGGTAGGACGCTTTGCGTTGAAGCTCCCGAGAGGCCTACTTAGAATCCTGACTTAATACCTATACAAATTTACTATTTCGCTCCGAGCTGACCGGGGCACCTCGGGGGGGATGGCGGCCCATAAACCAGCGCGCTTGGACTTCGGGTCTCCTTCTTCTTCTCACGGAAAACGCTCCAAAACAGAGGTGTCCTCCCCACAGAAGATGGTTCCCTTTCGTGAAAACCCCGCAATGCACCTGGAGATTTTGGAGGAAATACGCGGCGTGAAGGAATTGGTGCAGTCCAATGGAGAAGCGCTTCGAGCCATGCGAGAAGACTTTGGAGTGCTCCAGGACCGACTTGAAGGTCTTTCATTACGGCAGGACAATATGGCGGGGGTCCTCGACTCGCACGAGGTGCGTTTGGGCAAACTGGACAAGGCTGAGCGCCAGATACAGAATCTTCAAAAGGAGTTGGAAGATAGCAATAATCGAGCCCGTCGCAACAATGTGAGGCTCCTCGGAATGCCGGAGGGGGTGGAAGCAGGAGATATAAGAGAATTCTTGCTTAAAACTCTTCCCTCCTTGCTGAAGATCACTTTTCACAGAGAACTGGAAATCGATCGAGCACACCGTGTTCCTGCCCACATGGCGCTCAACCGCACGACCCCCCGGCCTATTATCTTTAGCTTGTTACGATATCAACAAGTGGAACAAATTTTACATGCTGCCCGAGCGAATCATCATTTGGAATTTGAAGGTCGTAAGGTCTCCTTCTTTCCTGATTTGGCAAAGCCTACCGTTGACCGTCGAAAGAAACTCCTTGCTTTTCGCCCTCGACTTCAACAGCTACAGGCTCGCTTTGGCCTGTTGTATCCAGCGAAGCTCCGAGTGACTCTCCACAACCAGACCAGGACGTTCGAGGATCCTGATCTACTATCAACATTTTTGGACTCCAAAGAAGCAGAGCAGATGCGCTAATCCCAAATCTTGGACTCTTCTCTGCCGGCTCTATCCGCCATTTTGAAGGGCCCGATGCGGCGGTCATAGCCAAGCACAGAAATAGCCTGGACTATCTTTCTTTCTCTGTATGACTATTGTTTTTTGGTCTCCTATCCCTTCATGATGTGTGCCTCGGTCGGATTCGGAGCACGCACAGTCCTACAGGTTATGTGTTTTTTCAATTTCGGCCTTCTCTGGGGTTTCTCCCCGCAGACACATGGTCGCCAGTAATTTTGGGGTTTTGCTTCTCCTCTACCGTACTGCGGTTTTCTTTGTTAATGTGGGGCGCTTCATTGTATTATATTAGCTTATTTTTCCTATGTCATGTGTACAGCCAGATACAGTCAGTTTGAGGGACATAGTGAAATTATGTGTGCTGTCATGCTCAGAATTTTTAACTTTTCTGAATGGCCTTATGTAAAATCTTATTATTCATCGTCAAAGGCATTAATGGTCCACTCAAAGGAAAGAAAATCCTTAGCTATCTTAGCCATGAGCATGTTGATTTGGTGTTTCTTCAGGAAACGCATTTAAACTCTGCTGAAACACTGAAACTCAATGCTAGGCCTCACATGGTAGCTGCCTATTCTCCCACCGTTTCCAAATAGTACGGGATAGCCATTCTGGTTAAGAAGTCTTTGCACGTTACCGTACCTGATATTAGCGCTGACAAGGAGGGTAGATGGGCCCGTGTACACCTTGAGGTTGGAGATAGTGAATTCACGTGTATTTACATTATGCCCCGACTGTGGACAACCCTGCTTACTATGCAAGTATTGCGCAGTTGGCCTCGGCCTCTGCCAATGCTCCATTAATACTTGGTAGCGATTTTACTCAAGTGTTCCCTCATTCTTTTCTTCTCAAATAAGGTGCTCGTTGGTTGGAAGATCCAGTACCGAGTAGACCTGTGTGGCTAGATATAGAAGCGGGCCTTTGCTAACCGATTCCTCTTACCTTTCTCCCTGGTATGACTCTCCCATCAGACTCCCACTATCCACCAATGCTTTTAGACACTTTAGGTGCCTTTAATACTCTCATGCAATCTTTAGACTCCCGACTCTGGTCAGTGCAACTTCAGCATCGCATTCGGAGCACTAGAGTACTCCCGCCATCGGCATTCTCTACATAAGGTTGATTGGAGACTTTCCGATCTCTCGGTAGTTCACCGGGTGTAGCATCCAATTTTACTAACCCCTATGTAATGCTATCACTAGAGATACCTCTATAGCGCAGAAAGTATGGGAGAGAGACTCGCAGGTGACTTTGACTTCGGAGCAATGGAGCCTTATCTGGAGTAGAGGGACACGGGTTCCCGACCCGCCTCACTCACTCAGACCCTCTTCTTTCTAGCCCACCGGTGTTTTCACACTCCTCACAGATTAGACAAATGGAACACTACTCAGGGCAATGGTTGCTGGACACGTCCTGCGGCCATTGGTTCATTGCCTCATGTTATGCATGAATATCCCGCACTACAGTATTACTGGCGTCGGGTCTGGGGTCGTATTTAGTCTATCTCGCACTCTCAGGAGTCCCTTTCTTGGAGGATAGTGGGACTTCGCCCAGTTGCGGGGATCCCCTCTCTCCCAAAAATGGCTTATCTCCTTTTGAACTTTATGCTTGGCATTGCTATTTCCCTAATTAAGTAATACTGGGAAATTAGCTCCCATCTGAGCCCCAATGAATGGTGGAATCATGCCTGTTTTTACAGTAAATATGAACAAATACCTCGTCTGTTTGCTTCCTCCGTTCAGACTCCTTCTCATTGGTCTCAATGGAAGATGCTCAATGACTATGTACATTTTGCTAAATGCTCTCATCTGACTGTCTAACTTTGTATATATCTCTGTCCCATGATCATGCTGTATTATAGATACTCTTTTGATCGTTTGATGTATAATCACTGTTAATTGGAAGTGCTCACATGCTGATATAATCGGGTAGAGAAGAAGCATCGGGGTGGGGGGTAATGGGTTTACTTTTCCTTATTGTATACTTGTTTTGTCTCTTTTGGTGTGTTGTTTCTTTTGTTTGTTGCAAAATGAAAATAAAAGTTTAAAAAAAAAAAAGAAGTAGCTGGAAAGGTGAAGAAAGAGAGTGGCCTTCATAAAAGACAATAGATCACCGAGAGAGGAAGAAAATCATCTATATTTGGAAAAACTTAGAGAAGCTAACAAGTAGTTAGGAAAGCAAAGACACAAAAAAAAGAAGAAATCACCAGTGCAATACAATGGGTGGATAAGACATTTTTCTGATGTATTAGTGAGAGAAGAAAGTGCAAAAGTGGTATTCTCAGACTGAAGTGTGAAGGGGTGGATTATGCAGAAGCTGATGAGGATAAAGCAGAATTGCTTAACAAATATTTCTGTTCTGTGTTCACAGATAAAAGGCCAGGAGCAGAACTTCAGAAAACACCCACAAATAGGAATAGAAGTGACGGGGATATTGAATGATTTCACTGTTCAACAGCCAAAGTGCTTCGGCCATGAAAGCAGCTGTTCTAAACTAATTTAAGGCTGCTGAACACAGAAATCATAATGAAAATGTCTGATTACGTCTAGTTGCTAAGATATATGCTATCAATTAGTCATTAGGGGCGTTAACTGTGTATTATGCAAAATTTGTGTGAGATTGCATAATCTCTACTTGCAACCAATAGAAATATCTGTCTAAAACCAGATGATGCAATCAGGATTTAAATTTGCATCACTTGACAGTATAAATCTTAAGGTGAAATAGTCACAGAAAAATGAAAAATTAATTATTTTGCATTATTTTATGCTGATAGGTCAATCACAGCATATTTGGCGATGCATCGTACTTGTGTTAATAATGCAGATAATTTCTGCTATATTTGTGGTGAAGTGACTTTTACATCACAAAAAAGGAATATGATTGTGGTGGTGAAGAAAGCCTACAACTTACATTTTGGCTGCAGAATAGGAGATCAGGATAAGAGCTGGGCGCCACACATATGCTGCAAAACATGTACAACAAATCTCAGGCAATGGATGAATGGGAAAAGGCAATCAATGTCTTTTGCAGTTTCAGTGATCTGGAGAGAGCCCACGGATCACGCCAGTAATTGCTACTTCTGCATGGTTCCTCTAATTCAGAAAGGCATATCCAGAAAGAGTAAGTGGACCGTGCAATATCCAAACATTCCATCTGCAATACGTCCAGTGCCTCATGGAGAAGGGTTGCTGATTCCCAAAATGTCAGAATCATTATCATTAGAATCAAGTGAGGAAGAGGAAGAAGTTTGTAGTCATGAACCGTCAACCTCATGTGACCCAGAGTTTCTTCTGGCCACTGCTAATGAGCCACACCTCATAATGCAAGGCAAATTGAATGACCTTGTCAGGGATTTGGATCTCCTGAAAAATAAAGCTGAGCTTTTGGGTTCCAGACTACAGCAGTGGAATCTTCTGGCTGGTGACGTTCAAATTTCTTTTTTCCGGGACCGTCAGAAAGACTTGGTATCATTCTTTTTCAAAGAAGATGATCTTGCTGCATGCAACAATGTAAAAGGTTTAATGGCAGCTCTCAATATCAATTACAATGCAAATGATTGGAGGCTTTTCATTGATTCATCCAAAGCAAGTCTTAAAGCTGTATTGCTGCATAATGGCAACTTGCTACCATCAATTCCTATTGGCCATGCAGCTTTTATGAAAGAGACTTATGGCAATCTGAAACAACTTTTGAAATGTATAAACTATGATCAACATCTATGGTCAATCTGTGGTGACTTCAAAGTGGTCACCCTCTTGCTTGGTCTTCAGGGTGGATACACCAAGTACTGCTGCTTCCTGTGTGAATGAGATAGTCGTGCTAGAGATTGTCATTTCATCAAAAGGGACTGGCCACTCCATCAGTCACTGGATCCTGGAAGCAAAAATGGTCTGTTTCCAGCACTTGTAGACAGCAACAAGATTTTAATGCCTTCCTTGCACATCAAGTTGGGACTAATGAAAAACTTTGTCAAGGCAATGGATAAAACTAAACCTGCTTTCAGGTATCTTAGTGGTAAATTTCCTAGACTGAGTGATGCCAAAGTTAAGGAAGGAGTTTTGGCCCTCAGATTCGTGCACTTCTTCAAGATGACAAATTTCTTCGTTTATTGCATGGAAAGGACAAGGCTGCATGGATAGCATTTGAATCAGTGACACATTATTTTCTTTGGAACAACAAAGCAAATAATTGCCAAGAGATTGTTCAAGATCTTCTCAAGGCATACAAAAACCTTGGTTGCAACATGTCCTTAAAGATTCATTTTCTACACTCTCATCTAGATTTTTTCCTACAAAATTGTGGAGCAGTAAGTGATGAAAATGGAGAACAATTTCAACAAGACATTGCAGCCATGGAAAAGAGGTATCAGGGTAAATGGAGTCCATCAATGCTTGCAGACTCCTGCTGGACAGTGACAAGGGATATTCCATTGTTTAAGTACAAGAAACAGATCAGGAAGAGTCGTGAAGCCACTGAATGAGAACAAAACTTGCTAGAATGTACTTACAAATGTTCTTAATGAAAGCTAAATTGCAAACATTATTCCTCTGTTTCTTCTAAGTACGTTTATTAACTTTATTTTATAAAAAAACATGCTTGTTATTGTGCAAAGTTTCATTTGTAATAAGATTTTGATTTACATCTAAGGATTTAGGCTTGATTTTCACCATACATAGTGATAAAATGTAAATTCTTCAACATATCATAGAAACAGGAGCTAATTTATTTATTTTATTTATTTATTTAAAACTTTCTTATATACCGCCTCTTCCATAGATCAAAGGCGGTTTACATATAACAATTGTAACAAGAACAGGTTTTACATAGAACAGATTTTTTTTTTTTTAATTATTTACAATCAACTTTTAAATCAACAGTTTTTAAATTATTGACAATCAACATGATTGTGAGTAACTATATTATTAATTGTAAACAACTATATACAGGAGTAGTAGAGTAGGTAGCGTAGGTAGACATTTGTTGGATTTAATCATCATCGTTGAGGTTACGGTGTGATCGTCTGCATTTAAGGTGGGTTTGTGATCTGTATTGTGTTTGAGAAGTGTTCTGTGAATAAGTGGGTTTTAAGTTCTCTCCTGAATAGATGGAGGTCCTTTATCATTCGGAGATTTAAAGGTAGTTTGTTCCATATGGCGGGTGCAGCATATGAGAATGCTCTGGAGCTCGTGGTTTTTTTTGTTTTACGGATAGTGTTTTGTATGGCTAACGAGTATGTTGCATTTTGTCTTCGTGTTCTGTGTTCTAATTGACCAATTTCACTATCATATTTGAATTCAGCATATCAAATTCTTTAAGAAATAGCACATTTAATTTCTGAAGCAAACAATTTTTGAAAATTTGTAGAACAGTGTTTTCAGAAGACTGTTCATCTGGGAACTAGCTAAGCTAAAATTAAACAAAGCAATGGGACTGGATGGGATACATCTGGGAATATTGAAGGAACTTGGAGACGTTCTAGCAACTCCACTGACTGACCTTTTCAATACTTCTTCAAAGTTAGAAGTGGTCCCAGGAGGACTAGAGAAAAGCAAATGTGGTCCCTTTACCCCAAAACAGAAGTAAGGACAAGATTGTTAGTCTAACTTCTCTGGTGAGTAAATTATTAGAAACGCTGCTAAAAGGGAGGATAGTGAGGTTAACCGGGTAAGGCGGACAGGGTGCTCCCGTCCCCGCCCCTCCCCCCCCACCACACTCCCGCCCCACCCCGCCTTACAAATAACCACAACACAACCATTGGGAACCAAACTGGTCGCAGCTTTATTAACCGTACTACATTATCCTTAAACAACAACCAACAGCAAACCTTCATTAACTGACTTCCGGCCGCGGAACGAATCCTCACCAGCCGTGAACCGGCCACAGGCCATTCTGTCGCCCCTCTTCCGGCTTTGCCATATTATTAGCAAAAGCCTCGATGGTTTCACCGGGCCGGGGGTACCCCACCCCCGCCCTGCATCTTGCCAATGGCTCCGGACCCCAGACACCTCTGGGATCCCGCCTCCCCCCTCCAGCTGCAACCCCCCTCCCCCATTCCAGCCCAGCCCTAGGGATGGGAGGGTGGGACGTCAGCCACCTTCAAAAACGCTCCCCCGGTGACTGACGCTCCTGCCGGCTCGCTCCGCCTTTGCCCCACCTCCCCCCAGACATACATGATCCCCCATTGGCTCCCGCGCCCTTCACTCACCCGCGGGAGCCAATGGGGTCCACCGAAACTGACGCTGATGCCGACCTCCTCCAGAAGCCTCGTGGGGCTGGGGCCATGCACCTGCCGCCCCCGGTTACCGGCGGCTAGCGGGCACGAGGCCCGCGGCCTTTCTGTAACCGGGTAAGGCGGACAGGATGCTCCCGTCCCCGTCCCTCCCCCCCACCACACTCCTGCCCCACCCCACCTTACAAATAACCACAACACAACCATTGGGAATCAAACTGGTTGCAGCTTTATTAACCGTACAACATTATCCTTAGACAACAACCAACAGCAAACCTTCATTAACTGACTTCCAGCCGCGGAACGTATCCTCACCAGCCGTGTGAGTAGCAAAGTGAGTTCCGCCCGCTTCTGCCGTGAACCGGCCACAGGCCATTCCATCACCCCTCTTCCGGCTTCGCCATATTATTAGCAAAAGCCCCAAGGGTTTCACCGGGCCGGGGGTACCCCACCCCTGCCCTGCATCTTGCCAATGGCTCCGGAACCCGGACACCTCCGGGATCCCGCCACAGGCTCAGGGACCACCGTCCCTGTGCCACCCCCCAAGGCCAAGCTGCGACCAGTCACCTTCCCTGCACCACATATTCCAAGGCCTCCTGCCAGTCGTTTAGGAGCAAATCCTCCCCCACCGGGAATAGATGTACCCCATCCTGCCGATATAACCCGGCATACTCGACCTCAACCCATGGATGCAAAATCTGCCTTCCACCCTGCTGACAGACCCATCTGCCAATCTGCCGATTAATCTTGATCAACCCGCGAGACCACCTCCGATGGACCCCGCAAGCAGGCCTTGGAATTATGTCCGACCACAACAAAACTACATTGTCAAACATTAACAGCACCTCAGCCAAGTCTCTTTTCGCTGCCCTGATCAGTTGCTTACAAGTCCAGGACGCTAAATCGTTGCCTCCCAAATGCAGCAACAGCAAATCAGGTGCACTTTTCTCGCGCCCCTGGTGCCGAAGTAAAGGCAGTAGCTGAATCCACCAGAGACCGCGCTTGCCCAGCCATGAGACGGTCACCTCAGAGGCGTTCAATCCCAAGTTTGGCTCCAAGGGTCTTGTCGCTGCCCGGTGACCAGCCCAGTACACGAACAAATGGCCGATCATCCAGCAGCAACCCGGAGTCCGGCTGACATCTATAAGAAAATAAACAGTTAGCAGTCGTTAAGCCCCCCCCCCCCAACCCTCATAAGCGCACATACCCCTGAAAGGCTCTCAACTGCCATCTGCCTATCCGCTGAATCTGCCGCTCAGTCAACCCTGCCTCAGCCATGCTAGTCGCCGCTCCAATCCAAAACGAATGAGGAGCAAAGTTGACCGGATCTAGCCCCAACTGGCGGAGCGTCATCCGCAGAACCGCTGTAAATTGAAACCGCGTTAGCGGTTGGGCATCCTCATGCACAAAGAGGAATCCACCCCCCCCCCCAGGCTTTGCACTTAGATAGGCATCCATGGCTGCCACGGGGCACGTAGGGGAATCACGGACTGCCCTCAGGAGTACCCCCACCCCTTTGCCCTTCTGATCCATCTTGGATCTAGCCAAACAGATACGCAACTCCCCAGAGGTCAAATGCACATGCTGTACCAGCAAGGCACCTCCCGCTTTCACCCCACTGGATGCAGCCACCAACTCCCCCATCCGGAAATCCCCAAAGAAGGCCAGACAATACACAGCCTTAAACAACGTGCACTCATACCTTGACGCTGCCACCGAGGGTAACGCTGCACACAACTCCCCCAGCAGCTTATGCGTGATAGGCAGCTGCCTGTCACCCAGTGAAGGATGAGCACTCTCCCAACCCAGCATCAGCCTACGAACCAGGAACCCCCCGCCAGACGCTCTCCAACCCACTGCCTGTGAGAAAAAGGCAAACCCCGCTAAATGTGCCTGGACTGTCGATCATGCTGCTCCTGCGGCCTTCGCCGCCATGACGTACTGGCCCAAGAGATGGTCCGACACTGGACCCTGCCGCCAACCCTGCGAGACCAGAAATTGAACTACGCTGTCGCAGCCTCGCCGATAAGCCCGCCATGTCACCGCTGACACCGAACTCTGCAGCAGGTTCAGCATATCTGCAGGCCAGCTTGCCACAAGTGATCCGGGACCTGCAATCCCACTGCGTCCGCCTCTGGAGCCAAACTCTGAAACTGATCCCACTTGAAACAGGAAAGAGCATCAGCAATTTGGTTAGTCATCCCTGGTATATGACGGGCCCGAACACAAACATTCAACCGCAAACAGGCTAGCACTACCTCCCTCATCAAAGCTGCAACTCGACGGCAGTGCAGAGCGTAGCGATTGATCACGCAAACCACCGCTTCGTTATCGCACCACCAAAGCAACCTGCGATTACGCAACTTGTCAGGCCACAGGTGCAGAGCTACCAAGATTGGGAACAACTCTAAAAAGGTTATGTTATCGGTTATACCCGCCTCCCGCCAAGCTTGCAGCCATGCCCCCGCGCACCAGGAGCCCCCAAAATATACACCTAATCCCAAGTCACCTGCCGCATCCGTGAAGAGCTGCAAATCCCACTTGGAAATTTCCTTCTCCATGAAAACTGAAACCCCATTGAAATCTCTGAGGAACTCATCCCAAACACCCAAATCAGCCCTCATACTCTGCGATACCCTAATGCGATGATGCAGCTTAATGACACCCGATGTAGTCTGCAATAACATATGCAGGAACACCCGCCCCATCGGAATTACCCGACACGCGAAGTTCAAAGAGCCTATCAGGGCCTGCATTTCCCGGAGCGTTACTTTAGAAGCTCCCATCATGTTCGCAACCAGAACCCGCAGCCGAACCACTTTCCCCATCGGCAAGCACGCAACCATGTTAACCGTGTCTAACTCCACCCCCAAAAAAGTGATACAAGTTGCCGGACCCTCCATCTTCCCTTCTGCCAATGGGACGCCCCATGCCCAGGCCAGTCTCACGAACCCGTCCAGCAGCTCTTGGCACTGAGCAGACTGCGCTTCGCCCACGAACAGGAAATCATCCAGATAATGGACCACATTCTCGCATCCCACCATTTCCACCAGTACCCAATGCATGAACGTGCTGAATTTCTCAAAATACGAACAGGAAACTGAGCAACCCATTGGCAAGCATTTATTGAAATAATAATGTCCCTCAAAACAAAAACCCAGCAAATGAAATGCCAAGGGGTGTATCGGCAACAACCGAAACACGGATTCGATATCCACCTTCGTCATCAGACTCCCTGTCCCACATTTCTTCACTAAATTAACCGTGTCATCAAAAGAAGCGTAACGTACCATACACAACTCCCTCGGGATACGATCATTTACAGACCCTCCCACTGGGGCGGACAAGTTGTGGATCAATCAGTACTTCCCTGGCTTGTTCTTTGGCACGATCCCAAGCGGCAAAACTACAAAGTGCGCAAACGGATGCTCTGCAAAAGGCCCCACTACCCTGCCCAATTCCACTTCTGTTGCCAACTTGGCACGCACAATCTGAGCGAAGCGCCTCACCGAAGGTGAATTCCACCCATCGTCCGAACCAACCCTCCCTCTTAATGGAATAGTGAACCCATACATAAATCCCCCCTCGAGCACCTCTCCATCCCGACGCCTCCTGTACCGCCTCAGCCAGGGCCGAAGCTCCGCAACCCGAATAGGCGTCCGAGCCAGGTCGAACAGATCCTTACTGCTTGGCGGCTAGGAGAGAGCCACCCGCGGCCCCTTTTTTGATGCACTTGATTGCTGAGTGCCCCCCACCGCAGACAGAACAGCAATGTCGAAACTTACAATCCGGAAAGGGGCAGGAGGACTTGTTAAACCGCCAGCATACGTCCCCAGCTCCCCCTCCCACCAGTGTCTGCGGTGCAGGAGCACTCCCCCCCCCCCCGAAAGTGCCAAGCCGCACCTGCCACCGCCGCCACTCCTCCTTTCGGTCCCCCCCACCTTCAGCGCCCCCCCAAGCTGCCATCTGCATCAGCCAGAGGTTGATATCCTGCGTTCCCCATGACAACGACTTATTCTCCTCCATCTTGTCCTGAAACTTCTCATCATAGTTGAGCCATGCCCAGCCATCATGAGTCTGTGCCGCCTCCAAGATAGAGTCCGCATAGGCTAACAACATCCTGTACTGCCCAGGGTAGTAGTGTCCCCAGACACTGGCTAACCTCAGGAAGGCTCTCGTCCAGTTAATGACATTACGCGAAACCTTCTTCACCCGCCCTGCTTTTTCATCCGCCTTCCTCTTCCTTTAACTATCACCCAACCTCTTTCTACCCTCCAGAAGCCTAAAAATGTCAACATAGCGCCTTCTCCGGATCTTCTTCCACAACTTCCACGGCACCCCCTCCCAAAGCTCCAAAAACGAAGCCAGCGTGGGCACAACCCCGCCTGCAGTGGCTCCCCGCATGCCACAGTCACCCTCCGCTCGCACCCCTCCCTCCGAACCCAGCGAAGATGATGACGCCCCACAAGAAGAAGAAGACGAGGACCTTGACCTGCGGCGCCGTCTACCGGAATGCTTCCGCTTCTTCTTTGCCTTACCCCCCACCCCCCTCCCCCCCTCCCCCTCCCCCTCCTCCTCGAGCCCCCCCTGCCTTACAGGCGACTCACCTGCCGCAGCAGCCATGGGCCTTGGCACACTCTCACCACCATCCTGATCTGCGCGCCCGCTGTCCAACGGCAATACTTCCTCCTGATCCCCTGTCGTCTCCAGAGCCTGCTCACCCCCTGCAAAATCCGCCTCACACTCACCGAACCGCGATGAACCTCTTCTAGGATGCCCTGCCGCCGGCATCCTTCCGGGCAGCATCTGTGAAGATAGAGCAGAACACACCGCGGGGGAGCCAGCCATAACCCAGGGAGATTGCCACGCTCCCAACCACTCAGCCCGTGAAGATCCCTGTCCCCCACCCCGCCTATGATCCCAGGCTGCCGGATAAAAACCGCCCGGAATAATCGGCCAGCCCCACTGGCCCCCTAAACCATGCCCCACTTGACTGTCCTGACTCACCGCCCCAACTTCTGCCCCATGGGGTAAAGGCCCTATCCCAGCCGCCCTCCTATCACCCGCCCCCTCCCGGAAGGTCCCCATTCCACCCACCGGCCCCCCTTCCCCACTGAAATCAACGGGAGCCCCACCCAGCCCCCCTTCGCTATAACCGCCCCAGCACAGACCGAATGCTCCCCCTGCCCCTCCCTGCTGCCCGCACTGCTCCCCCACCCCCACGCCTGAGCCGCCTTACTCTGCCATTCTCCCCGGCCCTAGACCCCCCTCTCGTTCCCCTTAATTCACCCATTCCTACATCACTCCCCCTGCCCGAACCCCCCCTTCCTGAGCACCCCTGAATTATTGCCCCGTCCCCCTGCTCACCCCCCTACTCACCACTTTTCTCCCCCCGCCCCCCATCCCTTCTGTGCAGGCATGCTACTTAGCAGCACAACGTGCCTAAGAACACGCCTCACTCCCCTTGGTTTTTATTTATTTATTATTATTATTTTTAATTATAAGCTAAGCCTGTGCAAGGCCAAGCTTCCCACCCAAATCCACCTTTCAAACCCCTTTTACTTGCCTGCTCCTGCACTGCTGCCCCCCGGCACCCGCAGCCCCGTGGGCCTCCAAGATTTCCTCGACACGGCAGGAGCTGCCACCTCCTCTGTGCCTCCCGATTCCGCCTCCGACCCCCGTTCGCCGCGCCCAAGCAGTCCAACACAGATTCTCCCACGGAGCTCAGCAGGACGCCAGCCACCTTCAAAAATGCTTCCCTGGTGACTGACGCTCCTGCTGGCTTGCTCCGCCTTTGCCCCACCTCCCCCCAGACCTACACAATCCCCCATTGGCTCCCGCGCCCCTCACTCACTCGCGGGAGCCAATGGGGTCCACCAAAACCCACGCTGATGCCGACCTCCTCCAGAAGCCTCGTGGGGCCGGGGCCACGCACCCGCCACCCCCCAGTTAATGGCGGCTAGCGGGCACAAGGCCCGCAGCCTTTCTGTTCTGGAGTCCAATGGATTGCAGGTCTGAGTCAGTATGGGTTTACCAGAGGCAGGCCTTGTCAGACAAATCTGATTGATTTCTTTGACTGGGTGACCAGAGAGTTGGACCCAGGGAGAACCCTAGATGAGGTGTGCTTAGATTTCAGTAATGCCTTTGACACCGTTCCACACAGGCAATTTATAAACAAACTGAGCACCCTAGGGATGGACCCTAAAGTTACTGACTAGGTCAGAAATTGGTTGAGTGGGAGGCGACAAAGGGTACAGATAAATGGAGCTCACTCTGAGGAGAAGGATGTTGCCAGTAGTATGACGCAGGGATCTGTCCTTACTACTTAAAGTGCTCAAAATAGCATGAGATTAATGTGCGGTTAGTGAACCTTTCTTCCATGGCAGGGGTTGAGTGTTTGCATTAAATGCACAGGCATGGAGGTGGTAGGGAGGCATTGGTGCACTAGATGCATCAGGCACATGGTAGTAGCGAATAGATGTCAGGTGTACATGCGTGCTGTGAAGACACATACAGCACTATTTGCATCCTTCGGTTGCATGCTAACACCAATGCACACCCTAGACATGCGTGTGTCACTGAGGCCACATTTTTGTGCTGTGTGAAGGGTAGGGAGCACCTGGAATATGCCTGCAGGATGTGAGAGAACACATCCAACTAGCTGTCATATTCCTTGGGACCTAAGGGTTCTGACAGAAGAAATGTTGCATATGTGACCCAAGGGATAGCTACTGTACAAGGGATAAGCCACACAAACAGTGGAGAAGGATGTGCATGTACAACAACTTTCTTTCTCCCTGAAGCAAGGCTGTGAGTGGTCTAGGACTCAGAAATGACTGATGTACCACCCTGTCAACATGTGTGACAGCAGCTCACCACACCTCAGCAGAGAGAAGAAGCAACAAAATATAGTCACTGACTATACCAACAGACCATAGTAAAAGTGTCCAGTAAAGGTTTGAGAAGGCTTACTGGAGTATATGTGCATCCTGGTGCACAGCTCAGCTATATGTGCCAAAGTACAAGAGGCAGGACATGCAAATCTGTGATTCAAACACATGGATATAGACAGTGCTACATCTGTGTCTCTGGATGTCAGAACAAGAATGCTGCATCCACATGTTGTTGTTGCTGTTGTTAAGTGCCATCAAGTCGGTGTTGACTCATGTCGACCCTCTGGATAGTAGTCCGAAACTGTGTTCAGTCTTCAGTCAGGCGGCTCATTGTTGACAGAGTGGCACCCATAACTGCTGTTATTGTATTGATCCATCTCATTTATGGCCTTCCTCTTTTGTGTCGACCTTCTACCTTGCCAAGCATGATGTCTTTCTTTAATGATCTCTCACTTCGCATGATGTGTTCAAAGTATGAAAATCGAAGTTTTCTCATCTGAGCTTCTAAAGAAAGCATAGGTTTGATCTCCACTAGTACTGACTGGCTTGTTCTTTGGGCAGTTCATGGTACACACAATATTCATCGCCAGCACCATAATTCAAAGGCATCAACTTTCTTCCTGTCTGTCTTTTTCACTGTCAAACTTTTGCATCCGCATAGAAACATGACGGCAGAAAAAGACCACATGGCCTATCTAGTCTACCCTTCCATATCAACTACAATAGTCCTCTTTTTTCTTTTCAAGATCATCTGTTTGCCCTATGCTTTATTGAATTCAGAATTCAGATACTTTCCTCGTCTCTACAACTTCTACTGCATATTACTCCTGAGTTTATTCCCTTTCACCCACATCCTATGCCAACTCGTGAGCATTTACACATTCTAACACACACTGAAATGGTTTTAACATGTTTAAAAATAAGACCAAAGAATATAAATGAAAATTAAATGAAACAAATGAAAACTTAACTAAATAAAGAGAATGCAAATGAAATAAATGCAGAACATGTTGCCTGCTTGCATACCACTAATATTGATCCTATAATGCATCCATTATATCTTATCCCAGACTTCTAAGTGCACTCTTCATGCTCTTTGATCAGTTTCATTTTTAACTCTTTGTATCTTTACTTCTTTGTATTGCAGAACCTCTGAACTTCTCAGTGGTAGAATACTTCACTGCTACATTTAAAATCATTAAAAACTATCTTTCTGATGTCACCTTCTCCATAGCTAAGATAGCATAATGTCATGTACCTTATTTAATTGAATTGTAGTCTGTGAGCTGCAATTGATGACAACAATTTGACTAATGAAAAAAGCTGAAAAAAATTATCTGTACTACATTTTGATTGGCTTGAGTTTAGGAATTTGGGGAGGAGGAGATATATCACAAACTATTTGGATAAAAAGTTCAAAAATAATGCTAGAATAGCTCTCTTGAAACCACAAATATATATGCACAATATTCTTCTCTTTTCAGTTGCAACAACGATCCTTCTCTCTTTGCATAGAATATAATTAAAATGCCTTAAAATGAACATTAATCAGATATTCATTTGTGTTTTCTGTCTTGTAAATTAATGTGCAATTCATTTCTTTCTCACAGCTGCAACCTAAGTAAAGGTTATGCTGAAATAAATGGTTAATAAATGCACAAAATAATCAAATAATCATCATGTCCTTAGTATGGCCGAATTATGCCCTTAAAGATGATTATGAGTCTATATGTTATCTTGCAAACAATATACATGTATTTTTATAAAATTAATGACTCCTATTACATACTTCCAAGCCCCATTGTTCATTAATATGTGCTACAGATGGGTACTATAACTTGGCACTAAATTTGAATAGCCCATGAAATGTTACAGCTTTAAGTACAGAGTTACAGGAACATAAAATTAAATTCAGTCCTGATTTGACCAAACTGACATTTTATAGCAATATTTCAGTCCAATAACTATGCACATAATATTTTCTCCTCCTTGTTAGATAGATTGGGAAAGGTAATTTACATTTACTCACCTAGTGTACAGTATCCCTTGTGGCATTGTGACTACTGTTTTATATGAAGTGTAGACCCTATTTATATCTTCCCCTAATTGCACATTCTACTCAGTTCTTTCCCCCCGTACATCTGCTATTAAATTTATGGGATTTTTTTTTTAGTATTCACTTTTTCCCCTCATAGACCCAGAAGGAAGGGTTGATGTTGTGTTATGGTTGTTTTTTCCTGTGGAGAAATAAGCCAGCAAATGGGTCTTTTGACTGCTTCACTTTAAAGCCAGATATATTACAAAAAAAAAAGGCAGAACCGGCACAGTCATTGTTTTTGACCTGTTGGGAAATTAGCAATGCAGTAGCCCAACTTCGACACTAGTATTATTTCCTATGTATAAAGCTTGCAACATGCATTGCTTGCATTATTAATAATGAGCAGTGTTCATTCAATTTTACCTGGGAAACTCATGGTGAGAGGTTGATTTTTTTTATTTTCCAGGTACTGACTGAGTTTCTCTTTAGCCTTATTGCAACATTTTTTTTTCATTTCAATTTAGATTATTGTTTTTGTTGTTGTATATAATCATTCTAGCAAAAGTCCCGTCCTGCAGCCTTCCTCTTTAAAACCGCTGTGGGGAAAAGATAATAAAGAGAAAGCAGATTTATTCTGAGAATGAAAACACTTTCATTCATCTGCTTTTCCTTAGACATTTGCTCATCAAAACCCAGGATAAATTGCCCAAGCAACCAAGAGTTAGCAAGAAACCTCGTTATTGTTAATGGGATTTTTTTGTGCAGTATGACTCTCTCTGCTTGGTAATACTTAGAATAAAATCCCATAATGCTTGTCTATGTTGTTTTAAGCAGTATAATATGACAATAATGCATTATCTAGAAGGAGTGAGGTCAAGCAATATAAATGCTTAGTTAACAGCCTAATGAGTCAGTTACAAACCATTTAGTCATTCAATGAACCTTAACTTTTCAATGGCTTTCCTAATGAAAGATCTATATGAGTATATGTCTTCTGTCACAACAGAGATAATACAAGAGGTACTTAATTCTTTGTGATAGTAAATCAATTGATCTGGAGCCTTGTTTTCATACAATGAAAACAATGGAAGAAACATTTTACTACAGTCTCATGCCCAGTTGAACATCGACAGACATAAACCTTTATTATTTGGACGACTGTTCTTTTTTTTTTTCGCCTACTATACTACAGGAGGAAAAGAAGGTCGATTGATATTGTATATTACCAAAGAATCGCTACTGGATTTTTCTCATTTTTTATGAGATGTAAATTTCCTGGAAATTAAATTCTAATATGCAGCAAAGCAGATTTTGCTCTTTTTATTATGTTAGAGATTAGCGTTTTAGATAAGTACATCTGAACATGGAAACGTATGGCATGCTTCCATTTATAAGCATTTTCATAAACCTCAATGAAGCACCAAAGGACTTTGCAAAACTTAAGAATAAGACAGGGCACAGAACTACGTGCAGTGTTCATAGGCTTTATTAAGTTGCAGGTCAGTATTTCTTTTCATTTGCTTTTTCATTCTACTTTAGTATTGTCCTTCTGCATGCATCTTGTATAATTTTGCAACAAAGTGAATTTTATCTCTTTTAGACTATTTGCCAAAAGCCTTAATTCTACTTCCTCAATGGAGATACTATTGTAAAGTAACTTGTTGAAGTTCTTCATTTATGACATTTTCAGAGTTAGTTACATTTTTAGGGCCTGATACTCAAAGGATTTATGTTTCTAACTTTGAGACTTATGCTCCTAAATTGGCCTTTTTGAAAATTTACTAGGGTTGAGTCCCTAAATTATTCCTCAAATTTCACTAAACTCCTAAATTTAGGCACATTAAAAGTGGGTGGCAACAGGGGCAGATTTTGGATAGGGAAATGCCCTAAACTCCATCTTGGCAACTCCACTCATCAAGCAAATCACTTTTATCTATGCCCTTTCCTTCAGCGGCCAACTCCAGATTCCATTCATTCCACCTTTCTGCTCCATATACTTGAAAAAGACTACCCGAGTTGGTAGGTCAGGCTCCATTTCTGGTCCAATTCAAGACCAGGCTAAAACACTCATCTCTTTGAGGCTGCTTTTGGATCCTGACCCTTTTATGCTCCTGACACCAACTTTATGCCTTTCAATCATTTTCCGTAAGAATTACCCTAGTCCCATGTTTGTTCTGTTTGTCTCTCTTGAACAAATTGCAAGATTTACGGGGCAGGGACTGGCTGTTATGAGTACTGTATGTTTACAGTGATGCATAAGCCTAGTAGCACTACAGAAATGATAAGCAATAGTAGTAGTAGCACTAAGATAAAAAGATAGGAGCTGAGCACTGATTTACGGTACTAGGCTCTTAAATAAGACGCATAAATCTAGGCCAATGAATGTTGTTGTTGTTGTTAAGTGCCGTCGAGTCGGAGTCGACTCAGGGCGACCCTCTGGATAGCTATCCTAAATTGTGTTCGATCTTCAGTCAGGCGGCTCATTGTTGACAGACTGGTACCCGTAGCTGCTGTTCTTGTATCGATCCATCTCATTGCTGGCCTTCCTCTTTTGCGTTGACCTTCTATCTTGCCAAGCATGATGTCTTTCTCTAATGATCTCTCTCTCCGCATGATGTGTCCAAAGTACGAAAGTCGAAGTCTTGTCATCTGAGCTTCTAAAGAAAGCTTAGGTTTGATCTCCTCTAGTACAGACTGGTTTGTTCTTCGGGCAGTCCATGGTATACACAGTATTCGCCGCCAGCACCATAATTCAAAGGCATCAATTTTCTTCCTGTCTTATCTTTTTCACTGTCCAGCTTTCACATCCATATGATGTTATTGAAAATACCATGGCTTGAAGAGGTCGAATCTTTGTATGGAGGGAGACATCTCTGCTCTTGAGAATCTTATCTAGGTCTTTCATAGCCATTCTGCCAAGAGCAATGCGTCGTCTGATTTCTTGACTGCTTGTTGCTTCTTTATTGATAGTTGATCCAAGTAGGTTAAAGTTATTCACGATTTCAATTTCTTCTCCTTCGACGATGAACCTGTTGATTATGCCAGTTGTCATGATCTTTGTCTTCTTTACATTAAGGTGCAGGCCCATTTTTAGACTATGTTCTTTGATTGTGAGAAGCAAATGTTTCAGATCATCTTCACTTTCCGCCAGTAATGTGGTATCATCAGCATAGCGAAGGTTGTTGATGAGTCTTCCACCAATCTTCACACCTCTGTTGTCTTCATACAATCCTGCTTCTCTGATGATTTGTTCTGCATATAAATTAAATAAGTAGGGGGAAAGTATGCAGCCTTGTCTTACACCTTTGCTTATTTTAAACCATTCTGTTTCTCCTTGTTCCGTTCGAACTGTTGCTTCTTGATCAATGTACAGATTGTGCAAAAGAACGATCAGGTGTTCTGGTATACCCATGCTTCTTAATGTGGCCCAGAGTTTCTCATGGTTTACACAGTCAAAAGCTTTGCTATAGTCGATAAAGCACAAATAGATATCCTTTTGGTATTCTTTAGTCTTTTCAAGGATCCATCTCACATCCGCAATGATGTCTCTCATTCCTCGCCCTTTTCTGAACCCTGCTTGCACTTCAGGTAGTTCTCGTTCCAGGTATGATTGTAGTCTCTTTTGAATAATCTTCAGTAGAATTTTGCTGGCATGTGGGATCAGAGCGATTGTGCGATAATTTCCACAGTCAGTTGGATCACCTTTCTTTAGTACTGGTATAAACACAGATCTTTTCCAGTCAGTTGGCCATGATGCTGTCTTCCATATTTCTTGGCAGAGCCTTGTAAGTACGGTAACAGCTGCATCAGATTGCTGTAATACTTCTATGGGAATGCAATCAATGCCTGGTGCTTTGTTCTTTGATAAGGCTTTCAATGCAGCTTCAACTTCTTCTTTCATCACCAATGGTTCCAGATCACAAGGTACAGGTTGAAACGGTTGTTGGTCCACTTGATCTTTAGCATATAAAAACTCTGTATATTCCTTCCATCTTTTCTTGATCTTCTCAGCATCATTCAACATAGAACCTTGAGCATCTTGTAACATTCCAATTCGAGGCTGGAACTTTTTCTTTAACTCTCGTAGCTTTAGGAAAGCTGATCTTGTTCTTCCTCTAATAGTTTCTGCTTCTATTTCCTTGCATGCGTCATTGTAGTACTTTTCCTTGTCCTGTCTTGCTGCACGTTGGAAATCTCTGTTGAGTTCTGTGATTGTCTTTCTTTCTCCTCTGGCTTTAGCTTCTCTGCGTTTCTGGGCAATTTTCAGAGTTTCTTCCGTCATCCATTTTGGCCGTTTTTTCTTTTTTACCTTTGTAGAGACTTCTCGCTTTCTTCCAACACAACCTTCTTGATGTCATTCCATAACTCTTCTGGAACTCTATCATTTGTATCTAAAGCAGCAAATCGATTTTGCAGGCAGTCTTTAAATTCCAGTGGTATATTCTCAAGGTCATATTTTGCTGCATTCATGAGTGGTTTGCTCTTTTTCAGCTTTAGCTTGAGTTTGCATACTAGTAGTTAATGATCTGTACCACAGTCAGCTCCAGGTTTTGTCTTTGCTGATGTTATAGAGCTTTTACATCATTGACTTCCACAGATGTAGTCAATTTGATTTTTATACAATCCATTGGGTGAAGTCCATGTGTACAGTCTCCAATTGTGTTGCTGGAAGAAGGTGTTCGAGATGAATAGATTGTTGGTCTTGCAGAATTCTATCAGTCTTTCTCCAGCTTCATTTCTGTTGCCAAGTCCATATTTTCCAACTACTTTGTCTTCTTCTTTGTTGCAAACCTTTGCGTTCCAATCACCCATGACTATCAGGATATCCTGTTTGCATGTTCTGTCAATTTCAGCTTGTACTTGTTCATAGAACTCTTCAATTTCATTCTCTTCTGCAGCTGTTGTTGGGGCATATACTTGAATTATAGTTGTGTTGATAGGCATTCCTCGTAGACGAATAGAGATTAAGCGTTCGCTGACTGCATTGTATTTCATTACAGTTCTTGCAAGTTTCTTCTTTATTATAAATGCAACACCATTTCTTCTTTGTCTTTCATTTCCAGCATAGTAGACCATGTGATCATCTGATGCAAAGTGCCCGATGCCAGTCCATTTCAGTTCGCTGACACCCAACAGATCAAGTTGTACACGTTCCATTTCATTCTTGACCACCTCTAACTTCCCTTGGCTCATGCTTCGTACGTTCCATGTTCCAATGTGTAAGACATCTTTACAGCTTCTGACTCTCATTTCATGCGCAGCTACATCAGCAGTCAGACGTCCCGAGGGCTTTGATCCAACCACATCATATAAAGCCCTCGGGACGGCCAATGAATAACAGTCCTAAATTTATAAACATAGCTTTCAAGCTCCTAAATTAAGATGAATTTTCAGCTGAAAACATAGGTGCCTAAACGTGGCTGTAACAAGGTACAAATTGAGGAGCCAATGGGTTATTTTTACTATGCTAAGGGTTTGCACTTGACATACATTTGGAGCAAAACTTGGCATGTGGTAAGTGAGATGGCTCTGCACTGACTGTCCCCAGTAATTACTGCATTGAAGAGTTCTCTAGCATGTGACAGCAACATTCACAATTAACCGGGTGTAGTTAATGCAACATGGACAATTAGTACACACTAATAACTTCTTGGGCTAAGTGCAATGCACAGCCAACGCCTACTCTCTGCCCCTAACTCTCCCATTTCCCACCCCATAATATGGATAGTTACAACAAAACAAATTGTGCTGTAGTGCTGGAAGATGAGACCCCCAGGTTGGAAGGCACTCAACTAGCTACTGGGGAAGAGCTGAAGACCTTTCAGAGTAAAGCCAGCATTTATGATGTGGTTGGATCAAAGCCCTCGGGACGGCCAATGAATAACAGTCCTAAATTTATAAACATAGCTTTCAAGCTCCTAAATTAAGATGAATTTTCAGCTGAAAACATAGGTGCCTAAACGTGGCTGTAACAAGGTACAAATTGAGGAGCCAATGGGTTATTTTTACTATGCTAAGGGTTTGCACTTGACATACATTTGGAGTAAAACTTGGCATGTGGTAAGTGAGATGGCTCTGCACTGACTGTCCCCAGTAATTACTGCATTGAAGAGTTCTCTAGCATGTGACAGCAACATTCACAATTAACCGGGTGTAGTTAATGCAACATGGACAATTAGTACACACTAATAACTTCTTGGGCTAAGTGCAATGCACAGCCAACGCCTACTCTCTGCCCCTAACTCTCCCATTTCCCACCCCATAATACGCTAATCAGTTAGCGAGGGATTTTTAACAAGATGGCTGTTTTACCACACATTAACCATTAGAGCTCTTTAAGAAACATGCCTCTAAACTTAGGAGCTCAATGTTTTCTGAACAGCCCCTAAGTACAGTATACTGTTATCTGTTTTTCTGAAACCGATGGGTTTATATTTTTATATGTATGCAGACAATGTTCACGTCTTGTTGCTGTAAGATTTGCCTGAACAGGATATTGCCAATAAGGTAAAGCAGTGTATCAATATGTTGCAGGAGGGCTATGCTCAAATGTTTTTACATTTGAATTTGCAGAAGATGCAGATTTTGTGGTTATCAAACAATAGGAAGGTTGATGATTTAAGGATGAATGGGTTTTGTTAGTTCCTATCACAGCTTAGGCACCTAATTTGGACATGACCTTCCGACTTCCTCTGGCGAGACTCATCCTGGGCCTCAATTGCCTGCCAAAGGAAGCTCAGTTCCTCTGCTCTTCTCAGCACTAGTCAAGCTTCCCTTGCTTGTATCTGTGCCTCTGTTCGTGTCAGCCTGGCTTCCTGCTTCTCTTCCCCCCCCCCCCCCCCCCCCCCCCCCCATTCTCTGGCATAGGTTTATATTTCCAGGGCTCTAGCTCCAACTCCTCCCTTCCCAGGTGACAGTAATCAGCCTGACTTCGGGTACCTGAGTGCTTGGAGAACTCCCTGCCATAGGGATTCTGGGCCCTATATCCTCTCTCCCTCATTCCACTAGGGGGCGCATGAAATGTGGGCGACGTGGAGGTTTACTGATTCCTGGAGGTGGTTGTGGCTTTCCTACCCTGACTTGGTGAAAGGGGGCCCTTTACTAGGGTGAATTCCCTGTCTCTTTGTCCTCCCTGGACTCTGGATAGGCCTCCTTGCCACAAGAAATATAATTAAATAAATAAATAATAAATAAATAAATGAGTATATTAAACTAGCAATTTAAACTCTCAGTCCCTGTGATCACAAAACACTTATTTGTTAGATAATCCTTCTTTTCTAGAAGTGTGTAACTGTGACAACCCGTCCCCATGCTACTCTCCCTTTCTCCTGCCCTGCCCTAACACAATAACCACACATAACACACAATACCGTGAGAAAACACTGGCAGCAGCTTTATTTAACACATCATCAAAGATAACCAAACCAGGGCCAAATGCAGTCCTGCTCCAAAACCTACACTCACAGCTTAATCCAGAGACTGCCCCCCAACCTGCCATACTACTAGCAATGTAGGCACACATCCTCCCCCATGCCGGCTGCGGTATCTTCATCGTAGCTCTCCAATATGCTTCCCCCTGCCGCCAGTCCCATCATATTACTAGCAAAGGCTAGTACCTCCAACCAAACTATGATCAACTGTTAACAGTCCCTATTTCCAAATCCGACCTCCCGGGTAACCAATGTAACCTGGGAACCCGCCTAGGCCCACCAAACCCCACCAAGCTGTGACATACAAAGACCGCCCCCGCCACCCCCCCCCCCCCAACCAACCAACAACAAGAGGAAGGGCAGGTGGGAAGAACACCTTGCCGCCACGTTCCTGCCAGGCCCGAGGGGGCGAAAAGGAGGGGAAGCCCCCGGCGCCAGGCACTATATACCCATCCCCAGCACCCCCTTCCCCCGGCCCGTGACCCCAGGGCCAATGAAATCCCTCACCAGCTACGGAGAAGGGATTTCAAACGTCACACCAGCTGCCCATTTGTGCATCTCCCCAACAGCCCTCATGTCCAGGTTGCCTCTGCTTCCCTCCCCATAACTGCCATGAGCTAATAGGGCCTGCCACATTCCTTGCCTGTCTCGTAGGCCCCGGACTGGGCATCCCAGTTACACTGCAGCCACTGGGGACCCGGCCCTGCGACCTCAGATATTAGCTATGACAACCCGTACCAAGGCTACTCTCCCTACTCCCCCCCATTGTGTCACTCCAACCCCGTGCCTTTACAAAAAAGGAAAACCCCATTAAATGAGCACAGAGACCATAGCCACTCTGCGCTCATTTGCCTCCACACCCATATACTGTCCCACTAAACTCTGCAGAATCTTTCCCCCACACCATCCTGCACCCCTCAAGAATTGTGCAACCTGAAGATAGCCTCTCTGGTAGGCAGTCCATATAGCAGGAGCCACTGACCTCTGCAACAAGTACCTCGCTCTGGGCAGAGCCGGCCCATCCATTGAGTGAGAATGTTTTTTGCACAGGGCCCCGCGTTTCAGGGAGCCCCGCGCAAAAAACATTCTGATCTAAAAGTAAAATTTAAAATAAAAAAAAAAACTGTCTGCTGCCGCTGCTGGGGCCGGGACAGCGGCAAATCGAGTGTGCCGCGGGGCCCCCCTGCCCGGCAGAGCCTGCCCTCCCCTGCATCAGCTCCCTCTTTGTAGCTGCAGTCACACACGCCGGCTTTCAGAGCGCGAGGGGAGAGTTTCTCCCTCGCGGCTCTGTTAAGCCCGCGGGGGCTGATGGGAACAGAGCCATCAGAGCCATGAAAGGGAAACTCTCCCCTCGCTCTCCGAAAGCTGGCGTGTGTGACTGCAGCTGCAAAGAGGGAGCTGATGCAGGGGAGGGAAGGCTCTGCTGGGCAGGGGGGGCCCCGCGGCACACTCGATTCTGCCGCGGCGGCCGCGGCCCTGGCCCCGGCAGTGGCAGCAGACAGTTTTTTTTACTTTAAATTTTCCTTGGGCTGGGGGGTGGGGGGTTAGGAGTGGTAATGGGCTATGGGGGAGCTAAGTCTGGATATGGGCTGATGGGATTAGGACTGGTAATGGGCTATGGGGTGCTTAAACTGAAAATTGGGTGATGGGGGGTTAGGACTAGAAATGGGCTGATGGGATTAGGACTGGGAGTGGGTTGATGGGGAGGTTAGGACTGGTAATAGGCTATGGGGGGCTAGGACTGGTAATGGGTTGGGGGGGTTGCTAGGACTGGAAATGGGCTGAGTGGAAGGGAAAGTTTGCATTGCAAATAGCTGATGGGGAGGGGGGCTTGGAATGGAAATGGGCTGAGTGGAAGGGGGCTTGAACTGTAAATAGCTGATGGGGACAGGGCTTGGAATGGAAATGGGCAGAGGGGAAGTGGGAGGCTTGAACTGCAAATAGCTGATGGGGAGGGGGGCTTGGAATGGAAATGGGCTGAGTGGAAGGGGGCTTGAACTGCAAATAGCCGATGGGAAGGGGGCTTGGAATGGGCTCTTATGGGAGGGAGCTAGGACAGGAAATGGGCTGATAGAGGGGCTAGGATAGGACTGGGAATTGGGTGTTGGGGGGAGCTAACATTGGAAATGGGCAGTGGTGGGGGCTTGGATTGAAATGGACTCATGGAGGGGCTAGAACTGGAAGTAGGCTCATGGGGGGCTTGGATTGGAAATGGGCTGAGTGGAGGGGAGCTAGGATTTGACATGGGCTGATGGTGGGGCTAGGAAAGGACTAGAAATGGGCTGATGGGAGGCTGGTATTGGAAATGAGCTGATGAAGGGACTCGTATAGGACTGGAAATGGATGGGGGAGCTAGGACTGGAAATGGGCTGATGGGGGGACTAGAAGGGAGCGGATACTGGGTGGGGCTGGAACTAGAAGGGAGCTGATGTTGGGAGAGATTAGAAGGGGATGGGGCTGGGAGAGTGAAATGGAGAGGGGAAAAATATTTTGTGTGGGAGGGAAGAAAAATCTACAATTGGCCGGGTGTTGGGAGAGTAAGTGGGGTTGAGGATGGAGGGGTAAAATTTGAGTGGATGAAATAGGAATGAGGAAAGAGCAAAAGGAGAAAGATTAGTATGTTAAAACAGATGTAGAGGTAGAATGGAAAAAAACTAGAAGAGTGAAGAAAGGACAAATGGACAGCAGACGATGGAGAGTTAGCAGAAGACACAAATAAACCAGAAGAAAGTGTCTGGAACAATTGCAACTGAAAAAAAAATGCACAGAAGGTACAAAGATATCTCTTTATTTTGAATTTATTAACTGGAATATGTCAGCTCTGGGAAATGTGCATCATTAACATCGGTGCTTTGTTTAGTACAAGAGGAAATTAATTTATAGTTTTATTTCTACAGTACTGTACATTCCAAGTTTGGCTTTTGGGGTTCCCAGTTTAATTATTGTCTTCCTGTTTCTAAATTGTGATTCCTTGTTTGGTGATGGTCTATGTTCTGCATGTGTAACTGAGCTGAGGTATTCTGTTTATGTAATTCCTATTTGACATTGCCACTTGTTCTCTTTCCCCAGTAGGTCATGTATTGTTATTCTCTTAAATGTATTGGTTTAATATTTGCAGTGTTGCCTTTTGATAGGTATGGTATGGTGTTTTATGAGTCCTTGGTAGTGCTGTTAGGATACGGCAGGTTTACTATGGGTTTAAATGGGCAGTGTTTGTAGTACAGTCAAACCTCGGTTATCGGTTGCCCCGGTTTTCGTCGGTTTCGGTTTTCGACGTCTTTTCCCCACTCAGATGTTGTCTCGGTTTTCGTCGATAGCCTCGGTTTTCGTACAGCCCCCCCCCCCCCCGATTCACCGATCGCGTGTGCGTGTGCCTGCAAACAGAGTACACTGCCTGCCCAGTCCCGGCAGCATTACCCCCCCCCCCCCGGACTCACCGATCGCGTGTGCGTGTGCCTGCAAACAGAGTACACTGCCTGCCCAGTCCCGGCAGCATTACCCCCCCCCCCCGGACTCACCGATCGCGTGTGCGTGAAGGAGATCTGGAGATGACTGGAGATTGGCAGACTTCAAACCCAGCTGTTGCGTGTGCCTGCAAACAGTACACTGCCTGCCCAGGTGAGCAACATCCTCGAGCCAGACATGGAAGGATTGCAGAGAGGAAGGCCCCGATCTCTCCACCGCCTGCCTGTTCTCTGGAGCGCCCCCTCAGGCTCGGAGGTAGCAGGAGATGTTGAGGGGTAAGCAGGAGATGTTGAATGAATGTGGCAGGCAGTTCTTTCTCTTGCGGGGTATGCTGTTGAGACGGAGTCAGCGATCACATTGGTGTCCTAAGGTATCTGTGTGTTTGCAAGAGTCAACAAGAGTCTTCAATAAAGTTAAATGTGATGTTAAATGTTCATTTATCCATTTCATTAGTCATTTATATGTATTTCTCATTGTTTTCTGTATGTAAAAATATAGTTATTCTCTATAAAATGTACTTTTTGTCAATATTTTTGGGTGTCTGGAACGGATTAATTGAATTTACATTATTTCCTATGGGAAATCTTGCTTCGGTTTTAGTCCGTTTCGGTTTTAGTCAGACTTTTTGGAACGGATTAATCATGAAAACCGAGGTTTGACTGTAGTTCCTAATGTGCCTGGCGGTTGGCACTGTATTATAGTAATGTAGAAATCTTTTAGTCTTTCTTTATCCATACACTCATGAAGAAGCATGTTTACTAAAAGTTAGTGTATAGTAACATTATGCAAATATTTATGCAAATGAGGCCCATTATGCAAATGAGGCCCCGCACCGAGTCTCCGCACATGGCCCCTCACCCCCCTTGGGCCGCCCCTGACTCTGAAAATGCAACCAAGCATTCAAAGATGATCCGGTATCATGGCACACACTGCAACTGCTCCTGGTGCCAAAGTCAGGAACAGCAACTACTTGAAGCAGGAAAGAGAATCAGCAATGCAATTAATACAATCAGGCAAATGACATGCTCATGCAATAATATTCAGCCGCAAGCATGAAAGCACGAACGAACGCATCAATGTTGCCACTCTAATGCACCATGGTAACTGACAATTAATCACCTCCACAACCGCTGCGTTATCACAGCAGAATACAACCCGGCGGTCCTATAACCAGTCAGGCCACAAAGTCAATTCTACTACAATCAGAACAAGCTCCAAAAAGGTGATATTCTGGTTCAAGCCTGAAGCCTGCCATGCCATTGGCCAGGGCTCCATATACAACGCTCCGTGAAAGTAAATCCCACAACCCACACCTCCTGTCACATCAGTAAAGAGCTGCAGGCCTCAATTTGACATCTCCTCTTTCTGTAATACTGATACACAATTAAAGTTCATCAAAAAGTGTCCCACACCCGCAAGTCCACAAGCATTCTTGCAGATATGCGGATATGATGGTGGTGCTTTATTACTCCTGCGGTCACATGCTCAAGTCATCATGAAAAAACCCTGCCCATCAGAATCACATTACACGCAAAGTTAAGACAGCCAACCAATACCTGCATTTCTTTCAACTGCACCCTGTGCACCAACACAACTGATGCCATCAGCCCCCCCAACTTCTGTACCTTCTCCATTGTCCAGTTTTATACCCAAGAAGGTGAGGAATGGAACAGGCCCCTCTGTCTTGCCCTCCAACAAAGGAATACCAGACTCTTCCACCAAGTCTATAAATGCCCACATCAGTACACCGCACGTAGGGAAGTTTGCCAGTCCCATGAAAAGGAAATCATCCAAAAAGTGTACCACATTGGACAGGCCCACCCGTTGCACAAGCGCCCAGTGCAAAAAGGTACTGAACGTCTTGAAATATGCACATGAAATGGAATACTCCATGGGCATGAATCTGTCAAAGTAAAACATCCCATTAAAAGAGAATCCCAGGAGACAAAAAGCCGACAGGTGCATGGGCAACTGGTGGAAAGCTGATTCGATATCCACTTTTGCTAACAAAGCCCCTGCCCTGCATTGGCGGATGAAGTTGACCAGATTATCCAAAGAGGCATACAGCACTCTGCACAGCTCTCTTTGTAGTGGTCATTCACAGAAACACCAGCTGGGAAAGACATGTTATGTATTAGTCAAAATTTCCCAGGCTTCTTCTTGGGGATGATGCCCAATGGGGACGCCACGAAAACAGGGAAGGGAAGGTCTGTGAAAGAACCAGCAATCCTACCCAAGGAAACCTTCCCCGCCAATTTGGACATAACCACCTCCCAGAAATGACTCACAGAAGGCGCGTTGTGGGCCCTTATACTAGCCGCTCTCCCTTAAAGGGAATCTCAAAACTTTCACTAAAGCCTTGCAATAAAACACCACCCATAGCCAACCAGGGGAACATCGCCTCCAGTCTAACCGGGGTCAGGGCCAACTGCATGCACCACCCATCACTTGCCCCCAGAAAAGGCCCCAGGAGTCCCCTTATGGTTACACTTGGAGGCTGGGTGTCCCCCACCACACCCACAACAAGCATGCTTAAATTTGCAGTCTGGGAATGGGCAGGGGGATTTATTGAAGCACCATAACGCGTCGCTCTGACCTGCCCCACTCTTAACTGGCCAGACTCCCCCAGCCCCATCTAAAAGGAATGATTCCCCCAACCACCATCATGGTACCCCCCTTTCATGCGGTGCTTGCACCTCTGGCTGGCCAAACTGACATCTGAGTCAACCACAGATTGATATCCTGCATTCCCTAGGTCAGCAGTAAATTCTCCTCCATTTTGTCGCAGAAATCCTCATCGTAGTTGAGCCAAGCCCAACTTTCATGAAATGCCCCCAATATTGAATCTGCATAGGCCAAGAGCAAGCCATAATGCACTGGCATTTGGTGCCGCAGACACTGGCCAACCTCAAAAATGCCCTGGTCCATTTAACCACTGTATACCCACCCCACCTTCTCATCCTCCTTCCTCTTCTGAATATCCCCGGAATGCTTCTGACCCTCCAACAGCCTGAAAATGTTAATGTACTTGCGTTTCATGATCTTCTAGTGCAAAGACCGCAGCATCCTCTCCCATAGCTCTGAATACACAGCCATCATCAGGACAGCACCTGAACTCTGCATCTTACCCCCTGACAAAGCTACACCTGCCACTGCGCTCCCTTCCACATCCGAAGACAAACATGATGCGGAACTCAAAGAGGAAGAAGATGTGCCCACACATTTGTAACATCTGCATGAACATTTGTGCTTCCTTGCCAATTTCTGCAGTTCACATGAAGCTGAATCAGCTCCCCCAGTGCCTCCCCTGCATCCTCATGCACCCCACACCCTAACTCACCAGGAGGCTCCATTGTTGCACTCTCTCTCCATGCAGAAGTATGCTCTCCATCCCCAGAGCCAACAACCAGTCACTGTGCTGCAGGTTGCATGCCCACTCCCACCACCACAAGATACCAGGGGTCCCCAACAGCCTGTGAAGACACAGTTGCAGAAAAAAACACCCAGAGGAGGTGGGGAAGGCCACACCCATGACAGCCCCACAGAGCCTGGGGCCCACATCCTGGACCTACCTTGCCCTCTTGCCTCCCAGATCCCAGCAGGCCCCACTGGTGGCTGCCATCCTGGGATAGTAACACCTCCACTCATATGGGGAGAATATCCCATTGGCCAGGAAATCATGGCCGCCAATGGAACCCCATCCAATCCCCTAGAACCCACCCCATATACCCACTCCCCCAACACCAACCCCCAGGTCTAACCCACTGCCATCGGGATCACCACCTCAGAGAGCAAGGTGGGTGATGGCCCCTCCCAAACTGCCTCATCCACACTCCAAGTTGCTTTTCAATCCACAGCCTCCTGCAAGTCTAGGCCAGGTGGAGCTGCCAGGAATTTCTGTACCCCACCCAGGCACACAGGCTGGCCAAGCTCCACACCTGCTGTCCAAGAGACCCCCCCCCCCTTCAAGATAGGCTTCAGTCCTTACCTCTAGAAGTCCCCATAACTTTGCCTTGCCCCATTTTCCCCAGGCCATCCTGAACCCAGCCCTCTGAAGCCACCCCCTTTTGCACCACGGCTTTACACCTCCCATGTCCCCCCTCAAGAACCCCCACCTGGACAACTCAATGGCCCAAATCCCCTCCCCCTGCTTGCCCCACGAACAGGCCCTCTCCCATGGAGCATCCTATCCTGAGCCGCCGTATCACTGTGGGAAATAGCACTCTCCAATTCCCCTCCCCCCCTAAAAGCGTGCCCAAGGCACCTTGCCTTGAAGCCATAGCCCCAACAGTGCCCCGCCCTGTTCCACTCACCAGGCCATTGGCTGGTTCCCTGCTGCTCTCAGGAGCAGCTCCACGTGACTGCCATTCTAGCTGCACCATTCCGCCCTACTGTGTGCACTGCGCAGGCAGGGTCTCCCTGCTCCCTCTGACAGTCTCTCCCTGATCAGTCACCTGTACTCTATTCTGTGGTGCTATGAATAGATCGCCCTCTGCTCTCTGCTCTCCGGTCCACAGAGGAAGAGAAACAGAACGTAGTGAGCCTCGCTGCTCACCAGCTGGAGCCAAAGAACTAAGAACGCCAAGAACGCCTTGCCGCCATATTCCTGCCAGGCCAAGAGAATGTCAAAAATGATCACCAAAAGAACCCCCGTGGAAAATTTTGTGTAAACCAATTATCTTTTTGTCGGATGTTCCAGGAAAGGGACATGTACAGGTACTATGTCCTCCACTCAGTTACATCCCTTTTATTAATTTTATTACTAAAAAAAACCCCGTCTACTTAACTGAATAAGACGGTTATCGGCAATCCTTGTCAAGCACGATGTGCACGTTTCGGGTCTGTAGCCCTGTCTCAAGTGCTGCCAATACTGCGGTTTCAACTGCCAAGAGAATGAACAGAAGGGGAGGCCACCAGTGCCAGGCACTATATACGTGGCCCCAGTCACTCCCTTGCTTCCCAAGCCATGACACCAGTGCCAATTAAATTACTCCCTGGCTGTGGGGAAGGGATTTCAAATGCCACACCATCTGCTCATTGGTGCGCCTCAACAACAGCACTCACGTCCAGGTCACCTCTGCTTTCCTCCCTCCCCCATCTGTTACGAGCTAACAGGATCAGCCACATTTCCAGTCTGTCTCGTAGACCCCGGGCTGGGCATCCCAGTTACACTTCAGTCACTGGGAACCCAGCCCCGCAGCCTCAGACATATTTATTGAGACCTCCTACTTCCACGAGATGAGGCTGCTCAGTCAGATGGAGAAATTCAGAAAAAAGCTAAAAGCTAATTTATTTGAACAGACATTATGATCATCCTTGTGGCCATCTTACTGCACATTTCAAAGGGGTTGTTGTAGATTGAAGTAGGTATTAAGCAGTTCATTATTGTTGTTTTGTAGTTAGGTTTATTTTTTGAGTTGTTTTATTTTTATTATTGGTTTATTTTAATTGTATTAGTTTGTCTTTTATTGCCTTTTGATGTATACATAAAGTTATGACCTGCTTAGGTTATCAAATAATTTAGGATATAAACCTTTCAAATAATTAGTCTTTATCAACCCTTCAGAGGGGTTTCTTCTCTTATCAGAAGGTTTCAATATGAGAGATAAGATTGGTTTTGGCCTGACCTTCATATGAGGCCATTTATAAGGGGTTTTTTTAGTCCTATATTATATGATGGTGCTGGTTTGTGATGCATTTTGCAGTGTGGATACCATGGGATTGACATTCAAAGTGAGTTACACATTGTGCTGGATCTAGCTATTTCATAATTTGCTTATACCTCAATTTTTGTTTATTTATTTAAAGCAATTGTAACCTAACAGTCGGAGAACAATAAGACATCAAAAATGAAACCTCGACATACATGGTGACTCAAGTTATTACCCTGGAACAAGAGATCACTATGAAGGACTTGTGGGCAGGGCCGGCACATTCACTTGGCGAGCTAGGCGGCTGCCTAGGGCAGCTGGCTTGGATAGGGATGGCAGTGGCACGCTCTGGAGGGGGAGATGGGCAGCGGCAGCAGCAGTATTTCAAAAAGCAGCTGCTTTTTGCCACCACTTTTTTGCAGCAAGAAAGTGGCAGCAAAGACCTCCACTTTTAGAAATACTGCCAGTGCCCTCCTCTCCCTCCCGAGACAGAATCGGCATCAGCTGGGGGGGGGGGGGGGGTCGGGGAGCAGCACTGCTGGGGTTTCTGCCTAGGATGGCAGAAACCCTTGGACTGGCCCTGCTTAAGGGTTGTAATATATCTCAGGATATTGTTGCCAAATTACAAGATGTGGAGAGTAGGTTCTTAGATACTGATAAATATTTTCTACAAGTTACTGTTATGTCTTCTATTTAGGACTATATTTTGATTTATCATAAATTAGAGGCACTTGAGAATTTTTCTTTGGCTAGGAATTTGTGTTTTCTCAATTTTCCTTGTATGCATTTAATTTCCACTGAAATAATCTTAAAAAGGTATTTCACTGAAGTCTTAAAATTAGTAGAGGATGGTACGATCTTTAATTATTATTATGCTCCCCTGCAAGTCATGAATTGTGAATCGTACTGAAGGAAATATGGATGTGTTACAACCTAGTGAGTGTCAAGATCATAACTCAATGGATAACATTACCAGGAGGGCCACTTTGTTGGTCACGTATATTTCAGATATGGATAAATTTAAAGTATTTGAAGCTTATTTTAAAAATAAGGATTTTGCTCTATTTATTAGTATTTAGCTCATACCTTTCCACGGGTAGTACAAAACAAGTTGCATTCAGGTATTTATAGGTATTTCCCTGGCCCCAAAGGCTTACAACAGTGCCTCCCAAACTTTTTTCCAGTGTGGCTACATATTAGCAGAGGAAAATTCATGTGATCCCGGATACTAATCAAATAAAATTATTACACAGAAAACATAAATAGAAACATATATATATATACAAATTTATGCTTTTAAAGTAATAATTCCATGTACTCAACATGCCTGGCATATATGGGATTCAAAGCTATGATGAAGCTTCTTGAATATTTGCAGTTTGTCAGGGCTGGTGTTAGAGATTCAGGGGACCCAGACAGAAACTGATGAGGGGCCCCAAAGCCCATCCGCTGGCTATGCCTCCTTCAGCCTGAGGCAGACGAGTCCCCCTTTGACATGGAAGCCCAGGACAATTCCTTTGTATGCCACCTTCTAACAACGACCGTAAGTGTAGGGGATGAGCATCTGGGGGGCGGTGTGTGTGTGTGTGTTTATGTACTGGGGGTGAGTGTCTGGGAGCAATGTGTGTGGGGGATAAGTGACCAGGAACAGTGTATTGTGATGTAGAAGCCCTTATAGAGCCCATGGAAATAGAAAGAAAGGAAAAGGTTACCTTTAAAACTGACAGTCAGCCAGCTCACATAGCTCACTGTTTACAAGAGAAAGACAAACAGTGGGAGATAGGAGCTGAGCTGACACGTCCAAGCTCTGACGTATCAGCAAGCCTGGAGCTTGATCACTCACACCTGTTCAGAAAGGCAGAGCCAAGCCTCAGGCAACAGGAATATAAACGCTGGTGGGGAGCAAAGGAGGAGCAGCGAGGACAACAAGAGAAGCAAGGAAGGAAGCCAGAGAGGGAGCAAGAGGAAAGAGCTCCTGGGAGACGTGGTTGGAGAGGCTCAGGAACCCTAGAGAATTGGAGATTTGGAAAAGAACCTACCTGCAGTTCTGGGAGAGAAGCTGGCAGACTAGAAGGTGGGAAGGCACAGCCTGTTGTCAGGAAACAGCCTGGGCAGAGAGAACAGGGAGCCCTTCAGTCCTTACTGCCTGAGGAAAGGCTTCATAGTTTTCACAAGTGGAGACCCAGCACCAAAGCAGGGAGGTTAAGAAGCTCTACCTGGAACAGAGAGCCAGGGGGTGGCTCTAGTCAGGAATTACAAACGGAGAGTTATAGAGCATTTCCTTATAACTGGAAGGAACTAGATGAGAGCCAGAGAAGAAACTCCAAAGCCACTTTCAAACCCTTGCTGTCTAGAATTGTATACAGGGAAAACACCCAAGTTTGCAGAGGGAGGTTACCCTAAACAAAGTAGTAACAGCTGGCAGCCAAGCTCAGTAAATCTTGAGCTGGAAGATATGCAAACAGACTGTAATGTTAATGATATAGCTGAAGTTCCAATGGATTGCATGCTTTGCTTAGCTGATGATATTGAGTCACTGTGTTAAGGCTTTGAGTTAAAGAGCTGTGAAACAGCAAAGGAAACGAAGTTATTTTACTTTGACAGAAGAAGCTGTTTGGTTTTCCCATCTTTGTTACTTAGAAAAGGCACAGCACGTTTTGGAGCCAGAGTGTAAAAAAGCAGCTACCTTATTTTGTTGTAAATAATCCTCAAGCAAACACCTGGACACTCTCCTATTTTGTTCTACATTAAGTCCTAATGTGAGGGGAATAAATTTCTTGTCATTTTGCCTTAAACACTCGACTCATAACTATTCCTTTATCAGAGGTCAAAAAAGGGACTACAACTCCCAAGAGGCATTATGAAAGCAGAAAGGTGTGGCCTCACTTTCTGATTTAGGACATCATGGCAGGCCAGCCCTCTTAGCCCTAGGCGGAGGGCTGACCTCGTGACAAGTGGCGTAGTTTTGAGGATTTTTGGTGTGGAACATAAAGATATTCGAGTGGGAAAAATCCAGGAGATACGCCAGAGGTTTTTCAACAAGAACACCAAAGAAAATCTGTCAAGCTGTGCACTGGAGAGCCGTGTGGGATATCACTGGCAATATCGGCCAGAGGGACCGAAGACCAGCTGAGAGACTCCTTTTTCAAAACCTGAATCTACACCATGCTCAGGTAAAGGGTATGTGGGCATGGATGTTTAGGATTCATGTGAGGAGGAGAGCTCTTTACCTGCATATAAGCTAGACAGTTGGGAAAAAAAAAGTTGGTGTGCTGCACTTGGTGGGCCTGTCTTTCTTTTTGTTTCTCTGCAGGAGAAAACCATGGAGATGGATCCGCAGGAGGTCCTATATTGGATGGCTTCTCAATTCGAGAAACAGTGGGAAATGGTCCAGCGCACCCAGGAACAGGCTGCTGCAGCCATGCAGGCCCAGCAAAAACCCATTGTAGAGCTAATAGAGGCTTTGCTTGCCGGTCAAAAGGTGGCAGAACAAGCAAGACCAACACCCACTTGTGTGGTAGGGCCACAAGACTGTGGATCCTTAGCTTTTGGACAGCTTACAGCTGACGATAATATAGATGACTTTATTGAAGCATTCGAAAGAGTGGCACTTACTGTGAAGTGGCCGCTAGAGCAATGGCAGTAAGGCTCTCTACGTCCCTAACGGGAGAGGCCTTAGCCGCCTATAAAGCCATGCCCTCTGCTCTTGCGACGAACTACGACGAGCTTAAAAAGGCTATAAGGGATAGATTAGGTTTGACACCCTTGGTTTATAGGAGAATGCTAAGGGATACTAAGCTAAGACTTAATGAGACACCCAAGGCATTGTGCCAAAGGATACGTAGCTTAGCTTGGAAATGGCTCGCTCCTGAGGATAAGACTCTCGAGTCTGTGATAGACACCATTGTATTAGAACAATTCATGGAAGCAGTTCCCCGTGAAATACGATCCTTTTTGATCTTGCAAAGTTGCCAGACCACAGCAGAGGCAGCCCTCCTTACTGAACGATATTTGGAGGCAGAGTTGACTAGTAAGCCAAAAGGAGGCGCTCTGAGCATGTCTGGGGTGGCAAGCTTTGGAAAGTCAGAAAAGGAACCAAGAACCAATGTAAAATGTGTAACCAGTTGTTTGCCAAAACAAGAATGTAAATGGGAAAAAGGAAAATGTTTTAAATGTAGTAAACCAGGTCATATGCAAAGAAATTGTATTATGAGGACAGCACTGATAACTGCCAAGGAAAAACAGGTACAAGAAGGTTTTCTTTTAGAGGTGGAGGTTCAGGGTGTTCCGGCCAGTGTGTTGCTCGACTCAGGTGCTGACCAGAGCATGGTTTCAAAGAAACTCTGGCAGGCCATTGTAGCCCGCGTCGGGTCAGTATCGAGCCGACCAGAAGGTAGGGTTAAGATCCGGTGTATACACGGTGCATCCTCCTTCTACCCGCTATACAAACTCTCAGTGAAGGGGTTAGGAACACGAAAGGAGGTTCTAGTGGCCGTAGTCCCCAAGCTCCCCCATGACATTGTGCTGGGTAGGGATTGGCCCCAGTTTCGTAGAGGGATGGAGAAGGGCCTACATACCAAGGCAGGCATGGTCTCCACTAGGTCCCAGGCAGGAGCTTCAGAAGTGAAAGATGAATCCCCTGAAGAGAGGGAGGAACCCCCAGAGGATGAGGGTGAACCTGAAAGGGAGGCGATGGAGGAGCTTCTCACACATGAAGACCTAATTAGTGCCCCTTACGATCAGACCAGGAAAGGGATGGAACAGCAGAAGGGTACGAGGGTAGAGGCCATGGTAACAGTGGTTCCCAGTTTCCTATTTGAGAAGCCCAGAAAGAAGGGTCTGAATGCAAAGGAGCACTTGGAAGTTATACCGCCATGTAAACAAAAATTTGTCCTAAAATTTTGTAAAGTATCTGCTAAGGCACAGAGCCCACAAAGAGCCTCAGCCGCAGCTGCGGGGTACGATTTATTTAGCGCCGTAGAGGACGTGATTCCGAAACAAGGGAAGTCCTTAATAGACACAGGCCTGCAAATGCAAATGCCTATTGGCTGTTATGGCCAAATAGCACCCCGTTCGGGTTTAGCTTCCAAATATTTTATAGATGTCGGCGCAGGTGTTATAGATCCTGACTACAGGGGGGGTAGTCAAAGTATTATTTTTTAATTTTGGAAACGAATATTTTAAAGTAAAGGTGGGTGATAGAGTGGCCCAGCTTATCTGTGAAAGAGTCGGGTTCCCCTCCTTGGAGGAAGTGGCATTGCTGACCCCCACAAGTCGTGGAGCCGGGGGATTAGGGTCCACCGAGAGAAATGAAGTCAAAGGCCTGACTGCCACGTCCGCAGAAAAAGTGGAGGAAGATTTAGGTCTGCAACTTGCGGATTGTAAAGAAAAGCCAGAGCCTAGAGTAGGCGCGGAACTATCCCTACAGCAGAGGCAGGAGTTAGCCCGGGTGCTGGCAAAATACACAGACGTCCTGACATCATTACCGGGAGAAACCAATTTGGTAGCACATGAGATTATCACCCCACCGGGAAAAGTGGTTAGGCAACGGCCGTACCGTCTGCCAGAGGCCTGGAAGAAGGAGGTGGTGGCCCAGGTATGGGAGATGCTTAACATGGGCATTATAGAGGAGTCAAAAAGTCCCTTGTGTAGCCCCATTGTCCTTGTACCGAAACCAGATGGGACCCTACGCTTTTGTATTGACTTCAGGCAAGTGAATGCCATTTCACTATTCGATGCATACCCCATACCTCGTATTGAGGAGTTGTTGGACCGACTGGGGCAGGCACGGTACCTAACATAAGAACATAAGATATGCCATACTGGGTCAGACCAAGGTCCATCAAGCCCAGTATTCTGTTTCCAACAGTGGCCAATCTAGGTCATATGTACCTAGCAGTTTCCCCAAGAGACACAAGTTCCACAATGCTTGTACTGGGTCAAGCATTGATATCTTCGGTCACTTCTTAATAATGGTTTATGGACCTTTCCTCCAGGAGCTTGTCCAAACCTTTTTTAAACCCAGCTACACTAACAGCCTTTACTACATCCTCCGGTAACAAATTCCAGAGTTTGATTACACGTTGAGTAAAAAAATATTTTCTTTTATTAGTCTTAAATAGTTTACCCTGTAGCTTCATTGCATGTCCTCTAGTCTTTCTATATTCTGATAAGGTAAACAATCGATCTATGTTTACCCGTTCCACTCCATTCCTTAATTTATAGACTTCTATCATATCTCCCCTCAGCCGTCTCTTTTCCAGGTTAAAGAGCCCTAACCTTTTTAGCCTTTCTTCATAGGAGTATCCTTCCATCCCCTTTACCATTTTGGTGGCTCTTCTCTGTACCTTTTCTAAAATCGCTATATCCTTTTTAAGATACGGCGACCAGAATTGCACACAATATTCAAGGTGCGGTCTCACCATGGAACGATATAGAGGCATTATAATATCTTTTGTTTTATTTTCCATTCCTTTCCTTATCATACCTAGCATTCTATTTGCTCTCTTGGCCGCCGCTGCACACTGGGCCGAGGGTTTTAACATGGTATCCACAATGACGCCTAAATCTTTTTCCTGGGTGGTGGTTCCTAATGTGGAACCTTGCATCGTGTAACCATAGTTTGGGTTGTTCTTCCCTAGGTGCATAACCTTGCACTTGTCCACATTAAATTTCATCTGCCATTTTGATGCCCAGTCTTCCAATTTATCAAGATCCTCTTGCAATTTTTCACAATCCTCTTGGGTTTTAACAACTTTAAATAGTTTTGTGTCATCTGCAAATTTGATAACCTCACTCGTTATTCCACTTTCCAGGTCATTTATAAATATGTCAAAAAGCAGCGGACCCAGCACAGATCCCTGGGGTACACCACTATTCACCTTTCTCCATTGGGAAAATTGGCCATTTAGTCCTACCCTCTGCTTTCTATCTTTTAACCAGTTCCTGATCCACAATAGTACACTGTACAGTACCTAACCACACTCGACCTGACTAAAGGCTACTGGCAGATACCGCTAACCCATGAGTCAAGACCAAAGTCTACCTTTAGTATGCCTATAAGTTTATTCCAGTTTCGTAGGATGTCATTCGGTCTACATGGAGCAGCTGCCACGTGCCAGAGGCTGGTAGACTATGTTTTGCGGCCCCACCAGGAGTACGCGGTAGCATACATGGATGACATCATTATTCATAGTACCAACTGGGCCCAACATTTGCCCAGGGTAGAAGCCATTTTAAGAGCCCTGCGAAGGGCAGGGCTAATGCTGAATCCGGGAAAATGCCTGTTTGCAGGTGAAGAAGTGCATATGGTGGGGAAAGGTATGGTCAGGCCCTTGCTAAGCAAAATAGATAGCGTAAAGAATTTTCCCAGACCAACGAATAAGAAACAGCTAAGGAGTTTCTTAGGCCTCATAGGCTATTATCGACGATCCATCCCTCACTTCGTGGAGGAGAGCACCATGTTTACAGACATGCTGAGGAAAAACGCTCCAAATAACTTAACATGGATCCCGGAGGCTGAGAAGATGTTTATACTGTTAAAGGGGAAGCTTTGTAAGGTCCCGGTGCTGCGCGGTGTAGACTTTGGCCTGCCCTTCGTGGTCCAAATGGACGCATCGGAGACCGGATTGGGAGCGGTCCTGTCACAAGAATTTGAAGGCACGGAGCACCCCATTCTGTATCTTAGCAGGAAGTTGTCCAAAGCGGAACGTAACTACTCTACAGTAGAGAAAGAGTGTTTCGCCATTAAATGGGCTGTAGAGGCCCTTAGGTTTTACCTTACCGGGCGTCAGTTTTTATTAATCACGGACCACGCACCCCTAAAGTGGTTGAGCCACATGAAAAATCATAACACTTGCCTAACTCGGCACTTAGCATTACAAGCCTTCAATTTTACAGTACAACACAGGGCAGGAAGGTTACATCTTAATGCTGATGCATTATCACAGATTGCGAGCTGTGCGAATGAGGGTTCGCCAGCCTGCAATATCTTAAGGGGGGGGGGATATGTGATGTAGAAGCCCCTATAGAGCCCATGGAAATAGAACTAAAGGAAAAGGTTACCTTTAAAACTGACAGTCAGACAGCTCACATAGCTCACTGTTTACAAGAGAAAGACAAACAGTGGGAGATAAGAGTTGAGCTGACATGCCCAAGCTCTGACGTAGCAGCAAGCCTGGAGCTTGATCACTCACACCTGTTCAGAAAGGCAGAGCCAAGCTTCAGGCAACAGGAATATAAACGCTGGTGGGGAGCAAAGGAGGAGCAGCGAGGACAACAAGAGAAGCAAGGAAGGAAGCCAGAGAGGGAGCAAGAGGAAAGAGCTCCTGGGAGACGTGGTTGGAGAGGCTCAGGAACCCTAGAGAATTGGAGATTTGGAAAATAACCTACCTGCAGTTCTGGGAGAGAAGCTGGCAGACTAGAAGGTGGGAAGGCACAGCCTGTTGCCAGGAACCAGCCTGGGCAGAGAGAAGAGGGAGCCCTTCAGTCCTTACTGCCTGAGGAAAGGCTTCATAGTTTTCACAAGTGGAGACCCAGCACCAAAGCAGGGAGATTAAGAAGCTCTACCTGGAACAGAGAGCCAGGGGATGGCTCTAGTCAGGAATTACAAACGGAGAGTTACAGAGCATTTCCTTATAACTGGAAGGAACTAGATGAGAGCCAGAGAAGAAGCTCCGAAGCCACAGGTATTTCAAATCCTTGCTGTCTAGAATTGTATACAGTTGAAACACCAAAGTTTGCAGAGGGAGGTTACCCTAAACACAGTAGTAACAGCTGGCAGCCAAGCTCAGTAAATCCTGAGCTGGAAGATATGCAAACGGACTGTAATGTTAATGATATAGCTGAAGTTCCAATGGATTGCACGCTTTGCTTAGCTGATGATATCAAGTCACTGTGTTAAGTCTTTGAGTTAAAGAGCTGTGAAACAGCAAAGGAAAAGAAGTTATTTTACTTTGACAGAAGAAGCTGTTTGGTTTTCCCATCTTTGTTACTTAGAAAAGGCACAGCACGTTTTGGAGCCAGAGTATGAAAAAGCAGCTACCTTAATTTGTTGTAAATAATCCTCAAGCAAACACCTGGACACTCTCCTATTTTGTTCTACACTAAGTCCTAATGTGAGGGGAATAAATTTCTTGTCATTTTATTTATTTATTTATTTAACATCTTTTATATACCGCGCTATTTGTTATCAGCGCGGTTTACATTCAACAAGGTTTACATTCAACAATTTTGCCTTAAACACTTGACTCATAACTATTCCTTTATCAGAGGTCTAAAAAGGGACTACAACTCCCAAGAGGCATTGTGAAAGCAGAAAGGTGTGGCCTCACTTTCTGATTAAAGGACATCATGGCAGGCCAGCCCTCTTAGCCCTAGGCGGAGGGCTGACCTCGTGACAGTATGTATGTCTGAAGCTGAAGAAAGCACAGCTTGCTAGTGAGCTTTGAGGTCTCCTCCCAAAGCTTTACCCAGAGTTGGTCCCCAAACATACCTATAACCAGTCCTGGCAGAAGTTAATTCCAAAAGCTCATATATTCCAATCACTAAACAGAAAATAAAAGTATTTTTTCTACCTTGTTTTCTGTCCATTTTATTTTTCTAGTCATTTGGCTCTGGTTTCTGCTTTTCTCTGTCTTCTCTTATCTCTTTTTTCCAGTCATCTGTCTACTTGCCATTTCTTCTTTTTCCTATTTTCACCATCATCACCTACATCAGTCTATAACACTTTTCAGTTTTCTTCCTTCTCCTTTTACCATTTAGTTGTCATGCTATGTCTGTATTTAGGATGATATTTGTCCGCTAATAAGTTATGCGTTTTAAGTCAGGCCTAATTTGAAGAGGGTAATTTTAGAAACTCCTGCACAGTCATCTTCTGCCTGATCAGTGGCATCGAGGGAGAGCAGGAAAATGAGCTCTTCCCTGCTCCCCTCCGACATGGCTAATCAGGCTGAAGAGCCAGCCCCCACTGCACAAATTAAAGGCTCGGTGGGAAGAAGAGCCGGTTATTATGTAGGGGATATTGTTAGTAGCAGATAAATACACATCTATAAACACTCAGTATATCTAGGGAAAATGGCTACTCTCCATTTACCCAGGATTCCATAGGACTACCTGGCAAAAAAAAACCCCATGTGATAAAACAAGAACTAACCCTTTGTTTATATATAAGTTAGACTTTATTAATGATAGCAAAAATAGTGTAAAAATTAGCATAAATTAGTTTTCTGTGGTAGTATCTTATGCAGCTCTATGTTCCAATTACCAAGAGACCTAATCTCTATTTCAAGAACCAATATCACTGATTCACTCTGCACTCAAATGTACAGTACATTATCTGTATGTCTAAGCTAGCCCCAACCACAGGGAGGGAATTAAAAACCAGTACCTTAGCACTTGCCAGAACACTTTTGGCTGGGTTTGAGAAATTGTCTCAGAAATAGCACAACGTCAAAGTATGGCAGAGGTCCAACATCAGCTGAGATGAACTGTGTGATCACACAAAGCTGCAGGTCTGTGAGAGCGATTCAATCCATCCCAAGGTTTTGCCCTTGGACACTATCTGACTTTATAGCCAGAGAGACAGGCAAGCACACAAAGTGCAGAGAAAACAGTCTATGTCAGAAGTTAAAGTTCCCAGGCATTCTGCAAGCCTCTGTGAATGTTCCAGAGTGCTGCATGGGTATCCCGGGCTGGGCCTGTATTCTGTCTATCCCTCCCTGTGTCCAGCATATAATTCTTTGTTCTGATGGCCCAGTGATTGGCTGGTCTCAGATCCTGTATGTCATCTTCAGCAAATCCAATAACAGTTAATAGGTGGTCCTTCTGCAAACAAAGGTCCATGGTGCGAAAGTTGCTGGTATGCAAGTCCATACATTGCTGGGAATGCTAATACCAGTAGCACAGTGAAGGTTTCAGCAATGTTCTTCTGCACGTAGTCAGCTGAAATAATACTTCTGCGGTGAAGTACATAAATCTTCAGAATTGCTTGATTTGCAAGTTTTAATGCTGAGTTTTAACAAAACAGGAATCCATCCGCTAGTCCAACAGGTTAGGTTTTTTTGTATTGTCTTGAATAGATTATAAGCTCCGACGAGCATGACTCTGACAAGCAGGGACTGTCTCTTGTAGGTTTATCTGCGTGCGTGGTGCTATATAAGTGTTCACTAGTAGTAGTAGTAGTAGTAGTAGTAGGTGGTGGGATCAGGCCACTAGACCACCAGGGGGGCATGTGCTAGAGGTTTAAGCCACTTCAGACAGAGGTGTAGAGAGATTGGCACTAAAGCTGGTTGCAAAATCCTCTACACCTGTCTCTGCATCAGGCACAGCAATAAATTTGCATACCAGATTAATATGTGTAGCTCATTTGCCTGCAATTTGTTGTTGTTGCACCTTTTTCCCGGCAATGTTCCTGTATGGGAACATGACAAATGTTACCTATTTTTTATGTACGCGATTTTTGAATACAAATATTCTTTTCAGAATGTGAACAAGTGGTGACGTCATATTTAACAGTGATGCAAATATTAAATGGTCTCAGTTGCACAACAGTTTTAATTTCATTTAAATTTTCATATTTTTTACAATTTGAGGGTAAGTCAAATTTAGCAGTTATAATTTTGAGATACTTGGTTGTTTTACATTTTGACGCTGATCATTGTGTACGAGGCATGCCTGGTCATGTTGCACAGGTGCACTCACATTTTATTTGATATGTGATGGGGGTAAATTTTATGTATATGTCTCATATTCCTATATAGGAATACTGCCAGGACTATCCAAAAGTCGACTAAGAATTGCCAATGCGCAGCTTTCAGATCAGGAAGGCCGCGGCGCCTCGTGCCCGTGGCCGGAATTAACCGGGGGGGCGCCGCCGCGCTTGCCCCCCCCCCGGCTAGGCGTCCGCGCTGGCCGTGTCGGGGCTGTGTCGCTTCTGAGTGATTGGCTCCCACGGTTGTTGTGGCAGCGCGGGAGCCAATCACTCAGTTAGGACAGAGTTTGGTGGAGGGGGGGGGCGGCGCGGAGCTCAGCCTTTTTGCGAGCGGCGGCTGAAGGGGACGGTTGCTCCCACCCGCCCTCCCTCTCCTTGGTCTGATTGACCTGGGGGTTGTGGGGGTGTTGCAGCTGGAGGGGGGTGGTGGGATCCCGGAGGTTTCCGGGGTCCGGAGCCGGAGGCAATCCTTAGGACAGGGGTGGGGTACCCCCGATCTGGACAATCCCTCGGCTTTTGCTAATAATATGGCAAAGCCGGATGAGGGAGGGATATGAAGTAGCCGGGGCTTGGGCCCGGCAGAAGCGGAGATAGCGTCACCTTGCTACTAGGATGGCTGGTGAAGGCTTGATCTGCGGGGGGTGGGGGGGGGAAGTTTGTTGATTGTGAACTCTGTTTAGTTATTGTTAAAGGCAAATAAAGCTGCGACCAGTTTTAATCCCAGAGCAGGTGTGATGTTGTTATTGCATGATGGTTTTAGGCATGGGAGGGGGAGGGGGGGGGAAGGTTTGGGTGGGGGGGGGGTTGCGAGGCGGCTAGTGCGCCGTACCCGGTTAAATTCCTTCAGTTTTGATAAACAATGGATACAAGAAGCTTCTTTGGCACCAGACGCAGCAAAATTCATCGGACAGTTACAGTCCAAGATGCTATGTCAGCTGTGGAACGTTTAACTCATCTGAGAACCATCATTGTGTTGTCACAGTCTGCAGGTGATTCTGCAGCTGACAGTGATGTTCCTGACAATTTGAACAATGATGACTCCTTTGAAACTGCTGGCGAACTGGAAGTGATAGCAGAGGAGACAGATGAAGATGAGAGTATTAGTAGTGAAGATGAAAGCAGCCCTCCAGGAAAAAAGTGTAAGAATCTGAAGCAGAAACAGGCAATTCAGTGGAAAAAGTCAACAAAGTTCACTAAGGTAACTTCATCGCTGGTGCCAAGTCATTTACCTGACAGTTTTCCTGTTCTGTTGTTGCTTTCTCCATTTTCCAGTCAGTCAGTTTCAAGTCACAGTGGATGAAATTTGTCGCTTTCTGGGAATCCTGCTGTTGTCTGGCTATCACGTCCTGCCACAGGAGTCAGACTACTGGAGCAGTCAGCAAGATCTAGGCGTGCCTATTGTGTCATGAGGCCATGAGCAGCACGAGGTATCAGACCACCAAAAAATACTTTCACTTGGCTAACAATGCTGAACTCAAAGCAGGCGACAAGACGGCTAAGGTTGCTCCACTTATTACTTTCGTCAAGACGAATTTGGTGCAGGTTGTTTTTTTCCACCATGAATTAAGTATTGACGAGTCTATGACTCCGTACTTTGGCCGCCACAGCATGAAAATGTTTATAAGAGGAAAACCAATTAGATTTGGTTTTAAGTGGTGGTGTATGTGTGGCATCGACGGCTACCCTTACAACATTAAGCTGTACACCGGACGAGAAAATTCTATGCATTCGATGGAACCTCTGGCCTTCAGGGTCATAAACCATATGGTTGATGTTATTGAAAAGCATTCAGATGTAATTTGTCACCACCTGTTCTTTGATAATTTTTTTACAAGTTACGCACTGTTCAAGTCACTCGCAGAGAGAAATGTTGCAGCTACAGGAATCATTCGGGAACTGAGAACTGGCGGAGCACACAAAGAACTTTGAAGTACAAAGGACATGAAGAAGAGTGGCCAATGAGGAGACTATGATTACCGATGTGATGGGTCAGTCTATGTAGCAAAGTGGCATGATAATTCTGTTGTCTGCATTGCCAGCAACAATCTCACAAATGACCCACTTAAAACCGCATGTCGCCGAGTCGAGGATACATCAGATGTTGCTGTGTCTCAACCCTTTGTGGTGAAGCACTATAATGAAGGAATGGGTGGAGTGGATCTCATGGACAGGCTCTTAGCAAGCTACAGACCATCTGTGTGTGGAAAGAAATGGTGGTGGCCACTATTCACAAATGTCCTCAACGTATCTGTCGTGGCTGCTTGGAAAATACACTGTCACCTTCATGGAAGTGACATAGATCATCTAAAATTCAGACGTGACATCACCTTGTGTCTCTTGAAGGGCACTGCCATTCAGGAACATTCAATCAGATCAAATCACGTAGCCAACTTGCCAAAAGATGTCTGGCAGGCACAGGAGTTACTTCATGAGCGTATGAACTGCACACAGGGACGCTGTCGCATGTGTTCAAAGAACACTACGGTCATGTTCAGGGTCTGCAAGGTTCAGCTTCACTCCGATAAGGGCAAAACTTGCTTTGTGGACTGCCACAAGTGACAGGAACAACAAGAGAGCGTGACCTCTGTACACAGCACAGGTAACACACTAAGGGGTATGTTTACTAAACTGCGGTAATCATGAATAACACGCGTAATGTAACATTAACAACATGCTAATGATCGTAATGCCCCATGGCGCGGTAAAACACTGCAGAAGGTGGAGAGAGGGCGGAGAGAAGGGGTCAATGGGCGGAGCGTGGGCGGGGAGAGGCTCCCTTCACACTAACGCGCTGATTTTCAGAGCTGAATTCCAACGCGAATGAAAACCTGCCGTTAAAGGCATATTAAAGGGGAGAGAAACCATTTAAGTGTCAGCAATGTACAGCCCAGGCAGGGAAACCAAACAAAAGTGATGTGTGATACATGTGCACAGAACAAAAGGGCACAGAAACAATGAAATTGACCCCAACAAACTGGAAAGAAACAATAACCAAGCTGGCCAATAGTGGTATCAATGAGAAACATCAACCCCTCCCCCCCCCCCAAGTAAGCTCCATAGAACAAATATAAATCGTGGAAGGGTCTATACTTCGTCCCCATACAAGGTGAATGGGCCCACAGTGAAATAGCGCTGCTCAGGGTTTTTACCACCATCAGACAGGGTTCCTATGGCGTGCACATGTCCCGCAACAGCAGGGCGGGCATGTCAGAACGGCAACTGGACAGATGCCGGAGAAGGGGATACAGAAGGCCGCAGGTGGCACATGCTGTGTTGGAGCTGGGCCACAGTGCGGACTAGGGCGATGCCTAGGTGGCCCATACGAATGCTGAAACAGCGGAGCAGCCAGACAGCAACTGATGAAGGTCCAACATGGGCACGAGTGGGTTTCCCAAAGTGTCACAGGGGATAGTACCCAACAGCTACCCCCAAGGGCACGGAACATTGGCAGGCGGGGCTGGGGAGGAGCGTGGATGTCTATGCAGGCACCCCTACCCCAGAACCTGCACCATAGGCAGCCGCCTACCTGCACACTGGATGGCCTGAGACTGTGCACCACCAGCTCCACCAGCAGAAGGGCATGTCAGCATGGTGGCTGAGGGATACTGGTGGTGGAGGGGGCAGTGGCAGCTGCCCAGAGCAGACCGTGGCCTAGCCCTGTGTAGGTGGGTGCCATGCACTGCAACAGACAGGCCCTGTCTGACCAACAGTCATGGTATCACCAGGGAATGCACCATCTCTGTGGTAACATGGTGGTGCAGTGCACAAAACCAGTGTATTCAGAAGCAGAAGGTCACAGGTTCAAGTCCCAGCTGTGGTTTCTGCCAACCCAATCCTCATATTTTACCCACTACTATAACGTGCTAATACAGACAGAACCTTTCGTGCAGATGACGTGAACATGCCCAAAACACCTACATTTTACCCTACAGAGCACAGACACCGTAAACATGCACATTACCTAGAGCAGAGCCTCCCAAATGCAGTCCTGGAGGGCCAAACACCATTCAGGTTCCATGCTGCCTCTGATAAAGATGCCTGTGCTGCATTTCTATGCGCCACCCCCATGGTATGCAGATGTATCTCATGCATATTCATGAGGGACAGCATGAAAACCCGAACAGTGTTTGGCACCGCAGGACTAGAGTTGGGAACCTCTGCCATAAAGCAGCAGCCAAAAGGGGCAGACACACCCGCACCCACAGGCCCCATTATCCAAAGCCTCCTGGAGAGGCAGGACTTTGGGCTCTGCGTGCATCTCCCAATACTAGCACTTGCATACCTTAGTAATGCCACCCTAAACCTGGGAATATGGTACACATCTATCACAAGGTTGCTATGGTTACTGGCAGATAGCAATTCCTAGGTTAAGTACTATTTTCTGAGTGAGCTGCATCATAGCAACCTTTCTGATGTCTGTGGAGTGTGCTACAGGTCTTGTGTCTGACAGTGTTTACCAACCTGGGGAGTGACTCCTACAGTATTGCGTACCATAGCCATGCCTGCACTGTGCCCAGGACTGGTGTGGTGGCCTGGGCTGCCCAACACCTCTATAGTTGCACAATGCTGGCATAGGTGTGGGGAGTGTGTGTCTGTCTATCCAGTGTGTGGTGGCTGACAACACCCTCCACAGCCCACACTGCTAGCACTGTTGCCAGTATTGGCCTGCCAATGTGCATAATGAGGAGCAAGGTACTGTGGGAATAGCCTGGATAGGGTGGCCTGGCCTGGCCGCATCTGCACAGGGCATAGGGCAATGGCCAGACATTGTAGTGCCCGGTACCACCTGCATGGACAGGGTGGCCATAGCATGTCCTGCTGGGAGGTCACTCTCACCCTGACTGAGCAGTGACCATGGCATGGCTAGGTTCCCCCATAGTGCTATATAGTATTTCTCATGTGTGATATTTATGTGTTTCCTTTTGGGGCCCAATCACTGACTTATCTGCTTGGTGTGTATGCTGATGTCCCCGTTCTGGGTACGTGCATCTCCTCCAGGACCATGCACTATGAACTAGCTGGCGGGCTGTCTGCAGCTAGTATGTGTCTTGCTGGAACACCGTGCAGGGTGCAGTGGCTGGAGGCTTGCTGCTGGAGAATGTCAGATAATGGTGGGGGGTAGCTGAGCATTTCCAGACCTGCTGTCTGGCTGCTATTGCATTATGGATGTGTACTGCTCTGCATTGCCTGCGCTGTAGGGTGTTTGATTTCTAGCAGGACTGGGGTGATGGTCCCCTCTACTGCCACCATTGGATTTGTTGGCGGGAGATCCTGTCCCCCACCCTGAGCCCCAGAGGGTGCGTTGAGTGGTGGTATGTAATCTCCCTGGTAACCACAGCAGAATGTGGGTGTGGTGCCATGCAGTCCTCCTGTAGCCAGCCAGGTGTTTATTAGCAGCTCTAGCCCACTGGTTCCTTCACTGCCCATGGAGCCAGCGGTCATGGGTTCACAACCCACAGTGGGGTTCATCAATAGGGCTGTCTTAGGCATTGTCTATTTTTATTGTGTATTAGTGCTGCCGGCAGAACCACCCTCAGGGTACTGTCACCTTAGGGTGGCTCATAAGGCGCCCTATAGGGCGCCTTATACGGCGCCCTATAAAGCGTCTTATCAGGTGCCTTATATGGTGTCCTATAGGGGATATTATAGGGTGCCTTGGCAGACAGCGCACTTTATAATGTGCCCTATGGAGTGCCTTCTAGGGTGCCTTATGTGGCACCTTAGGTTACGCCACTGTGAGGGTGTGTTTGCTGGCAGCACTATTACAGTACACCTAAACTTCCTCACAGCCCAATACCTAACCCTTTCCAGGCCAAGCCCAACACTTTCGGGATCCACACTTCTGCCTAAATATTCCTATCAAATGGTATATAATACATGACCATGGCAGAGGAAACGTCACTATTGGAACATATTGAATAAGACGGGTACAATTTTCCTGACATATGCAAACTTTAACCTGTCTGCAGACTGTGGATTAAAATATTATAGTAGGCCTTCAAAGGGTTACACATGACGCCTCAGCCAGCCTTATTCATTAGGCACACTGGGGAATCGAACCCATGACCCTTGTACCATTAGTCTGTGTAGTAACCATTGTGCTACAGCTCTGTTTCTGTATTTGTGTGTCTGCGCGCCTTCTTACGCTTAACGCGCAGTAACGCGCCCTGTAACGATCGTTGCTGCGCGGAGCATTATAGCGCACGTTATCACTAATGATGTACCGCCCATGTCCTTTTTTGGCATTTCTTCCACTAACGCGGCTCCTAACACAAATCGCACTAACGCAGTTTAGTAAACATACCCCAAAGAGTTGGTCAGAACACTGGTGCAAATTGGTTTTTATTCAGAAACCCCAACACGTTTCGGCAAGAATGCCTTCTTCAGGGGGAACGCATCTACATTAAAAAATACACAATGAACATACATAATATCAAAAATATAATAAAAGCAAAATCTCAAAGAAACACATAAAAAAAAACCTTCATGATGGAAATAAAAGTGAAGTGCTGATAGTGACATCAGAAATACATCATTAAAAACATCTATTTAAGTGTCAATTAGAAAAGAGAGGGTTAAAACTTAACCAATAAAACATTAAAACAATAAAAACTGTTGATAATAAATAGTCAAAATTAAACCATATTAAGTAAACATATAACTAAATGAATAAATAACCATTTAGACCAATACATAGGTGATACAGTGAAATATATTGCCCAATAAGAGACGGAAGATGTACTCACAATGCACCAACCATCACGTATAAGTCTTAAAAAAGGCTCCAACGAACCAGTAATGTGTACTAGAGTGTAAACATATAAAGTACATTGCGTTAAAACCAAATACCAGAGTCAGAGAGGTAACTATAAAAGGAGCAACTTAAGAACTTGTATAGGAGGCAGATTAAAATCCATAATAAGGAGAGAGAGGAGTACGAAGAAAGTGTGATATGTAACTTGTCCATATATACTAAATTCATACATATTTAAAAGCTTCATCAGTAACTCAGGAAAATTATATAGTATAAGGGAAGAGATTATATGTGAAGGAAAAAAAGGGGGGGGGGGGAACAGATCATCCTAAGTAAATGTTAACGACATGACACATTTAAGGATTTAAAGTAAAAAAGTAAGAAATCATGTGCAAGCACTGTTAGGAAAGAAAATTATATTCTTAGCTAGTGTCAGTGTGAAAATAAGCAGTTAACATGATAATATGAGCAAACCTTAAAAACAGTCGGGAAAATAGACTTGAGGATTGCTTCTTAGAGCTGGGATCAAAATTAAAACATTAGTGAGAAGGAAAAACTGCGACCTTAACACAAGCAAAAGGGGCACCAAAATCTATAAAATGTGTACCTCAAGGGCAAAACCTATCCTCTATTGCAGTCACAGCCTTTGAGGTAATGGCAGCAGTGCTGAAATGAAAGAGTAAGGGTGCATCAAGTGAGTCAGCGTCTTTTTTATCTGTTGATTTTTCGCGCGCTTAACCTGCTGAGTGACAGCATGTGGCTCATGCGCAAAAGGAATCTCTCCAAGAAGTAAAAACGCTTGACAATACAAGACCCTCTAAGGCACTTAGAGCGGCACTACTGTAGAAGATGTACTCAGGTAGTGCCAGCAGTACTGAAATGAAAAAATAAAGGCACATCAAGTGAGTCGGCATCTTTTTTTATCTATTGATTTTACACGTGCTTAACCTGTTGAGTAACAGCAAGTAGCTCATGCGGGACACACTCTCTTCGCAGCTCTGAAAGCTGGTGCTGATGGAGCTGATGCCAGGAGGGCTCTGTTAGGCAGGTGGGGGGGGGGCGCGGGGCCCTTGAGGGCAGCAGCAGCAGTCAGATTTTTTTTTTTAAGTTTTAAATTTACCTGGGCTGATGGGGGGGGGGAGGGTTAGGACTGGTAATGGGGGGGCCTAAGACTGAAAATGAAGTGATGGGGGCTGATGGGGGGTTAGGACTGGAAGTGGGCTGATGGGGGGTTAGAACTGGTAATGGTCTATGGGGGGGGGGTCTAAGACTGAAATTTGGGTGATGGGAGGGTTAGGACTAGAAGTGGGCTGTTGGGGGGCTTAGGATTGGTAATGGGCTATGGGGGGCTAGGACTGGTAATGGGCTGAGTGGGGGGAGTTAGGACAGGAAATGAGCTGATGGAGGGGCTAGGATATGGGCTGGGGGGTGCTAGGCCTAGAAATGGACTGAGTGGAAGGGGGGCTTGAACTGCAAAAAGCTGATGGTGAGGGGGGCTTGGAATGGAAATGGGCTGTGAGGGGAGGAATCCAGGACTGGAAAAGGGCTGATTGGGGGGGGGGGGAGCTAGGATAGGAAAATTGGCTAATGGAGGGGCTAGGATAGGACTTGAAATGGGCTTTTGGGGGTGCTAAAATTGGAAATGGGCTGTGGTGGGGGCTTGGATTGAAATGGGCTCATGGAGGGGCTAGAACTGGAAGTAGGCTCATGGGGTGCTTGGATTGGAAATGGGCTGAGTGGAGGGGAGCCAGGATTTGACATGGGCTGACGGTAGGGCTAGGAAAGGACTAGAAATGGGCTGATGGGGGTCTGGGATTGGAAATGAGCTGATGGAGGGACTCGAATAGGACTGGAAATTGATGGGGAGCTAGGATTGGAAATGGGCTGATGGTGGGGCTAGGAAAGGATTGGAAATGGGCTGATGGGGGTTAGGACTGGAAATGGGCTGATGGTGGGGCTAGGATAGGATTGGAAATAGGCTGATGGGGGGCTAGGACTGGAAATGGGCTGATGCGGGGACTACAGTAGAAGGGAGCAGATGTTGGGTGGGGCTGGAACTAGAAGGAAGCTGATATTGGGGGAGGATTAGAATGGGATGGGGCTGGGAGAGTAAAATGGAGAGGGGGAAAATATTTTGTGTGGGAGGGAAGTAAAATAAAATTGGCCGGGTATTGGGAGAGTAAGTGAGAATTGAAGATGGAGGGGTAAAATTTGAGTGGATGAAATAGGAATGAGGAAAGCGCAAAAGGAGAAAGATTAGTATGTTAAAGCAGATGTAGAGAGAGAATGGAAAAAAAACTAGAAAACTGAAGAAAGGACAAATTGACAGCAGATTATGGAAAGTTAGCAGAAGACACGAAGAAACCAGAAGAAAGTGGCTGGAGCAATTACAGCTGAAAAAAAATGCACAAAAGGTAGAAAAATATCTCTTTATTTTTAATTTATTTACTGGAATATAGTATGTCAGCTCTTGGAAATGCATCATTAATATCTGTGCTTTGTTTAGTACGAGGAAATTTAATTTATAGTTTTATTTGTACAGTATTGTTGTACATTCCAAGTTTGGCTTTTGGTGTTCCCAGTTTAATTATTGTCTTCCTGTTTCTAAATTGTGATTCCTTGTTTGTTGATGGTCTATGTTCTGCATGTGTAACTGAGCTGAGGTATTCTGTTTATGTAATTCCTATTTGACATTGCCACTTGTTCTCTTTCCCCAGTAGGTCATGTATTGTTATTCTCTGAAATGCATTGTTTTAATATTTGCAGTGTTGCCTTTTGATAGGTAGGGTATGGTGCTTTGTGAGTCCTGGTAGTGCTGTTAGGATACGACGGGTTTGCTATGGGTTCTAAATGGGCAGTGTTTGTAGTAGCTTCAGAGTGGAGGAGTAGCCTAGTGGTTAGAACACTGGCTTAGTAACCAAGCAACCAGGGTTCAAGTCCCACTAGCACTCCTTGTGGCCTTGGGCAAGTCACTTAACCCTCCATTGCCTCAGAAGAAAGGCCTGGCAATCTACTTCTGGTGACACTGCCAAGACAACCCAGGAGCTTCTGGGTCACCAGGAGTCTGGACTGACACAAAGGCACACATTACATTGCATTTGTAGTAGTTTCTAATGTGCCTGGCACTGGATTATAGTGGAGGAGTGGCCTAGTTGTTGGGGCAAGGTACTTCAGGCTGGAAGGTCAGGGGTTCAAATCCCACTAGAGGACAGCAACCTTGGGCCGGAAGGACTGGGGTTTCTAGTCCCACAGGTGCTCCTTGTGGTCTTGGGCAAGCCACGCTCCAGACATGGAGGGCCTCTCATGCTTTTAACGTGGTTCAGCATTTTATCTCTCGTGTCTTTCTCTCCTCAGCTGTTGGGGCCTCAGCTGTTTGGGCCTGCCCTCTTCCCCGTCTCACCGCGTCTTTCTCAAGTGTCTGCTCTGGATCTGTGTCCGGTAGGTTTATCGTCTCTCCTCGTTGCCTACCCGCTCTCTTACCCTTGTGTCACCATGACCTCTATCCCCGTTTTCTGGGGCAGAAGGCCGTTGAAACCTCTCCATGACCGCTTTCGCTGTACTGCTAATCTCCATCTTTGCTCTCCTTCTGTCTCTGCACTTACTTTGCCTTCTCAACCTGGTCTCTCTCCCGGATCCTCTCGACTTCACCTTTCTATTGGCCTTGTCAATTGTCGTTCTTTACGCAACAAGACTCTTCTCATTCAAGACCTGATCCTTCAACGCTCCTTTGACCTTACCCTTGTTACAGAAACCTGGCTCAAGGACGGTGAGGATGCTTTGCTTGCTCGCTGTCTGCCGCCTGGTTTCTCCACAGTTTCCGTCCCTCGGATTGGACGCTCCGGAGGTGGGGTCGCCGCTTTACTCCATCCATCCCTTAAGTTCACACAGGTCTCCTCTGCGCTACTGCACTATCCGGAATCTCTTCTGCTTCATCTCCATACTTCTCCTCCCATCCATGTTCTTCTCCTGTATTCCCCCCCTGCTCTTCTCGCAGAGCTGTGGGATGCTCTCTTACTGACAATCACAGATGTATCCTTAGCCTTTCCTCATATCCTTATTGCAGGGGACCTCAATCTCCACGTTGACGCTCCCTCTTCCTCTAGGGAGCATGCCTTCCTCACTTTCCTTCATGATCTCTCCCTTATGCAGCATGTTACCGTTCCTACTCATCAGGCAGGCCATGCACTTGATTTATTCCTCACCCCTCCTCTTCCACCTTTTCATTCTCAAATGTCCGCACCACATCCCTTCTTTGGTCAGACCATGTCTGCCTTTCAGTCACTTGCTTATGTCCGGCTGATTCTTCTTCTCCCCTCATCTCCTCCTCACCCCCACCAGGGCAGCTGCGCCGTGTCCTCACCACTCGCACACTTCAGCAGTTTCCTATGGCTACAGATCTTCTGCCCTCCAATTTTTTCTTGCTCTCCCCAAACTCCCAGGCGTCACTCTGGTCCTCCTCTCTTTCCACTGCTCTTGATCGCATTGCCCCCCTTCGCCCCTGCCCTAGCCGTCGTCGTCCCTCGCACCCATGGTACCATGCTGGTCTCCGGCTTCTCCGGACCCAACTTCGTAGAGCAGAATGGCTATGGCGTAAATCCCCCTCTCCGACCACTCTATCCATTTTTCATTCTCACCATTCCTTCTATCGGTCCCAAGTACACTCTGCCAAGCGCTCTTACTTCTCGACTGCGATTTATACTGCCCCTAATCAGACGAGGCACCTCTATTCTGTTCTCCGTTCCCTCACTTCTCTACAGTATCCTCCTTCCACTTCTGTTGCTCTCTTGCTCCCTCCCCTATCACAACTTGCCTCCTTCTTCAGCGACAAGGTCTCTTCCTTGAGGGCATCCCTACCTTCCTGTCCTTTCCCTATTACCTCCCCGCCCCCCGCTCCCTCCCCTCCTCCTACCTCCCACCTCTCTCACTTCTGGGCTTCATTTGATCCGATCACAGCCCCTGAACTTCCCCACCTCCTCTCCACCTCTAAGAAAACCACCTGTCCTCTTGATCCTATTCCTTCCTCCTGGTTGTTGACCCCTTCTCTAGGCTTTCTTCCTTTTATCCTCTCTATGTTTAACTCTAGTCTTTCTACTGGGTCTTTCCCGAAATCTTGGAAACATGCTCTGATTCGCCCCATTCTTAAAAACACCTCGCTTGATCCTTTGGTACCCGCTCACTATCGTCTTGTTTCAAATCTTCCTTTCCTATCTAAACTCTTGGAGAAATTTGTCTTTGCTCAGCTTTCCCATTACCTTGATTCTACTAACTTCCTTCACCCCCGTCAATCTGGGTTTCGTCCGGGCCACAGCGTTGAAACTATTCTCTTGGCCTTCACAAATGCACTGCATGTTGCACATGATCGTGGTGACGTTTCGGTGGCGGTTGCTCTAGATCTCTCGGCTGCTTTCGACTTGGTTGATCACTCTCTCCTCCTTCACCGTTTGCGGGATGCAGGTCTCTGCAGCACTGTGCTCCATTGGTTCCACTCTTTCCTCTCCTCCAGATCCTGTGCAGTTCTTTCATCTTCCCCCTCCTCTCCCCCTTCTGCTCCTCACACTCTTCCCTGTGGGGTTCCTCAGGGCTCTGTTCTTGCCCCCCTCCTTTTTAACCTCTTCTTAGCCCCTCTTGCGTCCCTGATTCAGCAGTTTGGTATATCTACTTTTTTCTATGCGGACGACATTCTCTTGCTCCACCACACTTCCCCCTCCTGCCCTGATCTCTCGGCTCTAGACTCCTGTCTTGCTGTTGTCGCAGATTGGTTGACAGCTAACTGCCTCCACTTGAATCTTGCTAAAACTATTGCTATCTGGTTCTCTCACGGTGGCTCCTCCCCTTCTCTGGCTCCTTCTTTCTCTGGCTCTCCTGTACCCTTGGTCTCCACCTTCCGGTACCTTGTTGTGCACTTTGACTCTGACTTGTCTTTTCATTCCCATATTTCTCACGTTACTAAATCGTCTCTCTTCTTTCTTCGTCAAATTCGTTCTATTCGTCCTTTTCTTTCCCCCTCAGCTCGGGTCACCCTGGTTTTGGCTTTAGTTATGTCTCGGGTGGACTTTGCCAACTCCCTTTTTATCGGTCTCCCAAAATGTCAACTTACCCGACTCTGACGGATTCAGAACACTGCTGCACGCCTGGTCACATGCTCTTCTCCCTGGGATCACATAACTCCTTTACTCTTCCATCTTCACTGGTTGCCTATCCCTTTTAGGGCCACTTTCAAGCTTCTGATTCTGACTCATAAAGCCTTCCATACTAGCACTCCCCAATACTTAATGGATCTCCTCTTTTTCCACTCTCCCATACACACTCCCCGCTCTTTTCATCTCAACCGCCTCACCCTCCCACCACCCTCTCGCGCTCACCTGCAGTCTACCCGCTCCTCTGCCTTCTTTTTTCCGCTCCCGCCCTCTGGAATGCTCTTCCCCCCTCCCTCCGCCTCGACCCGCAGTTTACTAACTTCAAACAACAGCTAAAAACCCACCTGTTCTCCTTAGCCTTCGATGTTCCCTCCCCTTTTGTCTGATTACCTCTCCTCCCTCCTTTTGGTTTTCCCTGGCCTACCCCCTATCTATGTTTTTGTCCTGTCTTCTTGATTTTTCAGCTGTCCTGTCAAACATTGTAAATTTCTTTTCCTTTTCATTGGCCTTGGCCTTCTTTTATTGAATTTTAATTGTACACCGCTTTGGTTCCAGTGACAGGCGGTTTTTATCAAATACAATAAACATAAACATAAACATAAACTTAACCCTCCATAGCCCATGTTCCCTGTAAAATAGTTATCTCCAAGTTATAATGCCCTGTTCAATGTAATTTCAGTTTGTTCAATGTAAACCACACTGATGCAGAATAGCGCAGTATATAAGAGAATGTAAATAAATGTAGAAATCTTTTAGTCTTTCTTTATCCATACACTCATTAAGAGGCATGTTTACTAAAAGTTAGTGTATGGTAACATTACGCAAATATTTATGCAAATGAGGCCCCTTATGCAAATGAGGCCCCACACCGAGTCTCCGCACATGGTCCTGCACCCCCTTGTGCCGCCCCTGACGACATGCAATAATGTTAGCCATTTACAGTATATGCCTGATCAATTCTGCTTGATAATTGAAAATTATTTATGTCTTTGTTGTCTTTTTTTGTGCAAATGTGATAGTTATCATTAAAACATAAAGCAAGCTCTCTTCGTTTTTTCTACAGACATTTGAAATCAAGTCATTTGAAGGTCTATTGACTCCCTGAATGCTCCAGATGCCTTTGGTCAGATAGGACCCTGGTTTCCCATATCAACAATTTGTAGTGTTACAGTATATTGACATTTACAAACACTTCCTGAAAGAAAACGCAGTTCCAAAAGGCATAACACATCTCAAAATATATCTCATTTTCTGTCTCTATGGAATTATGCCTCATTTTATGTTTTTCTTTCTTTGCAGATACTACCATCGAACAGTGAAAAGATACACCACTGGTTACCTAGAAAATAGAAATTAGGTTTGTCATATCTGAACTTTCTCACGTTGCTTTTTAACCCATCATCATTGCCTTACACCTACTAGTAACATTCATGCTTTACCATGAACGAGATCGCTATCTACTGCAGCCAGAAAATACTGTTAAGAACATTTTAGCAAACAGATAACTGGCTACATAGTAATACAATTTTTCAATTCAAGTGGTTCAACAGTTCAACAATAAAAAGCCAAGTACTTTAGCCTGCTGAGCTGTCATGAGAGATGGTTTGTTGAAGCATTTCTGCAGATGCACGTTCTGCAAAACACGGGAAAAGATGCATTGTCATGTCTCAAATATTTGCATTGCTTTACAGTGTTGATACTAGGGAGACTGAAAAAGAAACCACTGTAGAATCTTCTTTTTTTTTAAATTTTGAGAATGAAATAAATTAGAAATCAGCATTCCCCCTTTTTTTCCGTCATTTAATTATTCCATAATTAGTACTGAATAATAGCATTTTGCGAGTCCGTCCTATTTTTCAAAATTATTTATTTATAATTATCTAGTTTTTCCAAAATGCAACCTATGAGAATACCCAGGAAATAAATAACAATACCAAAATAGGAACTGATATTTGAAAGGGGGGAAAATAATCCATACCCAATACACAAGTCTACCAATAAAGGAAGGAGAGGAGGTCTTGCAGGCACAAAACAAACAAGAAATTAGAAATCACTCTATAAATAAGGGGGAAAGGGCGAAACAAACATCTTCAAAATAGATTACACTGGTCAACATTGAAATCATTACTGACTTTAAAAGGCCCTAATCTGTAGTATCTTGGTGAGCTGAACATGAATATAACATTAAACAAATTTTATTTGCTCTCGTTTTGAAGATATTGCATATAGTTCATTTTTTACGTTTCACCGTGTAAATTTATGCAGTAGGACATCAACAACATCCCAAATAAGCCTCGAATGATGTAATATTGCATCACATTGCATAATACCAGCATGCACACATCATCCAGGGTTGATTGCATCATTTTCTGATGCAATGCAATACTACTGCCAGACAGCTGCTGAAGCCATCTGATGTCAGCAGTGTACTATACGCAATCGGAAAGGAAAGTAATCTGATATTCTGTTCCGATATTGAAAGCCTCATGAATGCCTTAAAAATCACTCATGACCCACAAGACTGGAGACTATTTATTGACTCTTCGAAACTGAGTCTGAAGGCTGTACTTTTGAACAATGGAAACCATCTTCCATCTATTCCAGTAGCGCATGCCGTCCACATGAAAGAGACATACGATAACTTAAAGCATCTACTGACTTCCATTAACTATAACAAGTACAGCTGGCACCTCTTTGGTGACTTGAAGGTAAAAAAAAAATGCAATGTGTGCCTTCGAGTCAGTCCTGACTCCTGGCGACCCAGAAGCTCCTGGGTTTTCTTGGCAGTGTCACCGGAAGTAGATTGCCAGGCCCAGGTAGTTGCCCTTTTAATGGGACTGCAGCAGGGATGTATAAAATACATGTGTTTCTTTTGTGAGTGGGATAGCTGAGCAAGGGATTGGCACTACTTGCGGAAGGGATGGAATCACAGACAAAATGTAACAGTTGGAGAGAAGAATATCCAGCACCCAGCTCTGGTTGAGGCTCACAAAATCCTGCTACCACCACTTCACATCAAACAAGGTTTGGTGAAAAACTTCATGAAAGCCATGGACCGCACTTTGCCAGCTTTCCGATACCTGCATGAAAAATTCCGTTGACTCAGCGAAGCAAAGATTAAAGATGGAGTTTTTGTGGGTCCTCAGATTCGAAAGCTCTTCAAAGATGACCGGTTCAACAACTTGCTGCAGGGTGATGCAAAACAAGCATGGAATGCTTTTCGCCTAGTGTCAACAAACTTTCTCGGGAATGTTAGGGCAGAAAACTACAAGAAACTAGTAGAAGACATTCTGATGCAGTATCAGAAACTTGGCTGCAATATGTCTCTATAGATCCATTTCCTTGATTCCCATCTCGATTTCTTTCCTGATAACTGTGGTATGGTTAGTGATGAACAGGGCGAACATTTTCACCAGGATATCGCAACGATGGAGCAAAGATACCAGGGAAAATGGTCCACTACAATGCTGGCTGACTACTGCTGGACACTCCCCAGAGAAGCTCCCGAACAGCTGTACAAGAGACAGGCAAAAAAATCTAAGAGGTAGTCTATGATTTGGTTTTTTACAGGTATTAACCAAAGGCCTATTATATTTACTATTGACATCCATTTCGTGATGTAAACAATAATTCTTATAGATTACAAAAAACCTAGAGCCAACTTTGTAATTTCACTATCATATTCGTGTTCAGTATATAAAAATTGATAAGAAATGACTATTTTTATTTCAGTAACATGACTTTTGTAAAAATTTGTTGACTAGTGTTACCCAGCCAGTTTCAAAATAGACTCTGTAACAGTATTAAGAGAACTGGACTGGATTAGCACCATGGAAGACAATCGACTGTGCTAGATCAAAAGACATATTTTACATTGAGAAATCTAGCAATACATTTGCATGGTCATGAAAACAATATTCTATAGGCATGCAACAGGAGGAATTGTTACTGCTTCTTTTAAGTAGACCTGGTCAAGGCCTGAAATATTCTAATTTTAATATTAAGGAACAATTTGTCCCTATGGCTCAAAAAACATTTTGAAGATACAGTCATGGTCTGTCTGACTCAAGAAGAAAATTAACTTCCAAGGTTACAGGAATAAACAGTAATCTTTCAGAACTCTCCAGAAATGAAAGACCTTGGGGCCGGGTCCCCGCAGGCCACCCGTAACCGGGTACTCAGCACGGTGCGGGGACCTCGGTGTTCAGCAGACGGCAGGGGAGGGGGTTGGCAGAGGCGTGAAGATGCCAGGCGGCATTGTTTAATTTAATTGGCTCCCCTCGCGTGCACGAGCGCGGGGGAACCAATGGGGACTGGAGCAGAGTGGATGCGGTGGGAGGAATCAGGCATCAGCAACGGTTGCCTGCTCCTCACTGCCTCGAGGGTTCCTGGCGCCGGTTTCACTCCCTCCTGCCCTGTATAGAGGTGTTTGATGGTGTGAAGGGGTGTCGCAGCTTTGGGGTGGGGGCGGGAGCCCGTAGGTTTCCGGGGTCCGGAGCCTTAGGCTATGCTTGGGCCGGGGGCAGGCTGCCCTGACCCGGACAACCCCTGGCGACTTTTGCTAATTGCATGGCGAGGTCGGGGAAAGGGGTAGGGAAAATTGTCATTGGCATGACAGCAGCAGAAGTGGAGTAGATGTCACCTTGCTATTTGCATGGCTGATGAGGCATTGTACAGCGATTTGGATTGTTAAGTGGATTATGTTCGAATGTAATGTTTGATATGTTATAAAGGTTAATAAAGCTGCGACCAGTTGTTTCCCAAAGAATGGTTATTTTATTTATTTATTTATTTATTTATTTTACATCTCTTATATACCGCGCTATTCATTATCAGTGCGGTGTACAATAAAACAGAAACTTTATATCATGCAGAAGGCCCGCATGGTATTTACAATGAACAGGATATAGAACTTGGGGTTAACTGGGTAAACATATCTACAGTTTATTTACATTGAAGTCCGTGTTACGGGCTGATGTCTATTCAGGACTCAACTGATTGCATTGGCTGTCTCTTTTCTTATCAGGTATGTTCTTTGGTAAGATTGTCTTGCCGGGTTCTGGATAGTGTCTTAGGAATAAATGATGTTTCAGTGCTTTCCTGAATTGGGTCAGGCTGGTCATGGCTCTCATGCCTGAGGGGAGGGCATTCCAGGCTATGGGTGCATAGATCATGAAGGCCCTATTGGAAGTTGCTTTTGTGCATGTCGTCATTTCCTTTGGGGTTTTTAATGTGTTCACCATTGTAGATCTTCTGGTTCTGTTTAGGGGTGCAAAGTGGATCATTTCGTTAATGGATGTAGGGGGTTGGTTGTTTAGGGCTTTGAAAATCAAAACTAAGATTTTATAGATTAATCTAGCCTGGATGGGTAGCCAGTGTAGACTCATCAGGATTGGTGTGATGTGTTCTGCCCTTGATGCCCCAATTAGGACTCTTGCAGCTGTGTTCATTGCAAGTTGGAGCGGGTGTAGCGTTGATTGCGGGAGTCCATATAATATAACGTTGGCGTAGTCAAAGTGCGGGAGTATCAGGGCTTGGTAGATTGTTCTGAAGTCACTGGGATCTAGTTGTGTTCGAAGCTGTCGGAGTGTCCGTATCTTGTAGTATATTGTTTTTACCGTGTTTTTTATGTGTGTTTTCATGTCCAGTCTTTGGTCTAGTGTAATACCGAGGTATCGAATTGTGGATTTTGGTTGACAGTTCTGCATTCTTGACTTTTAATACAGATGGGGGGGGTGTTTGTTATGCTTTGTTTGTGGGTAAAAGGGGGTGGGGTCAAAAGGGGGTGGGGCAAAGCCTGAGGTGGATGAGGGGTGAGGAGCACTGGGTCTGACCTACCTCGTTTAAAGCTGTAAGGTCTAAGATATACTGTAGTTGACAAATCCAATTGATCCCCAGATCTGATTTCTTTCTCCAGAGGGGAGAGAGAGAGAGAGAGAAATTTTTCATTAACGTGACATTATCTTAAGGAGATTCTTCAAAATTTCCAAATATTTAGCTGTCAACTTGTGGTGAATAAGCAGAAATTTGAAGTATGGTGCACTATTTGATCCCCATGATAGAGGTAGAGAATAAAATAAAACTGGGTGTCAAACTAGACTCATGTTTTTCATTATGGATCAACTTTTTCATTATAGATTCTCAGATCTCATTTATAGTATGGGTGCCCAACCTTAAATTATGGACAGTGAAGCAACTGAGATCAATTTTAGAGACATGAAGTCCATTTATTATTTTATTCAGTTATACTCATTAATCATGTTACTCAAAAAGTCCTTGAAATGTAACAACACATCAAATAGATAAAACATCATGTAAACAAATAAATTACATAAAATAAATCACATGAAAAAATAAAATGCAAACTTAAAACACATATGAAACAGATTATAAAACTATGACATGATTTGTAGAATCTCAAGTAGTCCTTCAGATACAATGTTTTAGGCATATCACTCCACTGATCTGGAGCAGCACAAGGGTATCATTATGTTCTCACACTAAACAATCTGCAGTGTAATCTATTTCACTACATTTTATATAAGGATACCAGGGAAGTAGATCAAAAGTTGGAAATCATACAAAATATTATAGCTTGGGTGGTGGAAAGTAGTTATAAAACAGCGAGATCTCTACTTTTATTGTATAAGTTCTGTTGGCTCCCAGTAATAGAGGGAGCTAAATGTAAGTATATATCATTCCTCTTTGAGTGCAGAGAGGCAATGGTCTCCTGTAGGAGTGGCTAGAGTGGTAGGTTTGTGGTAGGGAGCTACACGCTAGGCAGCGGTATTTGTTAAGAATATTCACAGCACATGAATTGCAGATAATCTGATTTAAATCAAGATCTTTTTTAGTAGTGTACCCCATGTTCTGGAACTCTCTCACTTTAAAAATGAAATGAGGAAAAATGCTATGAGGCTCTTTTACTAAAAGGTGCGATGGTGTTGCATCTAACAGGTCAATAGTGCCAAGACTAGGGTGTGTTTGGTGCAGCAGTACCTTCTTAACTGTCTGGAGCATGGAAAGCATGTTCCCCAGCAGTTAACAATCCCTGTTCCCTAACATGTCAGAGAAATAGTGTGGTTGCGTTTAACACCATCTATTGAGTTGGCATTAGATGTACCCGTGCTAATTGCAAGGGATGCAGTTAGCACAAGGTGTTTACTTCATGCTAACTATGCAGAACCCACGATGCCTACTCTCTTCCCCAACCCATCCCTTACCACTCCAATGCATGATTTGCATCATGGGACTTAGTCTGTGCTAACATCATAGCCCCATGACAGCTGTCAACTTGTGTCCCAATGTGCCTTTAGCACGTGCAAGAACATGGTCTGACGCTAGTACCATTTAGTAAAAGACCACGTATGCGAACTTTATGAAAAAGAGCCAGACTTCCCTATTTCCTAGGTGCCACAATGGGGAGAAGGTACAATCTATATTATGATTAAATTCTGGATAAAATTAAGATCAAAATCCTGGTTATTTCCATTGAAAGACCTTGGGCTATTGTTTTCCTTATAAATGGCTAGATCTTTTTATATTTTGTCTGCATTTTCATTGGTCTGTCTATGTCATTTTCTTTGTTCTGTCTGTGCAATTTTTTGCATTTTTGTCTTTGTAATTCTTATTCCCCACTTGCAGAGAAGGAGAAGAGCTGCAGAAAAGTTGGCTGCTAGCTGCCACTAGGGACTCATCTCCTGATGGCATAAAAGAAAAAGATAACCACAGCCATGATAAAGATGGCTGACAGCTACCACTGGGTTGGGCCCCTTGTGGCAGAGGGAAAGAGTCATGGGCTGAGTGAAAATGTCTGCACGCTCCTACCAGTGGCCCAGCAACAGAATAATGTTATAGGAATGGGTATAATTTCAAGAGGAGGAAAGGAAAAGAAGGGAAGGTGACTGCAAGGAGGTAAGGAAGAGGAAAGACTGGGTGCAAGAGGGAGAGAAGTGGAAGGAGAGGGCTAGTGCAAGAAAGGGGAGAGTACAAGGGAGGAAGAGATGGAAGGATAAAGTACAAGGAAAGAGCAGAAGGAGGGACTAGTATGAGGACAAGGAGAGAGAGTGCAAATTGGAGGAGGCAATGGAAGGGGGTTGAAGGCTAAGGAAGTTAGTGTGGAGGCAGGAAAGAGGAAGAGAATGCCTCTATAAAGACAGAAACAAGTATGACTTTAGATTTTGCTGACCAATATGAAGACTACAGGTGCATGTTTGGTGAAGGCCCATTCACAGAAGACATCATTGCAGCCAGTGTCAAATCCATTTTGGTTCTCTCAGAGGAGAGGTGAAAGAAGTGGAAGCAACAGATTGAAAGTGTTGACATGATGCATAATAGCAAGAAGGCATGGACACGAATACAGAGACTCAGCAATGATCTAAAGAAAATAGAACAACATTATAACAACTGCAAACAATACTGCGCTTCAGCTCCTTCAGAATGGGAAGGCACCAAGTAAGTAACTGAAGGCCAGAATCATATTCCTAGGGGAGCAAGAGGTCAACTTCTCAGCCAACCATTCATAAAAGCTGAACCAGTAGTAGGCATGAAATGCCTAAAAATTGCAAGGCCACTGTACTCAACAGTATCTGTACCAAAAGGATACAGAAGTTTGGTCCAAAATCCAAGGCATGAGTGTTGAACTTGTTTAATAAGTGCCTGCTGATGCACAATATTCTGAAGATTTGGAATCAAGCACGAGTTGTTGCACCCCTAGGAAAGAGCCCACTGAAGAAAAGAACTTTAGACTAATCTCATTATTTTCCAGTCTATACAGATGGTATGAGAAATTACTCCTCAATAGGTCACAGCCTATGTTGAACACAAAATGATCCCTGAACAAGTTGGCTTTTGATCAGATGCATTGGACAAGTTACAAATCTTATGTAGCATACTGAGGTTGGATTTCAGAGGGTTTCAAAAGTGTCAAATGCACAAATACAATAGGAAATACAAGGTGCAATTAAAAAGTATTGAGACTTGTACAATAACACAAGAAGTATAACACTGACAGTTATTACACTCAGTCTCCTTCAAAGTAGTTCCCTTCTGATACAATTAAATGCACTTCTTCCAGCAGTCCTGCCACTGCTGGAAACAATTTTGAAATGCCTCTTTCATTATGCTGTGAAGTTGCTGGATTGAATTTTGCTTAATGGTATCCAAGTCATTAAATCTCCTTACTTTCAGTGGTAATTTCTCTTTTGGAAACAAGAAAAAGTCACAGGGTGTGAAGTCAAGCGAGTAAAGAGGCTGACAGACTTGCTTGATTTGGCGTTTGGCCAAGAATTGCTTGACAAGATGTGATGCATGAGCCGGGGCATTATCGTGATGAAGCAACCATTCACCATTCCCGTGCAACTCTGTCCTCATACAACAAATTGCATCTCTGAAATGAGTCATAATTTGGACATAGTTCTACTTATTGATGGTTTGGCCTTTTGGGGCATAATTATGATGAACAATATCCCGGTAATCTAAGAAAACTGTGAGCATGACCTTGACATTGCTCCTCACCTGACAGGCTTTCTTGGGACTGGGAGAGTTTGGAGTCTTCCATTGTGAGGACTGAGCCTTAAATTCCAGGTCATAACCATACATCCATGATTCATCAACAGTAATAATCTTTTTTGATGAAATCTGAGTCATTTTCAATGCATTCCAACAACTCCCTGGCTGCGGACAGTCAATCTTCTTTTTGGTCAGGGGACAGGAGTTTTGGCACAAATCTTGCAGACATACATCTCATCCCCAAATTGACAGTAAGAATGGACTGTATCAACCTGAAACTGATGTCCATGTCCTCAGCAAGCTCCCTGAGAGTCAATTGATGATTTGAGCATATTGCAGCAAACACTGCTTCAACTTTGTCTTCATTCCTGCTCATGGATGGCCTTCTAGAATGTTAGTCACTGTCAACAATTTGGTGGCTCTCTCAGAAATGTTTGTAACAGTCATAAACTCAAGCACAACTCATGCATTCATCGCTATACACTTGCTGTAACTTGTCATAAGTCTCTTTGCATGAATCTCCAAGTTTCTGGCAGAATTTAATGCAAAGTTGCTGTTCAATTTTTTCACTCATTGTAAATCTGACAAATTGCTTTTAAACAAAACCAAACATCATGTGATTAAAAAATGTACAGGTATGCTGCAGCCATGCTATACTCTGCACAAGCAGAGCACATAACTGGGTCACTGCATGCTTAATAGCATCATGGTGTGACATCTTGTTATATATGTATAGCTACACAATAGGGGGTATGTTTACTAAACCTTCTTAACATGCGCGCTGTGCAATTAGCACGCGCTAAGGTACCTTAGCGCGCGCTAATGGCGCTTTACGTGGCAAAAATGTGCTTTAGTGTGTGCTCACGCGTGCAGCGGCGCAAACGAGCTCTGAAGGCATGGAAAGGCTCCAGGAGGGCGGAGGAAAGCTCCCCAGGGGCGGAGAGAAGGGGTCAATGGGTGGAGAGTGGGAGGGGAGAGACTCCCCGCACACTAACGATGTGAAATTCGAGGCCAAAAATAATGCAAGTGAAAACCTCGCGTTAGAGCTGATTTAAAGGGAATAGAAACCATTTCTGTCAGCAATGTACAGCAAAACCAGGGAAACCTACAAAAAAGTGATACATGTGCACGGAACAAAAGTGCAAATAAACATTGAAAATGACCCCAACAAAATAAAAAAAAATCATAATCAAGCTGGGCAATAGTGATAGTATTGGGAAACATCAAAAAACACTCCCAAGAAAGCCCCAAAAAATAAATATGAATTTTAGAAGGGTCTACGCTCCGTCCCCATACAAGGTGAATGATCCCACAGTGAAATAGCACTGATCAGGGTTTCCCTCTCCATTGGACAGGTTACCTATGGCATGCACATGTTCCACAACAGCAGGGCGGGCATGTCGGAATGGGCAACTGGACAGATGCTGGGAAAGGGGATACAGAGGGCTGCAGGCGGCACATGCTGTGGTGCAGCTGGGGCACAGTGCGGACTAGGCAGATGCCTAAGTGGCACTTAGGAATGCTGAAACTGAACAGCAGCCAGACAGCAACTGATGAGGGCCCAACATGGGCACAAGAGTGTTTATCACAGTGTCACAGGGGATAGTACCCAGCAGGTACCCCAAGGGCACAGAACATTGGCAGGCGGTGTTGGGGGGAAGCGTGGACGCCTATGCAGGCACCCCTACCCCAGAACACGCACCATAGGCAGCCAATTACCTGCACACTGGATGGCTTGAGACTGCACACCACCAGCACCACCAGCAGAAGGGCATGTCAGCATGGTGGCAGAGGGGTACTGGTGGTGGAGGGGGGCAGTGGCAGTTGTCCAGAGCAGACCATGGCCTAGCCCTGTGTAGGTGGGTGCCATGCACTGCAACAGACAGGCCCTGCCGGAAAACCAGTCATGGTATCACCAGGGAATGCACTGTCTCTGTGGCAACACGGTGGTGCAGTGCACACAACCAGTGTGTTTGGAGGCAGAAGGTCACAGGTTCAAGTCCCAGCTATGGTGCATGCCAACCCAGTCCCCATATTTTACCCACTAATACAACATGCTAATACAGACAGAACGTTTATTGCAGATGATGTAAACATGCCCAAAACACCTACATTTTAACCTACAGAGCAAAGACACCATAAACAGGCGCATTACCTAGAGCAGAGTCTCCCAAATGCAGTCCTGGAGGGCCAAACACCATTCAGGTTCCATGCTGCCTCTAATAAAGATGCCTGTGCTGCATATCTATGCACCACCCCCATGGCATGCAGATGTATTCATGCATATTCATGAGGGACAGCATGAAAACCCGAACAGTGTTTGGCACACCAGGACTGGAGTTGGGAACCTCTGCCGTAAAGCAGCAGCTAACAGGGGCAGACACACCTACACCCACAGGCTCCATTAGCCAATGCCTCCTGGAGAGGCAGGACATTGGGCCCTGCGTGCATCTCCCAATACTAGCACTTGCATACCTTAGCAATGCCACCCTACACCTGGGAATATGGTACACAGCTATCAAAAGGTTGCTATGATTACTGGCAGATAGCAATTCCTACGTTAAGCACAGTTTGCTGATTGAGCTCCATCATAGCAACCTTTCTGATGTCTGTGGAGTGTGTTTCAGGTCTGGTCTCTGACAGTGTTTACCACCCTGGGGTGTGACCCCCAACAGTATTGCGTACCATATCCATGCCTGCACTGTGCCCAGGACTGGTGTGGTGGCCAGGGCTGCTAAACTCCTCTATAGTAGCACAATGCTGGCATAGGTGTGGGAGTGTGTGTCTGTCTATCCAGTGTGTGGTGGCTGCAAACACCCTCCACAGCCCACACTGCTAGCACTGTTACCAGTATTGGCCTGCCAATGTGCATAATGAGGAGCAAGGTACCATGGGTATAGCCCGGACAGGGTGGCCTGGCCAGGATGCATCTGCACAGGGCATAGGGCACTGGCTGGGACATTGTAGTGCCCGGCCACCACCTGCACAGACAGGGTGGCCACAGCATGTCCTGCTGGGAGATCACTCTCACCCTGACTGTGCAGTGACCACAGCATGGCTAGGCACCCCCATAGTGCTATATAGTATTTTTCTCATGTGATATTTATGGGTTTCATTTTGGGGCCTAGTCACTGACTTATATGCTTGGTGTGTATGCATTTCCACCAGGAACATGAACTATGGACTAGCTAGCAGACTGTCTGCAGCTGGTATGTGTCATGATAGAGCACCTTGCAGGGTGCAGCGGCTGAAGGCTTGCTGCAGGAGAATATCAGATAGTGGTGGGGTGCAGCTTAGCATATCCAGGCCTAATGTCTGCCTGCTATTGTGGTATGGATGTGCACAGAGCTGCATTGACTGTCCTGTAGGGTGTCTGTTCCCCAGCAGGACTGGGGTTGATGGTCCTCTCTACTGCCACCATTGCAGGGAGGTAGAATGCGGATCTGTTGGTGGGAGACCCTGTTTACCACCCTCAGCCCAGGAGGAGGAGGAGGGTGGTGGTGGTACATAATCCTCCTAGAGATCCATAGGAGCTACACCTGACTGAGACATACAGATATATCCAAGATGTGTCTGCAGAAACTACCTATCTCACACATTAGCACTGCTGGGGACCTGCAGCATGGCCTATCTCTGCTGTGGACCTGGTGCTGGGTGCCCCACCTCACCCTCAGGGTGAGTGCAGTACCTGCACAATGTGACGGTGTGTAGCTACTCTGTGCCAGTACCACACACGGTCAGTTCCCCCTACCAGGCTGAGGTGCTGTGGGGGTGCATACCCCATCTTGTGATCATCTGTAGACTGCTGATTTGCATGTGCAGTGCATCATGGGTATGGGTGGGTTAACCCTAGACTGGTGACCACAGCAGACTGTTTGTGTGGTGACTTGCAGTCCTTCTGCAGCCAGACAGGGGTTTGCTAACAGCTATAGAGCTGTAGCCCACTGGTTACCTCACTGCCAGTGGAGCCAGAGGTCATGGGTTCAAATCCACAGTGGGGTTATTTGATAGGGCTGCCCAAAGCATTATCTATTTTTAATGTACATTAGTGCTGCCAGCAAAAACACCCTCAGCGTACTGTACCCATAAGGTGCCTCAGAGGGCGCTTTATAGGGCGCCCTATAGGGCACCTTATGGTTACCATCCATATAAGGTGCACTATACAGTATCCTATAGAGCGACTGATAGGGTGCCCTATAGGGGACATTATAGGGTGCCGTGGTGGATAGTGCACTTTATAATGTGCCCTATGGAGTGCCTTATAGGGTGCCTTATGCGGCACCTTTGGTTACGGCACATGAGGGTGTGTTTGCTGGCAGCAATTAATAAAATACAAATAAAGTGCTGCAGGAAACAATACTTACATGTCAAAGCTGATGCCTCAGCCAGCCTTACATATTAGGCACACTGCGGATTGAACTCATGACCCCTGTATAATCAGTCAGTGCCTTAACCATTGTGCTACACTGCTGCTCCTCCTTGCATGTCAGCGCACCTACTTAAGATTTTCATGCATTTAAATGCACAGTGCTGCCATCAAAAACAGTGCTATAACCTTGCTGTGCCTCATAAGGCACCCTATATGGCGCCCTATAGGCCACCCTTTAAGCAACATTGTAGGGTGCCGTGGCGGACAGTGCACTTTAAAATGTGCCCTCTGGGGTACCTTATGGGGTGCCTTATGCAGCACCTTATGTTACAGCGCTTTGAGAGTGCGTTTGCTAGCAGCAGTAATTAAAATAAAATTATAAAGCCTCATAATGCAATATTACACATAAATGATAGTGCCTCAGCTGGCCTTATTCATTGGGCACAGTGGGGGATTGAACCCATGACCCCTGCACCATCTGTCAGCGTTTTTACCATTGTACTGCAGCCCTGTTCCTCTATTTGCACATCAGCGTGCCTGTTTATGCTTCCTGCGCGCGTTACTCGTGTGCTAATGTGTGCGGCGCACAAGAGCGCACAGCGCAGCGCGCGCTAATCCCGCTTTGCTATTTTTGACCGGACCGACCACTCCTTTTATGGCATCCTGCAGACTAACGCGGTGCACACATTAAGAGGGTTTAGTAAACATACCCCTAAGTCTCAATACTTTTTGATCACACCTCATACAGAGTGTTACTCCAGGAACCCTTTGTCAATCAGGAATGGACCCATGAATGGTTAAGGAGAGGTGAATGGAAACCAAAGGATGAGAGATTGATAGTTGCAGCCCGTAACAGCAGATTACGATGGTTTACAGCGAGCATTGAAAAAAATGGCAAAACAGACATAATGTTGATTCTGTAAGAAAAAACTGGTAAGAGTGAGTTACCTCATAGCTGGCTGTGAAGTTCTGATGGCAGAAAATGTCTATATAGAAAGGCACAATAAGGTAGCAAACCTCATCCACTGGAAATTCTGTAAACACTACACTACCACTGTGTCTGAAAAACACTGGGATGATCACCCTGAGAGACTTACAGAGAATGAAGAGGTTATGATCACTTGGGATACTGCCATTCCAACTGATAAAAAGCTGGATACAAGGAAGCTGAATATAGTGGTAACGGAAAAGAATACCAGAATGACATTGATTATAGAAGTGTCAATCCCAAGTTACGGTTCTGTGAATCATGTTGAGAGGGAGAAGATCTTCAAGTACTAAGAAATATAGTAAGAGACCAAGAAAATATGGCATAAAAATACTGAGCTATTTCTCATTGTGCTGATGCCACAGGCTTGACAACAAAGAATTTCCAAAAACACTTTGCTAAATTACTCATACATGTTATATTTTATGACTTCCAGAAGGATTCTCTCTTTGGCATGATGCAAGTTCTACAGCAAGCTTTAGCAGTAAATTTGAGGAATGAAGATCATATTCCACATACCCTGCCTTAGAAGTTCATAACTGTCATGGTATGTGCAAAACTAACCCATTTGGAGAAATTGTCTCAGAGTCTTAGCCTCATTTTTCTTCAATATAAATATAAACAATCAGCCACTACATCCAGGAATGTACAGTCACCTGTATAATGATGACCTTCTACACAAGCAAGGAACTTTGATGATATTAAGAAGAAGCTATACACTGCAACAACTGGATTGTCAAAATACTATTAGCCTGATTCCGTCCTGGATGTCGAAGCCCTCTGTATGTCTGGTCTGAACCAGACGTATAGAAGGCATCATGATTCTGAACCCACAGGGCATATCTAGTCCCACAGGATCAGAATCACGAGCAGTCCTGTATGTGCAGGCTGGTACTGCGATTCAGCCCAGCCTGAACATACAGGACATACCCGATTAACTCAGTCAGGGCTTTTAAATGGAGCCGCGGTGCCATAGTTTCCAGTTGCCATGGCACTGTGGCTCCATTTAAAAGCTGTGATCCCGGCTGCTGGCCCCTGCAGATAATTCCCCACAGCCCAAACACTGATCCAGCCACCTACGGCCATGGTCAGGCTGTGGGGATTGCCCTTGGCCCCCCTGCTCCATCCATGCCCCGGGTCCGCAGATCTACTACGTCCAGGGAAGTTATTCCACCTCGGAGGTGGAATAACTTCCCTGTACAAGTTGCTGGCCCTGGATGTACAGGGCCACCATTAGAATTGGCCCTGGACGTCCAGAACCAGTAACCACCCACCGCCCACCCTGTCTCCACCCCCGTCTAAATTCCCTGTACAACTGGCAGGGAAGTAAGACACTGGCAAGGAGGCCCACGAATAGCGGGAATGGTCCATCCCCACTATTCAGAGGACAGAATAATCCCCTATGTGGAAAATCATCTCTGAGCCAAGCTCATCTAAGACTCTGAACAACTTATTCCACCTGATAAATCACACAAACCTTCAGCAATATTGCTTACAAAAGATATTAAAAATGTATAAATTAAGGGCCCGATTTATGAAGGCCTTTACATGGTATCTTCCCCCGTTACCTGTATAAAGGCCTTATCCATGATTTTCAAAGGGCACCTACATGGGCAGTGCCCTTTGAAAATCCCAGATATGTCTCTAACGTACCCAGATGCTATCCTCATAGCATCGGGGCATGTTGGGGGTGTTCTTAGAAGGAGCGCAGGTGGGCCATGGCGCTACCCATGTAGCACCAATTTTCGATGCTACCTGGTTAGCACTCTGTGCCTTAAAGATAGACATGGGTAAACCTGTCTTATCTTTAAGGCACTGGGGCTAACCATGTAGCACTGAAAATCTGTGCTACACGGGTAGCTCCTGCAGCTACCTGGGTGTGCGGAAACACCTGCTTTTCAATATCGGGGCCGCATATGACCCTGGCATGGAAAATCTGGGTTAGGTGGGAGGTGGATGGAGTATAGTCTGACACGGCGCATAGCAACACCCAACTGAAATTCGGATTCTAAATGTTGAGAAGACGCGAGGAAAAGTAAATACCAGAAATAACATACTGCATAACTTGCAGAACAGCTACTGAGGCCCTTCAACACTGTCTTGACTCTTTGTTACTCTGCAGCTGAGTCTGCATTCCCAGTCTGGGGAAGATCATCTATCCAAGTAAGATTGACCTGGCATATAACAAGAGTTGTCAATGTATAACTGGCTACCTAAAGCTTACTCTGATCAACAAACTATGTATATTGGTTCAAATCACCACACCAGATATCAGATGAGTGGTGTCTGGTCAGACTGAAGGTTCAAAACAGGTTGAAGGACAGTCAGCATTCCATTATATGGACATATTCAACCACCAAAACAATTGAAGTCACGTAGGAGTTTTTAGAGGAATCATGGACATTCCAAGAGGGGTGTGAACAGTGAAGTGGCCCAACTAGAAAAGTAGGACCTCTTTACTGCTCACACCCCTCTTTACTATACCTCCCCATCCAGACGTGCTTGGAAGCTGATGAGCACTGGTTCCGAGACCATCACCTGGTCCTAAATATTGCCAAGTGTGAATCCATCTGCTTACCTGACCCTAGTCTCCATCATGCTCTTCCTTCTCCCTTGTTTTAATCTTATCCTATTCCCTACTGTGACTCAGTAAGATCCTGGGTATCATTTGTATTCCTCTCCTTTAAGCAACAGATTCAATCTGTCATCAAATCTTCCTGTTTTTGCTCTTCATCACATCTGCCCTGTCTGCTTCCACTCTTTCTGTGCTGCATTTTGGTTCAAGCTCCTAGTTATTTCTCTGGTTCTCTCCAGACTGGACTATTTTAATTCTCTCTATAATAGTCTTCCTCAGTATTCAAGTAGGCATCTTCAATTGATTCAGTCGTTAGCTGCAAAAATTCTCTTTGATGCTCATTGCTCTGACCATACTTCGCCTCTTCTTATTGTGGAGGAGTGGCCTAGTGGTTGGGGCAAGGTACTTCAGGCCAAAAGGTCAGGGGTTCAAATCCCACTAGAGGACAGCAACCTTGGGTCAGAAGGACTAGGGTTTCTAGTCCCACAGGTGCTCCTTGTGGTCTTGGGCAAGCCACTTAACCCTCCATAGCCCATGTTCCCTGTAAAATAGTTATCTCCAAGTTATAATGCCCTGTTCAATGTAATTTCAGTTTGTTCAATGTAAACTGCACTGATGCAGAATAGCGTGGTATATAAGAGAATGTAAATAAATATAATTCTCCACTGGCTCTGGGTCTTCGCTAATTTAAGATCCTGGTTTTAGTCCATCATGCCTTCTACTCTGCCTTTCCCCCCTATATCTTGTCTTATTTATTTTACCTTACAACCCTTCCCATCCTTTCCAGTCTTTTAATGCTTCTTTTCTCTTCCTCTCTCCTCCTTTGCTCTTTGTCTAGAAATCTCTGGTCAGTTTACCACTTTGGTCCTTCCCTCGGGAACTCCCTCCCTCTCCCCTTAAGGCCAGAATCCTTCTTTGCCAAGTGCGAGAAGGGTCTTAAAAGCTGGCTTTTCCAGCTTTCTTTCTCCCAGGCCTTCGCTGAATGACCTTTCTCCTCCTTTTCCTTCCTGAACTGTATATTCCTCTCTTCCTACCCTTCCTTTTTGCCTTATTGAGATCAGAATTTGTCCCTTTCTTCTTTCTCTCTCTGCTCTCCCTCTCCTTCACTAGTATACGTTTTGTGAACCATGCTGATGGCTATTTAATCCTTCTGTGGAGGTCACTGAACCATCTATCAAGAGGTGTCAGATGGTGAAGTGAATATGGTAAATTGTAGACTGACAACAGGATATGACAAATGTGACTGTAGGTTTACACAGAGAATGCAGCATCTGCTACATTGCCCACTTCTGCCAGCCCCATGCTCAACTACTGACTTTGCAAAGGCTAATTGGTCTGTCCTACTGATGGCACAGAGATACAGTAACTTCATTTGACAGTGACACAATATGAAAAAATTGCAGAAACAAACTACCTGACACACAGAACTATACCCTCTAGAGAACCTTATACCTCCCTCACAGATATACCAGAAAACACGCCAACACCACACTGTCCTCATAGATTTATATATACACCATACCACTCACAGACACACCAATATTCAAAAGGCATTTACATGATTTACAGACCTGTGAACCGTATAAATGCAGCTGAATGGTTAGTGCCGCTAATATCCCCGATTGTCTTCCCTACATGCCTTGATGCTAATTGCTTAGCATTGGGGCGTGTCATGGGTATTCCAGGGCTAAGCAGAGATGGTGACACTCATTAACCGGGTAGCAGCAATATTGCACCACTACCTGGTTAGTGACCTTTGGGTAGAACTAGGCAAAGCAAAAAGCTGGCTTAGTTTTATCAGTGGGAATCTATCGGGCAACGGTGGAATATCGCTGCTACCCGGTTAGCTTCTGCAGCTCCGGGACATGTTTGGCGATCCCTGATATTCAATGCCGGGGGTCGCATTTGACCCAAGCATTAAATATTCAGGGTTAGAGGTCAATAGAGGAGTGGCCTAGTGGTTGGGGCAAGTTACCTCAGGCCAGAGGATCAGGGGTTTGAGTCCTGCTAGAGGACAGCAACCTTTGGCTGGAAAGACTGGGGTTTCTGATCCCACAGGTGCTCCTTGAGCAAGACACTTATTTCTTTGTTGCCTCAGGTACAAAAAAGCATAGATTATGAGCACTTTAGGGACAAGGGAAAAATGCCTATAAAGTACCCGAATGTACATCACTTTGACTAGTAGAAAAAGCAGTATGTAAGCCTAGTTAAATAATTAATGGGGAGGGCTATGCACAGTAGTGGTACATAGCTTGCTCAATTCAATATCAGGCCCACCATTTACAATTACCTGCATTGCTACTCACCCACATAGCTCCTACCACCCTATGAGTCCACAGATATGCTTGAGTCGATGAATAGAAGAGGAAGAAATGTGCTATTGTGTCATTATTTAAGGGGGTAATTTTATAATAGGGAACCTAGGCTAATAAGGCATACCTTCGACTTATTTACGAGATACTTCAGATTTTTTAGATAAATTGGGTCAACATGCAAGGTGGGCAGTGGATCCGGGAATACTGTTAGTTACCCTCGACATCAAGTATACCACAAGAAGGGGCTTTTGAGACGGTGTTGTCAGTATTGCAACAGTGGGGTGATCTATCAGAAGAACTGGTGTGTTTTTTATCTAAGTTGGCCCGGTTAGTGATTTTTCAAAATTACTTTTGTTTTAAACAAATACTCTACCATCAGGTGTCAGGCATAGCGATGGGGGCTAGTTGTGCCCCGTCCATCGCTAACTTTTTCATGGGGGAGTTTGAAACACGATGGATTTTTTCTTCAAACCATATGGCTTAAGTAAAGATGTGGTATTGATTCATCAACAACATTTTTATATTGTGGAAGGGTTCTAGTGAATCATTGATAGCTTTTGTAGATTGGTTAAATAATTTGGATCCAGCTATTCAGTTTACTTACACCGTGGATTACACCACTATTACGTTTTTGGATGTATTAGTGCAAAGGGGACAGCAACAATGGATTACATCCATTTATAGAAAAGCTATTGATCGAAATACTTTTCTACAATATGATAGCGCACACCTGATTAGATTAAAAAACAGTCTTCCCTTTTCCCAATTTTTAAGATTTCGAAGAAATTGTTCTGATACACGGGATTTTAAAAGACAATCAGCGATTTTGTTAAAAGACTTCGAAAATCGAGGGTACCCTCATAAAGTAACACAGCAGGCATACAAACAAGCGTTATTTAATGACAGAACTTGGTTGATCAGGTCTGGTGAAACAGCAGCTACATATGTTGGAGAAGAACATGTCAATTTAACTAAATTTTCGCCACTTAGTTACAAAATTCAGAAGATTTTGAAGAACGCCAACGTGTTGAATACTGTAGCAGGACTGGAAGATAAACATATTTGATGTGTGTGGAAAATGGATAGGAATTTAAAAGAATATTTAAGCCCGGCAGTATTGCAACCAGTAAGAAACGAAGGAAGTGAAGAAGTGACACCGGTCGGTCATTATAGATGTGGCCGGTGTGATATTTGTAACATCTCTGAGGAGCTAACTGAATTTCTTTACATTGGCAAAACATATTTTTTAAAAAGCAATACAACATGTGTTTCAACATTTGTAATTTATGCCATTAGATGTCCCTGTAATCTACTATACATAGGGAAAACAACACAGTCTTTGAAAGTAAGGATAATGGAGCACAAAAGCCGGATAAAGTGTAATGTGCTGACAGCACCTTTAGTGCAACACTGTTGTGATTGCTCTCATGACTTTAATGATTTGCGTTGTTTTGCCATTGAGCAGGTGAAGAGGGCCATGCATGGTAAAACATTGGAACAAACATTACTGTTGAGAGAACAGTGTTGGATTTTTGAGGTGAAGACCTTGCTACCGACAGGTTTAAATGCCGCCATTGATTGGGGGATATGTACTTGAAAATTGTGTATATGGACGTTTATCTTTACTACATCGGGACATTGATGCAGCGCGTGCATTTTCTTTATTTCCAAAATGTTTTAGAGGGAGTTTATCAATGGTGGACGTCATGGGATGACGTCATCACAGTAACGTTTAAATATTAGGGATGGGAGTTTAAACCGCATGCGCGGCGTTTTTTAGAAGTTAACAAGAAGAAGCTGGATATTAGAATGCGGGCGGCATCAGGTTTAAATGCTGGAAGTTGGTATGTGTATCCTTAGGCTTAATAAGTATGGAAGATGGAACATCGTGGGAAATAATGTCTGAAAGAATGTTGTTTGCATTTACAGACCCCCTGAAGAAACTGTTTAGAGTGAAACGTTGAAATGGGCACCTGAGGTGGCGTTGGGGAACATCGACAAGATAAACATTTGTATTTATGTGTGGATCTTTATAGATATATAAGGCTGGTGGAGGATTCGTTGAGAAAATAAACCCCAGAGTAGTCATTGATGCTAAGAGCGCTATTGACGGTATTTTTTATACTGTTTGACTGTTGCGCTAAAATGTCTGAGACCCTCTGGTGGTATGCAAAATGATTGATACACACATTTTGTTTTGAATTCCACGGAACTGTTATACTAGAGCATTTTTCATTCATAAATATTGGTTATATACCGTGCTCTGATAAAGACCATTTAATAGAGTAATAAGGCATGAAGGCATCTATTTTGGGCCTATTATACAAGGACATATAAGCTCTAAGGGGATAATTTTATAAACCATCTTTGCACATAAATAGGCCTTTATAAAACTAGGTCATTCCCAAAACTGCACCTGCTACAAGTCAGTACATACCTGTATAGTAGGCATGCTTGGGGGCTTGGGGGGGGGGGGCAGAGGTTTGGTGGATCATAGGCAGAACTGTGATTTGCACACACATTTTATAAAATACAGAAATAGGGGGATCATTTTGGAAGCCCTATTCGTGCTTTGGATATCTGAAAATGGGCATTTAGACATCTCCAGAGCCACTTTAGAAGCTGACTCTGGGGAAGGACCCAGCCTGAGGATGTTCAAGTCTGAACAGGAGCATGGGGGAGGCATGGCTGGGGCATTCTCAGGATCGTCATGGATGTCTTGTGTCATGTCTAAGTTTAGACCTGCTCCAGGCACGTTTGTGAAATTGTGGGTACATTTGGACATGCCATTTCTGAAAAAATGAATGTTTCCAATCCTATCTGTCTCTGCCACATAGCGGTGGCCATTTCAGATAACTGCACCTCCTCTGTTAAAATGTGCATCTTCTAAGCATCTCCTCTCACTGACAGTGTTGTACTGATGCAAACTACACATAAATACTGAGGATAATCAACCAAGCAAGTGGCATCCAGGCCTAGGCCATGTTCCCTTCCCCTCCCCCCTTCCCCTATTACCCTATCCAATCTTTCTCCCCCCTTTTGCCCTGCGCCATGTTCCCTTGCTTAAGTCATCCCTCACTGCTGACAGAATGGAGGAGTGGAGGAGTGGCCTAGTGGTTGGGGCAAGGTACTTCAGGCTGGAAGGTCAGGGGTTCAAATCCCACTAGAGAACAGCAACCTTGGGCCGGAAGGACTGGGGTTTCTAGTCCCAGAGGTGCTCCTTGTGATCTTGGGCAAGCCACTTAACCCTCCATAGCCCATGTTCCCTGTAAAATAGTTATCTCCAAGTTATAATGCCCTGTTCAATGTAATTTCAGTTTGTTCAATGTAAACTGCACTGATGCAGAATAGTGCGGTATATAAGAGAATGTAAATAAATAAATGCACAGACAACCAGTTTTGCCACAAAACGTTGGAGTTTATTGGATAATGTTGGCCACAGCAAAACCTTAAACAAACATATTCTGTTTCAGTTTTAATTATAATCTCTTGTTATCTGTTGTTAGATCTGTAACCTGTTACTTGTTCAATGTAATCCTGTTCGATGCAAACATGTTCTATGTACTAAGTTGTTATACTGTAAACCACACTGACTTTAAATAGTGCGGTATATAAAACCAAATAAATAAAATAAAATAACCAAAATTCATAGTGTACAATTCTCAAACATATATACAACATTAAATTACCCTAAACCTCTCTGACACTTATCTTCGAGATACACAGCCCATACTCGCCAAAGGGAGGTGCCATCAAAGCCCTCCCCTTGACCTGAAAACACTTCTTAACCATTGCTGTCATAACTGATACACATTATCCATAATACGCTGTGTGGGGCAGCATGCCGTTAAAGCGTGCACAATACCCATGGTCACAGCAGCATCCTCCTTCTCTGTTTCTGACCCAGCCCATCAAAGGTTGGGATTGCAGCATAATTAATATATGGCAACGAGGTGTATCCCTCCCTCCCCCCATCGTCAAAGCATGGGGAGGCACAGTACTAGCTGATCCTGCTGCGAGTCCGTCAACTCTGTCAGGGAGAGGGCAATTTCCTTGTGGCCACTCCCCTTATACTCAACTGTACGGCTGTGCACTCGGTTCAATGGCACTTAACTTCTGGCCACACCCCACCAACAGCGACTTCTTGCTTGTCGGGGGGGGGGGCACATCCGGTACTCAGCTGTGGCCAACAGCATTTCTACCGTGTCCTGGGCCGAGCACAGGAAATTGTCCATGCTGGTGTACACTGGCTGCACAACACAGGCCAGGGCAACTTTCATCAATGAGGTCATACCCAATGCAACTCCCACCTTCGATTGCCTCCTTGAAGCGAGCCATCCATCTGTTCACCTTTCATCTCATTTTCTCTACTGCCCAGTGTGACCTTTTTGGCCCTTTTCAGACCCTCCATGGTACAATATGGGACCACACCACCCAAGTCCCAGAGAAAATGGCAGCCAATTGCATCTTCTGGTTAATTCAACACTGTGGGTATTGTCCAATCGTTCCCCCTCCAGATGCACCCAAGGGCTCCTGTCCACCAACCTTCTGCACATAAGGGATGGAAGGGACGGAATAAGAGACAGAAAGGGATGGAACCAGCAGGACCCATATCATTCCCCGCACCCACATCCTGACAATCAACGCCTCTGCAGGATTCAGGCCCAAATTAAAGCCCTGAGGTCTGCTCCAGGTTCTCCTTTGCACCCAGTGGACGTATGGATGGCTTCATATCCATATTTCCTGGGGAGTTGCACCTAGGACAAACCATTGAAAGAAGAACACAAGAAAGGTCATGTTAGCCACAGCAAGTCCCTATCTTCCAGGCGAACATACAGATTATAATCGTAGGAATGCCACCCGCCTACGGACATAATTTGTTCCCTTGTCATGCCAAGCCCAGCTGCCATGTAACCTGCCCCAATGCAGAAGTAATGCATGCTGTAATAGCCAACCTCAAAGTCTGCCTCTGTGATGACTGGCTTCTGTACCCTGGCGAATCGGAAGCCAGACGGGATGCTTCACCCACATGGACCAACACTGCTCGCCTCCTATTGGTCGCAACCATTTGTAATCCTCAAAATACCACACTGGGGTCTGTGGTCAGGCATGCGGCAATGCTCAGCTGACCATCCCTTCATTATCCTTGCAAAGACAAAATCCACTGAAGGGCTCTGTTCTTCCAATGCTTTGGCAAAAGTGGTGATGGCCGTTAAGCACATTTTTACCGTGGATTTAATCCTGCCCCTGTCCCTGCAGCAGAATCTCCAGCAAAGAATGGTGCCGGCCTTAATGCAGTCACCTTCCCTGATGCTGTTCTGCAAAAAAAAAGTCCTGGAAGTGATCCCAGGCCCTCAAGTATGTTGGCCTGGTACACTCTGCCAGGAAACCCATCAAGATGCTCTAAACTTTGACAGGCCAAATGCCCAGACTGCCTCTGGAATGGATGTCTTTATTGCATCTGCCCCAGGAGCACTGGCCCAGAATGATACCATCTTAAAATGAGACAGTGCATTAGCAATCAGTTATGGAACCAGGAACATGAGGACAAAAGAAGTTCTCCTACCCTGAGCAAACCCAGAGAATGCTAAGGGGAAGGTGCATCTGAAAAGATGGGTCTCAAAGATTTCCTAGCAGACCGCCATCCGTGACAGAGAGCAGCTTTCTTAACACATCATGGGTGATCGGGCACCTACAGTCCGGAGCATGGCAACGGTCATTCGCCCTGCCCTGGTCTGACCCAGTATGGAATTTCTTAAGTTCTTAAGTTAATTTATAACCTCTAAAGCAGGAACAAACAAAATAGGTGTGCCAAGACAGTGGTAGGTCAAGCAATCTTTATTAAAGCCCCAACACGTTTTGGCTGACGCCTTCTTCAGGGGGAGTACACTTGGTCACTGCTGGACACAAACACTAAGCACTGACCCCCAATGGTAAAATCTTGTTCATACACCTTCAAACGGACACAATATCGGCACACCTGTTTTGTTTGTTCCTCTTTTGTTTATGGTTTTTTTGAACTTTTAACCTCTAAAGCAAACAGAACTGTTTTGCTTTTCTTTTTTTTTAAATCAAGAATAAAACTCAAGATCTCACCTCTTTCCAAGCTTTAAGTCACCAAATGCCTGCCTGCCATCAGCTTTCCCTCCAAAACAGTTGCAAAATCCAAATCCCTGGTCTGGTCCGAACTGGGTTTCTAGTCCCCATCTGGGCTCAGGTGTCCTGCCATTAATCTGTTGCTCACCAGCACCATACATATATACCCCCAGCAAGTCCCCTTGATAAAACGTGAAGGCCCCTTACAATGATGTGAACTGTCCTGTAGATACGTGATCTGCAACCAAGATCTCAAACGTGTGACTCTTCAGTCATATGCACACTGCCTCAGTGTGGTGAGCCACAGTGCTGACATGTGCCATTATGGTCACCGGAGAGTAGCATTGCACCAAGCCAGTGCTAGAGAATGTTTTTTAAATTAACCTATTCCAGAATGCAGTAAGGTGAACGTTCATAAACTAGACTGGATCTGAAAGCTCTCTACAGGAAGTAATTCCACAGGGCAGCTCTGGGATCAGTTAAATTATTTAGTCCCATTTTAAAAAGAAGATTCCTATTGAGAGATGGATGGAAAGAAGTCATGAAAACAGGAAACCTGATACGAGTTTGAAAGCAATTTTTCATGGGTCATATATATATATATGGTAGTAAATCTGCAAAATTAAACAAGCCTGTGTACTGCCACCACTGCCTGCTGTGCTTTCATGAGTCCTGCCTAACTTCCCCACAAACCAGATGGATGTTCACATAACCTCCCTTCACCCAGCTGTGATCCCTGTGCATAGCTTAGATGGAGATCATGTGGTCTGGCTAACCCTCCCCCCCCCCCCCCATATCAGAGGGCAGGGGAGTATTCATTGGCATTGGCAAACAGCGCTGTAAGTGAGAGATGATACTGGCCTTCCCTGCTGCAGAATTGAGCATAGGCTTGCAAGGACTGCACTTTCCTGCTTGACCCCTGGCCCCACAGCTGTCATCCAGCCTCATAGATGGGCATGTGCTCTCCTCTCTCGCCATATATAATGATCCAAAGCAAGAACTCATGGTCTCAAAAACAGCAAAACCATGAGCCCACCACAGATAAATAGAGCAATTCCTAGGGCAGGTGTACCAGGCAGGAGAAAACAGAAAAAGCATGGTCCTTCTCTGTCAAAGCAGAGGGGCAAGAGGATGGCCTACCCCACCACACATTAACCTGTGCCCTTCATCTGATAATCCAGCAGACCAGGTCTTAAATGTTGTTGCAAACTAGATTAGATATATTAGTCTGTTGTATGCCCAGAACAGTGCAAGGTGATCTCAGTGCATTTAAAAATATAAAAATAGCAAGTAGTTAGTGGCAAGTTTGTCATGACATACTTTGCATTAAAACATACGTGACAATAGAAGAAATCCTTAGTAATCCTTGCATTGGTCATCTCTAAAAACTGTCTTTATAATGCTAAGTATGGACCTTACCAATCTTACACAAAATGGTGCTTTTGGGCAGTTTCAGTGCTGCATGCACTGTTGAATGCTATTATTCTGAAGGTCTCTTATTATTGAAAGGGATATGTCTTGACATTTAGCTATGGAGAACCTTTTGTGATTATTCTGCCCTATCACACTAGCACCTGGTGATGCTGCGGTCATCCAGATGGTCCAGGCACTGACCAGGCATTCATGTCCTCCCTGACTTGCAACCCTCAAACCACACACACACACACATTCATTTTCAGTCACAAAAAAACATATGTCTGCCAAAAAGATGCCCTGAACCTATACATAACAGCTAATATAGAATAATAACATGGAGTTCCAGGACTCAAAATATGGGGGTATGTTTACTAAACTGCAGTAATGCCATTCGCGTTAGGATCAGTGGTAGAGGCAGAAATACCCAAATAAGGACATGGGCTGTACATCGTTACCGATAACGCGCGTTACAGGCGCCATAAATTAACTAGCGTTAGAGGGCGCCGCGGCACGTTACCACGTGTTAATCTTAAGAAGGCGTGCAGACATGCAAACACAGAAACAGAGCTGTAGCACAATGGCCACAATGGCCTAGATTGGCCACTGTTGGAAACTGGATACTGGGCTTGATGGACCTTGGTCTGACCCAGTATGGCATATCTTATGTTCTTATGTTCTTATGTACAATGGTTACTACACTGACTGATGGTACAGGGGTCATGGGTTTGATTCCCCAGTGTGCCTAATGAATAAGGCTGGCTGAGGCATTATGTTTAAGTATTGGGTTGTGAGGAATTTTAGTTTTACTTTAATTAGTGCTGCCAGCAAACACACCCTCACAGTGGCGTAACCTAAGGTGCCGCATAAGGCACCCTAGAAGGCACTCCATAGGGCACATTATAAAGTGCGCTGTCTGCCAAGGCACCCTATAATGTCCCCTATAGGGCACCTTATAAGGCACCTTATAAGGCGCTTCATAGGGCGCCCTATAGGGCGCCTTATGAGGCACCCTAAGGTGACAGTACTCTGAGGGTGTTTCTGCTGGCAGCACTAATATACAATAAAAATAGACAATGCCTAAGACAGCCCTATCAATAAACTTCACTGTGGGTTTTGAACCCATGCCCTCTGGCTTGAAGGGCAGTGAAGTAACCAGTGGGCTACAGCTGCTAACAAGCCCCTAGCTGGCTACAGGAGGACTGCATGGCACCACACAAACATTCTACTGTGGTTACCAGGATAGGGTCAACCCACCCGTACCCAGGATGCACAGCACATGCAAATCAGCAGTCTACAGATGATCACAAGATGGGGTATGCACCCCCACAGCACCTCAGCCTGGTAGGGGGTGCCAACAGTGTGTTAGTGGCACAGAGTAGCTACAGACCGTCACAGTGTGCGGGTCCTGTGCTCACCCTGAGGGTGAGGTGGGGTGCCCAGCACCATTTTCGCAGCACCTGGCTTTGCTGAGATAGGCTATGCTGCAGGTCCCCATCATTGCCAATGTGTGATAGGTAGTCCTTGCAAACACCCCTAGGATATGCCTGTGTCCATCTGTATTTCACATCTAGCCCTTGTGGACTATGATGCACCCAGAAAAGTGCATACCCTGTGTGGGTGCCATGGTCACATGATTTAAGTGAAGGGGGGTGTTTGGACCCCCAGGCGGATTGCATACCACCACCCAACCCACCCTCTGGGGCTCAGGGTGGGGGACAGGATCTCCCACCAACAGATCCACATTCTATCCCCCCTGCAATAGTGGCTGTAGAGGGGACCACCACCCCAGTGCTTCTGGGGATCAGACACCCTACAGGGCAGGCAATGCAGAGCTGTACACATCCATAAAGCAAAGGCAGACAGAAGGCCTGGAAATGCACAGCTACCCCCTATCTGACATTCTCCAGCAGCAAGCCTCCAGCCGCTGCACCCTGCAAGGTGTTCCAGCAGGACCCATACTAGCTGCAGACAGTCTGCTAGTTAGTCCATAGTGCATGTTCCTGGAGAATATGCGTGTACCCAGAACTGGGATGTCAGCATACACACCAAGCAGATAAATCAGTGATTGGGCCCCAAAAGAGAACCCATAAATATCACATGAAAAAAACACCATACAGAACTATGGGGGAACCTAGCCATGCCGTGGTCACTGCTCAGTCAGGATGAGAGTGACCTCCCAGCAGGACATGCTGTGGCTACCCTGTCCGTGCAGGTGGTGGCCGGCTACTACAATGTCCGAGCCATTGCCCTATGCTATATACAGATGGATCCAGGCCAGGCCATCCTATCCTGGCTATTCCCACAGTACCTTGCTCCTCATTATGCAGATTGGCAGGCCAATACTGGCAACAGTGTGGGCTGTGGAGGGTGTTTGTAGCCACCACACACTGGATAGACAGACACACACTCCCCACACCTATGCCAGCATTGTGCAACTATAGAGGTGTTTGACAGCCCTGGCCACCACACCAGTCCTGGGCAGAGTGCAGGCATGGCTATGGTAAGCAATACTGTTGGGGTCACTCCCCAGGGTGGTAAACACTGTCAGACACCAGACTTGTAGCACACTCCACAGACATCAGAAAGGTTGCTATGATGCAGCTCAATCAGTAAATTGTGCTTAACTTTGGAATTGCTATCTGCCAGTAATCATTGCAACCATTTGATAGATGTTTACCGTATGCCCAGGTTTAGGGTGGCATTGCCAAGGTATGCAAGTGCTAGTATTGGGAGATGCATGCAGGGCCCAACATCCTGCCGCTCCAGGAGGCATTGGATAATGGAGCCTGTGGGTGAGGGTGTGTCTGCCCCTGTTGGCCACTGCTTTAGGGCAGAGGTTCCCAACTCCTGTCCTGGTGGGCCAAACACTGTTCGGGTTTTCATGCTGTCCCTCATGAATATGCATGAGATACATCTGCATACCATGGGGGCGGCGCATAGAAATGCAGCACAGGCATCTTTATTAGAGGCAGCATGGAACCTGGATGGTGTTTGGCCCTCCAGGACTGCATTTGGGAGACTCTGCTCTAGGTAATGCACATGTTTATGGTGTCTGTGCTCTGTAGGGTAAAATGTAGGTGTTTTGGGCATGTTTACATCATCTGCAATAAAGGTTCTGTCTATATTAGCACATTTTAGTAGTGGGTAAAATATGGGGACTGGGTTGATAGGAACCACAGCTGGGACTTGAACCTGTGACCTTCTGCTTTTGAATGCACTGGCTTTGTGCACTGCACCACTGTGTTGTCACAGAGTCAGGGTCTTCCCTGGTGATACCATGACTGCTCGTTAGACAGGGCCTGTCTGTTGTAGTGCATGGCATCCACCTACACAGGGCTAGGCCACGGTCTGTTATGGGCAGCTGCCATTGCCCCCTCCACCACCAGTATCCCTCTGCCACCATGCTGACATGCCCTTCTGCTGGTGGTGCTGGTGGAGCGCAGTCTCAGGCCATCCAGTGTGCAGGTAGGCGGAAGGGGTGCCTGCATAGGTGTCCAGCTTCCCCCCAGCACCGCCTGCCAATGTTCCGTGCCCTTCGGGGTAGCTGCTGGGTACTATCCCCTGTGACACTGTAGGAAACACAGTCATGCCCATGTTGTGCCTTCAGCAGTTGCTGTCTGGCTGCTCTGCTGTTTCAGCATTCGTGTGGGCCACCTAGGCATCACCCTAATCTGCACTGTGGCCCAGCTGCACCACAGCATGTGCCGGCTGCGGCCCTCTGTATCCCCTTTTCTGGCATCTGTCCAGTTGCCCATTCCACATGCCCACCCTGCTGTTGCGGGACATGTGCACGCCATAGGACACCTGTCCAATAACAAGGGAAAGCCCTGATCAGCGCTATTTCACTGTGGGCTCATTCACCTTGTATGGGGATGGAGCATAGACCCTTCCACGATTAATATCTTTTTTTTGAAGCTTTCTCGGGGGGGGGGGGGTTGATGTTTCCCATTAATATCACTATTGGCCAGCTTGGTTATGTTTTTTTTCCAGTTTGTCAAGGTCATTTTCAATGTTTATGTGCCCTTTTCTTCTGTGCACATGTATCACACTTATCACTTTTTGTTGGTTTCCCTGCCTATGCTGGACATTGCTGACACTTAAATGGTTTCTCTCCCCTGAAATGTGCATCTAACGGCAGGTTTTCAATCGCGTTAGGATTCAGCTCTTCAGATCAGCGCTTTAGTGTGAATGGAGCCTCTCCCCGCCCACACTCCACCCATTGACCCCTTCTCTCCGCCCTCTCTCCACCTTCTGCAATGTTTTACCGCGCCGCAGAACGTGAACGATCGTTAAGTAACGTTAACGCGCGTTATGAGACGTTAACGATCGTAAACGTCTCATAACGCGCGTTAACGTTACTTAACGATCGTTAACGTTACATAACGCACATTATGCAACGTTACCGCAGTTTAGTAAACATACCCCATGATCTCCATTTCTCAGCCAAACACGATTCCTTTCCATACTTACTCACATACTATTCCTACATCAACAGTCCCATTTTTCAGGACACAGGAATTGTTAGAGTCCTCTAGATTAGCTCCTTTGGCACAAATGGCAAATGCTAGCATGACTAGAAGAATCACTATTGCTCTTTTTAATATTTTTTTCAGGGTAGATATTAATGTCTCTTTAGCTTACAAGATTCTCACACCTCTGATTTCTATTCTTTATAAATGCATATTGTAGTGTTTTTCCATACTGCAGTCCACCAGTTTAGAATAGACTAGTCACCACATTTATACAAACACAGCAGAATATTTTCTAAGTATTGGCCTTATTCCATGTCTGTGGAGACCTCCCAAAATGTACACAGGCCTTATATGTCTCCGTGGCAAACCACACCCTTGTTTTGCCCCTCTTGGACACGTTATGAGATCCCCATTTTAGCAAGATGATCGCCCGCAGGGACTATGTACCAGAATATGCTTGGAGATGTTTTCAGGAGATAAACGTCCCTGGTGCATGTACAAAGCCTTATTTGCTTATTGACCTCCATAGGCACCTATGCGTTTTTATAAAATAGGCAAGTGCAGTATTTGCTGCCCTAACTTCATCCGGATAGCAGACAGAATATTGCTGCTCTCCCCATAACTGGCATTCTATGCATGCATTTCCCGGCACTATTTGCATAGATTGAGGCAGTCTGTAAGGATTGTCAGCTGCATGTGAAGGCATATTTTAGATAGCATGTGAAAATCAGAATTGAGACATTGTGATCATCATGTTTAGAATTGTTCTAAAGGTGGAGCTATTGTTCTAAAGGTGGAGCTATTTCAAAAATATGAATAAGAAGATGCAGGGAGACATGGAGATGTATATTCCTGTGCAGTGGGAGGAGCCATTTCACAAATGTATACAGTGGAAAAATTAACCAAGGAAGTGCAGTGACGTCAATGTGTAAGTGCTGGCATCTCACAACCTATAAGTGTAAGTGCCAACACTTGAACATGCAGCTGAGCCATCTTGCAAACCTAGATGTGCAGATGCTTTTTATTAACTATAGGGGACTCTACCTTGACTTCATTTCAGTTTGGGGGGGAGGAGCATAAGGACATAATATCACTAAAATATTATCAGACTATCAGCGCCCCAACGCATCAGCATGGTACTACTCCGGATTTGGTCTTTATTCCAATACACTTGGTGGAACAGGGCAAGGCCACAACACCAGCAATTACGCCCGTCCCTTGGTCAGATCATCATGTGATTGAATTCACTTTGACCCTGAATAACCCCTCTCAACGCGTTGAAGATGAGAGCATAGCCAGACATTTTAAAGCCTTCAATAAAGACTCATTTATAAACAAAATCATTCCACAATTCCAGCAGAATTACGACACCCTTGAGCTAAATATAGAAAAATGGAACTGCATAATACACTGCTTGTGCTGTGTCTCCCCAGGTAGTGTTACCTTTCCTGCACCATTCTGCCCGGTCCGACCTTACTGGAAGTGACGGACAGCCCGGCCCTGCATAAGATCCGCTCCGGCGCGTCCTTCTGACCACTGCTGCTGCCTACTTGCCTGCTTTCATTTGCCTGCTGCTTTGCTTGCTGCTGTTATTACTGCAAACGTGCTTGTGCTGTGTCTCTCCAGGTAGTGTTACCTTTCCTGCACCATTCTGCCCGGTCCGACCTTACCGGAAGTGACGGACAGCCCGGCCCTGCATAAGATCCGCTCCGGCGTGTCCCACGCCGTGGGCGCACGCCGAAGGAGCGCGCACAAGGAGCACGACCTGCTCCTTGTGCGAGCTCCTTGGGGCGAGGGACGGGGCGATCATTCTAGAGTCCCTGCTGTTCGGTCCTGTGTTTCCTTGGTCCCCCGCCATAGTCTGTGGTCCTGGTTGCCCACCAGTCTGGTACTATTTTGCCTCCTTTGTGTCATGTCTGCTATTCCTGTACATTGGGGCTGGTGTCCCTCTCCACCTAGTCTTGCTCCTCCTGGGCATCTTGCCCGCCATCTTCCAAACCTCACTGACTGTCCACGTTCCTCCTCACCTTCCTTCTCTCCTTCTGCTCCTACTGTTTTGTTCCTGCAGCTTGCTCTGCTGAACTGTCGCTCACTTCGCTCTAAGACTCTTTTAGTACATGATCTTATTACCCAACATTCTTTAGACCTTTTCTTTTTAACGGAAACATGGCTGAAGGAGGACGAAGAGTCCTTTCTCAACCGCTGTTTACCACCAGGGTATTCTTTCTTATCTACTTCTTGCCGGGGGAGGGCTGGTGGAGGGGTAGCCGCTATATACCGCTCCTCCCTTCCTCTCTCTGAGCTCCCTACCTCTTCCTCTTTAGCTTACTCGGAATCTTTGCTTCTCCAGTTAGAATCCCCTTCTCTTCCTTGTTACTTTCTCCTTATCTACGCCCCTCCATCTCTTACTGCAGCCGCATGGGATTCCCTTTTAGCCACCATTCTGGAAGCCTCATTGCAGTACCCCTCCCTTCTGATATTAGGCGACTTCAATATACATGTGGATTCCCCTTCCTCGGCTAGGGATCTCTCCTTTCTTACCTTTCTGTCTGATTTGTCCCTTTGGCAGTTCGTTTCTTTTCCAACCCATACTGCAGGACATTCCCTTGACCTTATTATTACTTCTGTTTTCTCCCCCACTCTTCCTTCTTCCCTTTCCTCCCTCCCTCTTCCTTGGTCCGACCACTTCTGCCTCCTTTTTTCCTTTCCTGCCCCCTCTCCCCCATTGGCCCCTCCCCCGCACTCCCCTGGTAGCACTTCAGTTCAACCGCTACTTACTCGTGCAATTTCATCTGACACCCTATCTCAATTTCCCCCTTCCACCTCTCTATTCCCAGTGGATTTTGGATCTCTTCCTCTCGACACCCAGGCACATCTCTGGTACTCCTCCCTCTCTTCTGCCTTGGACAGTGTCGCTCCCTTTCGTCCCCGCCCGCCTTTCCGACGTCACCCGCACCATCCATGGTACCATCCTGGTCTTCTTTTACATCGAAAATACCTTCGACGGGCCGAACGTCACTGGCGTGCTCACCCATCTCCATCTTCCTTGCAGTCCTTCCATTTATGTCACAGACATTACCGTTTTCTCCTTCACTCCGCTAAACGCAACTACTATTCTAATCTTATTTCCTCCTCCTCCAACTCCTCTTGTCAATTGCATACTGTTCTCTGCACTCTCACTGCATCACACTCATCTGTTCCTTCTCCCTCTTCCTCCTCCTCTGCTCCCCCTGATCCCTGCGCACTCGCCTCCTTTTTTGTTTCTAAGGTTCACAATCTTCGACAGTCTTTCTCCTCATGCCCCCCGCCTCTCTCCCCTCCCCCTACGTCTCCTCCCGCTTCCTCTCCCTCTCCTACCTTTCCCTCCCCTACTCTGTCACACTCCTGGTCCTCTTTTGAGCCAATCTCCTCAGTCACCCTACATGAGACCTTTCTCTCCACCCGTAAAACAACTTGTTCCGCCGACCCCATCCCTTCACGTTGGCTGTTGGAGCCGTCATTGCTCCTGTCCCCCTTCATACTTGCTCTCTTCAACTCTAGTCTATCCTCTGGTTTCTTTCCCACACCCTGGAAGCATGCTGTTGTCCGCCCCATTCAGAAATCACACACTTCCGACCCTGCTACCCTCTCTAATTGGCGCCCTATTTCTAACCTCTGTTTTCTCTCTAAACTTCTTGAAAAACTTGTCTTTCACCAACTTTCCTCCCACCTCAAAACTTCTCTTACCCTTCACCCTCAGCAATCTGGTTTTCGCCCTGGCCACAGCACTGAATCTATCCTTCTTTCCCTTCTTAATGAACTTCACTATGCGCACGACCACGGTCTTATTTCCCTTGTTGTTTCTCTCGATCTCTCTGCAGCTTTCGACTTGGTGGACCATCGCACTCTTCTTGCTCTTCTTCATGACGCTGGTGTCTCAGGTACTGTTCTCCAGTGGTTTCACTCTTTTCTTTTCAACCGCTCCTTCACTGTTGTCTCTGGGTCCTCCTCTTCTGCCCCAACTCCTCTCTCTTGTGGTGTACCCCAGGGTTCTGTCCTTGCCCCACTTCTTTTCAACGTCTTCCTGGCTCCCCTTGCACTTGTTGTCCAGCAATTTGGTATCTCCGCGTACTACTACGCAGATGATATTCTTTTCTTACTCCACACTGACTCTCTTACTCCGGACATTTCACCCCTTAACAGTTGTCTTTCTGCTGTCGCTTCCTGGTTCTCCTCTAACTATCTTCACGTTAATCCTTCTAAATCGTTTGCCACTTGGTTTACACTAGGGAGCACCCTGCCCACATGTGCCCCGACCTTCTCCTCCCAGCCTATTCCCTTAGTTTCTTCCTTTCGTTACCTTGGTGTGGTTCTCGACTCTGCTCTTTCCTTTCGGGAACACATTTCTTCAGTTGTCCAACGGTCTTTTCTCTCTCTTAAACAGTTACGAGCTGTTCGCCCCTTCCTCTCTCCTTCTGCACTAGCCACACTTCTGCTTTCCTTAGTTATATCCAGGCTCGACTACTGCAATGCCGTCCTGGCGGGTCTCCCAAAGTCACAAATTGCTCGAATCCAGCGTATTCAGAATACCGCAGTCCATCTCCTCACTCACGCTTCCCGGTACGATCACGTCACCCCTCTCCTTCTACAACAACATTGGTTACCGGTACCTTTTCGCATCCACTATAAGATTCTTGTCTTTGTTCACAGGGCCCTCTTCACAGGTATTCCTCTCTATCTTGCCGATCAGGTTCGCTTTCATACCCCCCACCGTTCCCTTCACTCTATTCATCTTAATCGTATGTTCCTTCCCCCTCCCTCACATGCCCATTTGGAATCCACTCGTTCTTCCGCTTTTTACTTTTTAGGTCCACGACTATGGAATTCACTCCCTCTTTCCCTCCGCTCTGAAACATTTCTCCAGCACTTTAAAACGAAGCTCAAAACCCATTTGTTCACTACAGCATTTAACCTCCCCCCATAAGCCCTGCCGTTATGTTTGCTTTTCCTTCTTACTCTTTTTTCTGACCTGCCCTTATTGTCATGTCTTTTGTTTATTTGTCCTGTCATTTTCTCCTCTTCTTTACTGTTTTAATTTGATGGCGTTCTTTTCATATTTCTGCAGCCTGTAATTTTAATTGTGAACCACCCAGACGCCTAATTTGGTGTGGGTGGTATATCAAATTTTAATAAAACATAAACATAAACATCTAAGGCAGCATCAGCTCCCATTACACCAGAACTACATGCACGCAGGAGATTCAATGCTCCTTGGTACTCAAGTGATATCAGGGCTGCAAAGCGCATACTCTGAAAGTTGGAGAGAAAATGGAGGTGGGTCAAGTCGCATGACTCTTTGGCTCAATACAGAGCCAAGCAACTAGATTATAACAACCTGATAAATGAGCGTAAACAGCAGCACCATACCAGCCTAATCATGAAATCGGTCAACAGACCAAGGGAACTCTTTAACATTGTCCAGAAACTCACTAAAGACAACACACAGCACTGTACACACCATCTTGACTTGCAGGAATTTGCGGACTACTTAAAATCAAAGAACTCCAACCATACATGCTCCCTCTCACCGCAGACAGTTGACCATGAAATAGAAGAACCACACCAAACCTGGGAGGACTTCAGCATTCTGTCAACACAGCAAGTAGAAGACATAGTAAATGGACTCAATAAAACAACTTCCCCATCTGACCCATGCCCAGTATCTTGGCTTAAAGCCACCAGAAGCCAGCTCTCCCATCACATTCACAAAATTGTTAAGGAATTCCTTCAACAAGGATATATGCCACAATTCTTGAAGCAAGCCATGATATTACCAATATTTAAGAGCAGTGCGCTATGTCCCTCTGAACCAAAATCATATCGTCCCATCTCCGCCTACCATTCCTTGCAAAAATCATTGAAAAGACAGTACAAAGGCAACTTTAGGGCTATATTGACATGAATGCTCCACTGGACATCCACCAGCATGGCTTTAAACCCCAGCACAATGTGGAGGTGCTACTTATTTCACACTTTGACAAACTTTTAAGAGGCATAGATAGCATAAAGAATGGATTCTTGCTAGTGTTCATGGACATCTCGGCTGCCTTTGATACAGTGTCCCACACCAAGTTACTGCAACGCCTGCAGCAGATAGGAGTATGCAAAATTACTCTGCAATGGTTTACCTCCTACTTGGAAGACAGAATGCAACAAGTCAAATGTGCCCAAAAGAGATCTCTGCAGTTCCCTGTTACACAAGGAATACCACAAGGTTCAGCTTTGTCATCAATTCTCTTTAATATATTGTCACACCCTGCTCGGCCAGCAGCCTGGTATATTGATTGGGCTACAGGGGGACCTTTTATTGAAAGGATTGTAGTTGGGCTCCTTTGCAATAAGGTAATTGAGACCCGAGTGGTAAGGTCAAATCAAGGTTTTATTTCCCCTCCCGGGGTTTTGGATCATAACACAGGTAACAAAAGAACAAAAGCCATATATTCTGGCAAAAAGGATAAAGTAAATTCTTGTGCTTTTAAACAGGCAGTTAAATCACTTCCAGCATTGTATATCTTCAGCACAATGAAATTCTATCATTTATCATAGCCAATGTACAGTCCATCTGGTAGTCAGATAATTCAGGCTCTGGCGGATCAATTATCATTGATTCAATCTGACTATCATCTGCATAAGGTTGTTGCCTATAGTGAGTTGGTAGATTATTCTCCTCTGCCAGCTCCCTTGACCTCCCTACTATTTCCTCCAGCAGGTAAGGGTCAGAGTCACCATATCTTGGCATACAATTCCAATAAGACTTACGTCCTTTATAACTTCTAGGTGAAAAAGACTTGTAAGCAGCTTTACCTTGGTTAATTAGGCCACCTTCTGGGTTTGAGGCAGGATAAAAGCTATGCACAGCTTCATTCAGTCAGGGTTTAAACCTCAGAGGCTTTTCTCTATGCTTAGGCTGTTTGTCACCCTCTTCCAACATACAGATGTCTTGCACCGTATATTCTTTCCTTCCTGAAGCCTGTAATTGCTTTCCAGTTATTCTGACTGGTACTTTCTCCTTATAAATGCCTTGACCATAAGGTATATGTTTGGAGGCTTGGTTAAAAGGTTTTTGAGCCTTTCTCCTCCAATTAAGACTATCAGCTGTTCTCTGCCTTTCTCTTTCACATTCAGAATCAAAGTCATTCACATCAGTTTTCCTACCAGCCCAAAGCAGACGTTGCTTCCCAGATTCAAACCTCAGCTTGCACTCAATGTCTAGCTGGTTCTCATTCAGCATGTCTCTCCTGCTTCCAGTTACTGGTTTCACTGAATCTTCCACACTGCTTTCTCTGGAGTTACCGGAGCTACCAAAGCCAAAGTCAGAACTCCTTCTCCAGCTCCTGCTATTGCTGCTCCTACGACTCGTCCTACAGCTACCCCTATTCTCTAATGAACATACCTTATACATTTGCTGAGGCTCTACTCCAGCCCTTCCCCCTCCCAGGTGAGAGCTATTAGAGCTAAGAGCTGGGGAATGCCTGTCAGCTGTGCAGGGTTCCTTCCCTCGTGGCTGGGAATGTTTATGTTGCTCTTGGCAACTGGGTGTCCTGATATCTTCCTTCCTGCTAGAAACAGCCCTATTACTCATAGGTTCCTCTGCTTTCCTATCACAGGATATCTTTTCCCATTACATATCCCCCCTCTTAAGATATTACAGGCTGCGGCTCCCTGAGTCTGCCAGCATGTAATCTTATTCCTATGAGATGAACCACCTGCCTTTTTGACCAACCGTACGGTGGCCGTTCTGTCTTGCCAAGGTTTTAACAGATTTACGTGATATACTTGTCGTCGCCCTTGGTCATTCTCCACCTTATAGGAGACGGGCCCGACCGTTTCCACCACTGTATAGGGTCCTTTCCATCTGGATTCAAATTTGGGACCAACCTCTGCTCCTAGGACTAAAACCTTATCCTCGACTTCTAATTGTCGTATCTTGGTTCCCCGATCATAATAGTGTTTCTGCGTACCCTGGCTAGCCTGCAGATTATCTATTGATACTCGGGAGGTCCTCTCTAGGCGGCTCCTAAGATTCCTTGGAAAGTTGGATACCCCTATTTCTGCTTTATCATGTTCCCCCCATTGTTCCTCTAGGATATCCACTATTTTAACAATGGGTTCTATAATGTCCAGCACTAACTTATGTACTGAGGTTGAACCAATAGGCGCCGATCCTGTGGGTACCGGTTTCGGTTTACTAGCCCTAACTTGTCGGCAGGTGAGACAGGACGTGCAGTAGTGGGCCGTCTCCCTGAGAACGCCAGGCCAATAAAATCGGGCCAATATCCAGTCCAATGTCCTCTTTGCATCATTATGGCGACCAACAGGAAGGTCATGTGCCACTTTCAGGACTACCACCTTAAAGGGAGCGGGCACGACCAACTGTTTTCTTAGGGTGCCTTTCCAAGGGTCTGTACACTCCCGGTACAATAATCCCTCTTCTAAAAAGAACCTAGGCAAAATAGTCCTACTCTCTCGGGCATACTCAAAGGCTCTCTTTAGTGCTGGGTCATCCCTCTGCTGTCTAGGGAAGGAAGGGAATTTGCGGACAAGTTCCGCTGGGACCCAGGGTAACCCCTCCCCGGCCTCCAGTTCTACCCTTGCCTGCAACCTATGCCTACGCTCATGTCGCTTTCCAGCCTTTCCTTCTTTCTCTCTAGAGGGTATGTTTACCAAGTCCTCCTGAGAGGGAAATATACCTTGTACCTCCTCTCTCTCTTCATTCTCACTTCCTGGGGGTTCTTTATCAGGTATCTCCTCACTTTCTTCAGTCTCACCTCCTTGGGGTTCTCCCTCACCCTCAGGAGCTCCCGTTTCCCCCTCTATGGGCCTAACCTCTGTTACAGGAACTTTTGCTTGGGACCTGGTTGTAATTAGGCCTATTCTTTCAGTTAAACCTTTCCTTAACTCTCTTTGGAAGGGAGGCCAATCTTTGCCTAAAACAAGGTCACGAGGAAGTCGTGGTATGACCGCCACGCGTACTTCCCCATCAATCCCTAAGCCTGTTATGGATACTTTATGCACAGGATAGTATGGCGCTGACCCGTGAACACAATTCACTTGTACTCTTCCCTCTGCTGGGTTCTGGGTGGATGGATCACGGTCAGAGATGGTCTTTCATAACTTCTGGGAGACCATACTCTGGTCTGCGCCAGAGTCCAGCAGGGCCAGAGTTTCTACCCCTTCTACACAAACCTTGAGGAGGAATCCCTCCTCCAGGGGTTGTTTCTTCCCTGATATTAAGGCAGTGCGTACAGTGCAATCCTTACGTATGTGTCCTAAATGACCACAGTTATAACATTTTCTCTTAAGAAAGTTGTTTACATTTTGGTCACACATTTCTCTCCTAGAGGTTTTTTCTAAGCCCTATAGTTTACCAAGTCCAGCTACTTTTAATACCTTTTCCTTTGAGGTTCCGGCTAACTCTGCCTCAAAATATCTTTCTGAGAGTTCAGCCGCTTCCTCAGTGGAACTGCATTTTTGGAGCACTATAAAGGCTTTTACCTCAGGCAGTGCAGCTTCAAGGTACTGTTCCATAATTATGGTATCTATCACTGACTCTATTGTTCTCCTCTCAGGAGTGAGCCATTTAAGCGCTAGACTCTTTAGTCGCTGAAATAGTGCCTTCGGTGTTTCCATAGGCCTAAGCCTTGCTTCCCTGAATAAGCGCCTGTAATGGATGGGCGTTAAACCCAACCTGTCTCTTACAGCATTTCTTACATTCAGGTAATTGGACGCCTGATCAGTGGGCAATGCTTTGTACGCTGCTAATGCCTCACTTGTTAGAGCCATAGCCAAGCGGACAGCCCCCTGGTCAGCTGGCCATTTAGCTGATTCTGCTATCTTTTCAAATGCCTCAGCAAAATCATCAAAATTCTCATTATTATTAAATTGTCCCGGTGCCATTGCACCACAATTATTAAGTCCTACCCCCACTTGTAATGAGGGAATATTCTCCGCCTTGTCCACATTCTTCTGCAGCAGGGCTCCCAGTAGCTCCAGCAATGGCTGCTGCTGAGCATTCATGGCTGCTATAGTTCTCTCTTGGATCCCTTGGGCCTGCTCCCTCTGGACCCTCCACTGAGCCTCCATCCAGCTCTTTACGTCCTGTGGATCCATTAGGATTGCTGTATCTGTAAAAACAAAAACAATACAAAGCCCACCAAGTGCGGTACCAAAAGAAAATCTATGCCTCCCACTTTAGCACAGAAATTGGATACTTTCTCCCAGATCCTTCTACACCCGTGCCCCCTCACTTGTACCTGAGCACAGTGCAGGATCTTGCCTTGAGAAAGATCTCCTGGGCGGCTCCAAATCAGGTCTGGATCTGTAGTCCGGTCCGGTTTCTCTCTCCTTTCCTTCAGGATAGCCGAACTTCCCCTGATTTTTCAGGTAATCCTTTTTCTTGATAATGTCCTTTTTACTGTGTTTTTTAAAATAAATCCTGCCAACTACGCCATTTCTTTGTCACACCCTGCTTGGCCAGCAGCCTGGTATATTGGTTGGGCTACAGGGGGACCTTTTATTGAAAGGATTGTAGTTGGGCTCCTTTGCAATAAGGTAATTGAGACCCGAGTGGTAAGGTCAAATCAAGGTTTTATTTCCCCTCCCGGGGTTTTGGATCATAACACAGGTAACAAAAGAACAAAAGCCATATATTCTGGCAAAAAGGATAAAGTAAATTCTTGTGCTTTTAAACAGGCAGTTAAATCACTTCCAGCATTGTATATCTTCAGCACAATGAAATTCTATCATTTATCATAGCCAATGTACAGTCCATCTGGTAGTCAGATAATTCAGGCTCTGGCGGATCAATTATCATTGATTCAATTTGACTATCATCTGCATAAGGTTGTTGCCTATAGTGAGTTGGTAGATTATTCTCCTCTGCCAGCTCCCTTGACCTCCCTACTATTTCCTCTAGCAGGTAAGGGTCAGAGTCACCATATCTTGGCATACAATTCCAATAAGACTTACGTCCTTTATAACTTCTAGGTGAAAAAGACTTGTAAGAAGCTTTACCTTGGTTAATTAGGCCACCTTCTGGGTTTGAGGCAGGAGAAAAGCTATGCACAGCTTCATTCAGTCGGGGTTTAAACCTCAGAGGCTTTTCTTTATGCTTAGGCTGTTTGTCACCCTCATCCAACATACAGGTGTCTTGCACCGTATATTCTTTCCTTCCTGAAGCCTGTAATTGCTTTCCAGTTATTCTGACTGGTACTTTCTCCTTATAAATGCCTTGACCATAAGGTATATGTTTGGAGGCTTGGTTAAAAGGTTTTTGAGCCTTTCTCCTCCAATTAAGACTATCAGCTGTTCTCTGCCTTTCTCTTTCACATTCAGAATCAAAGTCATTCACATCAGTTTTCCTACCAGCCCAAAGCAGACGTTGCTTCCCAGATTCAAACCTCAGCTTGCACTCAGTGTCTAGCTGGTTCTCATTCAGCACGTCTCCCCTGCTTCCAGTTACTGGTTTCACTGAATCTTCCACACTGCTTTCTCTGGAGTTACCGGAGCTACCAAAGCCAAAGTCAGAACTCCTTCTCCAGCTCCTGCTATTGCTGCTCCTACGACTCGTCCTACAGCTACCCCTATTCTCTAATGAACGTCCCTTATACGTTTGCTGAGGCTCTACTCCAGCCCTTCCCCCTCCCAGGTGAGAGCTATTAGAGCTAAGAGCTGGGGAATGCCTATCAGCTGTGCAGGGTTCCTTCCCTCGTGGCTGGGAATGTTTATGTTGCTCTTGGCAACTGGGTGTCCTGATATCTTCCTTCCTGCTAGAAACAGCCCTATTACTCATAGGTTCCTCTGCTTTCCTATCACAGGATATCTTTTCCCCATTACAATATATATACAACCTATATGTAATGTCATCAAATGCCACAAACTTCATTATCATCTCTATGCTGATGACATCATGGTGTATACTCCAATCAACCTTCAAGCACCTGACACTACAACAATTACTAGGTGCCTTCAAGACATGAGTGCCTGGCTCACTGATAATAACCTTACGGTCAACTATGATAAAACAGAGGCAATGTTTATCACTAGGAACCCCACTTTCATTCTGCCTGAAACTATCAACATACTAGACAAACCAATAGCAGTCAAGGATGAAGTTAAATACTTGGTCATCATAATGGACAGAGCTCTGAATCTGAAATCTCACATCACCAAAATTGTAAACAGGGCTTATCTCCGCTTGAGGACCATTAGAACGCTCAAGCCAATACTCCAACAAGACCACTTCCGCCCAGTGTGCCAAGCTCTCATCACACTTCTCCTCGATTATGGAAACTCGCTGTATTCAGGGCCTTCCCCAGCAGACCTTATACCCACTCCAAATGGTGCAAAACACTGCTGCATGCATCATTACTGACACTGCAAGATCAGAGCACAATACCCCTATCTTACAGCAGCTGCACTGTCTCCCAATGATTGCCAGAACAAAATTCAAAATAATCATGATCATCTTTAAAATTTTTCATCATCAATCGGCAGATGCACTCCAAGATATAATAACAAGGGATATCATTAATAGACCAAGAAGAACTAATAATGACAATAGAATCGGCACACCTGCTGGATATCACAAGACTAAACAAGCAACATCAAGAAGAGCTCCTTCACTACTGGCCTCCTCACTTTGGAACTCCCTCCCAATGGGCCTGAGGACCTTGAATGATTCCAAAGACTTCCGCAAGACCCTTAAAACCCTGCTCTTCACAAAAACCTATGAGCAAACAGACAACCAATGGTCTTCATCCGAATGGTTTTGCAACTACCTCCATTAAATCAACACCCGCCCGCCCAACTTTTTGTTTAAGTTCAATGTATATTGTTGTTAAGTACCTCATGTTAAATGTGACCTTCTAATTGTAATGTGACCACTTTGATTGTAGAATAAGGTGGGATACAAATCTGTCCAAATAAATAAATAAATATGTCATACTGAGTCACACCAAAGATTCATCAAGCCCAGTATCCTGTTTCCAACAGTGTCCCATCCTGGTCTGTCAAGTTGCCAAAAGGTATACAGATTTCATGTTGCTTATCCCAGAGGCAAGCAGTGGATTTCCCTAGTCCACTTTAATAATGACTTCTGGACTTTTTCTCAAGAAACTTGCCTAAACCTATTTTAAACCCAGCTATACTAACAGCTTTTACTACATCCTCCGGAAACAAATTCCAGCGTTTGCTTACGCGTTGAATGAAAAAAAAATTTTCTCTGATCAGTAGTGTGACGCTCGCGCCCCTACCAGGCGGCCGCCTAGTAGGGACGTGTGATCACCTCTTCTATTCCTAGGGTTGTAGTTGTGTAAGGAATGATGAGGCCGAGTGGTTATAAAGCACACAGGAATTTATTCAGCTTCCTTGCAGGTAAGTGGATACAATTTCTCCCAAACACATGTACTCTCCAGACAAAAGAAAATAGTGGATACTTCTCCAGTAACAAATGTCCAAAACAAAACAACAGTGAATTCCAATATCAAGTGTTTCTGGCTCACACTAATTTACCTTAGTGCAGGCATCGCATTCCATCTCTGAGACATTTGAATTTACCTCAGCCTCCTTGGCTTCAATGTCCATACTCTCTGCTGAGCTGTAGCAGGGTTCTGCTAGGTACCGCTCAGGAACTTTCTGCTTTAGACTTTTTAACAGGTTAAACAACCTCTCCCACTTTCTTGCCTTCCCTGCTCTAGGCAGGTCTCCTATGGGTTGCTCTTGCTTAACCTTCCTGGTACAACATTTCTTTTTGTGCTATATTATCTGTGGCATAACAGTTTCATCAGAGTCAGAAGAATAAACATACTTGGAAGGCCATGCTGCCTCCCTTCTCCTACCTTGGGCTTCTTTTGCAGTATTCTCCTGGTTAGAGCTTTGGCCAGTCAGGACTCCCTCTGCCTCAGCGTAGGGCAGAGACCTGTGGTAACCCTTTCCCACTCTCTTGCTAAGGTAGGTGGTTCTCCCCCTGGAACCTTCCCTATATCCTCGGTGGCTACTGCGCTGAGTATGGTGGCTTCCTTTGTACCTTCTCTGGCTGTCTTTATAGCGGTTCCTTTTTCTGCTGCTCCTTTCGGCTACAGGGCTGTTCCCTCTGTACCTTCTGGAACCAGGACTGGAACCTGAGCTGCAACTCCCACTTAGGCCTGGACTGCAACTCCGACAACAACTGCCACTGCAACTGGAACTGTATCTCCAATCATGCTTCGCACCATGCTTCCAGCCAGCACTTGCACCAACTCCTGAATCAGCTCTCCAACCATGCTTCCAACCGCACTCTGAACCACCTCTTGAACCAGCCCTCCAACCAACACTCCAACCGACTCCTGAATCAGCTCTTGAACCAGGCCTCCAACCAACTCCTGAATCAGCTCTTGAACCAGGCCTCCAACCAACACTCCAACCGACTCTATCTCTAGTGTTTGTTTGCTCCCTTTCAAACACTGAGCAGGGCAACTCCCTTCCTGGCTCCGCCCTTCTGTACCTCCCACTCCTGTCTGTGGCTGACCTGGAGTGTGGGCGTGACTTCCAGCTAGGTCTGCCCTCTAGGTTTCTCTCCAGGTTCCTGCTGTGGACTATGTGATCCTGTGTGCCCATCCCCCGCAAAGAGGAAAAATTCTTCCTTTTTTCACTTTTCCCTGTCTGGGCTGCACTCTCCTTATCACAGTAGTAAATATGCTACATTGTAGCTTCATTATGTGTCCCCCTAGTCCTTCTATTTTTTGAAGGCATAAACACCTGATCTACATTACTGTTCCAGTCCACTCATTATTTTATAGACCTCTATCAGATCTCTGCTCATCCTTCTGTTTTCCAAGTTGAAGAGCCCTAAACGTTTAAGCCTTTCCTTGTAGGGGTATCCTTCCATCCAATTTACTGTATCATTTTGATTGTTCTTCTCTGTACCTTTTCTAATTCTGCTATATCCTTTTTTAGATGTCGTGACCACAACTACACGCAATGTTCAAGGTGCAGTCACATCATGAAGTGATACAGAAGGCAATATAATAATCATCAATATCCCTCTTATCCCTCCTGTAAAGGGATGCTGAAAAGAAGCATTTTTTAAATATTATTTTTTTAATAGCATTTGGCTAACATCTTTCCAATAGTAGTTCAAGATGAGTTACATTCAGGTATAGTAACCATTTACCTCTCCTCAGAGGGGTTAGACTTTAAGTTTATACTTGAGGCAGTGGAGGGTTAAGTGACTTGCCCACAGCCACAAAGAGTACCAGTGGGATTTGAACGCTGATCCTTTTGGTCCCAGGACTACTCCTCCACACCATATTTAATGTATGTTTCATGTCAGAAGCAGGTGTAAATTCCAACATAGACAATTTGGGGTTTGCACATGCCTACACATATGTTCAAAACGGTATGGACAGCAACGTGTAAACTGGACCTTTTTTAAATTGTCCATTTACACGTGGATGCAATTCACACGTGGATATGTCTGATTATACTTGTGTAAATCACAAGTAAGGCTTCTAAAATAACCCTTCCCCCTGTATAATGCCACTGAAGAGTCACACATAGTGCCACCTAAGGGAATTAACCAGGTAATCACTGCCGTTATCCAGATAATTTCCTTTAAGTACTTATCTAATAGCAAATAAAATAATTTCCTAAATGCAAAATAATTTAATAAAAATAATGAAAATCAAATTATTCATTGTTCACTATTGCTACACCAGGATTCTATTAATCATTGATGTCATAGAAATGTATCACCCAATCTACATAAACTATTACTTTCTCTTTTCAACCCCTCTCAGTTTTAATAAACTCCATGATTTATTGATAGGATCTAAAACACTTATCCAAATTCAGTAACCCAAATTTCTGACTGTACTTGTCCTGAACCAATACTTTTAAGGAAAGATCCAAATTTTTAGCTTCTTTCTACAGATCTTAAGTCTTCTGGAAGATTATTCTACAGTATGAAAATGGCAGCAGTTAAGGCTCATGATCTCAATCTATATTTTTTATTCTCACATAAACAGAATATATAACAAAACATCTTAGTTGAATTTCAGATCTTAACTTGGTTTATATCAATCAAGTCTATGTAGAAGATAATCTGGTCCATTATTTCTCATGGTGCAAAAATCCAAACTGAGACATTTGTAGGGTAACATACATACTTTGCGACAACCCTAATATATCTTTTGCCGTTCATCTCTGCCTCTCTGGACATACAGGGCCAACTGGGGTCATGGGCCTGCCTTTGCTCTGCCTACTCTCTGCTCTGTTGCTGCCCTCTCCCGTCCCTGTCCAGAGCTCCTCACACAAACGCCATGCACATGCAGGGAGCTTTCATTTCAGAATCGGGTCCCTGCGAATAGTGGGGGTTGGACATCCAGGCCAGACATCCATCCCCACTATTTGCAGTTCTCAAAGACCCCCTATGTGGATCACTTTAAATCACTTAGTTGAGATTTGAATGTCTGAAAATGTGCACATGGGCATACAAATCACGGAGGCGTCCCCGGAGAGATTGCAGAAATGGGGTTTTAAGATGTCTCCACTTCAGGGACATCTAAATAGGCAAGAGGTGTCACTGAGGCATATCTGGGGTAGAGCTATGGACATAGATATCCTCAATCAATCTTAGAACACTTGGGGACATCTGCGTCCATGTCTAAACAGGATCTCTCCATTTCAAAGCAAGGTAAGAGTGTGTGGCTTTTAATTACTAGCTCTCTGAATAAGAGCTATTAAAAGGATTTTGGTCTACATTTTTAGAAAGAGTTAGTCTTTTTGCTGCTTCTTTTAAAAGGGCAAATACTTGGGGGGGGGGGCTAGTGGTGTAAATTTAGTGGTGTAAACTCTATTAGTTTCTCTTTTCTTCAGATCTTTGAAGCCACTCACAACTCATCAGGGATTAGTTGGCTTGATTAGCCTGTGAAAGGACTGAGGACTGCATAAAAGTCTTCAGATTCTTCCAAGGCATTCCTAACAGGAAGCAGAGGCATCCCAGGAAAGGGAAGAATCATAGCTCAAGCACCCCAAAGTTGCTGAATCAGTGACCACTAGGAAGTGAAGGGTATGGAGGTTGGTGACTCTCTTCTGAAGGGTACTGAGGCATCCATCTGCCAACCAAACTTGATGTCCAGAGAGGTGTGCTATCTGCCAGGTGCCAAAATTCAAGATGTTATGGAAAGTTAACTGAGACTCATCAAGCCTACTGACTATTACCTGATGTTGTTCATCTTTGTCGGCACAAATGATAATGCCAGTTATCCCTCTGAGCATATCAAGAGTGACTTCATGGCTCTGGGACAGAGGGCAAAGCAGATAGGGGTGCAGGTGGTGCTCTCTTCAATCCTCCCTGTTAAGGATAAAAGGCCAAGGCAGAGGAGCTTGCATCCTGGAGATAAAGGCATGGTTGCGTGGATGGTGCCATCGAGAGTGTTTTGGTTTCCTGAACCATGGGATGATGATCCAAGAGGTGCAGAGCAGAGATGGCATCCATCTGTCCAAGAAGTATCAACATGTCTTCAGTAGCAGACTGGCTAACCTATTGAAGAGGTCTTTAAACTAGATTTACTAGGGATGGGTGAAGAAAGTCCCCAGGTAAGTGAAAGCCTCCAGGTAAGGGAAACATTAAATACCTTTATAGAAATAGATAAAAGGGGCAACATCTGGAAAGCAGTTTCTATAAATGCCTATAGCATGGGAAATAAGATTCCAGATGTTGAGGCTTTAATGGGAGAGGCTGACTTGGATTTAGTGGCAGTTACAGAGACATGTTTCATGGACAACCATGACTGTGATATAACTATACCAGGCTATACATCATTCAGAAAGGATAGGGGAGGAAGAAGGGGAGGAAACATGGCACTATATGTAAAAAATAATATTAAAGCTATGGAAAACAGGATTTAAAAGGGAGAGAGGAGGCACTGTAGGTTAAATTAGAAAGAGGGAAAGAGAAATCCATTTACATTGGCATGATATGCAGACCTCCATCACAGGGAGAAGATGTAGATAGAGATTTAATAGAAGACATACACAGCATTGCCAGGAAAGGGGGAGTGCTACTGATAAGGGATTTCAATATGCCGGATGTTGATAGACACATCCCTGCTGCGGTGTCATCTAGAAGCAAGGAGATCCTGGATTCTTTAAAGGAAGAACTATTCAGGCAACTAGTAATGCAACCCACATGTGAAGGGGCCATACTGGATTTGGTGCTTACCAATGGGGAAATTGTTTCTGATGTTACAGTGGGAGATCATCTTGCATCCAGTGATCACCAGATGCTGTGATTCAGTGTTAGGACTAAGGGGTATGTTTACTAAACCATCTTAATGTTCTCTGCGTTAGTTGCAGTCTTACTGTGACGAATGCCATATAAGGTAGTGGGCGTTCTGGTCTTAAGGTAGCATTTCGGGTTATCGCTTGATAAAGGCCATTAGCGCGTGATAGAGGGAGCAATGGCACGTTAATGTGCGTTAGCCTTAATTAGGCGCGCTGACCTACAAACACAGCAACAGAGGTGTAGCACGATGGTTAATACATTGACTGATGAAACAGGGATTATGAGTTTGATCCCCCAGTGGGCTTAAAGAGTAAGGCTGTCTGAGGCATTGCCCTTTACTTTAAATCAGTGCTGTCTGAGTCATTTTCTTTTTTAATTTAAATTAGTGCTGCCAGCAAACACAACCTCACAGTGCCATAACCTAAGGTGCTGCATAAGGCACTCCAGAGGGCACATTATAAAGTGCACTGTCCGCCAAGGCACCTTATAATGTTCCCTATAGGGCACCTTATAAGGTGCTTTATAGGGCGCCTTATGAGGCACCTTAAGGTTACAGCACTGTGAGGGTGTTTTTGCTGGCAGCACTAATTTAAATTAAAAAAGGAAATGCCTCACACAGCCCTATCAGATAACACCAGTGTGGGATCAAACCCATGACCTCTGGCTCTACAGTAAGTGAAGTAACCAGTGGGCTACATCTCTAGAGCTACTAACAAACCCCTGGCTGGCTACAGAAGGACTGCAGGTTACCACACAAACTGTCAGCTGTGGTTACCAGGATAGGATTTACCCACCCATACCCATGATGCACTGCACATGCAGATCAGCAGTGTACAGATGATCAGAAGATGAGGTATGCACCCCCACAGCACCTCGGCCTGGTAGGGGGAACTGACCGTATGTGTTACTGGCACAGAGTAGCTACAGACCGTCACATTGTGCGGGTACTGTGCTCACCCTGAGGGCGAGGTGGGGCGCCCAGCACCAGGTCCACAGCACCTGGCTTAACTGAGATAGGTTATGCTGCAGGTCACCATCAGTGCCTGTGTGTGTGATAGGTAGTCCTTACAGCCATGCCTAGGATACACCTGTGTCCATCTGTATTTTCTAGTCCCATCTAGCTCTTGTGGACTATGATGCACCCAGAATAGTGCATATCCCGTGTGGTGCCATGGTCACATGATTTAAGTGAAGGGGGGTGTTTGGACCCATAAGCAGATTATGTAGCACCACCCAACCCGCCCTCTGGCTCAGGGTGGGGGACAGGATCTCCCACAGATAGATCTACATTCTACATCCCTGAAATGGTGGCAGTAGAGAGGACCATCAACTCCAGTCCTACTGGGGAACGGACACCCCTACAGGGCAGTCAATGCAGATCGGTACACCTCCCTAAAGCAATGGCAGGCTGACAGTAGGCCTGGAAATGCTTAGCTGCCCCCCCCAAACTAACATTCTCCAGGAGCAAGTACAGTAAGTCTCCAGCTGCTGCACCCTCCAAGGTGTACAACCATACACATGCTAACTGCAGACAGTCTGCTAGCTAGTCCATAGTGCATGTTCCTGGAGAAGATGCGTGCACCCAAAACTTGGATGTGAGCGCACACACACCAAGAAGATAAATCAGTGGTTGGGCCCCAGAAAAATAAAGAACCCATAAATATCACTTGAGAGAAATGTTGTACAGCACTATGGGGGAACCTAGCCATGCCGTGGTCACTGCTCAGTCAGGGTGAGAGTGACCTCCCAGCAAAACATGCTGTGGCCACCCTGTCCGTGCAGGTGGTGGCTGGGCACTACAATGTCCCAGCCATTTCCCTATGCCCTGTGCAGATGCATCCTGTCCGGACCATACCCACAGTACCTTGCTCCTCATTATGCACATTGGTAGGCTAGTACTGGAAACAGTGCAAGCAATGTGGGCTCAGTAAGGTGTAGGCAGCCACAACACACTGCATAGACAGACACATATTCCCACACCTATGCCAGCATTGTGCAAATATAGAGCCTTTTGGCAGCCCTGGCCACCACACCAGTCCTGGGCACAGTGCAGGCATGGCTATGGTACACAATACTGTCGGGGTCACTCCCCAGGGTGGTAAACACTGTCAGAAACCAAAACTGAAACACACTCCACAGATATCAGAAAGGTTGCTGTGATGCAGCTCTATCAGCAAATTGTGCTTAACTTAGGAATTGTTATCTGCCATTAATCATAGCAACCTTTTGATATATGTGTAACGTATTCCCAAGTTTAGGACGGTATTGCTAAGGTATGCAAGTTCTAGTATTGGGAGATGCTGCTGCGCGTAGGGCCCAGCAGCCTGACTCTCCATGAGGCTTTGGATAGTGGAGCCTGTGGGTGTTGGTGTGGGTGTTTATGCCCCTGTTGGCCGCTGCTCTAGGGCAGAGGTTCCCAACTCTGGTCCTGGTGGGCCAAACACTGTTCAGGTTTTCATGCTGTCCCTAATGAATATGTATGAATACATTTGCATACAATGGGGCGGTGCATACAAATGCAGCACAGGCATATTTATTAGGGACAGCATGAAACCTGAATGGTGTTTGGCCCTCCAGGACAGCTGTTGGGAAACTCTGCTCTAGGGATTGCACATGTTTATGGTGTCTGCTCTGTAGGGTAAAATATAGGCGTTTCAGGCATGTTTATTTTATTTGCAATAAAGGTTCCTTCTTTATTACCACGGTTTAGTACTGGGTAAAATATGGGGAAAGGGTTGGCAGGAGCCACAGCTGGGACTTGAACTTGTGACTTTCTGCTCCTGAATACACTGGCTGTGTGCACTGCACCACACTGTTGCCACAGAGACAGTTTATTCCCTGGGGATACCATGACTGTTCATCAGACAGACCCTGTCTGTTGCAGTGTACGGCACCCACCTAAATGGGGCTAGGCCATGGTCTGCTGTGGGCAGATGCCACTGCCCCCTCCGCCACCAACACCCCTCCGCCACCATGCTGCCATGCCATTATGCCGGTGGTGCTAGTGGTGCGCAGTCCCAGGCCATCCAGTATGACGGTAGGCAGCTGCCTATGGTGTGGGTTCTCGGGTAGGGGTGCCTACATGGACATGTGCGCTTCCCCCCCGCACCACCTGCCAATGTTATGTGCCCTTGGGGGTACCTGCTAGGTAATCTCCCCTGTGACACTGTGGGACACACACTCTTGCCCATGTTGTACCCTCGTCAGTTGCTGTCTTGCTGCTTTACAGTTTCGGCATTCCTATGTGCCACCTAGGCATCTGCCTAGTCTGCACTGTGCCCTAGCTGGACCACAGCATGTGCCGCCTGCAGCCCCCTGTATCCTATTTACAGCATCAGTACAGTTGCCCTTTCCTACATGCCCACTCTGCTGTTGCTGCACATGTGAACGCCATAACAAACCTGCCTAATCTAAATGACAGAAACCCTGATCAGCGCTATTTCAATGTGGAATCATTCACTTTGTAGGGGGACAGAGCATAGACCCTTCCAAACATGATATCTTAATTTATACGATTTGTCAGTAGTGTTGCTTTATGTTTATCATTAATATCACTATTGGCCAGCTTGGTTATTGGGATTTTAGAAGTGATTCTGGTCCTTTTATATGTTTATTTGCCTTTTTGGTCCCTTCACATGTATCACAACTATCACTTTTCTGGGTTTCCCTGCCTTTGCTGCACATTGCTGACTGAAATGGTTTCTCTTTCCTGCAAATGTGCCTTAACGCGAGGGTTTCACTGGCGTTAGTGTTCAGACCTGGATTTCATAGCGTTAGTGTGCCTTAATGCTGCCGCTGAGTTATCGCGCGATAAGTGCCGTTATCGCGCGGTAAGCGACGTTATCGCGCGGTAAGCGACGTTATCGCGCGGTAAGCGACGTTATCGCGCGGTAAGCGACGTTATCGCGCGGTAAGCGACGTTATCGCGCGGTAAGCGACGTTATCGCGCGGTAAGCGATGTTATCGCGCGATAAGTGACGTTATCGTGCGATAAGTGACGTTATTGCGTGATAATGTTACATTATCGCATGATAACGTCACTTATCATGCGATAATACCACCGCTGCGATGTTAAGACGGTTTAGTAAACATACCCCTAAGGCTGATAAAATCCATTCAAAAGCGAGAGTCTTAGACTTTAGGAAAAGTAACTTTGCCAAGATGGGCCAATACCTCAAAGAGTCATTAGCAGGATAGGAACAGCTGGGGAATGTAAAAAAAACAGTGGGCAAAACTGAAAGGGGAAATTTTAAGGGCAATCGACCTTTCAGTTAGAATGGTAAATTAAAGGAAAAGGAAAAGGAGGCTGCTATGGTTCTGAAAAGAGGTAGCTGAAAAGGTGAAGAAAAAGAGGGAGGTCTTCATGAACTGCAAGACATCACAGAGATAGGAAGATAGGCAACAATATTTGGAAAAACTTAGAGAGGCTGGCAAAGTAGTCAGGAAAGCAAAGGTACAAAAAGAAGAAATAGCCAATGCAATAAAATGGGGGGATAAGACATTTTTCTGATATGTTAGTGAGAGGAGGAAGGGTAAAAGTGGTATTGTCAGACTCAAGAGTAAAGGGGAGGAATATCTGGAAGCTGATGAGGATAAAGTGGAATTGCTTAAAAAATATTTCTGTTCTGTGTTCACAGATGAAGGGCTGGGAGAAGGACCTCAAACAACACCCACAGACAGCAACAAAAGTGAAGGGCATCTCAAATGATTTTCAGAGGACTGTGTTCGTGAGGAATTAGCTAAACTAAAAATGGATAAAGTATTGGGGCCAGATGGGATACATCCAAGAATGCTGAAGGAACTTGGGGACATTCTAGCAACTCCACTCACTGACCTTTTCAAAGCTTCTTTGGAGTCGGAGGTGGTTTCAGAGGAATGTAGAGAGGCACATGTGGTCCCTTTACACAAAAACAGAAGTAAGGATGTGGTTGAAAACTATAAGCCGGTTAATTTTACGTCGGTGGTGAGTAAATTATTGGAAACACTGCTGAAAGAGAAAATAGTGAGGTTTCTGGAATCCAATGGATTGCTGGATCCGAGGCAGCATGGATACACCAGGGGCAGGTCTTATCAGACAAATTTGATTGGTTTCTTTGACTGGGTGAACAGGGAGTTGGACTGAGGGAGAGCCCTAGATGTGGTGTATTTAGATTTCAGTAAAGCATTTGACACTGTTCTGCACAGGCGACTTATAAACAAACTAAGCACCCTTAGGATGGACACTAATGTTACTGCTTGAGTTAGAAATTGGTTGAGTGGGAGGTAACAAAGGGTACTCTGAGGAGAAGGAGGTTGCCAGTGGAGTGCCGCAGGGATCTATCCTTGATCCAATTCTTTTTAACATCATTGCTAGTGATTTTGCAGAAGGGCTGTCAGGTAAGGTTTGCCTCTTTGCAGATTATGCCAAAATTTGCAACAGAGTAGACACCCAGGAACGTGTAGATGAGGAGGCATCTAGCTAAGCTTGAAGAATGGTCTAGAATTTGGCAGCTGAGAATTAATGCTAAAAAATGTAGTGTCATGTATTTCGGCTGCAACAATCTAAGGGAGAGGTACAGTATAGTGGGTAATGTACTTCTGTCCATGAAAGAAGAACGGGACCTAGGCGTGATTGTGTTTGAGAATCTCAAAGTAGCTAAAAGGTAGAAAAGGTGACAGCAAAAGCTAAAGGGATGCTTGGGTGTATAGGAAGAGAAATGGCCAGCAGAAGAAAGGAGGTGATAGTGCCTCTGTATAAGTCTTTGGTATGACCTCATTTGGAGTATTGTGTGCATTTCTGGAAATCACACCTTTAAAAGGATATAAACAGGTTGGAGTCAGTGCACAGGGTGGCTACAGGGCCGGCCCGTCCATTGTGTGAGAATGTTGTTTGCACAGGGCCCCGCACCAACAACATCCTGCAAATGTTCGGCTCTCAGCTCACTTCCCTATAGCGGCTCCCGGCTCCCAGCAGGCTCAGCAACAGTGCCGGGAGCCGGGAGCTGCTAGCTGCTGACACAGGAAATATCCTTTGATCTCCGGCGTGTAAGCGATCTACATTACAACACAGCTGCCTAAGTGAAGGAAAATGCTCTTCACTTTGGTGGCTGTAGGGAGCTATTGCTGAGCCTGCAGGGAGCTGCAAGCCGCTATAGGGAGGTGAGCTGAGGCATCTAAAACCTGTCGCGAGGCTCTTCTGGGAGGAGCGCTAGGTCTTGAAATGGGCTGGGGGGGGGCCTAAGATTGGAAATGGGCTGAGTGTAGGGGGTCTAGGACTGGAAATGAGCTGATTGGCAGAGGGACTAGGACTGCAAAGGAACTGATGGGGAGGGCTAGGACTGGAAATGTTTTTTTTGGGGGGGTAGGATTGGAAATGGCTGATGCTGGGCTAGGACTGGAAATGAATTGATGAGGGGGCTAGGACTGGAAATGGGATGATGGGAGCTGGAATTGGACTGGAAATGAGCTGATTAGGGGGCTAGGACTGGAAATGGGCTGAGTATGGGGGAGCTTGGACTGGAAATGGGCTGATGTGGGGCTGGAATAGGATTGAAAATGGCTGATGAGGGGCTAGTATTGGAAATGAGCTGATTGGGGAGGCTAGGACTGGAAATGAGCTGATGTTGGGGGGCTAGGACTGGAAATGGGCTGAGTGTGGGGGAACATGGACTGGAAATGGGCTAATGTGGGGCTGGAATAGGATTGGAAAGGACTGATGGGGGCTAGTACTGGAAATGGCTGATGGGGGGAGCTTGAACTGGAAATGGGCTGATGGGGGCTGGAATAGGACTGGAAATGAGCTGATTGGGGGTGCTAGGACTGGAAATGAGCTGATGCGGGGGTGGGATGGGAGAATGGAACTAGAAGGGAGTGGATGCTGAGTGGGGCTGGAACTAGAAGAGAGCTGATGTTAGGGGAGGACTAGAAGGGGATGGGGCTGGGGGAATGAGGATGGAGGGGGAAAAGATATTTTGTGTGGGAGGGAAGAAAAATCTACGAGTGGACGAGTATTGGCAGTATAAGTGGGGATTGAGGATGGAAGGGTGACATTTGAGTAGATGATAAAGGAATAAAGAAAGAAATGGGGGAAAGAGAAAAAGGGGATAAATCATAATCTTAAAGCAGATGTAGAAGAGAGAATGGAAAAAATCTAGAGAGAAGAAAAGACAAATAGTAGACAACGGAGAATTAGCAGAAGACACAATGAAACCAGAAGAAAGACTGGAGCAAATAAAATGCCCAAACAACAAAAGGTAGAAAAATACTTTTTTATTTTGAATTTATTAACTGGAATATGTCAGTTCTGGGAAATGTGTATTGCTAACACCTTTGCGTTTTTGTTTAGTTCAAGAGGAAATTAATTTATAGTTTTATTTCTCCAGTGTTGTACATTTCATGTTTGGCTTCTGGGGTCCCCAATTTTAATTATTGTCTTCCGATTTCTAAATTGTGATCCCTTGTTCTTTGTTTGGTGACGGTTGGCGCTATACTATCCTCAGTACTTTTCACAACGACACTACTATGTTTCATGTGTTTGGGAAACCTTTTTGGGGTTGCACCACTGCTGTATATCTCTTAGGCATCCCTGATATTTTCATAATGTATCGGGGACATCTATATAGGTATCCCTGCCGATCTCCATATTGCCCACATTTACGTTTTTGACATCAGACTTGAATGTGCTTGTGAATTTTAGGGACATACAGGCTTGGACGTCCCAGTTCGCACTTGGATGTCCTCTATAAAATGTGCCCTTATGTGTAATAACCACACAACCAAGTAAACAGTCATAAATATAATCAGATTAGAAGGCAACAAAGAGACAGCTAGTTACTCAACATCTGGTTAATAGTCCCTTCAAATCCACTAGGGCCAACTCATCTAAACCAAGGGGTACTCAACCCAGTCCTCAAGACACACCTACTCAGTCAGGTTTTCAGAATAACCACAATAATTATGCATGCCAGTCTCTGTCATGTATACTGTATATATGCATGCCATTCTCTGTCACTGTATACTGTATATATCCCTCTCATATATATTCATTATGGTTATCCTGAAAACTTGACTGGCTAGGTGTGTCTGGAGCACTGGATTGAGAACCCCTGATGTAAAACCATAAAGTTAGATGCAGTCAGCATTGCGGTAAGTAGCTATATTACTGTAAAGTAAACAGCTAAGATAAAATGCACATAGCTCACTTGTTTTGTCTAGAGGTCCCTGGGACACGTTCTGATCCCTATATTACCTGCATTTGATCTAACTACAATCTTATTTTCAAGATGTTGACCTTCATTATTATTTCTTTTCTTAATAAATGATGAACTATTTTGACTACCTCTCTTACAAAGTTTATCCACTGTTACAATAAAAGAGATATAAAGAGGGGGGGGGGGCGCTCGTGAGCCCGAGAAGGAATGGCCGCATCCTAGGACAGCTCCGTCTTGTGATTCCCCCATTTTAAGGCAACACATGCAAATCTAAGCGCATTCCCCCGTGCTCACCTGCCCTAGGTTGGAGGCAACAAGCGGATCCCTTCGGGTGCGGAAGAGAGCGATCGGCGACGTTTCCAGCAGGCTGGAGGATGAGGAACCTGCCCCCAAACCTTGAATTGCCCCACACCAACTGCCCGCTGCCGTGCTGAGCACCGGTGGAGCAAGCGCGGATCCCCGCGTCGCTGTGATCATCGGCGGCGCTGTTTCTGCCTGTCCCGCTCCTCTCCAGCGATTCCAGGGGAGCACGGGCAGGGGCTTGTGAGCCAGCGGACGAGCAGGCCACATCATCGGGGGAAGGACGACGGGCCTGGCGGTGGAGTGGACCATCGAGAGTGTCCGGGTCCATCTCTGAGGCAGTCCATCTCTGGTACTCCCCCTGCCCCCCGGCTCCACAGCGAAACCACAACAGTCCCTGGAGAAGGTGAGTGTCAATCCAGGCTCCCCGACCTAAAGCAATTTCAACCCCGGAGGCCTGCTGGAGTGGGTTGGAGGCCTTTACCACGTGCTCTAAGAGCTCACAGGTACCGGTGCGGGCCAGGCACTTTTGGCGGGAGCAGACAAGCCAGGGGCCCAGAGCTGTACCGAATCTTGAATTCGATACTAACAACTTGCACACCAAGTACAGAAAAGTGCACCGGAATCTCATATAACCTTCTGCTCTCTAATTCAACCCTGATGAGCGCTCTCCTATGTGTACCTGAAAGAATAGCCATTGAAATGTAACCGAGCACCCCTGTAACTACTGATTGCTGCTACTTAGTTTGCTTTTCTGGGGTGGAGTGCCATCTACTGGTCAATAGCAGGACTTTACTTCATCTTACTTTCAGCTCCCCCTACTAATAGCCCCTTTCTGTTCTGAAGCCAAGAGTGGTGGATCTCATGGCGGCTAAAGCCAAGGGGCTTGAGACCCGAGATGGAGTGCAGGCCTCTCAACGCCTGCAGGGCAAACCTGGAACACAGTCCACCCCGCCCCGAAAGACGCTGTCGGAGGGATCAGGGGACGAAACAGCGAGTGAACTTGAACAAGATCCAGCAGCTTCCTCATCACACGCTCTTCTACAGAGGGAGCTTCATAGGGGCTTTGAAGACCTCACGAATGAATTTCGCTCCATACGCGAGGAAGTGATGAGCACAATGACAGAACTTAGAACTGACATAAAAGACCTAGGCACGCGAGTGGAGGAGGTTGAGACAAAAATGGAGGACCACGCTAGCACTCTGGTGAATTTACAATGTACAGCTGATAGACAGCGCTTGCAAGCTATGGAGTTGACTTACAAAATTGATGATCTAGAAAACAGATCTCGCCGCAACAATGTACGCTTCCGCAGCATCCCGGAAGTGGTGGGGGGAGCTGAAGACCTACAGGTAGTGCTTCAGACTTTGATAGAGCAATTACTTACACCTGCAGAATTTGCATCCCGGGGTCGAGAGATGGAGATCAAAAGGGCACACCGTGCCCTGGGAAAGCCGCCAAACAACCAACCGCAGGACGTTATTGCCAGATTCCTGAGATATACGGATGCAGAACTTCTGTTACAGAGAGGCCGAGAGAAAAAAGTGATCCACTTCCAAGAGGCAGTGATACATGTATACCAAGACTTATTGGCCTTCACTCTGGCCCGCCGCAGAGAGATGAAACCAATTACAGCGGTACTGAACAACAAAGGGATTCGCTACTCCTGGTCTTTCCCCTTCCGAATGAATTTCCTCTTGGGAAACAAAAAAATTTCAGCTAAAGACCATACGGAGGCATGGAGAGCGTTGCGGCAGGCAGGCCTGGTGGATGATAATGTATTGCCGGAACCTCCGGCAACCAGGCCCCAGCGCTCGAAATGGACTCGAGTGGGAAAGCCAACTTGAGACCCCCTGGGCTACTCGAGAAACTCTCTTAAGCACCGGGGGAGTACAAATTGACTCTCGTGATACTGCACAGCGTTTTGCTGTCTCATATTTGCATAAGTCAGCTTTATAGCACACTGGTGGTTAATGTTTTAGAGGTTTAATGTTAACACAAGGTTTTGAATAGTTAAGTGTTAAAAGAGGTGGAGAAGGACAATGTAATTGTGTTAAGAAAGGGAGGGTGCAGGGCATCTTACTAGGCTTATACACTGTCCAAGGGGAACATCATATTACAGTACATGTTAATATCTTTTTGCAGGGGGAACCGGATGGAGAGGGAAAAGGGGTTAGCTTTACCATGTCCTGTCCGTCTGGCAGGCAGGTGGTACAGCTGGGAGGGGAAGGGGGGTGGGATAGGAGAGAAGTAAAGATAAGACTGATTTGGGGGGAAGGGAAGGGGGGAGGTTTTTTTCACTAACCTTAGTGGATGGTGGGTGGGTGTGGTGGTTGTGGGGTGTACCGCTGATTGCTGCTAAGCGATGGGTAGGTGAGCGGCTGTTTATACTGTATCAAATTAATGAACATGCGGGGGGGGGGGGCAGGCTATGGATGCATAACAGTCAACTGGCCATGTTGAAGATAATTTCTTTGAATGTAAAGGGTCTCAATTCCCCAAGAAAACTTTCCTTGCTGTTTGCGAAATTGAGATCCTTGAGAGCAGATATGGTGTTTTTGCAGGAGACACACCTCCGTTCTAGCAAACAAGGGTGGTTAAAGTGCAAACCTTATCATGAAGTATGGGTGGCCTCGGACGCCATTGGGCAAAAGAAGTGTGACGTGGCCCTGCTATTTCACCAAGGTCTTTCCCTCAAGGTAGAAAACGTTAAGAGGGATAATTTGGGGAGATGACTCATATTGAATGTTCACTTGGAAGGCCGCTTGCTGACGTTGGCTAATGTGTATGCCCCCAATACAGGTCAGGTGACTTTTTTTGCACAGTTTAAAGCTCAGTTGGCCGAGTTCGCAACCGGCCCTATCATACTGGGTGGGGATTGTAATGTTCATTTGAACCCTCACTTGGATTTGACGAGTAAGGTTAGGGGGTTGTCGCGTGGGCCTAGTAAGGCACTGTGGAACTTAATGCATGACTTAGGCTTGCGTGACATATGGAGAGATACACACGAGGGGGAAAAAAGTTATACATATTACTCACCCGTGCACCAGGTACATACCCGCATTGACTATTTTCTATTAGATCAGCGCCTGTTGGGCGAGAAAATTGAGGCTGGGCACGGGGTGCTGACGTGGTCGGATCATGCCCCATGCTGGATTACCCTACCTGCGGATTTTTGCGGCGAACAGCACCGGCTCAGGCGTTTAGATACTCGTTTTTTACGGCGACAGCGTGCTGTTCTGGACCATGGCCACTTTCTAAAAGAATTTTTTGAACTAAACGATACTGGGAAGGTTCCCTTGCCAACGGTATGGGAAGCCTTTAAGGCTACCGCGCGGGGTAATTTGATAGCAGAGGCCGCCCGAACTCGGTGGGCCTGGAAGCAGGAATCTTGTCAACTAGAGGAAGAGTCAACTGGAGCATGCTCGGACAGGCTCTAAACGTATCTTGTGCCACTGGCGGGCAGTGCAGGCTAAGTTGGAAGCATGCAAGCAACGTACCTTGGATAACGTAAGATGGAAAATGCGCCAAACCTTTTACAAGCGGGGGAATAAAGCTGGTCGGTATTTGGCCCTAAGGCTCCGCCAATAACACACCTCGAGGGTCATTCGTGAACTTCGAGATTCTCAGGGACATAAGAGGGTGATCTCCAGGGAGATACGTGAGGTATTTGCCAAATTTTTGGAACGATTGTACAAAGCTGAATCAGTAGACAAGCAGCAGGTGCAGGAGTACTTGCGATCGGTTGCGCTGCCACAGCTGACTGAGTCAGATGTCGCTCAATTAGATGCTGAACTTACTGTGGAAGAGGTGGAGACAGCTATCCGGCGATTGAAATCCGGGGGGCGCCGGGCACGGATGGCTTCCCTGCCGAATACTATAAAAAATTTAGAACACAGCTGGCACCGACTTTGATGGTGCTCTTTAATGAGGTGCTGTGGGGGGAAGCGTTGCCACCTTCCCAGCGCGAAGCTCTTATTGCAATGATACCTAAGCCCAGTAAACCTCTACAGGAGGCAGCTTCTTATTGCCCAATCTCCTTATTAAACACAGATGTGAAAATTTTGGCATCGGTGTTGGCTGCCCGACTGAACCGGTTTCTACCCTTTTTAGTTCACTCAGATCAAATAGGGTTTGTGTCGGGCCGCCAGGTGGCGGACAATATTCGGCGAATGCTTCAGGTTATCCATGTGGCTCGACAGGACCCCCAACCGGCGCTTTTGGTGGGAGTTGATGCTGAGAAAGCCTTTGATCGCGTTAGCTGAGACTTTTTGTGGACTGTGCTGGAAACAATGGGGTTTGGCCCTAATTTTCAGCATTGGGTTCATTGCCTTTATCAAGAACCTAGGGCTCGTGTCCGCGTTAACGGGGGTCAATCCGTGAGTTTTGCGTTGGAAAGGGGCACTCGGCAGGGGTGTCCTTTGTTGCCGTTGTTGTTTGAGCTGGTGATGGAGCCCTTGGCGCAGCGTTTTCGCGATCATCCAGATATAGTAGGCGTTCGAGTGGGCCCGGAGGATTATCGAATAGCCCTTTTTGCGGACGATATCATACTATCCTTGGCAGACCTGGTTGCGTCTCTTCCGGCCGCTATGCAACTTTTTGCTGCCTTCTCTCAGGTATCAGGGTTCCAGATTAATTATGCTAAGTCTGAGATTTTGAATGTTGGGGGTCCCAGAAGCGGTCTGCTCACAACTGAAGACTACATATGCCTTTCGATGGGTATCAGGGGCCTTACGCTACATAGGCGTTAATCTAATGGTTGAGCGAATGGTACTTCATAAAGCAAATTATAACACTCTCCTTCAACAGGTTAGGCAAGACCTTGAGTCTTGGGCTAGATTGATGCTGTCCTGGTACGGGCGTAAAGCGGTGGTCAAGATGGTGGTTCTTCCGAAGTTCTTATACCTCTTTCAGGTACTCCCTATCCCAATCCCACGGGGAGTTTTAGCTAATTGGCAAGCAATGCTTATGAAGTTTATCTGGAGATCACGTCGGCCCCGCATAGTGCGCCAAACTCTTTATATGCAGACTCGCTGCGGCGGTATGGGAGCGCCCAACCTCCAGTGGTACTATATGGCGGCACAATCTCGTCTGGGGATGGAGTGGATGAGCACTGACAGACCCAAGCGCTGGGTCCAGTTGGAACAGCACCTTTCTGGGGGGGGGCGGGACTGGGTGATAGGCTCTGGCTCGGCGCTAGGTTGCGAGGGGGCAAGCGAACAAGTAACCCCTATATCCTACACATGCTCCAATGCTGGGATTGGTCCTTTCGGCCCCAGGGGGCAGATTTGACCCCACTGGCGCCCATAGTGGACAACACTTTGTTTCCCCCAGGGATGAGCGATCCTGTATTCCGAATGTGGGGGCATAAGGGACTTAGCCGAACCGGGCAACTGTTCGAAGAGGGAAGGTTACGCTCCTTTCGAGCACTCCAGGAGGATTTTGACCTACCTGACTGTCATGTCTTCCAGTATACGCAGGTGGCTCATTGGGTGCGGACACGGGTGGTTCGATCTCAGGTTGCCCGGGACCTGTCGGATGTTGAGCGCCTCTGTGAAGGGAGCACCACCACGAGAGGCCTTATTGCTGCTTTGTATGCCCAGTTGCGGGAACGGCAGTCGGGACCCGGCAAGCATAGGGAGCAGTGGAATCACGATCTGAATCTCCACTATGCGGAGCAGAGATGGGAACAGGTGGAAGGTAGATTGTGGAAAAGCTCGGTGGCGATTAATGCCCGCGAAACTAATTATAAAATTCTATACCGATGGTACATGATGCCTGATCGGATAGCGCGTGCTTATCCCAGGGCTTCAGACTTGTGCTGGTGGAACTGCAGACTGAGAGGTACCTTAGCACATGTTTGGTGGCTCTGCCCCCGCATTAGTACCTACTGGAGGGGGATCCAGCACCGTTTAAAACAATTGGTTGGGCTGCACATTCCCTGGGATCCCGGCATCTTTCTTTTTGGTGTGGGTGTCCCGGGTGTCAGAACACCCCAGCTAGCCTTGATCTGACATGGCTTGAACGCTGATCGGCTGGCACTGGTGGCTGCTTGGAAGCAGGCCCTGGCACCTTCCTTCTCTAGTTGGTTGGAACGAATGTGGGACACGTACACCATGGAACGCGGGGTGGCAGCTGGAAAATTCCGCCTCCCCCAGTTTGAGCAAGTGTGGGAGACCTTTGTGTTAAAGTATGGTTCGTGAGTGCTTCGGGGTCCTTTGCATTCCCTGGCCACGCTGATTTAGCATAAGTACGGGCGGTAGTGTCTCCTGGCTCCTCCACCACCACGAGTGTTCTGGTATGTTGAAGCCCTCTCATCAACCTTCATAGGCAGGGAGAGTCTTAGAGGTGGGTGGGGGGGTGGTGAGGGAAGGGGAGGAGGGGGGCTTAGGAGGGTAATAAGGGTAGGTGGGTAGGGTGGTTTGGGGTTGCTACAAGGCGATAACCGGGAAGTAAGGGGCTAATTATAATTAAAAAAAAAAAAAAAAAAGGCCGTGCGAATTTTGCCTGTGAGTTCCCAGTTGTTTTGCTTGGTATTGTATTTTGCTTGTAACTCATGATATTACTGTTTTATTGATATTTTGTGTTGCCTTTAAATAATAATAATAAAAAAGAGATATAAAGAGGCACTTTTACTAAAGTGCATTGTTGTTTTGCACCTAACGTGCTAATAGCGTGCAAAATCAAGATACGTTAAGTTCAAAGTCACTGCTTTACCTGTCAGGGGCATGGACCACATTTTCCCGGCAGGCAATGTGTGGTGCCGCATAGGAACGAGGGGCAGTATTACCACAGGTGCAACTCATTTTACCTATGGAAGTGGAGGTAAGTGCACCCACACTAATTCCAAAATGCACAGTTAGTGTGTAGTATTTACCCCTTTGCTGACTGTGCGATGTTTATCACACCCACTGTCAGCCCCTAACCTGCCCATTTACCACTTCTCCATGTGATTCATAATTAGCATGGAACTAGTCCCACACTAACTGTGATGGCTGCACAGTAACAGTTATAGTACTGTGAGATTCAGCACAGGGTTACAACATGCCAAAAGCCATGCTAACTGCATAGAGCACTTTAGTAAAAGGGCTCCAAAATCTTGTGTCTAAGGCATAGCTGTATAATGGGTATTTGCCGCTGACGCCAATTTTAACCTATCGCCTAAACTACAGGACTTCAACAATGTCCATTCCCACCTGCAAAAAGATCTCTTAAGATCACTTAAATTATCAAAAAAATCATAGGAAAAAAAAAACATTTCCCATAACAAGATTTTAGAGGAACTGTGATATCCAAGACCTGGTCAAAATTTGTTTTCAGTAATTTATTCATCAGGTTGAGTATCAACACACTTCAGAATCTGCTTACCTAACAAATCAAAGAAGTACATTTTAAATTCACTATAATGCAAGTTTGGGATGGTAAAGATCCATTGTAAGGGGCTACAAATAAGATGTGACAAAACAGATACTGTTAAGTTTAAAGTGCAACATGCATGTGCATTCATTTCCTGGTTTTTTTTGGCTGGAAAAATGTTATGTGTACAAAGAATGAGCACTAGATTGACTTAGGGGTATGTTTACTAAGCAGTCTTAACGTGCAGACGGCGTTAGTGTGCAGGATGCCATATAAGATAGTGGGCATTCCGATCTTAAGGTAGCATTTAGGGCAGTGGTTCTTAACCAGTCCTCCTTGAACCCCTAAGCCAGTCGGGTGTTCAGGATAGCCCTAATGAATATGCATGAGATATATATGCATTAGAGATACCTGCCAGCCTGACTGTTTTGTGGCCCTCTAGGGCTGGATTTGGAGACCCCTGCCTTACACCTCTGTCATTTAATATTGTGAGTGGGCAAGGTGCAGATGTCCTAGACATCAAAAGGGTAGATAGAATGTGTCACATGCCTCCTCAATTCTCACCACCACCAAAAAGTTGTCTAATAGACAATATTTTGGTGGTGGTAAGAAGCAAAGAGGAATGTGACAAATTCTATCTACCCTTTTTGATGTCTTGGAGATCTGCACCTTGCCCACTCACATTCTTAAATGACAGAGATGTAAGGCAGGGGTCTCCGAATCTAGCCCTAGAGGGCCACAAACCAGTCAGGTTGGCAGGATATCTCTAATGCATAGATGTCCCATGCAGATTCATTAGGGCTATCATGAACACCCGACTGGCCTAGGGGTTTAAGGAGGACTGGTTAAGGACCACTGATTTAGGGTTATCGTGTGATATGGTACTTTTTGTGCGATAGAGGGAGCGGTGGCACGTTAATGCGCTTTAGCCTTAATTAGGTGCGCTGACCTACAAGCACAGCAACAGAGGTGTAGCACAATGGTTAATACATTGACTGATGAAACAGGGGTCATGAGTTCAATCTCCCAGTGGGCTTAGTGAATAAGGCTGTCTGAGACATTACCCTTTACTTTAAATCAGTGCTGTCTGAGACAATTTCTTTTTTAATTTTAATTAGCGCTGCCAGCAAACACACCCTCACAGTGCCGTAACCTAAGGTGCCGCATAAGACGCCCTATAAGGCACTAAAGAGGGCACATTATAAAGTGCACTGTCCGCCAAGGCACCTTATAATGTTCCCTATAGGGCGGCTTATAAGGCGCCTTATAGGGCGCTTTATAAGGTGCCTTATAGAGCGCTTTAGAGGGCGCCTTATGAGGCACCTTAAGGCTACAGCACTGTGAGGGTGTTTTTTCTGGCAGCACTAATTTAAATTAAAAAAGAAAATGCCTCAGACAGCCCTATCAAATAACCCCACTGTGGGATCAAACCTCTGGCTCCACAGGCAGTGAAATAGACAGTGGGCTACAGCCCTATAGCTACTAACAAGCCCCTGGCTGGCTACAGAAGGACTGCAGGTCACCACACAAACTGTCTGCTGTGGTTACCAGGATAGGGTTAACCCACCCGTACCCATGATGCACTGCACATGCAAATCAGCAGTCTACAGATGATCACAAGATGGGGTATGCACCCCCACAGCACCTTGGCCTGGTAGGGGGAACTGACCGTGTGCACCTCCACAGCACCTCAGCCTTGGAATACGGGGAATAAGGTCAGTACCCCCACAGCACCTCAGCCTGATAGGGGATACTGACCGTGTCTGTTACTGGCACAGAGTAGCTACAGACCGTCAAATTGTGCGGGTACTGTGCTCATCCTGAGGGTGAGGTGGGGCGCCCAGCACCAGGTCCACAGCACCATTCATGGCTGACCTATGCCATGCTGCAGGTCCCCATCAGTGCTAGTGTGTGTGATAGGTAGTTCCTGCAGTCACACATAGGATACATCTATGTCCATCTGTATTTCTCAGTCATGTCTAGCCCTTATGGACTATGATGCACCCAGAATAGTGCATATCCTGTGTTGGTGCCATGGTCACATGATGTAGGTGAAAGGGGGGGTGTTTGGACCCATGGGCAGATTATGTACCACCACCCAACCCACTCTCTGTGGCTCAGGGTGGGAAACAGGATCTCCCACCAACAGATCCACATTCTACCTCCCTGCAATGGTGACAGTAGAAGGGACCATCAACCTCAGTCCTGCTGGGGAACAGACACCCTACAGGGTGGTCAATGCAGATCTGTACACATCCATAAAGCAATAGCAGAAAGATAGTAAGCCTGGAAATGCTCAGCTGCCCCCCACCACTATCTGACATTCTCCAGCAGCAAGCCTCCAGCCGCTGCACCCTGCAAGGTGTTCCAGCCAGACACATACTAGCTGCAGACAGTCTGCTAGCTAGTCCATAGTGCATGTTCCTGGAGGAGATGCGTGTACCCAGAACTGGGATGTCAGCATACACACCAAGCAGATAAGTCAGTGATTGGGCCCCAAAAGAGAACCCATAATAAAACAAAAAAGTGGGATCCCCGCTATGATGCCTTCATGTTTCACTATGGTCCCTTCCCCCCTAGGCTCCTTACAAAGTTTCCTCTTTCCATATTGAGATTTTTTCTGCACTTCTCTATCCCTTTTGTTTTTTGGCTCCCATCCATTTTAGCTAAAGGATGATATGAGAACATATGATGCCAGTTCTTCAGCTGGATCTGTTCCATGTGATATTACTTTGCATTTTAATGATCAAGTCAATACCTTTTGTACTCATCAAATTGTTTTTTCCCAAATGTAGCAGCATATAGTTAGATAACAGTCTACCTCTGAACCAGTTGTTCACAGCCGGCCTCAGTTGGTCCCAAAGCATCCCTCACTCCCCTAGCCAATGTGCTCCTACCTCTAGTGCAAGAGATAAGAGTGTTGGAACCACTTGGCAATAGTAATCAAAGCATGATCACATTTGATTTAATAAATGGAAGAAGGATAGCAAGAAAATCCACAGTACTACCTTTTAACTATCGAAAGGGAAACTATGATAAAATGAGGAAAATAGTTAAGAAAAAACTGAAAGGAGCAGCTGCAAAGGTTAAAGATTTACATCAAGCATAGGTATTGTTTAAAAATACTATCTTGGAAGCCCAGACCACATGCATTCCATGCTTTAGAAAAGGTAGAAAGACAGCCAAAAAACTGCCAGAATGATTTAAGGGTGAGTTCAGAGAGGCTATTGTAGCCAAAAAAGCATCTTTCAGTTCTCTCTCATGCTATGTTTTTTTTTCTTTTTCTATGACACCGTTGTGTAAATAGTTACCTTTTGTTATCCAAGTTTGGTTCCCATGTTAATTGTAAACTCAGACTTATGTACCCTGTCTGATTGTTCTGTACCATGTAAACCGCGCTGATGCTGAATAGTGCGGTATATAAGAAATGGTAAATAAATAAATAAATAAATGGAAAAAGGAGCCAAATGATGAAAATGGGAAACAACATAAGCATTGACATGTTAGATGCAAGGCATTGATAAAGCAGGCAAAGAAAGAATTTGAAAAAAAAAATAAAGCTTGCCGTGGAAGCAAAAATGCATAATAAAAACTTATTTTATATACATTCATAGCAAAAAATCTGTGAGAGAGTCAGTTGGACCATTAGATGATAGAGGTGTATAAAGGGTCCTAAGGAAGGACAGGGCCATAGCGGAAAGACTGATAAGAATTTTTTGCTTCTGTCTTTACTGAAGAAGATATAAGGAAGTTATCCATGCCTAAAATGGTATTTAAAGGTGATGTATCAGAAGAATTGAAAGAAATATAAATAAACTGGGAATATATTACAATTATTTGATAAACTGAAGAGTAGTAAATCACCTGGACCAGATGGTATACTTCCAAGGGTACTGAAATAACTGAAATGTGAGATTGCAGAACTACTATTAGTAATCTGTGAACTATCATTAAAATCATATGTCGTAACTGGAGAATGGCCAATGCAACAAAAACTTTTATAAAAGGGTGATTCGGGAAACTACAAACCAATTAGACTGATGTCAGTAAGGGGCAAAATAATGGAAAACATTATAAAGAATAAAACTACTGAACATGTAGAGAGTCATGGTTTAATATGAGAAAGCCAACATGGATTTAGCCAAGGAATGGCTTGTCTTACTAATCTGTTGTATTTTTTTCAAAGTGTGAATAAAAAGATAGACAAAGGTGAGCTGGTTGATATAGTGTATCTGGATTTTCTGAAAGCCTCTGACACGGTCCCATATGAGAGACTCTTGATGAAGTTAAAAAGTCATAGGATAGGAGGCAGTATGCTATTGTAGATCAGAAACTGGTTAAAAGGAAGCAGAGAGTAGGGCTAAATGGCCAATTTTCTCAATAGAGAAAAGTAAATAGTGGAGTACCCAGGGATATGCGCTGGGCCCGCTGATTTTTAAAATATTCATAAATGACCTGTAAATGGGAGCAATGGTCGACGTGATCAAATTTGCAGATGACACAAAACTAAAGAGGATTGTGGAAAATTGTAAGATGACCTTGATAAACTGGAGACTGGACATCCAAATGGCAGATTAAATTTAATGTGGACAAGAGCAAAGTTACACACCTAGGAAAGAACAACCCAAACCTCAGTTACATGATGCAAGGTTTCACATTAGGAACCAACGCCAAGGAAAAGGATTTAGGCATTATTGTGTATAATACATTGAAACCATCCACCCTGTGTGCATCAGTGACCAAGAAAGCAAATAGAATGCTAGGAATCATAAGGAAAGGAATGGAGAATAAACAAAGGATATTATAATGCCTCTGTATCGTTCCATAGTGCGACTGCACCTCGAATATTGTGTGCAATTCTGGTTGCCATATCTTAAAAAGAATATAGTAGAATTAGAAAAGGTACAGAGAAGAGTCACAAAAATGGTAAAGGGGATGGAAGGATACCTCTATGAGGAAAAGCTTAAAAGGTTTGGGCTCTTCAACTTGAAAAAAAAACAATGGCTGATGGGAAATATGATGTAGATTTATAAATTAATGAATAGAGTAGAAGGGGTAAAGGTAGACTGGATTAAGCAGTGGATTTCCCATGTCTTCTTTAATAATGATCTATGGACCTTTCCTCCAGGAACTTGTTCAAACATTTTTTAAATTCAACTACACTAACAGCTTTCAGCTACATGCTCCAGTAACAAATTCCAGAGTTTGATTATGTGTTGAGTGAAAAAAATATTTTCACTTATTAGGCCTAAATGGGTTACATTTAGCTTCATTACATGTCTCCTAGTCTTTCTATATTCTGATGATGTAAACAATCGATCTACGTTTAACTGTTCCACTCAATTCGTTAATTTATAGACTTCTATCATATCTCCCCTCAGCCGTCTCTTTTTCAGGTTGATGGGCCCTAACCTTTTTAGCCTCTCTTCTTAGGGGTATCATTCCATCCCCTTTACCATTTTGGTGGCTCTTCTCTGTACATTTTTGAATAATGCTATATCCTTTTTAAGATACAGTGACCATAATTGCAGTCACACCATGGAACAATACAGAAGCATTATAATATCCTTTGTTTTATTTTCCATTCCTTTCCTTATGATGCCTAGCATTCTATTTGCTCTTTTGGCTGCCGCTGCACACGGGGTAGAGGGTTTTAATATGTTTTCCACAATGATGTCTAAATCTTTTTTATGGGTGGTGGTTCCTAATGTGGAACCTTACATTGTGTAACCATAGTTTGGGTTGTTCTTTCCAAGGCGCATAACTTTGTACTTGTCCACATTAAATTTCATTTGCCATTTGGATGCCCAGTCTTCCAATTTATCAAGATCCTCTTACAATCTTCCAGATTCTTCAATGTGTTTTAACAACTTTAAATAGTATTGTATCATCTGTAAGTCTGAAAACATCACTCGTTATTCTCACCCCAAAACAGATCTCTGGGGTACTCCACTATTCATTTTTCTCCATTGGGAAAATTGGCCATTTAGCCCTACCCTCTGCTTTCTATCTTTTAACCAGTTCCTGATCCACAATAGTACACTGCCTCCTATCCCATGACTTTTTAGTTTTGCCAAAAGTCTCTAATGAGGGACCTTGTCAAAGGCTTTCTGAAAGTCCAGATACAGTTCTGACATCAGGCTCACTGGTCTGTAGTTTCCCGGATCACCCTTGGAACACTTTTTAAAAATGCTGTTACATTGGCCATCCTCCAATCTTCAGGTATTATAGATGATAGTTCACAGATTCCTGATAGCAGATCTGCAATCTCATATTTCAGTTTTTTCAATACCCTTGGATGTATACCATCCAGTCCAGTTGATTTGCTACTCTTCAGTTTATCAAATAGTTTTTTTTTGTTTTTTTTTTAACATCTTTTTATTTGAAATATAGTAATACAAGTCATGAAAAACAACCATACAAAAATCCATTTTTTCCCAACTCAACAATAATCCCTCCCCCCCCCCCCAGTTCTCAAAGGGACAAGGGAATACAGAGAATATAGATTGACAAGGCATCACAAAGCATGTACCTTCAGCCTACATGTTCGTCTGCATCTAATGGCTGAGGTGGTAGCTTAGGGGCCTTCCCCTAGGGCACGGGTGGGCCGATCAACGGAATCGGTCCAACAGCGCCCATCTCTCTGTATGAAGATCCACCCTAGCGGGGTAGTGAATTTTACTGTACAGTTTCTCTAATTGAGAGTATCGGCATACTTGACCCCACCACCTGTTTGGGTGTAGGGACTGAAAATTTTTCCAATTCGATAGGATCATTTTAATGGCCACTGCGATCATATAGTTCAACAGAAAGCGCTCCCCTTTGGGAAGTCCCAGAGGAAGTGAGCGCAGGTAGACCACATTCCGTGATAGCTCACCAGTGATGCCCAGTACAGCTTGGATTTTACCCCATACACCCACCCAAAACCTTGCTACTAATGGGCAGGCATAGAACATGTGCGCAAAGGTGCCAAGACCATCCTGACAAGACCAGCATTTGCCCGTAGTGGACTTATCCCATTTAGAGAGTTTAACAGGGGTCACGTAGGCCCTATGCAGAAAAAAGAACAGCGATTGAGTGATGGCAGCTGATCTCGAAACTCGTGTTATAGGCTCCCAGAGGATTTTCCAAGAAAGGGGAGATAACAGACAGGAGGACTCACTCTCCCACACCCCAGTTAGTCCCGATGGTTGGCTAGAGCAATACCGCCGAAACATATCATATATCTTAGATACCGGGCCTTTGTGGTCAAGCGTCTCCCGAAGCCGTGTACAGATCCTAGCCTCGGCAGGGAGCGCCCTGGGCACAATATTTTTTGCCACCAGACAGTGCTTAAGCTGCATCCAGCGGAGGAAACAGGAGCTCGGAAGGGAAAATTCCGCACAGAGATCCGCGAAATTTTTCCAGCGAGGTCCACTGGTCAGATGATCTACTACCCATATCCCTTGCACCTGCCAATCACGCCAGGCAAACTTCTGCCCTCCAATTCGAAAGTGAGGGTTCCACCATATTGGGGTCTGCCTAGAGGGCAAGTTGTCTCCACTCGCTGCCTGCGCAAGCGCTAAGTACGCCTCCTGAGTGGCCCGAAGGACTTTTCCCCCCTCAGAGGCGATGGGGCATAAAGCCCCCAGCATGTATCTTAAAGGGTAGGGACTAGCCATATACATCTCCACCGCCAGCCAGCTTGGGCTGTGCTCATCCTTGTCTCCGTCTAACCACCGTGCTCCCTGCTTCAGCAACAGGGCGTGATGGTACCATTGCAGGTCTGGAAAGTGTACACCCCCCTGCTCCCTGGGTGCTTTGAGTTTCCTAATTGCAATACGATGCTGGGCCCCATTCCAAAGGAAAGATAAGAGGCATCTCTCTATATCCGCATAGATTTTTGAGGGGAGGGAGACAGGAAGCATGCCAAGGATATAATTAATTTTAGGTGCCAACGTCATTTTGATAATCTCCAGTCTGCCCCACCATGTAAAGCGCAGGGGGGACCAAGCTAGGGTTTTACGACGGATCAGCTTAAGAATCTCGTCCGTATTCTCGCGTATCATTCGTTCCCAGGAGGCGCAGTAATATGCTCCTAGGTATTTGATACATCCTGTCCCCCAACGAAAGGGGAACGAGGCCATCATATTAGAGTTGGAACAGCTGTTAAGCGGAAATGCAACGGATTTGGTCCAATTAATTTTATACCCCGAAAGGCGAGAATAAGTTTCAATCAATTTCAAAAGCCATGGTACTTCACAGGGTTGCGTAAACAGGATAAAGTCATCGGCAAAGGCCGAGAGCTTCACTTGGACTTCTCCGCATGAGAAGCCAGTTACATCAGTGCTTTGCCTTATGGCGATAGCTAAGGGTTCTAATGCCAGGTTAAAGAGCAGCGGGGAGAGAGGGCAGCCCTGCCTGGTTCCCCTGTGCAGGGAGAAGGAACCAGAGAGTGCGCCATTCGCGAGGATTCTAGCACTCGGTTGCCTATATAATACACGTACTTTCTGTATGAATTCCCCCCCCAAGCCAAACCACTCCAATACAGAGAAGAGAAAGGGCCACTCCAACCTATCAAATGCCTTTTCGGCGTCAAGGGAAAGGGCAATATATGGTAATTCCTCTCCTGCAGCCCTGTCAAGTAGGTTACATAGCAGCCGTGCATTGTCAGTGGTCGCTCTACCGGGAATAAACCCTGCTTGATCAGGGTGTATCAGATCGCCAGCATAGTGAGCTAGTCGTTTGGCCAGTATGCTGGCATAAACCTTATAGTCAGTATTTAAGAGAGAGATAGGCCTATAGTTCGTGACATAATTGGGATCCTTTCCAGGCTTTTCTAATACTACGATCGTGGCTTCCGAAAAGCTGCCAACGCGCTCCTGCTCCTGAATTAGCCACTCGTAGTAAATCGCTAGGAATGGGCTCAGTTCGGCCCTAGAGCTTTATAGAGCTCTGCTGGCAGCCCGTCCGGGCCTGTCGCTTTGCCTCTCGGCATAGAAGCAAGTGCCGTCTGAATTTCCTTGAGGGAAAAGGGCTCTCCTAGCTTTCTAGCTTGCACATCAGTCAATTTAGGCTGCGTGAGCTTCTCCAGAAAGCTTGCAACAGCTGCCGGCTCTGTCTTGACCTCTGTAGAGTATAGCCTGGCGTAGTACTGGGAGAACTCATGCAATATCTGTTCATCTGCCACTAAATGGGCCTGGTTATCATCAAGGAGCGAGGAGATTCTAGCTTTTTCGCGCTTTCCACGAAGGGTACTCGCTAACAACTTACTAGCCCGATTATTTTCAACGTGATAATGAGCTGACTGCTTCGTCATATGATATTCTACTTCCGAGCTCAAGTGCTCATTATAGTCGAACCGCAGCTTTTGGAGCCTCCGCAGGATGTCTGCAGTGGGGCGTGCAAACCACAGCCTTTCCCCAGCTTTAATTTGGGTTTCCAAGGCTGCCATTTGGGCTTTTCGCTTTTTGTTTTCTTTGATCTTATAACTGGTAATAGGTCCTCGGAGTGAGGCCTTAAAGGCCTCCCACCATGCCCATCCCGCCGTTTCCTGAATCTTATTTTCATCAAAATAGGACCTTACAGTGGAACGCAACTCATTCAAAAAGGCTGGGTCTGCCAGCCAGGCCCTATTAAATGACCAATTTGAGCCCACGCGTGAAGTATCATGTACCCGAATCTTCACCGTGATCGCAGCATGGTCAGAGATAGTCATGCTTAAAATGTCCGCTTCACAGCTGTTCGCAACCAAGGACTTTGAAACCAGGAAATAGTCTATGCGAGAAAAGGAATTATGGGCTGGAGAGAAGAAGGTGTATTCTTTGTCTACTGGATGGAGCAACCTCCAAATGTCAACCATCCCACAGTCTTCCATAAGGCTAGAGAGGGCTATATCCACTCTCGTCTTCTTACTTATCCTCCCTGGGCTACGATCAATTAATGAGTCTAGCACCATATTGAGGTCCCCTCCCAGTACTATAGGAGCTGCGCTTTCTCCTTGCATTGCACAGTTCAGTGCACAGTAAAAATTAGGATCGTCCTTATTAGGACCATATACATTAACTAGGACACATTTAAATTTCCCAAGCTGGAGCAGAACTATGGCCCACCTGCCAGAGATATCACTGCTAGACCGCAGTATCTCTGCCCCTAGTGACTTGCGCACCAAAATAGCAACCCCATTTCTCTTCTTGTCTGCCGGGGAGCAGCCAGCTAACACAAACCTCCCCTCCTCCAGTTTCCTGGTCTCTAAAGCGGAGAGATGTGTCTCTTGAAGGAAGGCTATGTCAGCCCGCTGCTTCACGCAGTATGCTAATATTTTTTTCCGTTTCATTGGAGTTTTAATCCCCTTAACATTCAAGGACAAGAATTTTAAATCACTAGCCATAATCAATTGTATCTATGTGTACCAGGAAAGTTAAGCAACCTACAGCAATTACAACCATAGTTTCCCTCTGAGAACCGTCCCATCCCCGTACCCCCACCCCCCACCCACCTGGACAAGTCAGCAAGACTCGCGTTGCACAGCGGGTCCCGTCCCCATATGGGTAAAAATAACATAACATATAACACATTTCAGCTATACATGCAATCCCTGACACAAGCCACCGCCATGTTATATAAGATAATGCTGGCCGGGCGGCCTAGCCCCACTTTGGCTGGAACGAAAGAGCAATCTCATACAGATGGCCTAGGCTGCGGCTCGGCTGAACAAATAACAGAAGAGCCAAATTCAGGCAACAATTGGGCGAAGCCCACGGGTAACCCAGGGGCACACTGAAACAGTCGGCAGGAGCGCCAGTATAGTCACGTATTCATAAGGAGCGCCTCTTGATCCTCAATATATTGTGCCAGGAGCGCAGGGTCTTCAAATGACTTGGTCACATTATTCAAAGTGACTTTGAAGCGGGCTGGATTGATTAAGCCATACCTTGCCTGTAGCCTCTGCAAGCGCGGCCTCAACGCAAGAAATTGCTTCCGTTTCTCCACTGTAGGTTTGCTGAAATCCGGATAGAAGGCTACCTTCTGGCCCTCATATACCAGCTGCCGGCAGTTCTTAGCAACCATGAGGATCTGCACTGCTTGCTGGTGTCTCAGAACGCACAGAATCATCGGGCGCGGTGCCTGGCCTCGCGGATTAGGCGTCGTGGGGATGCGATGGGCCCGCTCAAGTTCCAGCGGGCGGGCGAACTCAATTTTAAGCAGCTTGGGTATTAGAGCCTCCAAAAACTTGATCGGGTCTCCTCCTTCCACCCCTTCCTTGAGGCCGACGATCCGAATATTACTGCGCCACGCTCTGTTATTCATGTCCTCATAATTCTTTTCCAACCACTCCAATTTGCGTATGATTTTCGGCAGTTGTGCAAAACGTTCCTCATGTTTTGCAGTGGCCCCTTCCATTTTCTCCACTCGCAAAGTTAGCGACTGCATCTGGGCACTCATCTCCTTTAGATCTGATTGCACTTCAGATAGGGCATCGCCGTTCGCATCCACCCGACTACGAATTGCTCGTACCTCTTTTAACAATTCCTGTATGCCCTCTGCGGCTTCTTGCTGGGACGCCATTTTGCGCGGTAACAACGGGTCCGTCTTGGTTCTTTTTGTGCCCACTGATGTCGGATTTGGGAATTCAAGACGAGTCTGTTTGCCACCCAACATAATCCCTGGGCACTGTAGTGGTTCAGGTAGGTTAACCCCCCAGGTAGTAGCTGAAATGATCAGGATTAGTGCAGTGGGGCCCGGGAGAGACTCACTCACACCGCCATGCTGCAGCCGTGCTGGCTCCGCCTCCGTTTATCAAATAGTTGTAATACATCTTCCCGGTGTATCGATATTTCTGTCAGGGGGTCGTTTGTACCCCCCCCCCCCCCCACACACACACACACTACGATCACCTTCCCCTTTTTACATGGAATTTCAATCCATAGAGATTCTACAGCAAATTTTGTTTCCTGCAAAACTTTAATCTTTTATGACTCAACACCCTCTCTAACATAGAGAGCAACCCCTGCAACAATTTGATCAGCACTATCATTATGATATAGTTTGTACCCAGGTACCACAGTGTCCCACTGGTTGTCCTCCTTCCACCATGTCTCTGAGATACCAATCAGCTATGGGCTGATTTTTTTTGGAAGGAGTGCGAGGAGGAGCTTTGGAAGCATTGGTGATGGTAGTGTTCCAGGAGTGTATCAACATGTCGAGGTCTGACTGTTGAAAGTCTTGCTTCAGTGTAGGTATGATTTGTTGAATGAAAGAGGCCTCATTGAAGGTGATGAATATCCTTGATGAGGGAGGTTTAGGGGGAGGTAGTGTGTTTAGGTGTGGACATTGGTAGGATGAAAGTTATTAGGTAATGACCAGACCATGGGGCAGGGATGGATGAAAGGGAGATAGGGTGTGATGAAGAAAGTATATCATTGGGGAGGAAAAGTAAACCAAAAGTGCCGCCCTTGAGGTGAGTTGAAGTGTTGATGTGTGAACTGTAGATCCTTCATGGCTTGCAAGAAGGCATTGCTTTGGTGGATGTTGGCTGAGGCGAGATTGAGATTGCCAAGGAGGATGAAGTGCTGTTTGTGGGGGACATGAGAACATACTGTTTCAAGCAGTGAGTCGAGCTGATCCACATTGGGCTGTGGTGCCCTATAGACGAGGAAGATAGTGAAGCACTTGCTGCTTTTGGTGATGGTATCTAGACCGTGGGAGGATGCAGTGCTAGTTGTAGCATCCTTATGAGGCACCTTAAGGTTACATTACTCTGAGGGTGTTTTTGCTGGCAGCACTAATGTACAATAAAAATAGACAATGCCTCAGACAGCCCTATCAAATAACCCCGCCATGGGTTTGAACCCATGACCTCTGACTTCACAGGCAGTGAAGGTCTGCACGTCACCACACAAACTGTCTGCTGTGGTTACCAGGATAGGGTTAACCCACCCGTACCCATGATGCACTGCACATGTAAAGCAGCAGTCGACAGATGGGCACAAGATGGGGTATGCACCCCCACAGCACCTCGGCCTGGTAGGGAGGACTGACCGTGTGTGGTACTGGCACAGAGTAGCCACAGACCGTCACATTGTGCGGGTACTGTGCTCACCCTGAGGGTGAGGTGGGGCGCCCAGCACCAGGTCCACAGCACCTTTCATGGCTGAAATATGCTATGCTGCAGGTCCCCATCAGTGCTACTGTGTGTGATAGGTAGTTCCTGCAGACACGCCTAGGTTACATCTGTGTCCTTCTGTATTTCTCAGTCATGTCTAGCCCTTATGGGCTATGATGCACCCAGGATAGTGCATATCTTATGTTGGTGCCATGGTCACATGATGATGATGATGAGGGAGGGAGAGTGTTTGGACCCATAGGCAGATTCTGTACCACCACCACCCAACCCACCCTCTGTGGCTCAGGGGTGGGAAACAGGATCTTCCACCAACAGATCCACATTCTACCTCCCTGTAATGGTGGCAGTAGAGGGGACCATCAACCCCAGTCCTGCTCGGGAACAGACACCCTACAGGACAGCCAATGCCGATCGGTACACATCCATAAGGCAAGGCAGACAGATAGTAGGCCTGGAAATGCTCAGCTGCCCCCCACCACTATCTGACATACTCCAACAGCAAGCCTCCAGCTACTGCACCCTGCAAGGTGTTCCAGCCAGACACATACTAACTGCAGACAGTCTGCTAGCTAGTCCATAGTGCAAGTTCCTGGAGGAGATGCGTGTACCCAGAACTGGGACGTCAGCAGACACACCAAGCAGATAAGTCAGTGATTGGGCCCCAAAAGAGAACCCATATATATCACATAAAAGAAATACTATATAGCACTATGGGGGAACCTAGCCATGCCGTGGTCAATGCTCAGTCAGGGTGAGAGTGACCTCCCAGCAGGACATGCTGGGGCCACCCTGTCCGTGCAGGTGGTGGCCGGGCACTACAATGTCCGAGCCATTGCCCTATGCTCTGTACAGATGAATCCAGGCCAGGCCACCCTATCCAGGCTATTCCCACAGTACCTTGCTCCTCATTATGCACATTGGCAGGCCAATACTGGCAACAGTGCTAGCAGTGTGGACTGTGGAGGGTGTTTGCAGCCACCACACACTGGATAGACAGACACATACTCCCCACACCTATGCCAGCATTGTGCAACTATAGAGGTGTTTGGCAGCCCTGGCCACCGCACCAGTCCTGGGCACAGTGCAGGCATGGCTATGGTACGCAATACTGTTGGGGTCACTCCCCAGGGTGGTAAACACTGTCAGACACACGACCTGTAGCACACTCCACAGACATCAGAAAGGTTGCTATGATGCAGCTCACTCAGAAAATTGTACTTAAGACTCGTTAGAGGATCAGGACTGGAAATTGATATGGAAACATGTATTTAAAGTCTCTGTCTTAGGAGGGTAGAGCTATTGATTAAACTTCTCTACCAAGCCTACAGATCCTTCAAGTTTTTCTTCATATTTGGCAGGCAGGCAGACACTAGAAGACGGAGCAGGTATGTGGAACCTGGTGCATATTTTCATATGCGGTCTTCCTGCCCAGTGGTGCAGGCATTCTGGAAGGTAGTTGAGTAAATATCTGGAAAAGTCTCTGGTCTGGACATTGAGCTTAAGCCTAAACTGTGCTCTTAGGGTAGTGTCTGAAGATTTTTATTAGCAAATGCTGTAAAATCCTGGGGATCTAGCTACTATTGGTTTCTAAGTTTGCAATCAGTCCTTGCTATAATGCATGGTTAAAAACCATGTTTGAGACATAGTTACCATGGAAAGGATTATATTTATGTTTATTGAGATGCTAAGTGTTATGTTCGCATTGGTGCACTGCAACCTTCCCTGCTGCCTTCAAGCATGCTGTAATCACTCCTCTCCTCAAAAAACCCTCACTTGACCCTACTTGTCTTTCTAATTATTGATCCATCTCCCTTCTCCCATTCATTTCCAAAATTCTTGAATGTGTAGTTCCCCACCGCTATCTCAAATTTCTCTCCTCTCAAACCCTCCTTGATCCACTTCAATCTGGTTTTCATCCATTTCATTCTACTGAAACAGCACTTGCCAAAATCTCCAGGGATCTGTTCCTCACTAAGTCCAAAGGCCTTTACTCAATTCTCATTCTTCTCCATCTTTCTGGTGATTTTGATACTGTTGACCACCAGGGGCGGCCCAAGAGGGGTGCGGGGCCATGTGCGGAGACTCGGTGCAGGGCCTCATTTGCATAAGAGGCATCATTTGCATAAATATTTGCATAATGTTACCATATACTAACTTTTAGTAAACATGCCTCTTAATGATGTATAGATAAAGAAAGACTAAAAGATTTCTACATTACTATAATCCAGTGCCAACCACCAGACACATTAGGAACTACTACAAACACTGCCCATTTAGAACCCATAGCAAACCCGTCGTATCCTAACAGCACTACCAGGACTCACAAAGCACCATACTCTACCTATCAAAAGGAAACACTGCAAATATTAAACCAATACATTTCAGAGAATAATACATGACTTACTGGGGAAAGAGAACAAGTGGCAATGTCAAATAGGAATTACATAAACAGAATAACTCAGCTCAATTACACATGCAGAACACAGACCATCACCAAACAAAGAATCACAATTTAGAAATAGGAAGACAATTAATAAATTCAAAATAAAGAGATATTTTTCTACCTTTTGTGCATTTTTTTCAGCTGCAATTGCTCCAGCCACTTTCTTCTGGTTTCTTCATGTCTTCTGCTAACTGTCCATCGTCTGCTGTCCATTTGTCCTTTCTTCTCTCCTAGTTTTTTTCCATTCTCTCTCTACATCTGCTTTAACATACTAATCTTTCTCCTTTTGCTCTTTCTTCATTCCTATTTCATCCACTCAAATTTTACCCCTCCATCCTCAATCCCCACTTACTCTCCCAATACCCGGCCAATTGTAGATTTTTCATCCCTCCCACAAAATATTTTTCCCCTCTCCATTTTACTCTCCCAGCCCCATCCCATTCTAATCCTCCCCCAACATCAGCTCCCTTCTAGTTCCAGCCTCACCCAGCATCCATTCCCTTCTAGTCCCTGCATAAGCCCATTTCCAGTCCTAGCCCCCCATCAGCCCATTTCCAGTCCTAGCAACCCTCAACCTAATACCAGTCCTAGCCCCCCCATCAACCCACTTCCAGTCCTAACCCCCCATCACCCCATTTTCAGTTTAAGCCCCCCCTATAACCCATTACCAGTCCTAACCCCCCATCAGCCTACTTCCAGTCCTAACCCCATCAGCCCATTTCCAGTCAGCCCCCCATAGCCATTGCCAGTCCTAACCCCCCCCCCATCAGCCCACAGCCCATTACCAGTCCTAACCCCATCAGCCCACCTCAAGTCCTAACCCCTCCCCATCAGCCCATTTCCTGTCCTAGCCCCATAGCCCATTATCAGTCCTAACCCCCCCCCATAGCCCATTACCAGACAGCCCCCATCAACCCACAGCCCATTACCAGTCTTAACCCCCCCATATGCATTTAGAATGTCTAACACCCCCCACATCCCACTTACAATTACCAGTCCTAACCCCATCAGCCCATTTCCTGTCCTAGCCCCCCATAGCCCATTACCAGTACTAACCCCCCCCCCACAGCCCATTACCAGTCCTAACCCCATCAGCCCACCTCAAGTCCCAACCCTTCCCCATCAGCCCATTTCCTGTCCTAGCCCCCCCCATAGCCCATTATCAGTCCTAACCCCCCCATAGATCATTACCAGTCCTAACCCCCCCATCAGCCCACAGCCCATTACCAGTCCTAACCCCCCAACAGCCCACAGCCCATTACCAGTCCTAACCCCATCAGCCCACCTCCAGTCTTAACCCCCCCAGCCCATTTCCAGTCCTAGCCCCCACATAGCCCATTACCAGTCCTAACCCCCCCAACAGCCCACAGCCCATTACCAGTCCTAACCCCCCCAACAGCCCACCTCAAGTCCTAACCCCTCCCCATCAGCCCATTTCCTGTCCTAGCCCCCCATAGCCCATTACCAGTCCTAAACCCCCCCCCCCAACAGCCCACAGCCCATTACCAGTCCTAACCCCATCAGCCCACCTCCAGTCTTAACCCCCCCAGCCCATTTCCAGTCCTAACCCCCCCCCCTCATCGGCTCAAGGAAAATTAAAAAAAAAAAAAGCTGGCTGCTACCGCTGCCGCTGCCGCCACGGCAGCATGGAGTGTCCCGCGGGGCCCCCTCTGCCCGGCTGAGCCCCTCCCTCTGCGACGGCTGAGCCCCTCTGTGCTGGCTTTTAGATTCACGAAGGGAGAGTGTCTCCCTCGCGTCTCTGTTAAGCCTGCAGGGGCAGATGGGAAATTCCTCCCTCCCTCAGCCATCGCAGAGGGAGGGAGGAAGGGAGGGACTCAGCCGGGCAGAGGGGGCCCCGCGGGACACTCCATTCTGCTGCAGCGGCAGCAGCAGCGGTAGCAGCCACCTTTTTATTTTTTTAATTTAATTTTGAAAAAGAAGCAGAATGTTCTTTGCGCGGGGCCTGCTGAAACGCGGGGCCCTGTGCAAAAAACATTCTTGCTCAATGGACGGGCCGGCCCTGTTGACCACCTCCTCCTCCTTGATACTTTATCCTCTTTTGGTTTTAAAGACCCTGTACTGTCTTGATTTTCTTCTTATCTCTCCAATCGCTCTTTCAGTATTTATTCTGGAGGTTCCTCCTCTACTGCCATCCCTCTCTCAGTTGGTGTATCCCAAGGATCTGTTCTGAGCCCTCTCCTTTTCTCTCTCTACACCCAGTCCCTTGGTACCGTCATCTCGTCACATGGCTTTCAGTATCATTTTTATACCGATGACTCTCAAATCTATCTATCTACATCTGACATCTCTCCTTCTCTCCAAACTCGTATCTCTGCTTGCTTATCTGGCATCACCGTCTAGATGTCTCACCACTACCTGAAACTGAATATGGCTAAAACGGAACTTCTTATTTTCCCCCTAAACCCTCCTCTCCCTCCCTTCCTTCTCTATCACTGTTGACAACACTCTTCTTTTTCCTGTTTCCTCGGCCCACAGTCTTGGGGTCATCTTCGACTCCTCCCTTTTCTTCTCCACACATATTCAGCATATAGCTAAAATCTGTCATTTCCTTTTCTACAACATTAACAAAATTCATCCCTTCCTCTCTGAACACACGAGTAAGGCTCTTGGTCACCTTCTGTCTTGACTATTGCAACCTTCTCCTTGCTGGTCGTCCTCAGTGTCATCTCTCTCCTCTTCAATCTATTCAGAACTCTGCCGCATTGTTAATCTTCCACCAGCCCTGATACACTCATATAACCCCTCTTCTAAAATCACTTCACTGGCTCCCATTCCATTTCTATATCCAATTCAAACTTCTCCGTCTAACATATAACTGCATTCACTCTACTGTCCCTCATTACCTTTCCTCTCATCTCTCTCCCTACACCCCTCCTTGTGAACTCCGCTCCTCCTCTGCCTTTCTTCTTTCTATGCCTTTTTCTTTTTCTGCAAACTCCAGTCTTCGATCTTTTCACCTTTCTGCTCCTTATGCATGGAACAAACTTCCTCTATCTTTATGTTAAGTCTCTTCTCTTCCCATCTTTAAATCCATGCTAAGGGCTTACCTCTTTGAGGCTGCATTTGGATCCAAATCCCTTGTTCTCCTTTTGTCTCCTTCCCTCTTTGAACTCCCTTGTTTAGCTTGTATTGTTCTGTCTGTCTTGATTAGATTGTAAGCTCCATGAGCAGGAACTGTCTTCTTTATATGTTTGTACAGCGCTGCATATGCCTTGTAGTGCTATATAAATGATTAGTGGTAGTAATTTGGGAATATGACTGGCAGGCTATAGCTGAGAGCATAGATGCAACAAACCATTGATTACTTTCTGTAACTGATCTGCTTTATGATCCGACAGGTAACTCATCTACATTTTTTTTATTCCTTTTACACTTTTTCTGTCCATATTCTGTATCTGTCTGTATTTTGTACTCTGAAATGGCATATGTTGAATTTTCCTGTGTCTGAACCCATAAATAAAAAGTTCAATAAATCACAAGGACACCCACATAATGGAAAAGCATTCTGTTTTTTGCTTTTTTTTTTAAATTTCCTAAACTGTGAAATAGTGTGATCTTTAGCCTTGTACTAAAAGAGAAAGATTCTTAAGAAAGCCCCTTAGGGAGACAGAGTACAGTATAATAATCAAAACTGAACCTGAGTCCAATACTCAAGGGATGCTCAATATCTCAATTTTGGAACAGTAGCTAGTTGCATCATTTTGGTACCTATTTTTAGTTGATTTTGGGCTCCTAAATTTTGTTCAAAAAATAGGCTCCTATTTCTGTTCACCTTAATAGGGATATATACAGAAAATAAAATCATTTCTTTTGCAATTCTCTTTCAAATGTTTTGGTCAATTTTCAAAGATTTTCACATGTAAAATTTTTGATGCATATAAGAACTTGATTATATTTGGAAATTTACTTTATCTGCATTAATTCATAGGCTAATGTGATTTAAGGGCCCAATATTGATCTAGCCGGTGCTATGCGACACATCGGCGCATAGCCCACCCTCCTCCCACCTAAGCAGGATTTTTAATACCACGGTCATATGCGGCCCCAGCATCAAATATAAGGGTATTGGTGCACAGCTAGGAGGCCACAGGAGTTACCCGTGTTGCACTGATTTTCGATGCTACACAGTTAGCCTTGGCACCTTACAGAAAATCGATGCTACATGGGTAGCACCATGGCCTGCCTCCGTACCACCCCAGAATGCCCCGACACACCCCGATGCAACTGGGAGCGTAAGGGACAAACCAGGGAATTTTTGAAGGCATTACCTGTGTAGGTTCCTTTGAAAATTCCCTGTTAAGGCATTTACACGTGTAACTAGAGCAGTTATCTGTGTAAATGCCTTCGAAAATTGGTCCCTAAATTTATTTGCTGTGTACTTTTTTCTGCCCATTAAATTCATCAGACCGAAAGAATGCCAGTGAATACTCATCTTTACATCTTAAAACTGAGGGGCCTAAAGTCACACAGGCTATTGATTCTCTTAACTTCAGACCCCTATTGGATGCCCAGAGTTGATAATCCGCACTGAATATCTAACTTTGTTGCCCTGCCCTCTTCCTGTTCTTGGCCCTACTTTTTTTTTAAGCACCGAAATTTAAGTGTCTTGTGAACTGAGGCACCCAAATGTAGAAGCTCAGGAAAAATTTTATATTGAAAATTCTAGATGTTTAGGGAGGTATATTCAAAATGCTTTAGCCGGCTAGCAGACCCCCTAATCAACTAAAAAAGGCAGCGAGATATTCAGCAGCGCTAATGCAATTGGTACCACTGAATATCCCCATCTAACCCAGTAAAATACCCCATCACTAACCGGCTAGCAACCTGCTGTTCTGGGGCTGAGCAGGGGTGATACCTTTAGCTAGATGGTCAGCTAAAATTCTTAGGACAGGTAAAGGCTGTCTTAAGATTAGGTGCTTTTTCTAACAGACTAGTGACTAAATATTGCTTCTGACTGGATAGCAAAAGTGCTAATTCAACAAACCAGATATCCAGTACCGATCACCAGATATGGTAAAGCATGGAATATCTGGCTTTAATTTAAAGTGCTGATGGCCAGCCACTTTAACAGCACTGGTTGCTGCCACTATTACTACCACTACTACTACTACTTCCTATCGTTTATATAGCGCTACAAGGCATATGCAGCACTATACATATAGATGTAAGAGACAGTCTCTGCTCATTAGAGCATAAAATCTAATCAATGCAAACAGCATCACAAAACTGAGACTAGAGTAAGGTAAGATACACATACCTTGGGAACAAGAGAGTGCGAGGCATCAGGATCCAAAAGCAGCCTCAGAGAGGAGGGGTTTTTTAGCCGGAATTTGAATAGGGCTAGAGAGGGAGCCTGATGTACTGACTCAGGTAGTTTGTTCCAAGCATAAGGAGCAGCAAGGTGAAATGAACAGTCTGGATTTGGCAGTGGCAGAGAAGGGCACAGGTAAGAGGGATCTGTCAGCACTAACCCAGTTAGGTGGGGACATTCAGCGGTACCAATTGCATTAGTGCAGATGAATACTGCCTTTTAACTGGTTAGGTGGTATGCTAACTGGCTAAAACATTTTGAATATACCCCCCAAGCATCCAGAATGTTTAATATAACATATCCTCCCCAACCCTTAATTCTGAAAGCTAAGTGCATACTGGCTTATGGCAAAATTATAATATGTGCTCACTTCCTCTTTAATTCAAAGTAATGCCTAACAGACCTAACAATTTTCTTTTGAAATTGTTGCAAACTCATTGGAGACCAGAAAAGTCCTGGACATGACTGACCTAGCTTTCAGCCAAGTTTCTGATGATGCCACTTAGAAGGAAGGAAGAGGAAGGTCTATCACTGAACTGCTGTCTAACTCCACAAAAGGAAATGAAGCACGATGCGTAACTGACAGTCAGGGAAACAGAGTCTCAGCGTCCAATATTGGGACTGGCACTGCTTAGACTTTTTCATTGGCCCTCAAGAGGTTAAAGAGTAGGGGGCAGGAAAGTTTGCAGGTGTCATAAAATCAAAACAAGTAATACTAGGAGCATGCCACTGCATCTGTGCCACCCTGAATAAGCCTAATATCATCCAGTTTTGGAAGCTATGCAGGGTTGGGCCTGACTAGTACCTGGATGGGAGAATACCTCAGAATACAAGGCACAAGGCCTGGCAATCTACTTCTGGTCACACCTCTTGCCAAGAAATCCAGAGGACAAGTCAGCCTTGATGCAGTGGCACACAACAACAGGAACATGCTCGGAAACAGATGCATTACTTAATAAGATCTTTACAGTTTTTATTTTTAAGAAAATTGAAAGGCTGCAGATGGGATTCAGTATTGATAAGTGCAGCTTGATAAAAGAATCACCAAGAGACAGATCGGAATGAAATGAATCCTAAGGTTCCAGTGCACATGCAGATTCATAGGGAAAGATTAAGGGTGTGCATTTGCTTCATTAAGGCACCTTAAAATGTTTTAATGTTGAACAATCAATTTAACAAGTGCACAATCAATTTCCACATATTAAACAGCTCTAATGCATGTTAAAAATTTTAACATAAAATGTGTGAACAAACTGAAAGTGCTAACGAAAGCCAAATTAAAATGTATTTATCTGTGAACATCTTAACATAAATATAGAAACGAATGGCATACTAGAATATATTTATTGATTTATTTTATTGAAAACATTTTGATACCGCCATTTGCTAAAATGCATTCAAGGTGGAGCACAATACATTAAAAAAGGTCGTCAAAACCCTAAATGTTTCAACTCTAATTAGACCCATGTACAATGCACAAGTTTACTGCACTGTAGTATAAAGAGAGACAGCAATACTAGACCACAGAAGACTAAGGGGTATGTTTACTAAACTGCGCTAATGTGCGCAGCGCACATTAGCGTGCGCTAAGGTACCTTAGCGCACGCTAATTTCATGTTACGGGGCACAAATGTGCCCTGCACAGGTGCGCGCCGCACTAAAGTGCCCGCTCATGTGCGCGGCACGCTGATGTGCGATAAAGGCGTGGAAAGGCTCCCGGAGGGCGGAGGAAGGCTCCCCAGGGGCGGAGAGAAGGGGTCAATGGGTGGAGAGTGGGAGGGGAGAGGCTCCCCACACACTAGCGGGGCTGAAATTCAAGGAAAAAAATACCGCGAGTGAAAACCTCGCGGTAGAGCCGATTTAAAGGGAAGAGAAACTATTTCTGTCAGCAATGTACAGCAAAACCAGGGAAACCTAGAAAACAGTGATAAGTGTGATACATGTGCATTGTGCATGGTACAAAAGTACAAATAAACATTGAAAAGGACCCCAACAAAATTTAAAAAAAATTATAATCAAGCTGGGCAATAGTGATAGTAATGGGAAACATCAAAAAACACTCCCAAGAAAGCCCCAAAAAATAAATATGAATTTTAGAAGGGTCTACGCTCCATCCCCATACAAGGTGAATGATCCCACAGTGAAATAGCACTGATCAGGGTTTCCCTCTCCATTGGACAGGTTACCTATGGCATGCACATGTTCCACAACAGCAGGGCGAGCAGGTTGGAATGGGCAACTGGACAGATGCTGGGAAAGGGGATACAGAGGGCTGCAGGTGGCACATGCTGTGTTGCAGCTGGGGCACAGTGCGGACTAGGCAGATGCCTAGATGGCACTTAGGAATGCTGAAACTGAACAGCAGCCAGACAGCAACTGATGAGGGCCCAACATGGGCACGAGAGTGTTTAGCACAGTGTCACAGGGGATAGTACCCAGCAGGTACCCCCAAGGGCACAGAACATTGGCAGGCGGTGATTGGGGGACGTGCGGACAGATATGCAGACACCCCTACCCCAGAACCCGCACCATAGGCAGCCGCCTACCCGCACACAGGATGGCCTGAGACTGCGTACCACCAGCACCACCAGCAGAAGGGCATGTCAGCATGGTGGCACAGGGGTACTGGAGGTGGAGGGGGGCAGTGGCAGCTGCCCAGAGCAGACCATGTCCTAGCCCTGTGTAGGTGGGTGCAATGCACTGCAACAGACTGGCCCTGCCAGACAAACAGTCATGGTATCATCAGGGAATGCACTGTCTCTGTGGCAACATGGTGGTGCAGTGCACACAACCAGTGTGTTTGGAGACAGAAGGTCACGGGTTCAAGCCCCAGCTGGGGCTCCTGCTAATCCAGTCCCCATATTTTACCCACAACTATATCGTGTTAGTAAAGACGAACCTTTATTGCAGAGAAGATAAGCATGGCTCAAACACCTCTATTTTACCCTACAGAGCACAGACACCAGAAAAATGCACATTACCTAGAGCAGATTCCCCCAAATGCAGTCCTGGAGGGCCACAAATCCTTCAGGGTTTATGCTGTCTCGAATCTAAGGATGGAGCGGTACTGGTGGTGGAGGTGGCAGCAGCTGGTGGCAACAGCAGACCATGGCCTAGCCCTGTCAAGGTGGGTGCCGTTCACTGCAACAGGCCCTGTCGGATGTACAGTCATGGACTCCCCAGGGAATGCATCATATCTGTAGCAACACAGTGGTGCAGTGCACACAGACTGTGTGTGCAAGAACAGAAGGTCACAGGTTCAAAGCCCAGCTGGGGCTACTGTCAATCCAGTCCACATATTTTTCCCACAACTAAACCGTGATAGTAAGGACAAACCTTTATTGCAGAGAACATACGCATGGTTAATACGCCTATATTTTACCCCACCAAGCACAGACAGCATAAACAGGCACATTACCTAGAGCAGAGTCTTCCAAATGCAGTCCTGGAGGGCCAAACACCATTCAGGTTCCATGCTGCCTCTAATAAAGATGCCTGTGCTGCATAGCTATGCACCACCCCCATGGTATGCAGATGTATCTCATGCATATTCATGAGGGACAGCATGAAAACCCGAACAGTGTTTGACACACCAGGACTGGAGTTGGGAACCTCTGCCGTTAAAGCAGCAGCCAACAGGGGCAGACACACCCACACCCACACCCACAGGCCCCATTAGCCAATGCCTCCTGGAGAGGCAGGACATTGGGCCCTGCGTGCATCTCCCAATAATAGCACTTGCATACCTTAGCAATGCCACCCTACACCTGGGTATACGGTACACAGCTATCAAACGTTTGCTATGATTACTGGCAGATAGCAATTCCTACGTTAAGCACAGTTTGCTGATTGAGCTCCATCATAACAATCTTTCTGATGTCTGCGGTGTGTGCTTCAGGTCTGGTCTCTGACAGTGTTTACCACCCTGGGGAGTGATCCCCAACAGTATTGCGTACCATATCCATGCCTGTACTGTGCCCAGGACTGGTGTGGTGGGCAGGGCTGCTAAACTCCTCTATAGTAGCACAATGCTGGCATAGGTGTGGGGGTGGCTGTCTGCCTATCCAGTGTGTGGTGGCTGCAAACACCTTCCACAGCCCACACTGTCAGCACTGTTGCCAGTATTGGCCTGCCAATGTGCATAATGAGGAGCAAGGTACCATGGGTATAGCCCGGACAGGGTGGCCTGGCCAGGATGCATCTGCACAGGGCATAGGGCAATGGCTGGAACATTGTAGTGCCCGGCCACCACCTACACAGACAGGGTGGCCACAGCATGTCCTGCTGGGAGATCACTCACACCCTGACTGTGCAGTGACCACGGCATGGCTAGGCACCCCCATAGTGCTATATAGTATTTCTCTCATGTGATTTTTATGAGTTTCCTTTTGGGGCCCAATCACTGACTTATCTGCTTGTTGTGTATGCTGACATCCCAGTTCTGGGTGCACACATTTCCACCAGGGACATGCACTATGGACTAGCTAGCAGACTGTTTGTAGCTGGTATGTGTCTTGATGGAGCGCCTTGCAGGGTGCAGCGGCTGAAGGCTGCCTGACCACACTGAAACACATATTTAGTGATTTACTGGTGATATACATGGCCCACCTGTGCTCACATCCTTGTACAGTGGCGGCTGTCTAGCTGCCAGCCGTCTGCCACATCACAGGGTACTACGGATTTCCATACACACATTCCATTTGAAGGAACATATTTGCATTGTGCTTGCTGTGGTTGTTTGGGATAGTGGTTATAGATGTGTGTTAGGGCACCATAGGCTGTAGGTTTGATTCCCACATGTTCTTTTTTTTTGTTTCTTGTGTTCTGCTAGTCTGACCATGAACTGCTGCATCTTCATCACCTCTCCACACACCCGTCCATTTCTTCACTGTACGCCACAGTGTGCCCTCTATGCAGCCTATCTGTTGCATATTTATTTTATTTTATTTATTTTATTTTATTTAACAGTATTTCTAAACTGCCTTATCTTAATAATCAAGGTGGTATCACAGCAAACAATCTGGTAAAGTGAATGTGTTATACATGCAGTGAGGGTGAAATTTAGTTGAGTGTATGTTGTATTGTGTGCTAGATTGGTTTGAGCTATGTACAAGGTGGGCTATATACAGTGGTGCTAAAAACATTTTCCATACATACATTGTTTAGGCGGTATCATGTACTGTTATGCATTCTCTGAGGTTATGTGATGTGTCCATAGTGTTCTATGAACAGCATGGTTTTCAGCTGTTTTCTAAAGTCTTTCAGGTCTGTAGTTGCCCTCAAATCGTCCGGTAGTTTGTTCCATATTGTTGGAGCAGCCATGGAGAGTGCTCTGTCTGTTGTGTCCTTGCGTGTGTGTTTGTATTCACTTGGGGTGCTGACTCGGTTGTGTGTTTGTTTTCTTCTAGGACGTGTGCTGGTGTCTGGTTGTATGAGGGTGTGCAGGCTGTTGGCTGATGTGTGCTGTTTTATCTTAAATAGGTTTATGATAGTTTTGTATCTGATGCGTGCACCGATTGGGAGCCAGTGTATTAGCTGTTACATATGGCTCTTTCTTTGTACAGTCCATGTGCACACTCAGCATGGGGGATTGGAATTGCTGTTGTTGAGGTGGCATGGGCCATGTCAGTGGGCAGGTTCAATTCTTGCATGTTTCTGTTCTGTTCCCCATTTTGCCCTGGTCCACAGACCATCCCCTGCCGCCCTTTGGTTTTAAGTTCTCTGCTCTTTTGCATGCTGTCTCCACTGCATAACATTTCATTGTGTGTGTGCATGTGTTTATATGTGGCTCTCATACAAATTACAGATTGTGATATGAGCTCTAGACAGCTCTTCTGCATGTGTGTTGCATCATGGTTACTGTTGGGGTTGTCCTATCCTGGCAGACAGTAGGCTTTTTGTGTGGTGCCCTGCAGTGTTCTTGTATGCAGCCATTGCTATAGAACTTGTCTTGGTGGTGTAGCCTACTGGTTTGTGCACTGACTTTTGTGCTAGTGGTCATGGGTTTGATTGAGGACCTGAGATTAATTAAGCTTCAGGTGAACAGGGTATATTAGAGGTATTAGATACACTTTTATTAGTATAAGCACCTACACCAACTCTTAGTGAATACAGAATTTTAAGACCTAAACACAAGCTTTAAACTAAGATGCAGACAACAGTCCAGCAGCGAGATGGGGATTTTCCAGTCTTTTGCATTGAGTGTCACATGTATGATTTTCTCCCAGTTGGTGAGAGGTCTTACGTATGCACTAAGTGCAAGGAGCTCTTTGCTCTCAGGGAACAAGTCCATTCTCTAGAGGCTACAGTAGCAGACCTGGAAGACATGAGAAAGACAGAAAAGTACATGGACGAGACCTACAGGGATATAGTCCTGAAGTCCCACCTCCAGTCTGGCAGCATCCCTGTTGTCATGGAGGAGAGAGGTCACGTGACAGGAGAGCATCACCCTGGTGTGGCAGGACATAATCCTGTAACTAGGACCTGTCCTCCAGGTGATGTAAAACCCTCTCGCACCAAGGACGTTTCTCCAGGGCCATGTGCCCATGACGGGAGGGTTAGGACAGCTGTTATAGTTGGTGATTTGATCATTAGGCATGTAGATAGCTGGGTGGCTGGTGGACATGAGGATCGCCTGGTAACATGCCTGCCTGGTGCGAAGGTAGCGGACCTCACGCACACCCTAGATAGGATCTTAGATAATGCTGGAGAGGAGTCTGCTGTCTTAGTACATGTCCGTACCAATGACATAGGAAAATGTAGTAGGGGAGTTCTGGAGTCTAAATTTAAGCTTTTAGGTAGGAAGTTGAAATCCAGAACTTCCAGGGTAGCGTTCTCCGAAATTCTTCCTGTTCCATGTGCAGGACCCAAAAGGCAGGCAGAGCTCCGGAGTCTCAATGCGTGGATGAGACAATGGTGCAAGGATGAGGGTTTTGGATTTGTTAGGAATTGGGGAACATTCTGGGGAAAGGAGGGGCTCTTCCGAAGAGATGGGCTTCACCTTAACCAGGATGGAACCAGACTGCTGGCATTAACCTTTAAAAAGGAGATAGAGAAGCTTTTAAACTAGAAAATAGGGGAAAGCCGACAGTCACCCAAGAGCGCATGGTTCGGAAGAAGGTATCCTTGAAGAATACTACCGAAAGCAGTGAGGTTCCAAAAAAGAGTAAAGTAGCCCAAATGCCCTTGAGTATGGTGCAAAAGAGCGTAAAGATTCCAAATTACCCATGCCTACCAATAGCCAGATTAATATTAATAAAATACAGTCTCTGAAATGCTTGTATGCAAATGCTAGAAGTCTAAACAATAAGATGGGAGAGTTAGAATATATAGCACTAAATGAGAGGTTAGATATGATTGCAATCTCAGAGACATGGTGGAAGGAGGATAACCAGTGGAACACTGTGATACCTGGATACAAACTATATCGGAATGATAGAACTGATCAAATTGGAGAAGGGGTTGCACTCTTTATTAGAGAGTGCATTGAGTCAGAAAGGATTAAAGTTTTGCAGGAAACAAAATTTGCTGTAGAATCTCTATGGATTGAAATTCCATGTATGAAGGGGAAGGTGATGGCAGTGGGGGTGTATTATCGACCACCTGGCCAGAATGAACAAATGGATGATGAAATGCTTAAAGAGATCAAGGAAGCTAACAAAAGTTACAGCAGAGTAGTAATAATGGGTGATTTCAATTACCCCGGTATCGACTGGGTCAGCATCACGGCAGGACATGCTAAGGAGATAAAGTTTCTAGATGAAATAAATGACTGCTTCTTGGAGCAGCTGGTTCATGAACCGACCAGAGGGGAAGCCATACTGGACCTAGTCCTTAGTGGAACACCAGATCTGGTGCAAGAAATAAGGGTGTTGGGACCACTTGGCAATAGTGATCATAGCATGATCATGTTTGATTTAATTAGTGGAGGAGGGATAGTAAAGAAATCCAGAGTACTACCTTTTAACTTTCGAAAGGGAGACTATGATAAAATGAGGAATATAGTTAAGAAAAAACTAAAAGGAGCGGTTGCAAAGGTTAAAGACTTACATCAAGCTTGGGTGTTGTTTAAAAATACTATCCTGGAAGCCCAGACCAGCTGTATTCCACGCATTAAGAAAAGTGGAAGAAAGTCCAAAAAACTGCTAGCATGGTTTAAAGGTGAGGTCAGAGAGGCTGTTGCTGCCAAAAAAGCATATTTCAGGAAATGGAAAAAAGAGCCAAACGGCGAAAACTGGAAACAGCACAAGCACTGGAAAGTTAAATGCAAAGCATTGATAAGGCAGGCAAAGCGAGAATTTGAGAAGGAACTTGCTACAGAAGCAAAAACATGAAATAAAGACTTTTTCAAGTACATTCGTAGCAAAAGGTCTCTGAGAGAGTCAATTGGACCATTTGATGACAGAGTGGTAAAAGGGGCAGTAAAAGGAGACAAGACTATAGCTGAGAGACTGAATGAATTCTTTGCTTCGGTCTTTACTGAGGAAGATGTAGGGATGTTACCCAAGACTGAAGTGGTATTTAAAGGTGATACTGCAGAGGAATTGAGAGAAATATCGCTACACCGGGAAGATGTATTACAACTATTTGATAAACTGAATAGTAGCAAATCACCTGGACCAGATGGCATACATCCAAGAGTGTTGAAAGAACTGAAATATGAGATTGCAGACCTGCTATTAGTAATCTGTGAACTTTCATTACAATCATCTGTAATACCTGAAGACTGGAGGATCGCCAATGTAATGCCAATTTTTAAAAAGGGTTCCAGGGGTGATCCGGGAAATTACAGACCGGTGAGCCTGACGTCAGTACTGGGGAAAATGGTAGAAACCATCATAAAGAACAAAATTACACAGCATGTAGATAGCCATGGCCTAATGGGAGACAGCCAACATGGCTTTAGACAAGGAAGATCTTGTCTTACAAATCTGATATGTTTTTTTGAAGGTGTGAATAAACAGGTAGACAAAGGTGAGTAGGTTGATATAGTGTATCTAGACATTCAGAAAGCCTTTGACAAGGTCCCTCATCAGAGACTTTTGGCAAAACTAAAAAGTCATGGGATAGGAGGCAGTGTACTATTGTGGATCGGGAACTGGTTAAAAGATAGAAAGCAGAGGGTAGGGCTAAATGGCCAATTTTCCCAATGGAAAAAGGTGAATAGTGGAGTACCCCTGGGATCTGTATTGGGTCCACTACTTTTTGACATATTCATAAATGACCTGGAAAAGGGAATAACTAGTGAGGTTATCAAATTTGCAGACGACACAAAACTGTTTAAAGTTGTTAAAACCCAAGAGGACTGTGGAAAACTTCAGGAGGATCTGGATAAATTGGAAGACTGGGCATCCAAATGGCAGATGAAATTTAATGTGGACAAGTGCAAAGTTATGCACCTAGGAAAGAACAACCCACACTATGGTTACACGATGCAAGGTGCCACATTGGGAACCACCACCCAGGATAAAGATTTTGGAGTCATCGTGGATAACATGTTAAAACCCTTCGCCCAGTGTGCAGCAGCGGCCAAGAAAGCAAATAGAATGCTAGGTATCATAAGGAAAGGAATGGAAAATAAAACAAAGGATATTATAATGCCTCTGTATCATTCCATGGTACGACCGCACCTTGAATATTGTGTGCAATTCTGGTCGCAGTATCTTAAAAAGGATATAGCGTTATTAGAAAAGGTACAGAGAAGAGCCACCAAAATGGTAAAGGGGATGGAAGGCTGCTCCTATGAAGAGAGGCTACAAAAGTTAGGGCTCTTCAACCTGGAAATGAGACGGCTGAGGGGAGATATGATAGAGGTCTATAAATTAATGAATGAAGTGGAACGGGTAAACGTAGATCAATTGTTTATGCTATCAGAATATAGAAAGACTAGGGGACATGTAATGAAGCTACAGGGTAAAGCTATCTAAGACAAATAAGAGAAAATATTTTTTCACTCAACGTGTAATCAAACTCTGGAATTTGTTACTGGAGGATGTAGTAAGAGCTGTTAGTATAGCTGGGTTTAAAAAAGGTTTGGAGAAGTTCCTGGAGGAAAGGTCCATAAACCATTATTAAAAAGGGACCCAGGATATCAATGCTTGACCGAATACAAGCATTGTGGAACCTGTGTCTTCTGGGGATACTGCTAGGTACGTATGACCTAGATTGGCCACTGTTGGAAACAGGATACTGGGCTTGATGGACCTTGGTCTGACCCAGTATGGCATATCTTATTTTCCTAATGTTCTTATTCCTCTCTGTTCTCCTTTTTTTATGCCTGTCCTACACAACTACTCCCTCATCATAGTTGCCAATCATCCTTATGTCCGTCTATCTGTGTCTGCCAGCCAAAAACACCCTCACCTCACTGCCTTATCCTACGGCACCTCATAAGGCGCTGTACAGGGAACATTAAGATCAGCCTTGGCTGGCACCGTGCTTGATGATGTGCCCTATCGGGCACCTTATAGGGTGCCCTAGGTTACGGCACCGAGGTGAGGGTGTTTTTGGCTAGCAGCACAGATTGTGTTGATGTGTCTCACTGTTACAGGACTGAAAAGTAATTGTGTTGGACAGCCTTATTAAACAGGACCACTGAGGGTTTGAACTTATGACCCCTGCCTTGGTAGTCATTCTAGTAACCAGTGGGCTACACCTCCATAGTTTTTACTGCAGCTCTGGCAGGCTACAGATGGACTGCAGGTCACCACATGAAATTGACGTTACCGTGTGCTAACTGGCCAAGGTGTCCTCTAACGCGCGTTAGTCGGCCATTGCTACCTTACCGCCGGTACACCCACTTCCTTATATGGCATTCCTCACATTATCGCTCCACATAGTGCCGGGAACGCTATCGCCATTTAGTAAACATACCCCTTAGTCTGAACATTCAGCGATGCTATATTTATGTATTTATTTATAATATTTAGTTGCTTGCATCACTGGCCACTTTGCATGTGAGGTACAACAACAAAATATAACACTATCCCATGAAAATTCCTCTTATACTCATTAGACCTGCATTTGCCAGTACTCCATAAGAATATAAGATATGCCATATTCTGGATCAGACCAAGGTCTATCAAGCCCAGTATCATTTCTCCAAAAGTGGCCAATCCAGGTCACAAGTACACAGATTCAACGTTGCCTATCAAGCAGTGGATTTCCCTGGTCCTCTTTAATCATAGTTTATGGACTTTTCCTCCAGGAACTTTTCCAAACTTTTTTTAAACCCAGTTACACTAACAGTGTTTACTACATCTTCACTAATTATAGCATCATTGAAGACCCCCAACTCTACTCTGAGTGGTGTAGTAGCCTAGTGGTTAGTACAGCAGCCCAAGCGGTCAGAGTTTTATTCCCTCTAGCATACCTTGGGCAAGTTGCTTTACCCTCCATGGCCTTGGAAGAAGGGACCTAGCAATCTCCTTCTGATAAATGTTGACTTGACAGCACTTTAAAAAAATGGGGGTAGTTTTATAAACAACAACCCAGCAAAACCCACACTAAGAGCACAGTACACTGGAGAAAGCATTGATTCAATATGTGAGGTTTCACCCCTGAAGAAGCCAGGATTGGCAAAACAAAGATCTTTGTAGGGTGTTTGATCTTCACGGAGAACTGGCAATCATGAGATAGGTATTTTGAAGGATGTTCATACCGTTTGATTTTTCTTCTCTGGTAAGCTCTGCAATCTTTTGATTTTAGAAGCAGCATTGTTACTGAGTAACAGTGGAGTGGTTCAAAGGAATAAAAATGTTGGTGTGGCTTGAAGAGCTTTGATACCTTATTTTTGACGGTTATTTGCTAAAAAAAAAGGAGGTTTTTATGATATAACTGATTAAAAAATATAAATGAAAATAATATAACCAATTGGAGATAAATAAAATAATTTTCTGGGGGAGTCTTTGGCCGATGATGGTGAGAAATAATCCCTTCCCCCTTTCGGCAGGTTTCTGCTACATAGAGGAAAATTAATAAACTAGGTGAGGTCTTTACTTCTCTAGTAATTTTGGCAATTTTTAGGAATCTTTTGGATAACTGATTGTTGTTTCTCCGTGTGGGATTGGAATTAATAGGAATAAAAATAGTAAGGCTCAGTCCTTTTTGTAACTGTTTGAAAGCTGAATGTTGAATGTGGTATATTGGTAGTCTTTGACTGAGAGCTTTTGTGTGTGGTGGTAGTTTTAAAAAGTCATATTGGCATATATGTAGTAAAATGACTTCAGACATCAAAGTACCTACGGTGACATGAATATGGGTTCATTTACCGTAGGCATTGCTAAGGATGCTGTCAGGGTAAAGTCACAAAGTATATTCCCTGGTTATAAGGTACATTTATGCCGGTTCTTGAAAAGGGTCAAATGCATGTAATTTCAATGTATTTATGATTGCTATTGGATTTGCACTAGTATTTTATAGACACATTGAGCCAGAGTCTGGTAGCGGCATATCTGGGCCATCTGGACGACCCCAAACAAGACTGGCCCGTTCAGACCAGATTCTGGACCGTGGGAACAAAACGTTCCCATGGTAATCAGAATGGCGCCTGAGGACGGTCTGGCATGCGCCCTCGACTCCCCTATCCTCGGCCCCCCTTTTCTCCACCACTTGACCCAAGTCTGGCCTGCCATGGCCTGGATTGGGCGGCAGGAACCCCTGCACCCGGCCCCTGGGTTTTTGCTGCTTATTCCACCTTTCAGGTGGAATAAGCAGTGTGTCCCCAGGGCTGTGACCTGAATTGGCCCTGTACATCCTGCCGGGATGGCCCACCCCTGCTCTGCCACGATCCTGCCCCCTCCCGCTCCCTACCAGCTCTCCCCATCCTGATGCTTTGGAGAGATGGGGAGAACTAGAGGGGGAATTGGGCCTGGACGCAACCCGCGTCCCAGAATCGGGTCCATAGGTATCTATGTGTCCTTAGAAAATGTGCAAAAACTAGATGCCTTCTTACCACCTAAACCTAGGTGCTCTGTTCTAAGCTTGCCCCCATAGGCAACTATGGGGCCCCTTTACTAAAGAGCAGTAAGGTGTTGCACTTCTGCATGGTCTGTGTAAAAATGAACACATACCAAGTGCAAACCTTGTGCGGTAAATACAGAGGGTGTGCCCAGCAATTTCCCTGCATTTACCATGCAGGATAGACATTTACTGCACAGGCCCATGTTCCATAGCTCTGCAGTTAGCAAGGGTACACCGGTGCTACCTGATAAGCCAAGAAATGTGAGCCCAGAAGAATAAAAATGGGACATAAAATATTAAGAGCCATGCAAAGATGCACAGCCATTCACTGTGACCCAGGAGAGACCTCTCCCATTCTCAGCATTGCCCCCCCCCCTTGAGCCCAACACTCAGCCAGTGGGTAGCCCCTACTGCAGCATATCCCGCTGCCTGATCAGCACCCTTTTCAGGAGCACTCTCCCCTCAAATCAAGACCCCCCTGACCCAAGCCACCCCTTGAATCAAGCCCTCCCCCCCATATGAGACCAAGCCCTCCTCCAAAGCTATACCCCACTAACCAGAGAAGATCCACCTCTGGTAGGTTCCCTGGGGCTGCTTACAGGGCCATTCTCCCCGTGTCTATTTAATGGGGCAGGAGAAATCCCCCTTTACTCCTGCCCTATTGCCACCTTGTCTAAAAAGGTGTTTTTGAACCCTAGCGATAGTCTTGCAGTACTACCAATAGGTTCTGACCTTAGCGGTAGTACCGTGAGACTGCCACTAGGATTCAAAGCAGCCATTTTGAATCCAGGTAGAAATGGAGCACAAGCAAAGGGAGATTGTTCCCACCTCATCTACTAAATGCCAGTAGGTGTAAGTAGGGCTTTTACCAAAGGTTGTATCATCTTTGGCAAGTGAAGTATAGCTTTGGGGGATATGGCCTCATGCAAGGGGCTTGATTTGGGGGGGGGGGGCAGCTTGAGTCAGGGGAGCTTGATTTGAGGTACTTGATTCAGAGGGAACTGTCCTGGGAGGGGTGCTGATCAGGCAGGGAGGACTGGTAGAGGGTACTAAATGTGTACAGCTGTTTGTGTGTGTGTCGGGGGGGGGGTGTCAATGCTGGGATGCAGAGAGTGGCTGTGCAATTCCACATGGCTCTTGCTTTTTTTTACCCTGTACAGATCCTGGCGTTCTAAGGACAGCTGGCAGTGTGTCTGCACTTAAGCCTTCTGAAGAGGTGGCAATAACTGCATCTGTGCTATCAGCAGTCATGACAAGCAGGGCATGGCGACATCCTGCTGCATTAACTATCAGAGTCCACCGTGCCCATTCTCCATCTTAATCATGTCCCATTCCAGGGCATGCAATTAGCATGTGAAATAGTGCATGCTAACGGTCATGCCTGCACAGAAAGAGTTACCACCATGAGCATGCTCTACAGCTAGCACATGCTAATTCACACTCTAACTGCTTAGTATACTTCAGTAAAAGGACCCCTATGTGTCTTTATTAAATTGTCACATCAAACCAGCAGGCATCACAGCTAAAATTAAGCTGCAAACACTTATACCTGTTAGGGAGGAGGTGTAAATGATTGTGTGTAAAATCAGTGCATAAATCATAACTTTACCCATGCTGTCCAAAATCTACCCCTGAACATGCCTACCCTCAAGGTGCATAAAATACGTGCATTTCTGTTATCATGTATACATGTAAAATAAGCCTTTCTAAAATTACCCCATACCTTTGTGTGCATAAGTCGCTAATCACATAAAAGCTATGTGTATGAGTGGCACAGACTTCAAAACTGCATTTAACATCGCTGCTGAATGCATCCATTCTCTTGAATATTGGACTCTAAGAAGACCTTTTACTAAAATGCGCTAAGCAGTTAATGCACGCATTCATGCATGGTAACTGCTTGCTCCAGCCCACGGTAACTGTGACCACGAGCTCATGACAGTTAGCACATGCTAACTGCTACTCATGTGTTAGGGTGCTGAATAGGAGGAGCGGGGGGGGGGGGAGTGGGCATGGGGAGTACACTGCAGTTAGCATTGGGGACATATCGCCCACTGTAAATGTTTGCAGTAGTGCGGGTGCACCGAACATCACCTCAATAGACAGAGGTAAATGCACCCACAGTAATAGCACTGTGCATTAGATGACTATCCGTGTGTTAACTGTCAACAAAATTCTGGTCACTTCCACAACAGTTACTGTGAAGGCTTTGCACTTAATTCATTTTAGTTCTTATGCTAAATCATGCAAGGTGCATAAACCTAATGCACTTTAGTAAAAGCACCCTTAAGAGTGAACACATTTTAGATGATTCATTTTGCCGCTCAAGTAAATACAATTATCAACCCTTATTTATTCTGATTTTTATTTTATTCTGAAGAACATTTTTAAATCACTCTTTTAATTATATATAGGTTTTCTAATGTCAGATTTTAATCAATAAACACCCCTGATGCAAAAAAAAAATTACAATAAACATCGGGAAAACAGCACATAGCCACCCCTCAGTTTTTGTGTCTTTTCAGAATTTACGACATCTAAGTGACACAAACATGCATGTTTGATTCTACTGGAAAAGTGCCCAGTAATAGTGTCACTAAATGCCACTTTTGTACCCTCGAAAAAAACCCTACTCTGCGGGGAAATAATCGCCTAAATTTACAATTTATAAACACGTAAGAATAAAAGCCCTAATTATAAATCTAAGTTACTCAAGGTGCTGCTGTGCTGCTTATCATCAAAATGTGTCCGCAATTATCACATGGATACATAGAAAGGATAAATACAGTGCAAACAACTGAAAGGTAGTTTTAGAGGATGAAATATTTAAAAATCTTAGCCTGTGGTCATAAGAAGTATCTTTCTTATTTTCAAGAAGATTTTAATATAAAGGGAGGAGAAATGGAAAATTAGGAAAAAGACATAAGGAAAGAATAGAGTCAGAAATGAGCAAATTGATATTTTTGGGGGAAAATCTGGGTAGTACTGATGCATTAACAAATTCTACCATCTAGTGGTTGGATTTGAATTAGTTCATCTCATTCCTTATTTAAGCAAAAATACTGTATTCATTCTTCATGCTACAAAGTGTACTACGCTTTTTAGACATTTTAAGTTGCTGAGTCGCTTTTTTTTTTCTTTTTGATATCTATTGTCTAAGTAACTTACTAACAATGCTTAGTACAGCAATCAGTGAAATAAATGATGTCATCTTGAACAAGCCAACTTCTGTCGATCAGCAAATATTGATTTCTAGACCGAATAGCACAGAAACAAAGAAACAGAGAAAAACATGGCAATAAAGACCATGCAGCCTGCCTCATCTTCCTATCCATGACAAGTGCTCAACTCTACAAACCCTTCATCTCCATGAGAAATTTATTTATTTATTTATCCTTCAATCAAATTATCCTTCAATCAAAGTGGTCACAACACAATTGTGGGATACATTTTTAACACAAAGGGATATGAGACACATACACTAATACTTACAGGGAACATGGGCAATGGAGGGTTAAGTGGCTTGCCCAAGACTACAAGGAGCACAATGGGGGATGTCTACACAATGGGGGATGTCTACTAAAGCACATTAGTTGCTAAAGCGGCGATAGCACAGGAAACGTATGGCCTGGTTGCAGCTAACTCAGGAGAAATGGAGATAAAGTAGAGATTTTCTGTGCTATCTGCATATTGCATGTTGTCTGCAAGAGTGCATGGGAGTAGGACAAAGAGTGGGCATGCGCTATTACCATTGGTGTTAACAGCACACTGTAATCATCAAAATTGCTGACAACATAGGAACATAAGAAATGCCATAATGGGTCAGACCAAGGTCCAACAAGCCAGTAACCTGTTTCCAATGGCCAATCCAGGTCACAAGCACCCAGCAGGTTCCCAAAAAGGCGCACAGGTTCCACAATGCTTGTCCCAGAGTAAGCAGGTCTTCTTTGATAATGGTTTATGGACCTTTTCTCCAGGGACTTGTCAAAACCTTTTTTAAACCCAGCTACATTAACAGCTTTTACTACATCCTCTAGGAACGAATTCCAGAGTTTGATTAGGCGTTGAGTGAAAAAAATATTTTCTCTTATTAGTCTTAAATGAGTTACTTTGTAGCTTCATTGCATGTCCCCTAGTCTTTCTACTTTCTGATGGCATAAACAAGCAATTTATATTTACTCGTTCCACTCCATTCATTAATTTATAGACCTCTATCAATGTGGGGGCACCCAACACCACCTCAATGGATGGTGTTAGCTGTATCTGTGATACTCCCAACTGCATTGTCTACATTTGTGTGCTATCTGCTGGGGAACTGTTGTACATGCTCCCAACAGGTAATGCATAGCATTTGAAGCAAGCAGAGTGCTATTTGCACTAACATGCTCTATTAGCAGCAAAAGCCATTGTCCCATGCTTTCTTGAATTCAGATACTGCCCTCGTCCACCTCCACTGTAAGGCTGTCCCTCTGATTATCCTATCTAACATTTCTAAAAATGGCCTTCACCATGCATTTCCTTTGAGTTCAAAACAGAGGCTTTATAAGAGTGCAGAAATATTCTTTAAGGGCCCGATACTGAAGGGCATTTACACGGATTACAGCCCAGTAAATAGTGTGAATGCCTTTAATCGGGATATTCCATGGCACTTACATGGTTAGTGGCATTGAATATCTCCTTCTAAGCCCGCTACATGCCCTGATGCTATGCAGTTAGCATCGGGATGTGTTGGGGCGTTCCGGGGCGGAGCATAGGTGGAGATTGTGGCTAACCAGGCAGCGGTGATATTGCATGCTGCCCAGTTAGCAACGCGCACCTAAAAGATTAGGCAAGAAAAACCCTTGCCTATGTTTAAAGCGCAGGAGCTAACCAGGCAGCATGAAATATCGCTGCTGCCCAGTTAGCTACTGCAGCTTCTGGCATGTGTGGCAATCCCTGGATATTCAATGCTGGGGCTACATATGACCCCGGCATTGAATATCTGGGGTTAAGGGTCGGCAGGCAAGGCTATGCACTGTAGCGATGCATAGCCTGCTCAACTGAATATAGGTCCCTAAGTTTCTTCCTAAGTCTTGCTAATGGCTTGTCTGTAGAATGCTGAGGAGCAGAGCCAGACCCACAATCTTCTTGAGATTAATTTATGGCCTACAGCAATACTAAAGGAAGCAATCTGAGAATTCTAGGAGGGTCTTGTCTGTCCTCATGTTCTCTACACTATTTCTCTTTATGGCACTCAAGTGCAGAAAGAGAACTCTTTGGGGAAGGGACATAAACTTTGGGGTTTGTTTTATCAAAGGTCAGCGCCAATGCTATCTTTCTCGAGCACTTTATAAACCAGCACTAACTTGACAGAGAAATTAGCACTGGATTCAAGAAAACGTATAAGTCAACTGCTTTCCATTGTAAGAAAGCAGAGCATGCAACGAATAAATGCAAGGACGACAATAATAATAATTGGGCATTTAGGAAGTCTTTAATGTTCTAGAGGAACTCCTCAAATGCTTCATCTTCATCACTGATAAATAGCAAGAGCAAGGCGGTTTGCAATAGATAAAAAAGCGCACTCAGGTTTTGCCAAAAACCTTCAAATGTTGAGGCTCATCTTACCAAACTGTCTTTATTGGGATAGTTTTGTTGTCATCCTACCTGTCATTTGCAGCAGGAAAATCTATTGCCTCACCTTCTTCCTTCTCAGAGGGCAGCATTGGACACCACTGCCTTTACAGGGCTGCCCCCAAACCCACTCCTTTGACATCAACTATTGAATTCTGCTGTCAGTTAGTAAACATACATGATGAAAAAAAGCTATTTATGTTAGCACAAAAGTGCACTGTTTCATGCTAGTGCTGACCTGGATAGTGTGGACTTGATAAATGTGACTCTTTCATTCCTTTGTTGGCAAAACAACCTGATCTGTTGTTCATTTTACTATTAATGCATTAAGAACACGCGGATTAGTGCTATCTCTTATAAGTATTCTAGGGCGAGTTATTTGAAAATTCATTTTGAAACCAGTAACTCAGTAGAAAACCTACAATGACTGCATGCGTTTTGGGGGCAGAATATCAAAATGAACACCAATGCATTTTATACTGCCTAAAAGATTCTTAGATGTCACCAAAACCTCCCTAACATTTCCCAAAACAACTTTAAGGCTCTTGTAAATCATAAACAGTAGTTTCCAGTGATGTCAATGATTTGGCTTTATTTGTACTTAATCTAAAGCTGATGTGCTAAATTCTGAAATCAACTTTGCAAATGTAGGCTTAGAGCTCAACAAGGCACAAACTGCAGAGAAACATGAAAATGCCAAGTCTTTGCCATTTTGCTCATTTCTACTTATGAAACCCACTTTGTGATGGAACTTCACCATTGTACTACTTCACAAGAGCAAACCTTCATGCACATGTTCATGAAAGCAGCTCATTAGAAATGCAATTTGTGAAAATGGCTCCACAAAAACATATTTTCAGACTTCTTGCCACAAAGGGTAAACTACACCTCAATAAGTTGGCAGTATATTTTTTGCTGGCTTTTATGCATTCCAGTTCCTGTCAAATCTAGCTGTCTGGCTCTAGGTCTGGCATTCGGAAAGTACAACTAGCAGGACCACTGCCACAGGGGGCCCCAGGCCTGGCTGATGCTGAAGTAGACAGACCCTACCTGTGGGAATCGGGGCCCCCTTGCAAATTTCTGTCCTGGGCATCAACAAGTCCATCACTGGCCCTGCCTGGCTTATTTGCATGGGTAACTACATTTTATGCAAAGGAAAATGCCATAAGTATGGGCATTAGACTATTAGAAGGTTGAGTTGTGATATTCGCACTATGCTTTTAAAGAAGGAATACTTTGCCTGTTGGCTTATAAGAACATCACTCAAGCCTTAACACACACCTAAAAAAATTGTATTGTACAAGGTGCAAGCAATTAAGTAATAGAAAAAAAAACAAGACACATTACGCTTCACAAAATAAATAATTCTAGTTTGAGATAACATACTCTCATAAAAGCAATTTCTAGGAAGTGTTGTTATGTAAAAGTAGGAGCAGCCCTGAGTTCCAGAGCAAAACAAATTAGAAAGTGAAATGCATACTAGTTTGCAGGAAATAAAACTACAGTCCTAGCACTTGAGTTCAAATCCTGCCCTCCTACTTGCTGTTTATGTCGTGTTATCTCCCTTAAGCCCAGGTTTACCTGCTACAGGAATTATAATATTAACAGACACCTGCAGAATATTTGCAGTGGCCCAGAATTTGTTTCTATCCCCAAACTAATACAGGCACTATGAGTTATGTTTACTAAACCATGCTAATGTTACCGGTGTTAGGTGCAGCGTTAACATGAGCAATGCTATATAAGGAAGTGGGCGTACCGGCGTTGAAGTAGCAATAGCCGATTAACGCGCGATAGAGGGTGCCTTGGCTCATTAACGTGCGGTAACCTTAATTTCATGCCAGCGCTGTGTTAGAAGCTATAGAGGTGTAGCCTACTGGTGAATACAATGACTGCCAAGCCAGAGGTCATGGGTTCAATCTCTCAGAGGTCTCATCTAATAAGGCTGTTTGAGGCAATCTCTTTTCCTGCCTGTAACACTCAGGCACATCTCTACAATCTGTGCTGCCAGCAAAAACACCCTCACCTCAGTGCCGTAACCTAAGGCGCCCCATAGGGCACAGTATAAAGTGCCCTATCCGCCAAGGCACCTTATAATGTGCCCTATAGGGCACCTTATACAGTGCCTTGGCAGACAGGGCACTTTATAATGTGCCCTATAGGGTGCTTTATAGGGCACCCTATACAGCGTCCTGGCTGACAAGGCACTTTATAATGTGCCCTATAGGTTACAGCACTGAGGTGAGGGTGTTTTTGGCTGGCAACACAGATTGCAGAGATGTGTCTGACTGTTACAGGAATTAAAAGGAAATGCCTCCAACAGCATTATTAAATAACACCACTGTAGGAATTGAACTCATGATCTCTGCCTTGGCAGTCATTGTATTAACCAGTGGGTTACACCTCTATAGTGTTTATCACTGCATTGGCTGGCTACAGAAAGACTTCAGGTCACCGCACTGTCTGCTGTGGGTACCGGGATAGGGTAAACCCACCCATACCCATGATGCACTGCACATGCAGAACAGCAGTCTACATCTGATCACAGGATGGAGTATACGTCTCCACAGCACCTCAGCCTGGTAGGGGGAACAGTGTGTGTTACTGGCACAGAGTAGCTACAGACCATGACATTGTACGGGTCCTGTGCTCACCCTGAGGGTGAGGTGGGTCACCCAGCACTAGGTCCACAGTACCCGGGTTGGCTGAGGTAGCCTTTGCTGTAGGTTCCCATCAGTGCTAGTGTGTGGCATGTATTCCTTGCAGACACGTCTAGGATGGATTATCCTGTGTCCATCTGCATTCCCCAGTCATGTCTGGCCCTTGTGGACCGTGGTGTTCTTGGAATAGTGTATATCCAGTGTGGCTGCCATGGACATATGTTGTAAGAGCAGGGGTGTGCCTGGACACAAATGTGGATTATGTAGTACCATGTATCATACTTTCTGGGTCAAGGTGGTGAATGGGATCTGCCCCCAACAGACCCACACTCTGCATCTTTGCAATGGAGGCAGTAGAGGGACATGATGAAAGGCTATGGGCCCAGCGACCCCAGTCTAGTTGGTGAATGAACACCATCCATGGTAGGTGATGCAGAATCATGCTTATCACATAGGGCACTGACAGATAGGCAGCTGCCCCTCACCACAATCTGACATTCACCAGCATAGGGTACAGTCAGTCTGCACCATACAAGGTGCTCCAGCCATACACATGCTAACTGCAGACAGTCTGCTAGCCAGTACATGTTCCCAGAAGAACTATGTGCACCAAGATGTGGGATGTAAGCACAAACACTAAGCAGGTATGTCAGTGATTGGGTCCCAGAAAAGGGAACTCACAGATATCACTGGAGAGAAACAGTGAATAGCACTATGTGGGAACCTAGACGTGCCATGGGAAATGCTCAGTCAGAGTGAGAGTGACCTCCCAGCATGACATGCTGTGGGCCACCCTGTCCGTGCAGGTGGTGGTCGGCCACTACAATATCCCAGCCATTGCCCTATGCCCTGTGCAGATGCATCCTGCTCATACCACCCTGTCCGGCCCATACCTACAATACTTTGCTCCTCATTATGCACATTGGCAGGCTAACACTGGAAACTGTGCAAGCATTGTGAGCACTGTAAGGTGTAGGCAGCCACAAAACACTGGATAGACATGCACACACTCCCACACCTATTTCAGCATTGTGCAAAGATAGAGGTGGCTGGCAGCCCTGGCCGCCACACCAGTCCTGGGCACAGTGTAGGCATTGCTAAGGTACTCAATTCTGTTAGGGTCACTCTCCAGGGTGGAAAACACTGTCAGAGAACAGAAAAGAGGAAACACACTCCACATATATCAGAGTGGTTGCTATGATGAATCTCTGTTAACAAATTGTGCTTAATTTAGGATTTGTTATCTTAAATTAATCATAGCAACCTTTTGATATATATGGAGCGTGTTTCCATGTTTATGACAGCATTGCTAAGGTATGCAGGTGCTAGTTGTGGTAGCTGCTGCTCCGCAGAGGGCCCAACAGCCTGACTCTCCATAAGGCTTTGGATAGTGGAGCCTGTGGGTGTGGGTGTTTGTGCCCCTGTTGGCCGCTACTTTAGGGCAGAAGTTCCCAACTGGTCCTGGGGGGCCAAACACCATTCAGGTATTCAGGCTGTCCCTAATGATTATGCATGAGATACATTTGCTACAATGGGGGAAGTGCATACAAATGCATCTCATGCATATTTATTAGGGACAGCATGAAAACCTGAATGGTGTTTGGCCCTCCAGGACTGCAGTTGGGAACCTCTGCTCTAGGGAGTGCACATGTTTATGGTGTATGTGCTCTGTAGGGTAAAACATAGGGATATGGTCTGCAGGAGCCACAGCTGGGGCTTGAACCCATGACCTTCTGCCCCTGAACACACTGGCTGTGTGTACTGCACCAAACTGTTGCCACAGAGGTAGGTCATTCCCTGGGGATACCATGACTGTTCTTCAGACAGACCTTGTCTGTTGCACTGCAAGCCACCCACCTAAACAGGTCTTTGCCTTGGTCTGCTGTGGGTAGATGCCACTGCCCCCTCCACCACCAGCAGCCCTCCCCCACCATACTGACATGCTCTTATGCCTGTGGTGCTAGTGGTGTGCAGTCCCAGGCCATCCAGTGTACCGGTAGGCGGCTGCCTATAGTGTGTGGTCTGGGGTAGGAGTGCCTACATAGACATCCACGCTTACCCAGGCACTGCCTGCCAATGTTATCTGCCTTTTGGGGTACCTGCTGGGTACTGTCCCCTGGATGGGGCACTGTGGCACACACACTCATGGGCACGTTTGACCTTGGTCAGTTGCTGTCTTGCTTATTTTCCATTTCTGCATTCCTATGTGCAACCTAGGCATCGGCCTAGTCAACCCTGTGCCCCAGCTGCCCCACTGCATGTCCCGCCTGCAGCCCCCTGTACCCCATTTGCAGCATCACCATAGTGCCCTTTCATACTTGGGCACTATGCTGTTGCTGCACATGTAGCACTACTATCACTTTTCTTGGTCTCCCTGCCTTTTCTGTACATTGCTGACTGAAATGGTTTCTCTCTCCTGCAATTGTGCCTCTAACGCGAGGTTTTCACTCGCGGTAATTTTTGGCCCTTCATTCCACAGCGTTAGTGTAGCAAGAGCCTCTCCCTGCCCACTCCCCGTCCATTGACCCCTTCTCTCCGCCCTCTCTCCAACCTTTGCATACCTTAATGCTGCCGGGGATGTTATCGCGCGATAAGTAACGTTATCACGCGATAACATCACTTATCACACAGTAACGTCGCCGCTGCGACATTATCGCCGTTTAGTAAACATACCCCTATTTCTTCTCCCTACACATACAGCGTGGCCCAAAAAAGTGAGAACATCTCGTAAATTAAAAGCTTAAATAGTTTACTTATTTACCTTTTTTAGCTATATAACATCTTTATTTTGACAATTTCCTGGTCGCCATCTTTTTTTTAAAATTTGTCAATCGTCTATATCTGTCTTTTTGAATTTTTAAATAACTTATATGCTACGAGATGTTCTCACTTTTTTTGGGTCACCCTGTATTCTCACACTTCTCTCCCCAGCACTCTCTTTTTCTGTCACTTTTCTCATATCCTCCTTGGCATTGTCTCTCTTTTCTCTCATCTCTTCCTTCTTCCTTGGCTCCCACAATCCACTTGGCACACCTGCTCCCATGGCCGCACTTTGGCTCCAGCTCACAACACCTGCCAAGTATCTGTCCCTTGCTGGTGGCGTGCGTGTGTGCACAGGCAACAAACAGAATCAACCTGCCTTCTGCCATTATATATATATATATATATATAGAGAGAGAGAGAGAGAGAGAGAGAGAGAGAGAGGTTGCTTTTTTCTACTTTCATTCTTGAAATCTCATTTAAACACGTCACTGGCACTGATCACTGGTCCCAGAGGTATCGAGGGGCCAGTGATTTGCAGCTGGAAAATAAAAAGTCAGTCAAGACCCCAATGAATGAAAAGTGTTATATATATTATGAATATGTACAACTGACAAAATTTGATTCCTTTATAGAATTTTCATAAATATTCCTGTTTTTCAGGCATTATTTTAGTTCATTTTATACATTTGGTTTAAGAAAAAAAATTACCTTGCATCAGAACTTTTCAATGCACACAGATCCATCATATGTATGTTCATTCACAGGTTAAGATGCTTTAAATTGTTTTTGTGCACGCTAAAGGCCATGCTTACTAAAGCTTTGTGTGTGCTACATGTCTTGATGTGCAATGCCTTCACAGTCTATTTTATTCCTATTGGCCATATGGCATGTAGCACTCATTAATGTCCATCAGCATGTGCTAAGCTTTAGTAAAAATGACCCTACATTTTTTAAGGCACCACTAATGAACAGAATTTGCAAAAACAAATGCATTTCCCTAATATATATGAAAGAGAGAGCGCACGCTAGACTTTAGCATTATCCTTCTGAATAAAAATAAGAAAGTTGAAACAATATCTAAAGATTTTTAAAAATAGGCTAATGTGAAGAAAGGAAGCATGCTGTAGAAAAATTATAATTTGCTCTAGTGCTTGAAAGAATTGTGATCTGTACTGGATTTTTGTCCGAGGGTTCCATCTAGTGGCGAGTAAATTGAGATTATGTCTATACAAAGTTTTAATATAAAAACTACACTAGGAAATTATTTTAAATCCAAACTTGGGCAGGTATTAAAAACGTTTTTAAAAACATTGGAAACCCATTGTTCTAAATCACATTAATAGAATGGTTACAGAGTGCACCCAAAAGAGATTAAAGACAGAAAAGGTAAAGTTATGGATTATTCACTCAGCTCTGTACCCGCACCTCTTGTATCATTAAATTAGGAAATCCATATCATGTACGCATACATTTCTAACAACAAATTTGCTTGTTTGTATTAACTAAATTTACTGAAATACATTTTTTGGGGGCCTGAGCGTTTTCTCCTGTTCTTCTGGGCCTCCTGCTCAAAATGATCTTTACTGGGCTATGGCATTTTTTTGGCATGGACTGAAGAATTATTTTCTTTCCTGAAGCCTGCAGCATCAACTCTCAAAGGAAAGTAATGTGAGAGAATTACGGTTTGCTTTTGCAGCTGAGATACTAATAACAGCAATATTCCTGTATCTTTGGAGAAGAAAGATCACATCTCAGTTTTATCTTTAGTCGTGTATTCGTCTGTGGGGAAAGGAGAGAGGGGCGCTGAAGAAGCTAGTCATCCAAAAGTGGAAAGGAAGGGTATCTGCTTCAACCAAATGCTCCCATGTGTGCAGAACAGCTGTGAATTTGGTATTTTAATACTTAGGAAATAATTATTCTTATGGTCCTGTGAAGGAATGCATAGCATTTTTTTTATTTCCTTCTACATTGTCATCTTTCTTGGATTGCGATCTGGACCATTTCCATCACTGTAGAAAGTTTCTAAGACAAAAATCAGAAAATTAAGTTTGTGCTGCTAATGCCATTGGTTAAAGGCCCAATGTCAGCTCCACTGGACAATGCAGAAAACTAGTGCAGTAATTTTCATGGACACACTCTCAAAAAACAGGCTTCCTAAAGGCCGATGCAGAAAGCCGGTGCTGAAGTCACACGCTATCAACTTTTTACACCTATTTGCAGTGTACTGATTGCATGAAACTTTAATGTCAGCATGCAGAAAGGAGCTCATATAGCCAAGTGTTAACCTTTTGTTAAACTGCACAAATGGCAGCGTTAAATTGTTAGAGCAAGCCAAACACATGCATACAGAAGACGGCGCTAGTTTGGCATGATATCCCAGAGAAACAGGGGCACCGCATGGCTAATTTGCATATAAGCGCTAGCAGTATTTTGATGACATCAGGAGCTTTCTCCAATTTCTGGATCATCTGAGGGGAAATGTCAAACTTGCCTCATATGATCCAGGCATCAGGGAAAGCCCCTAGTGCCATCAAAATACTGTCATGGGCCAGTGCCCCCTACAGAAAGTGAATGCGTGGTAGCCCAGCTACCCCAATCCCCACACTTCTTCCCAGCTAAAAATAAACCTGGTGGCCAAGTGGCCCCGAATCCCTCCTACCCAACTGAAAATAAATCTGGTGGTCCCAGTGGCCCTGAACCCTCCACCTGCTCAACCAAAAATAACCCTGGTGACCCAGAAGTCCCTAACCCCCCAAACCCCTCCTCCCCCTCTCCCGCCCTGTAACTTTACAAATGAGCGGGAGTGCTGCCCACATACTCCTATTCCTATGCCACCATCTTGAAAAATAGCAGTGCCTGGCCCTATGCAGTGCATACTGGGATGCACTGAGTAGGGTCAGACTGCCATATAAGGCATTTTCTATATGGCAGACTGACCCCGCCCGATGCATCCCAGGATGCACTGCATGGGTCCAGGCACCATCATTTTTCAAGATGGCAGCGCAAGAGTGAGAGCATGTGGGCAGCGCTCCCACTCATTTGTTAACGGTACCGGGGAGGTGGGGGCTCGGAGTCCCTGGACCACCAAGGTTAGTTTTAGTTAGGTGGGGGTTCGGGGCCGATGAGTCATTGGGTGGGGGTTCGGGGCCACTGAGCCACCAGGCCACTACGCTTATTTTTAGTTGGGAGAGGGTGGGGGAATCGGGGCCACTGGGCCACCAGGGATTTGCTTTCTGTCAGGGGTACTAGCTCCCAACAGTATTTTGATGGCATCATGAGCTTTACCCGATACCTGGATCATCTTTGATATTCACCTCAGATGATCCAGGCATCTTGAAAGCTACCAATGCCATCAAAATACTATCGGGAGCACGTGCTAGATGTTTAAACCACCTCAAGACCAGTAAGAGATATTGGTGCTAAGGCTGGTTGCAAAATCCTCTATGCATTTCTCTGCATCAAGTGCAGCCGATATAAGCATACCATTTTATTATGGGCAGCTCATTTGCCTATAATTTAAACACCTTTTAAATACTCTTGACGTTAATTGTGTTACTAGATTTCCTTTGCTGTTTACGCGCACGTCCTTCTCTTTTCTGCATTTGGCGGTGGCGTTATCTGTGCGTAAAGGCTGTGCTAGCTTTCTGCATCGCCCCATTCATGCATAAAGAAAGCCTCCAGGCTGACAGTAAAAGGACTCTTGAAAGAGAACCTGTGAGTAGCTCTTTTATGAAATGGGCAGAATAATATTTCTGCATCTGTTGGCAGTCAAATAAATGAATGTTCCTCATCCAGAAAGCTCATAAGAACTGGAAAAACTTTGGCAAATTTTCACAGCCATCACAATTCAAATGTTCACTGTGCCACTGTCTAGGCTACTGTTGTTTTTAATGTTGGAGGAAATGCACTGAAGCAAAGGGAAGCAAACGTAATAAGAAAGGAAAGCACTGGTGACAATTTTGTCCTCCGACTACCAGCCTGTCAGGGATTGGCAGTTTATGATCACGATGATGAAGAGTCTAAGGAGTATGTTTACTAAACTGCGGTAATGTCATTCGCGTTAGGTTCTGCGGTAAAGGTACAGATGCCCATATAAAGGCATGGGCGGTGCATCGTTACAGCAAGCTGTATCAGCTAATGCATGTTACAAACTACTGCCCGTTACAAGGTGCCTCATAAGGCACCTTACAAGGCGTCTTGTAAGGCGCCCTGTAAGGCGCCTTGTAAGGTGCCATGTAAGGCGCCTTGTAAGGTGCCTTGTAAGGCGCCTTGTAAGGTGCCTCATAAGGCACCCTATAGGGCTCCTTAGGCTAAGCACCGTAGTAAGCACCCCTGGACAAGGCACTCTAGAAGGCACCATGGGCTATGGAACCATAGGTTAAGGTGGCCTAACAAGGTTTCAGTGCCCTAGGTTAGTGTGTCCTAAGGGCTGCAAGGTGCCACAGGATGACATGCATGACCTGTGAGGAACAGAGACAGATGTAGCCCTAACGCTAGATACAGAACTCAGGAAAGGCAATGAAAAGGTGAGTGAAGGAGGGAGAGTTGGGAGCTGCTGGACCTGCTATATCTGCGGGCATCCCATGTGGCTGCCAGTACTGATGACAAACATGGTGGGGGCAACTGTACCACAGCACAAGGTGTTGGCAATGTAAAGTACTGGAAAGTCAGTTGGTGGCAGACGATGGGAATACGTGTCCCCCAGTGGAGGCGGGGGTGGCAGGATAGTTACAATGATTTGTGGACAGAGGAGTGGTGGTGCCATGCACATCAGGCACAGGTGAGGTGAACATGATGAGCCACAATACAGGAAAGGGTAGCAGTGCAGGACATGGGGTGGCAGCCCACACAGGCAGACAGGACTCTACACATCTGACAGACGCAGATAGACGAAACAAGGGAATGTTGGCAATTGTGGCGAGGGTATTATGGGCTGGCAGCACAGATCTGCAAAAATATGACTGCTACAGGCATACACACTATTTGAGTAAGACAGGCATAAGAGGAGGGAACAATGAGGAATGGAACCCATGAACATTGCCGAGAATGGCATTGTATTAACCAGTAGGCTATACCTCCGTGGTGTATGTCACAGCAATGGCTGGGTACAGAAAGACTGCAGGTCACCGCAGAAACTGTATGCTCTGAGTGCCAGGATAGGGTAACCCCACCAGTACCCATGATGCAATGCACATGCTGAATAGCTGTCTACAGCTGATCACCAAATGGGGTCTGTACCTCAGCTTGGAAAGATGAACTGACAGTGCATGATACTGGCACAGTGTAGCTACAGACCATGCCATTGTGCAGGTTCTGTGTTCACCCTGAGGGATAGGATGGGTGCCAAGCACTAGGTCCACAGTACATGTGGTGCTAGATATAGGTCTTGCTGTACATCCCCATCACTACCAGCGTGTGACAGGTGTTCCTTACAGTGCAGCCAAAGGTAATTTGGTGTCCATCTGTATTCTGCAGTCACTTCTGACCAAACACTACCCAGATTAGTGTGTACCCTATGTTAGGGTTTGGTTGTCATGGGCACCTGTTATCAGGGCAGAGGGGTTTCTAGACCTGCATGAGGTGTGTGTAGCATTGCCTTTATAAGGTCAAAGTGGTATACACTACATACCGCAAAGGGTCCACATCACCCTTTTTGCAGGTATGGGACAGGTGCCACAGCCCTGGTGAAACAACTTCCATCCTGCTGGTATAAAACAGCCCTCCAGGGTTGGTGGGCCAGAGCCATACCTGTGCCTGGGGCAGTAGCAGACCAGCAGCAATTTTGGTGTTAGGTCTGGAACACCCCAACTGCCGTACAACACTGTCTGCCAGTTACCAGCAGACAGCACAATCAGACTGCACCTTATAGGTGCTCCAACCATGCACAGTCTAACTACAGACAGTCCACTAGCCAGTCCATAGCACATGCTCACAGAAGAACTATGTGCACCAAGCAGGCATTTCAATGATTAGGACCCCAGCACTGGGAATACAAAAGTATCATTGGAAGCAGATAGGGTAGAGCGCTATGTGGGAGCCTAGACCTGCCATGGTCACTGCTCGGTTAGAGTGAGTGCCCTCACAGCATGCCATGCTGTGGCCACCCTGTCCATGCAGGCAGTGGTCGAGCACTACAGTGTCCCAGCCATTGCCCCAAACCCTGTTAAGATGCATGCTGGCCAATCCGCCCTGTCCGGGCCATACCCACAACACCTTCCTCCTCATTATGCACATATTCAGGCTAACGCTGGTAACAGTGGGACATTGTGGGCCTGGTGAGGTGTGGGCAGCCACAAAACAATGGATAGATATACACACGCATTGTGCAAAGATAGGAGAGGTTGGCAACCCTGCCCACCACACTGGTCCTGATCACAGTGCCGACATTGCTAAACTGTGCAGGAGGTAGTGGTAGTGCCCTGGTGATAACTGCAGCTCAATGCTGGGGCCAACAGCCTGACTCTCCATGCATCTTTGGATTGTGGAGCCTGTGTGAGTGGGTGTTTGTACCCCTGTTCGCCGCTTCTTTGGGCTTTGCACATGTTGCTGTTGTATCTGCATTGTAGGGTAAAACATAGGGACATGCTCTGCAGGAACCACAGCTGGTGCCTGAACCTGTGACCCTCTGCTTCTGGGAACACTGGCTAGGTATATTGCACCACACTGTTGCCACAGATGCATGGTGGTCCCTGGGGCTACCTGTACTTTTCCTCAGCAAGACCGTTTATGTTGCACTGCACACCATGTACTGGTACAGGGCATGGCCTAGGTCCACTGCAGGCAGATGCCACTGCCCCCTCCAGCAAGGGCACCCCCTCCTGCCATGCTGACATGGCCATATGCTGTCGGTGCTGGTAGTGCGCAGTCCCAGGCAATCCACTGTGTGGGTAGGTGGTCGCCTAGGGAGCGTGGTCTGGGGCATGGGGCATACATGAGCATCCTCACATCCCCCCCATCACCACCAACCACTAGTCTGTTCCTTCCAATTGAGGAAGGGTTGGCTGGAGGGATGTCAGGTCAGTGCCCTGGCAACTGTTAGCTCGGGTGGACCAGGTAGATGTAGGTGGATTGTGTATGGCCTTTGTCAGCTGCTGTCATGCTGATTTCCGGTTTCTATGTTCCTATGTGCCACTTATACGCCTGCCTAGTCCACCCTGTGCCCCAGATTCCCCCGCTACATGTCCCGCATGCAGCCCCCTATGCCCCACTTGCACAAATCGCCATAGTGGCCTTTTATACTTGGGCACTATGCTGTTGCTGGAAATGGAGCACTACTATCACGTTTCTTGGGCTCCCTGTCTATGCTGTACATTGCTGACACTTAAATGGTTTCTCTCTCCTGCAAATGTGCATCTAACGGCAGGATTCAGCCCTTCAGTTCAGCACGTTAGTGTGCAGGGAGCCTCTCCCTGCCCACTACCCACCCATTGACCCCTTCCTCCTGCCCTCTCTCCACCCTCTGCGGTGTTTACCACAGTCGGGGACGTTAACGATCGTTAAGTAACATTAACGAGCGTTAACGTTACATACCGTGCATTAACGTTACCTAACGATCGTTAACGTTACATAATGCGCGGTCTGTAATGTTACCGCAGTTTAGTAAACATACCCCTAAGTGTTAGTCAGCTCTTCCTGGTAATAATATTAGGGGTCATGGGTGCCAATTTGGAACCCAAGGTGACTGAGCATAAGCAACTGGGAATCACTTCTGCTCCCACTAGACACCAGGGAACCTGGTAAGAGCTGGGGATGGGACTGAGAGAAGGAAGCGATTGCTGGGGGGGGGGGGCATTGGAAGGGTTTTTAAGGCCAGGGAGGTTGGGTGTGGAAGAAGGGGTTCTTAACACCACAGTGGGACTGGATGTTTCAGGAAGGTCCAGCGTGATTGGATGCTGCAGGAGGGAATGAGATACTGTGGGGGGGGGGGTAAGCGGGGGCGATCCAGAAAGATTCAAATGCTGTGGTGGGGTCCTGGGGGGAGGGGGATTGGATGGTGTAAGGGGATCTGGGGGAATCAGATACTGCTGAGGAATCCAGGGACGGGTGGGAACAGATAATGCAGGGGTGATCACGGGGCCTGACCTTAGCCTTCACACAGACTTCTTCAAACAGGCACTTATTTGCACCTCAGGGCAAGTTTGGAATTGTGTTATGCAGCTTCCCTCTCCTAATGTATGCTATAATTTCTAATATTGATTCTCCTCTGAGAGTTTATATGCTGTATATCAATTCATGGTTGTAAACCCCAGGGTTAACAATGACAACTGTTAAATAGGAATATAACTAATCACTACAAATAAAGAAGTAAATTCCAACATTGATATTTTTCATATATAGACGTAGATCCCCTTTGTAAAATGGGAAATACACATTGGGGTATGTTTACTAAACAGTGCTAACGTCGCAGCTGCGACATTATCGTGTGATACCTGATGTTATTGCGCGATAATGGTACTTTACCATGCGAGAACATCACGTATCGCACGATAATGTCTGCAGCGGTGTTAAGGTGTACAGAGGGTGAAGTAAGGCTTCCCAGAGGGTGGAGTAAGGCTCCCCAGGGGTGGAGAGAAGGGGTCAATGGGCGGAGAGTGGGCAGGGAGTGGATCCATGCACACTAACGCCGTGAAATGAAGCTCTGAAAATTAGCACCAGTGAAAACCTCGCGATAGGCACATTTGCAGGACATAGAAACCATTTCAGTCAGCAATGTACAGCAAAGGCAGGGAGACCCTGAAAAGTGAGAGTAGTGATACATGTGCAGCAACCAAAAAGGCACAAACCATAAATAATGACCAGTACCAAAATTGAAATCCAAAATACCGAGCTGACCAATAGAACAAATAATGACAAGCGGTAATGAACCCAACCTAAGAGGAAAAAGGACGAGCTCACATTTGGAAGGGTCACTTCATAGTTCCCCCACAAAGTGAATGTGCCAACAAAGAAATAGTGCTGATGAGGGTTTACTGTGGTGTGCATGGGGTAGCTTGCCTTTTGTGGCTTACACATGTGCAGCAACAGCAGAGTGGGCACGTAGGAAAGGGCACTATGGTGATGGTGTAACTGGGGTACAGGGGCTCCAAGTGGCACATGCAGTGGGTCAGCTGGGGCACAGTGTGGACTAAGCAGATGCCTACCTGGTACATAGGAATGCATAAAATGAAAAGCAGCAAGACAGTAACTGACCAGAGTCCAATATGGCTACGAGTGTGCGTCCCACAGTGTCCCAGGGGATAGCACCCAGCAGGTACCCCCAAGGGCACACAACATTGGCAGGTGGTGCCAGGGGGATATGCTGATGTCCATGTCAGCACCCCTACCCAAGACCCCACATCATAGGCACCCGCCTAGCGGCACACTGGATGGCATGGGACTGCGTACCACTGGCATAAGGGCATGTCAGCATGGTGGTGGAGGTTGTGCCAGCACCAGAGGAGGCAGTGGCAGCTGCCCACAGCAGAGCAAGGCCAAGCCCTGTATAGGTGGGTGGCGTGCAGTGCAACAAATAAGGTCTGTCTGAGGAACAGTCAGGGGATCCCCAGGGAATGCCCTGCCTCCACCTCTACCATTGCACAATGCAGAAATAGGTGTTGGAGTGTGTATATGTCTATCCAGTGTTTTGTGGATGCCTACACCTTACTGAGCCCACAATGCTTGCACAGTTTGCAGCATTAGCCTGCCATTGTGCATAATGAGGGCCAAGGTATTGTGGGTATGGGCCGGACAGGGCGGTCTGGGCAGGATGCATGTGTACAGAGCATAGGGCAATAGCTGGGATATTGTAGTGTACATCCACCACCTGCAAGGACACAGTGGCCACAGCATGTTATGCTGGGAGGTCAGTCCCACTCTGACTGAGTAGTGACCACGGCATGTCCAGGTTCCCTAATGCTGTACACAGTTTCTGTAAGTAGTATATCTTGGTTCCCATTTCTGGGGCCCAATCTCTGACAAACCTGCTTGGTGTGTGTGCCAGATCCCACGCCTGGGTGCACAGTGTTCCTTTTGGAACATGCACTATGTATGTGCTAGCAGACTGTCTGCAGTTAGCATATGTATGGATGCAACACTTTGCAGGATGCAGCAGGTGCACACTGACTGCCCTCTGCTGGTGCATATCAGAATGTAGTGTGGGGGGCAGCTGAGCTGACTAGACAAACTGCCAGTGGTCCAGTTCCATGTGCAGATCTGCATCAGCTCTCTGTTTGCCAATTGGCAGGGGGCTGCTGGTCCCACAATCTGGTCATCATTTACCTCAACTGGCCCTCTTATAAACAGTGATAGTGTGTATCTGTTGTTCACAGATCGTGTTCCTTACCTTGACCCACAGAGGGCAAGCTTGCTATGTATATCTTCGTCATGACACACCCCTGCTCCAAAAACAGGTGTCCATGGCAACCTTACTGAATATGCATGATGTTGCTAGCATCATGGTCCACACAGGCTACACGTTACTGGCAAATAGAAATGAACATAGAAAACATCCAAGGCTGTCTGCAAAGAATACCCTACACACTGGCAGTGATGGTGAACTGCAGCAAAACCTACCACAAACAACCCAGGTACTGTGGACCTGCTGCTGCCCACACGACTTTACCCTCAGGGTGATCACAGAACATGCACAATGGCATAGTCAGTAGGCACACTGTGCCAGTAACACGCACGGTCAGTCCCCCTACCCAGTTGACATGCTGCAGAGGTGCAAACCCCATCTGGTGAGCAGATGTAGACTGCTGTTCTGCATGTGAATTGCATCATGGGTACTCTTGGTGCTAACCTATCCTGGTAGCCACACCAGACAGTGTGTCTGGTGACCTGCACTGGTTCAGTAGCTAGCCATAGTTTAGTTACAGCCAATATTGATGTAGGACAATGGTTGATACAATGACCTCAGTGGGAGAGGTCATGGGTTCAATACCCCAGTTGGCCTGTATCTGGATGGATATGATACACCGTGTTATCATCACATCAGAGCCCCTTACCACATGAAAAACTTTTTAAAAGTGTGGACAGTCGCATGCAGTGGGTATGTTGGAAGAGTAGTGTAGGATGCAGGTTGCTAGATTAGCTGGTGAGCTGTATACAAAGTGTGTCCATCAGTAAAACTGTTCGAGGCTACGGTCGTTTATGCCTGTAACAGTCTGACATAGACATGAAATCAGTGTGCACACCCCAAAGCACCCTCAGCTCAGTTGCCCAAACTCAGGTGCCCAGTAAAGTGCTCTAGCTGTGTCCTTACGCTATCCCGGTAAGCAGAGCAGAAAGTGTGTGCAGATGACCTGGTGTAGCTGTGTAGCCAGCTATTGCTACGTTAAAAGGCATAGCACACTGCTCAATACAATGCCTTCACAGCCAGTGGTGATGGGTTCGAGACCCCAGTGCACCAAATCAAGATAAATGCCTAAGATATATATTGTGGTAAGAAGAGTCAGAAACATCTCTGCAATGTGTGTCTGCAGCATAAATCATTTCACCGTAGCCGTGTACCCCAATGTGCCTCACAGTATGGCGTGTGTTATCACAAATTATACAGGTCGTTAAGTAGAAGGTGATAGTTACCTATAAGTTAATGTGTGAAATCCCTCCAAAACTAAGTAAAGATAGTCCGTCAATAATGAAATAAACAATCACTATGTAAAGAGAAACCAACGGTCTCAGACTGAATAGCTAGACACTCTCGGATATGGTTTCACCGAAAAAGCGCTGCTAAAATTGCATCAATGACCGTGTAAATAGGTTTTAGTTACAATATAGAAATTTCAAAAATATGTTAATATAAAACTTTCATGTCAATTTTTCAGACCGTTCTTTACATTCTTTTTCAAAAAGTATTCAGAGATTGTGCTTATCTCTTAGAGGATTGCTAGCAGTCCCTCAATTTTTCGGACCGTTCTTTACATTCTTTTTCAAAAAGTATTCAGAGATTGTGCTTATCTCTTAGAGGATTGTTAGCAGTCCCAACGCCACCATTCCGGTACCCTTATTGCGTTTTGAATCTTCATCAGGGGAACGGATTTGTCAGACAATCTCTGTGGAAGGAGGAAGATTGTTAGAGTAAATAAATATAGCAAATTACCTGACTGTATTGTGTACCATATCGGGAGAAGCCAGTTGCTCACCAGAATTCTTAAATACAAAACGTTTAAATTCAATGATGTGCGGTCTCATCTGCATCCAAACTAGTTAGTGCTTCTCAAAAAACGCCGCGCATGCGGCTTAGACAGACTAGTGTGCTTTTAAAGACCTCCTGTGTTTACGTAACTGTGACATCAAGCATTTAAAGACCAGAATATAAAAGGAAATCTACTTATTATACTAATGCTTGAAGTTCCCCCGAAGGGGTCCATTTTCACGGGAAATGTCAGACACAAACGCTCCAGTCTATTTTCGCATTGAGGCCCCCCGGAGTAACTGATTGGAGACGATGAATCCACTGTTGTTCACGGATCAGCAGGCTTTTTTCTCTGGATTTACCCATCGTGCCCACCACTATCCAATCTATCCCAAAGCATTTAAAATCTTCAAATCCATGATGATATTGGGTACAATGGGATACCAAGGGGGTTTCTTGCACATTACACCAAAGCTTACTTTTGTGTTCATTTATTTGAATCAGTAACGGTCGGAGAGTTTTACCCACATACAAAAGATTGCAGGGGCACTTAATAGCATATACAACATGGTCAGTTTCACACATCGTAGAGTGTTTTAATTTATACGACCGATCATGATAAACAAAAGAAGAGCAGATTTCTTCTGTGACTAAACAAATATTGCAGTGTCCACACGGCCTATGTCCTGTCCTTTGATCTGAAATAGGCAGCGGCTGTGGTCGTAATTTAGCGGGGCTCAATTTCTCTTTAAGGTTAGAGTGTCGTGACCAAACACATTGAATTTTCATCTCTTGTGAACAAGCGAGACCACTTAAAACGTTCTGATGTCGTTTAAAAATCTTTTTAATACTCCCACTGAGAGGCGAAAATTTAGTAATGAAATTAATGACAATGTCGTCGGTGTTATTTGAAGTGGCCCTCGGGTGCAGTAATAAAGACCTATTGTTATAGAGTGCTCGCCGGTAAGGCTGTTGAATAATCTGTGAGGGGTACCCTCTTTGTTGAAACTCCTTCATTAGAGTCTTTGCTTGTTTCTTATAGTCTACTATGTTGGAACAATTCCGTCTGTAGCGTATAAACTGGGAAAACGGTAGACTGTCTCGTAGCTGTTTAGGATGTTTACTCCTGAAATGGAGTAATGTGTTCTTATCTGTAGGCTTCTTGTGAACAGACATTACCCAGCCTTGTAAACTCTTCTGAATGGTGACATCTAAAAAGACTATACTTTGAACATGAGAGGTATAAGTGAATTTGATATGGGGAGTAGCTCCATTTAACTAATCTACAAATTCCTGTAGCAATAAACTGGAACCGCTCCAAAGCATAAAAATATCGTCATTGAATCTTTTCCATAATACTATATGGTGGTGATGTGGTGACAAAGGAAGCCAATGATTTTCATATGCATATGCCACAGAAGGGGCACAGGTGGCTCCCATGGCCACCCCTGATGTTTGCTTATAAATAGACCCTTCGAATTCAAAATAATTATTGAAAATTGTAAATGTAGCCAATTGAGATAAAAAATGAAGATGTTCTGTAGAAATATCCCCTCGACCCCGCAAAGAAGATAGAATAATATCATAGGCCGCTGTTTGAGGGATATTGGTGTACAATGCTGACACATCCATAGTTACCATCAAAATCTCTGGAATGGAAGCCCAATGAGAACAGTCCAAAAGTATGTTCAAAAAATGAGACGTATCTTTAATGTAAGAGGAAATATGTTTCATTAGAGGTCGCAAATAAGAATCCAAATAGACAGATAACGGCTCCAATACTGTTCCTTTTGTAGAGACGATTGGCCGTCCTGGAGGGTGATGAACATTCTTATGTATCTTCGGTACAAGGTAAAAGCTAGCGGTAGAGGGAAAAGGTTCATTCAAGAATTTCATTTCTTTTCGAGAGAGAAGATTATGGCCAAAAGCAGAAGAAGTAACCTGCTTGATCTCTTTCTGAAGGGAAGACGTAGGATCATATGACAATTTTTGATAAGTCTCTACTTGAGATAATTGTCGTTCTGCTTCAGTGAGATACTGAAATCTGTCCATTACCACTATAGCACCCCCTTTTTCTGCCTGCCGTATAACTATAGTGGGGTGATTTTGTAATTCTTGTAGGGCTTTAGCTTCAGTTGATGTAAAAAGACGGGAAACCGTTTGCCTGGAACGTTCAAGTTTTTCTATATCCTTTAATATCAGATCCCTAAATAAAACCAAAGTAGGGTGTGGTGGACCCGGGGGCATCCAAGTTGACTTAAAGGGTAATGGAACCCTGAAAGTATCCGTGGGATGACTCTCTGTCAGGTTATCCAGGGCAGAATTTGCAAAAAATAATTTCAACTGGAGTTTCCTCATTAAACTCTCCATGTCTATCCGAAAGTTAAACCAATCAAATCTAATCTCTGGTACCGCTGATAATCCCATCTTCAAAACTCTTAATTGGATTTACGACAGATGGACCGTCGAAATGTTAACAACCAAATTATTGGTAACAGCTTCCCCCACACTCTGATGTGGGATCATTGATTCCGTTGTCGCCGGCTGCGCTGTTTCCCTTGGGTGGTCTCTTTCTTTTTTATCTTTATTTATTTATTTATTTATTTATTTTTAATCACATTTATATACCGCAACTTCCAAAGTTCAGTTGCGGTTTACAGTTAACAACAATCAACAAAGCAAGTATGTTTGTTTTACATGGAACGTCGAATATAACAAAACATATTTACATATTGCCTTCTTCTTCGCCGAAAAAATCCCCCTGACTCCTTTTCCCAGAATCGGAGGAATCAACGTCCTCCGAGAGAGTATCAAACTCGACATGTTTACGTGTTCTCTTGAGTTTCTGTTTCGGATTTTGCTAGGCATAAACGTATCCCGACGTGTAGTCGTTGTAATCCCGTTTTAATTTTTTAGCTTTAATTTGTTTGATCTCTTCATAAAAAGCTTTTTCTTGTTTTGTGAATTCTGCAAGTTTGCTTTCATAGTTTTGTGACATATCCGTCTCCTTTTCCTTAATATTCATCGGTATGGCATTGATGTCTTTCTCTAAACTCTCCATTGCACTAGTGGTGGTATCGGCGATAAGGACCATTAGGTCCAGAGAACACTTATTCAAAATACATATCCATTTCTCCATGAATTCAGAATCAGTGGTAAACAATTTAGGTTCTTTATACATCCGTAGGCCCCTAGGTACGGGCCTCCTGGGGAGAGGGCAGATGTGTGACCTGACCCTGCATAACCTACCACAATATCTGGATTTCATAGAGACCTTTGTAATCAGGTCTCAGGTCTCCTGGGGGTAGGGTGGATTAGAGCACATCAACAGCAGCACATACCATAACACCAGGGTGACTGACAGATCACTTTTATGAGGTCTCAGGACTCCTGGGGGTAGGGTGGATTAGAACACATCAACAGCAACAAATACCATAACACCAGGGTGACTGACAGACCATATTGATGAGGACTCAGGCCCCCTGGGGGTAGGGCATATGTTTTAACCTGCAACTGCATAAACAACCATACCACCAGGATGGATAAAAGACCAATTTTAGCAGGTCTCAGGGCTCCTGGGGGTAGAGTGGATTAGAACACATCAACAGCAGCACATACCATAACACCAGAGTGACTGACAGATCACTTTGATGAGGTCTCAGGATTCCTGGGGGTAGGGTGTATTATAACACATCAATAGCAACAAATACCATAACACCAGGGTGACTGACAGACCATATTGATGAGGACTCAGGCCCCCTGGGGGTAGGGCATATGTTTTAACCTGCAACTGCATAAACAACCATACCACCAGGATGGATAAAAGACCAATTTTAGCAGGTCTCAGGGCTCCTGGGGGTAGAGTGGATTAGAACACATCAACAGCAGCACATACCATAACACCAGGGTGACTGACAGATCACTTTGATGAGGTCTCAGGATTCCTGGGGGTAGGGTGTATTATAACACATCAATAGCAACAAATACCATAACACCAGGGTGACTGACAGATCACTTTGATCAGGTCTCAGGCCCCCTGGGGGTAGGTCAGATGTTTTAACCTGCAACTGCATAAACAACCATACCACCAGGATGGATAACAGACCACTTTGAGCAGGTCCCAGGACTACTGGGGGTGGGCAGATGTGTGAACCTGCAACTGCATACACTACCATACTAACAGGATTTCTTACAGACCTGTGTAATCAGGTCTGGGCCTCCTGGGGGTAGGGCAGATGTGTGACCTGACCCTGCATAAACTACCACAATATCTGGATGTATTACAGACCTGTGTAATCAGGTCTCAGGACTCCTGGGGGTGGGCAGGTGTGTGAACCTGCAACTGCAGAACCTACCATGTCAGCATGCTGTTTACCAGACCTCATTAGGCAGATCTAAGGGCTCCTGGGGTTAGGGTGGATTTTATCACATCAACAGCAGCAGATGCCATAACACCAAGCTGAAAACTGGACCTCTGTGATCAGGTCCTTAGCCTCCTGGGGAAAGGACATACCCACATATAGCAGCATACACAGCTACATTCAGCGCTGGTGTGTGTTCATTGCTGGATAGTGTGTTGCACACCTTGCATTGTGTGACCTGTCCCCATACACTTACCTCATGTGGCTAGTCAGCAAGACGATTGTACCACCTTGTAACGTGCTCCCATGCCCTCCTAACGTGGCAGAGGTCCTGGCGTTTGGAGGAGCCGGGGAATAATTTGTGCTGCCTAGCGCAGATTAGTCCTGCAAGGTGACGCAGCTCCCGATGGGTGAAGGCAGGTTTCCTTGACCATGTCACCATTTTCTCCGATGCCTTGCTGACGCATGCATGCACACACGTTGCATATGCGCTGCCACGCATCAACACGCGCTGCCGTGCATCACTATGGCACACTAGCTACGTGCCCGTGCCACGGCCGGTACACAGTGAACGGTGGCACCGCCAAGATACGTGGCGCTGCAGGCTTTCTGCCCTTTGTCCAGGCTGCTTTATGACGCACTTCCTGCCACGCCATACTGTGACCTATAAGTTAATATGTGAAATTCCTCCAAAACTAAGTAAAGATAGTCCGTCAATAATGAAATAAACAATCACTATGTACAGAGAAACCAACGGTCTCAATCTGAATAGCTAGACACTCTCGGATATGGTTTCACCGAAAAAGCACTGCTAAAATTGCATCAATGACCGTGTAAATAGGTTTTCGTTACAATGTAGAAATTTCAAAAATATGTTAATATAAAACTTTCATGTCAATTTTTCGGACCGTTCTTTACATTCTTTTTCAAAAAGTATTCAGAGATTGTGCTTATCTCTTAGAGGATTGTTAGCAGTCCCAACGCCACCATTCCGGTACCCTTATTGCGTTTCGAATCTTCATCAGGGGAACGGATTTGTCAGACAATCTCTGTGGAAGGAGGAAGATTGTTAGAGTAAATAAATATAGCAAGTTACCTGACTGTATTGTGTACTATATCGGGAGAAGCCAGTTGCTCACCAGAATTCTTAAATACAAAAAGTTTAAATTCAATGATGTGCGGTCTCATCTGCATCCAAACTAGTTAGTGCTTCTCAAAAAACACCGCGCATGCGGCTTAGACAGACTAGTGTGCTTTTAAAGACCTCCTATGTTTACGTAACTGTGACATCAAGCATTTAAAGACCAGAATATAAAAGGAAATCTACTTATTATACTAATGCTTGAAGTTCCCCCGAAGGGGTCCATTTTCATGGGAAATGTCAGACACAAACGCTCCAGTCTATTTTCGCATTGAGGCCCCCCGGAGTAACTGATTGGAGACGATGAATCCACTGTTGTTCATGGATCAGCAGGCTTTTTTCTCTGGATTTACCCATCGTGCCCACCGCTATCCAATCTATCCCAAAGCATTTAAAATCTTCAAATCCATGATGATATTGGGTACAATGGGATACCAAGGGGGCTTCTTGCACATTACACCGAAGCCTACTTTTGTGTTCATTTATTCGAATCCGTAACGGTCGGACAGTTTTACCCACATACAAAAGATTGCAGGGGCACTTAATAGCATATTCATTATTCATTATTTTTTATTTATTATTAAGAATTCTTATATACCGCGCTATTTAGAATCAGCGCGGTTTACATTGTAACAAAATTTTGCATTAGAACAAGATCTTTTGCTTACATTATAACAGGAATTATAACTTGGAGGTAACAGGGAAACTATATACAGTTCAAACCAAGGGGCTTATAAATTATTTAAGTCATAGTATGTAATAGAATCGTAATGTGTCATGCTGACTGCGAAAGTTCGTAATGGTGAGTTTTGTTTGTAGAACATTTGGGTTATGTTGGTACGTCAGATGCAGTGTGGGTGAGCTGGGGTGTTGGATGTGAATGTATTAGGTTAGTGTGGGTAAAATGAAAGCAGAATAAGTGATATTTAATAGCTTTTCTGAATTGGGAGAGGTCAGTAATTGATCTTATATGAGGTGGGAGATTGTTCCAGCACTTAGGAGCATATAGTGTGAATGCTCTGTTTCTGGTTGTTTGGGTCCATTTAGTGTACTCAGGTGGTGTAGATAACGTGTTGCTAGTTGTTGACCTTCTTAGCCTGTTAGTGGGGGTATTGGTCAGGAGTGATGAGAGGGATGTGCAGGATATGTTCCCTGTAAAAAATAGTTATCTCCAAGTTATAATGCCCTGTTCAATGTAATATCAGTTTGTTCAATGTAAACCGCACTGATGCAGAATAGCGCGGTATATAAGAGAATGTAAATAAATAAATATCCCGTTGATTGCTTTAAATGCCAGGATTAATGCCTTGTAGGTGACTCTGCATTGTACTGGTAGCCAGTGAAGGTCCATAAGTATGGGAGTTATGTGGTCTTTTTTGGAGATGCCACAGAGAATGCGGGCTGCTGTGTTCATGGCTATTTGAAGAGGATTGAGAGTGCTCTTGGGTAGTCCATGTAGGATGATGTTGGCATAATCAAAGTGTGGTAGTACGAGTGACTGGAATATTGTTCTGAAGTCATTTGGGGCTAGTAGAGGTTTCAGGTGACGTAGTATCAGTATTTTATTGTATATGGATTTAGTTGTATTCTTTATATGCTCTTTAAAGTTGAGCTGCTGATCTATTGTAATCCCAAGATATTGTATTACAGACTTACATGGGAGTTCAGCGTCATGAACTTTCAATGAAGCAGGAGGAGAGAAGTCTTTGTTCTTGGTTACGAAAAGGACTTCAGTTTTTTTGAAGTTTATGCGAAGATTTTGGGATAGGAACCAATCAGTAATTACATTGAAGCATTCAATAAGTGGGACAAGGTTTGGCTGCTTGATCTTAATTGGAGCAAAAATTAATACATCATCAGCATAAATCAGACTGGATATGTTAAAAGAATGGATAATTTCACAAATGGGTTGCATATAGATGTTAAAGAGTAGGGCCGAGAGGGATGATCCCTGGGGTACTCTTTGTTGCTGATGGAAAGGTTCAGACGTTGAGGAGCCTATCCGTACTTGTTGCCAACGGTTCATGAGATAGGATTTACACTATTCCCAGGCAAGGCCCTGAATTCCCTTTTCCTGGAGGCGGGAGAGAAGTTGTACATGGTTAACAGAATCAAATGCAGCCGCTATATCAAGAAATATGAGTGCGCATCCATTCTCAATCTTGTCAATACCTCTGGACAATGTATTAATGAGTATAATTAGTAGAGTCTCTACGCCATGTGACTAACGGAAACCATGCTGACAAGGATCAAGAGGGGCTGATATGTCAATGTGTTGCTGTAGTTGCATTTGCACCACCTTCTCTATGAGTTTGGCTAGATAGGGTATACTTGAGATTGGGCGGTATGAGTCAGTCTTTGCTGGGTCCAGTTTGTTGCTTTTCAGGAGAGGGCGTATGGAAGTTTGTTTCAGAGTTTCTGGGAAAGTTCCTGTCGTGAAGGAGAGTTCCATGATGTAGATTAGAGTTGAGCTGAGTTCCACATGCATTGATCTGATCCAGTGGGCAGGACAAGGATCATTAGGTGCTGTAGTGGTGTTAATGATGGCAATAAGTTCAGCAATGCAATTCTCTGTCGGAGAGGTGAATTTTGTCAATGGTTGATGTATCTGGGGGAGGAAACACCATGTGGCATTTTGCGTAAAGTTTGTTTTTATAATTTTAGATTGTAGGTGTTCAGCGAAGGCCTGGGGTTGGATAGAAACTGTTTGATTACAGGGAGGTGTCTTAGTTAGTGCTTTAGCAATGCTAAAGAGGTCACATGGTTTATTTAACGATCTAAGGAGGGTATCAGTGTGGTGCTCTCTCATTTTTTTTATAAATTTTCTCACGGTGTTGCTTCAGAGTGTTCTCATAAGCTGTTTTGTCAGATGTAGATCGAGATCTGTGCCATTTTCTTTCTTGCTTCCTTAGAAATTGAAGCGATGCACGTAGTTCATTGGAAAACCACGGGGCTGGCTTTCTGATTCGTGGTTGTTTGTTGGATGCTGGTGATGCTTTGGAAGAGGGTAGACGTGAGCAAGAGGTAAGGAGGGAGTTCCATCTATGGATCATTTCATCAAGGCTCTGCGCTGGTTGACTGCGTGCTGGGAGACTGCTGCTGAGGAAGTCATCTCTATCCAAGGATTTGAAACAAGCTTTTGCTCCCGAAGAGGTTGAGTTTGCTTGATTGTTTGAAGTTTGGGTATGCTGGTATGGGATTTGGAAGGAGATTACATTGTGGTCTGACCATGGAACTGGTGTGGAGGATAGGAAGATATTCTGATCATATAGAACATGGTCAGTTTCACACGTCATAGAGTGTTTTAATTTATACGACCGATCATGATAAACAAAAGAAGAGCAGATTTCTTCCGTGACTAAACAAATATTGCAGTGTCCACACGGCCTATGTCCTGTCCTTTGATCTGAAATAGGCAGCGGCTGTGTTCGTAATTTAGCGGGGCTCAATTTCTCTTTAAGGTTAGAGTGTCGTGACCAAACACATTGAAGCTTCATCTCTTGTGAACAAGGGAGACCACTTAAAACATTCTGATGTCGTTTAAAAATCTTTTTAATACTCCCACTGAGAGGCGAAAATTTAGTAATGAAATTAATGACAATGTCGTCGGTGTTATCTGAAGTGGCCCACGGGTGCAGTAATAAAGACCTATTGTTATAGAGTGCTCGCCGGTAAGCCTGTTCAATAATCTGTGAGGGGTACCCTCTTTGTTGAAACTCCTTCATTAGAGTCTTTGCTTGTTCCTTATAGTCTTCTATGTTGGAACAATTCCGTCTGTAGCGTATAAACTGGGAAAACGGTAGACTGTCTCGTAGCTGTTTAGGATGTTTACTCCTGTAATGGAGTAACGTGTTCTTATCTGTAGGCTTCTTGTGAACAGACATTACCCAGCCTTGTAAACTCTTCTGAATGGTGACATCTAAAAAGACTATACATGAGAGGTATAAGTGAATTTGATATGGGGAGTAGCTCCATTTAACCAATCTACAAATTCCTGTAGCAATAAACTGGAACCGCTCCAAAGCATAAAAATATCGTCAATGAATCTTTTCCATAATACTATATAGTGGTGATGTGGTGACAAAGGAAGCCAATGATTTTCATATGCATCCATGTACAGATTCGCCACAGAAGGGGCACAGGTGGCTCCCATGGCCACCCCTGATGTTTGCTTATAAATAGACCCTTCGAATTCAAAATAATTATTGAAAATTGTAAATGTAGCCAATTGTGATAAAAAATGAAGATGTTCTGTAGAAAGATCCCCTCGACCCCGCAAAGAAGATAGAATAATATCATAGGCCGCTGTTTGAGGGATATTAGTGTACAATGCTGACACATCCATAGTTACCATCAAAATCTCTGGAATGGAAGCCCAATGAGAACAGTCCGAAAGTATGTTCAAAAAATGAGACGTATCTGTAATGTAAGAGGAAATATGTTTCATTAGAGGTCGCAAATAAGAATCCAAATAGACAGATAACAGCTCCAATACTGTTCCTTTTGTAGAGACGATTGGCCGTCCTGGAGGGTGATGAACATTCTTATGTATCTTCGGTACAAGGTAAAACCTAGAGGTAGAGGGAAAAGGTTCATTCAAGAATTTCATTTCTTTTCGAGAGATAAGATTATGGTCAAAAGCAGAAGAAGTAACCTGCTTGATCTCTTTCTGAAGGGAAGACGTAGGATCATATGACAATTTTTGATAAGTCTCTACTTGAGATAATTGTTGTTCTGCTTCAGTGAGATACTGAAATCTGTCCATTACCACTATAGCACCCCCTTTGTCTGCCTGCCGTATAACTATAGTGGGGTGATTTTGTAATTCTTGTAGGGCTTTAGCTTCAGTTGATGTAAAAAGACGGGAAACCGTTTGCCTGGAACGTTCAAGTTTTTCTATATCCTTTAATATCAGATCCCTAAATAAAATCAAAGTACGGTGTGGTGGACCCGGGGGCATCCAAGTTGACTTAAAGGGTAATGGAACCCTGAAAGTATCCGTGGGATGACTCTCTGTCAGGTTATCCAGGGCAGAATTTGCAAAAAATAATTTCAACTGGAGTTTCCTCATTAAACTCTCCATGTCTATCCGAAAGTTTAACCAATCAAATCTAATCTCTGGTACCGCTGATAATCCCATCTTCAAAACTCTTAATTGGATTTATGACAGATGGACCATCTAAATGTTAACAACCAAATTATTGGTAACAGCTTCCCCCACGCTCTGATGTGGGATCATTGATTCCGTTGTCGCCGGCTGCGCTGTTTCCCTTGGGTGGTCTCTTTCTTTTTTATCTTGCCTTCTTCTTCGCCGAAACAAATCCCGCTGACTCCTTTTCCCAGAATCGGAGGAATCAACGTCCTCCGAGAGAGTATCAAACTCGACATGTTTACGTGTTCTCTTGAGTTTCCGTTTCAGATTTTGCCAGGGATAAACGTATCCCGACGTTTAGTCGTTGTAATCCTGTTTTAATTTTTTAGCTTTAATTTGTTTGATCTTTTCATAGAAAGCTTTTTCTTGTTTTGTGAATTCTGCAAGTTTGCTTTCATAGTGTTGTGACATATCCTTCTCCTTTTCCTTAATATTCATCGGCATGGGAGCACGTCACAAGGCGGTACAATCGTCTTGCTGACTAGCCAGATGAGGTAAATGTATGGGGACAGGTCACACAATGCAAGGTGTGCAACACACTATCCAGCAATGAACACACATCATACATTTTATTTATTTATTTACATTCTCTTATATACCGCGCTATTCTGCATCAGTGCGGTTTACATTGAACAAACTGAAATTACATTGAACAGGGCATTATAACTAGGTGATAACTATTTTACAGGGAACATGGTCTATGGAGGGTTAAGTGGCTTGCCCAAGACCACAAGGAGCACCTGTGGGACTAGAAACCCCAGTCCTTCCGGCCCAAGGTTGCTGTCCTCTAGTGGAATTTGAACCCCCGTCCTTCCGGTCTGAAGTACCTTGCCCCAACCACTAGGCCACTCCTCCACTACATGTACAACATGGTATAGACAACAGTCTTTTGGCCATCCAGTGCTGAATGTAGCTGTGTATGCTGCTATGTGTGGATATGCCCTTTCCCCAGGAGGCTAAGGACCTGATCACAGAGGTCCAGTTGTCAGCCTGGTGTTATGGTACCTGCTGCTGTTGATGTGATAAAATCCACCCTAACCCCAGAAGCCCTTAGATCTGCCTAATGAGGTCTGGTAAACAGCATGCTGACATGGTAGGTTCTGCAGTTGCAGGTTCACACACCTGCCCACCCCCAGGAGTCCTGAGACCTGATTACACAGGTCTGTAATACATCCAGATATTGTGGTAGTTTATGTAGGGTCAGGTCACACATCTGCCCTACCCCCAGGAGGCCCAGACCTGATTACACAGGTCTGTAAGAAATCCTGTTAGTATGGTAGTGTATGCAGTTGCAGGTTCACACATCTGCCCACCCCCAGTAGTCCTGGGACCTGCTCAAAGTGGTCTGTTATCCATCCTGGTGGTATGGTTGTTTATGTAGTTGCAGGTTAAAACATCTGACCTACCCCCAGGGGGCCTGAGACCTGATCAAAGTGATCTGTCAGTCACCCTGGTGTTATGGTATTTTTTGCTATTGATGTGTTATAATACACCCTACCCCCAGGAGTCCTGAGACCTCATCAAAGTGATCTGTCAGTCAACCTGGTGTTATGGTATGTGCTGCTGTTGATGTGTTCTAATCCACCCTACCCCCAGGAGTCCTGAGACCTGCTAAAATTGGTCTTTTATCCATCCTGGTGGTATGGTTTTTTATGCAGTTGCAGGTTAAAACATATGCCCTACCCCCAGGGGGCCTGAGTCCTCATCAAAATGGTCTGTCAGTCACCCTGGTGTTATGGTATTTGTTGCTGTTGATGTGTTCTTTTTTTGAAACTTTTATTTTCATTTTGCAACAAACAAAAGAAACAACACACCAAAAGAGACAAAACAAGTATACAATAAGGAAAAATAAACCCATTACCCCCCACCCCGGTGCTTCTTCTCTACCCGTTTGTATCAGCATGTGAGCGCTTCCAATTAACAGTGATTATACATCAAACGATCAAAAAAGTATCCACAATACAGCATGATCATGAGACAGAGATATATACAAAGTTAGACAGTCAGATGAGAGCATTTAGCAAAATGTACATATTCATTGAACATCTTCCATTAAGACCAATAAGAAGGAGTCTGAACGGAGGAAGCGCACAGACGAAGTATTTGTTCATATTTACTGTAGAGACAGGCATGATTCCACCATTCATTGAGGCTCAGATGGGAACTAATTTCCCAGTATTACTTAATGAGGAAAACAGCAATGCCAAGCATAAAGTTCAAAAGGAGATAAGCCATTTCTTGGGAGAGGGGGGATCCCCGCAACTGGGCGAAGTCCCACTATCTTCCAAGAAAGGGACTCCTGAGAGTGCAATATAGACTAAATACGACCCCAGACCCGACGCCAGTTATACTGTAGTGCGGGATATTCATGCATAACATGAAATGAAGTAATATACCAATGGCCACAGGACGTGTCCAGCAACCATTACCCTGAGTAGTGTTCCATTTGTCTAAACTGTGAGGAGTATAAAAACACCGGTGGGCTAGAAAGAAGAGGGTCTGAGTGAGTGAGGCGGGTCGGAAACCCGTGTCCCTCTGCTCCAGATAAGGCTCCATTGCTCCGAGGTTAAAGTCACATGCAATTCTCTCTCCCATACTTTCTGCGCTATAGAGGTATCTCTAGTGATAGCATTACATAAGGTTTAGTAAAATTGGATGCTACACCCGGTAAACTACCGAGAGATCGGAAGTTTCCAATCAACCTTATGCAGAGAGTGCCGATGGCGGGAGTACTCTAGCGCTCCGAATGCAATGCTGAAGTTACACTGACCAGAGTCGGGAGTCGAAAGGTTGCATAGGAGTATTAAAGGCACCTAAAGTGTCGAAAAACATTGGTGGATAGTGGGAGTCTAATGGGAGAGTCATACCAGGGAGTAAGGTAAGAGGAATCGGTGAGCAAAGGCCCGCTACTATATCTAGCCACACAGGTCTGCTCGGTACTGGAGCCTCCAACCAACAAGCACCTTGTTTGAAAAGAAAAGATTGAGGGAACACTTGAGTAAAATCGCCACCAAGTATTAATGGAGCATTGGCGGAGGCCGAGGCCAACTGCGCAAGACTTGCATAGTGAGCAGGGTTGTCCACATTCTGGACATAGTGCAAATACACGTGAATTCACTATCTCCAACCTCAAGGTGTACACGGGCCCATCTACCCTCCATGTCAGCGCTAATATCAGGTACAGTAGCGTGCAAAGACTTCTTAACCAGAATGACTATCCCGTACCATTTGGAAACGGTGGGAGAATAGGCAGCTACCATGTGAGGCCTAGCATTGAGTTTCAGTGTTTCAGCAGAGTGTAATGCGTTTCCTAAAGAAACACCTAATCAACGTGCTCGTGGCTAAGATAGCTAAGGATTTTCTTTCTGCTGAGTGGACCAGCAATGCCTTGTACGATGAATAATAAGATTTTACATGAGGCCATTCAGAAAAGTTAAAATTCTGAGCATGATAGCACACATAATTTCACTGTGTCCCTCAAACTGACTGTATCTGGCTGTACACATGACATAGGAAAAATAAGCTAATATAATACAATGAAGCGCCCCACATTAACAAAGAAAACCGCAGTACGGTAGAGGAGAAGCAAAACCCCAAAATTACTGGCGACCATGTGTCTGCGGGGAGAAACCCCAGAGAAGGCCGAAATTGAAAAAACATATAACCTGTAGGACTGTGCGTGCTCCGAATCCGACCGAGGCACACATCATGAAGGGATAGGAGACCAAAGACAAAAGTCATACAGAGAAAGAAAGAAAGTCCAGGCTATTTCTGTGCTGGGCTATGACCGCCGCATCGGGCCCTTCAAAATGGCGGACAGAGCCGGCAGATAAGAGTCCAAGATTTGGGATTAGCGCATCTGTTCTGCTTCTTTGGAGTCCAAAAATGTTGATAATAGATCAGGATCCTCGAACGTCCTGGTCTGGTTGTGGAGAGTCACTCGGAGCTTCGCTGGATACAACAGGCCAAAGCGAGCCTGTAGCTGTTGAAGTCGAGGGCGAAGAGCAAGGAGTTTCTTCCGACGGTCAACGGTAGGCTTTGCCAAATCAGGAAAGAAGGAGACCTTACGACCTTCATATTCCAAATGATGATTCGCTCGGGCAGCATGTAAAATTTGTTCCACTTGTTGATATCGTAGCAAGCTAAAGATAATAGGCCGGGGGGTCGTGCGGTTGAGCGCCATGCGGGCAGGAACACGGTGTGCTCGATCGATTTCCAGTTCTCTGTGAAAAGTGATCTTCAGCAAGGAGGGAAGAGTTTTGAGCAAGAATTCTCTTATATCTCCTGCTTCCACCCCCTCCGGCATTCCGAGGAGCCTCACATTGTTGCGACGGGCGCGATTATTGCTATCTTCCAACTCCTTTTGAAGATTCTGTATCTGGCGCTCAGCCTCGTCCAGTTTGCCCAAGCGCACCTCGTGCGAGTCGAGGACCCCCGCCATATTGTCCTGCCGTAATGAAAGACCTTCAAGTCGGTCTTGGAGCACTCCAAAGTCTTCTCGCATGGCTCGAAGCGCTTCTCCATTAGACTGCACCAATTCCTTCACGCCGCGTATTTCCTCCAAAATCTCCAGGTGCATTGCGGGGTTTTCACGAAATGGAACCATCTTCTGCGGGGAGGATACCTCCGTTTTGGAGCATTTTCCGTGAGAAGAAGAAGGAGACCCGAAGTCCAAGCGCGCTGGTTTGTGGGCCGCCATCCCCCCCGAGGTGCCCCGGTCAGCTCGGAGCGAAATAGTAAATTTATATAGGTATTAAGTCAGGATTCTGAGTAGGCCTCTCGGGAGCTTCAACGCAAAGCGTCCTACCCGCTGGACATCAGGCTCCGCCCCCACTGTTGATGTGTTCTAATCCACCCTACCCCCAGGAGTCCTGAGACCTCATAAAAGTGATCTGTCAGTCACCCTGGTGTTATGGTATGTGTTGCTGTTGATGTGTTCTAATCCACCCTACCCCCAGGAGACCTGAGACCTGATTACAAAGGTCTCTATGAAATCCAGATATTGTGGTAGTTTATTTAGGGTCAGGTCACACATCTGCCCTCTCCCCAGGAGGCCCATACCTGATCGCAGAGGACCATTATAGATGCTGGTGTTAGGGTACCTGCACCTGTTGGGGTTTCACAGCTCTGCCCTAACTCCAGGAGGGCCCAGACCAGATCACAGATGTTAATAGCTCAGCTAGGTGTGGTGGGCCATGCTCCTGTTGCAGTCACCCACAACTTCCCTATTCACAGGAGGCCTTAGTCATGACCATAGAGGTATAGTAGAAAGCCTACTGTCATGGTAGTGGCACCTGGTGATGTGTTCAGGGCCACCCACCTCCCGCTCTATCTCAGAACACATCACCCATGTGTTGTAAGGATATCATGGTGCCATGGCATGTGTGTGTGTTGGATGATGTGTGTAGGTCAGGCAAACACACAGGTGTGTGCCGGACCACACGGGGAGTTAGGAAACACCTCCCCTGGACACCAGCATGGCCAAACCACACGTGGAATGGTGCTGCCATGTCATGCAAGGAGAGTGTAGAAACAGGGTATGCGGGGTCCAGGGGTTACACCCAGTACACATAGGTGGCACGTCACACATGCCCAGACCCACAGCCACACATGCTGGGGACACTGGCAACAGGTAGTAGAGGACACACTGGCTAGAGCAGCAGCAGCAGCTGCTCACAGAGATGTGTGATATGCATTGGGCACTCACCAGAGATATATGGCTCCTAATGCTCCCACCCATTGCTTTCCCCCCTAGGTAGAGGATCTACGGAAAAAGGGTCGGGAGTTGCGGCTGCACTGACCGGAAGTCCTTGTCCGCCTCCAAAGGAGGGCGCTGGAGCAAAGTGGCAGTGAGTGTTGCGCTACAGCATGTCACAGTGGCCCAACAGCCTGTGGGAGGCCAAACTATGTACATGTGGTATGTGACGCACATGATGGTGTGCTAATGACTGTCTTCCCCACAGAGGATGCTGCTGCTGGTGAGGGCCCATCTACATCGGGGCCCCCAAGAACACACCCTACAGTGCCAGTCCAGCCAGAGAAGGAGGAGGAGGGGGCAGAGGGTGAAGAGGAAGAGGACAACATGGGGCGGAGGGTTGGGTGGGGCAGGAGGGAGGGGAGGGGAGGGGGAGTTGCATGCGGCAGGGGGTGAGGAGGGAGGGGGGAGGTGGAGGAGGTGGTGGTGGAGGATGAGGAGGAGAGTGGGGAAGGGGGAGAGAGAGAGGGTGGGTGGGAGGTATCAGGAGGGTGTAGGGAGGTGGGTGTGGAGGGGGGAGGGTGGCTCTGTGGGTGGGAGGGGACACAGAACAGCACAGGACACTGTGGGTCCCTGCCAGCTGCCACATGTGTGCGGCGATGGTGTCCGCCTGGTAGTAGCGTTCCCACCCATTGCCACAGACAGGACCCACACTCATGCCATCACACAAACACTGGGCACCTGGCGTGGATGTGGTGGCAGGTGTGTGCGGGACCTGTATGTGGCAGTGGGTGGCGTGCTGCAATGCCAGCAGACACAGGACCGCACCATCCGGTGGCTGGCAGGCGCTATACAGTGGTTGGCTGCTGAGATGCACATGCAGCATGCAGCTGCTATGGGTTGTGCATCTCTACAGCCATCCCCTGATGGGCATCCCTGGAGCATTTAAGAGGCACAGGGGCGCCCACACACATGCCCTGTGCTGTCCTGCCAACCAGGACAGAACATGGGGTGTTCTGTAACTATTAACCAATGTAAATATGTAAATAAACAAGTTTGTACATATGGCTAAACCACACGTGGAATGGTGGTCACATGTCTCCCTTACAGACAGACTGTGGACGTGAGCATGGGACATGTGTGTAGATCCCTATGTGTATGCATGATAGACATAGGTAACATACATGGACCGTCTCCACACGAAGATGTGGGGGCTGCCCATGTGCGTAGGCATCTGTGTCCCCTGGTGCCCCTGTGATGTGCTGATGTGTAGTGTGTCCCAACAGCTATGGTCACATGCATGCTGCCTGTGATGTGTAGGCTGCAAATCTGATGCACCATGCTCGCGGGGCAATAGGGGAAAAGGCTAGCAGCAGGTATGTGGCAGGAAGGGTAAGAGGGACTGGTGTACCCAGGAGCTGCACAGGGGGATAGCTGGTGAGGGGGAGACAGGTCAATGCAGGTCCCGAGGATGAGCAGTGGGGAACCACAAGTGCTGGGGAAGAGTGATCAGGTGACTGTAGCGAGTTACCTTTGTCTGCCTGTGCCGCATGCAAGCCTATGTGGATAGACAGGCACGTAGGCCCTGGTGTGGGCAGGGAGGATGGTCACACATGTATGTATAATAATGGAGAGCATATGGGGTGGGAGAGGGTGACAGATCCTTACAATAGACGTGTACCACCGTGAACATCTTGCTGGGCAACGGGTGAGGTTGGGTATACCCACACGCACAGGTAGGAGGGTGACCACCTGGCACAGGGCATGGTAAAACCTATGTGCATTGATTGGTGGCAGTGCAGACACCACACCCCTGAGGGATATGGGTAGGCACATGTGGGCAGGGTGACAACATGGGGTGCAGGGTACTCAGGGAATCACAGTGCCACACATTGGAAACAAACACATAGGTAGTAATAGGTTGTGATGTCTTTATTTACAATGTTCACATCCTCCATGGCTGGCCACGGCGACCACGGCCCAACCCACCCCTCTGTCCCGGGACTGCTGGTGTCACCTCTGGTGCCGGTGCTGGCTGCTGTGAATGGGCAGCCATGGCCTCCTGGGCATCCGCAATACGCAGTAGCGCCCCTGCCATTGTGTCCGCTGTGGCACGCAGCTGGTGGATCTCCTGGTGAATGGCCAACAGAGCCTGATGAGTTCCTGTGGGAGGGACACAAGGTGATGTGTGAGACACCAGTTACAACCCCCACTGTGACACATGCACATGTCAGGCATATCCCACCAGACCAGTCTGCAGAAAAATCATGCACGTGACAACTAGCAACGCATGACCATGTTTACATCTGTGTGTCCCATGAGCCATTCTCATGCCAGGAAAGGGTCCTGATGAGGGGTTGAGTGAATCACAGATCGCACACATGGTACAGTGTCGCAGTTCAATGTGTGAATGCTTGATCTGCGCACTGGTCGTATGAGATAAGCCAGATGACGTGGGGAGTCATGGCACTCACATACATATATCTGGGGGGCCCTGTTTTCTATAATGCTGGTGCACAGTACAGATTACACTGACAAGCTATGCTAGGTACTAATACCCATGGTGAGGGGTCAGTCAAGTAAGCTGTCGAGGTGACCTGGGACAGGTGTTTACCGCTGTGCGCTTCTTTGGGGTATATGGCCATGAACAGTGTACGTATGTCTGAGCTCCTCAACATGCTGACACTTGACAAGCCATGCTGCAAGAGGGGGGAATGCAGATGGCACATAACCCCCCCCCCCCCCACACACACACACATAAGAAACAATCTGCTATATTGACAGCATATTGTGGTGCACATGCAATCTCATTGTGGATGTTACATCAACCCCCATGGGCTCTTTACTGGTAGACATGGATGCTGTGATCCTCTTTGATTACGGTGGGGTATCATTAGCCACTCCTCAGATAGGTCTTTTAGATTACTATTACATTGCTGATCTTTAGTGCTGTGAATTGTTGCTGTGCAGCTTAACCCTCTGGGCTTTGCATGGAGGCTTTCTGGACTATTGATGTATGCAGTGTTCAATAAAATATGGGCCTTGTCCGCCATGCCCCCTCCTTCTCCACAGCTTTGCTGTCCTTGACTATGTTCAGGACTGTGTCTATCATGCACACAGGCCCAGGTACCTGTCACACACACCCTGTACCTACCCTGCCACGTGCTGCTGTTTCATCACCACATAGTTGCCTGTGGTAGGGCACGCATGCTCTCAGGACATGGGCCCCCACCAATCCCCTCCATGGGCCGCATGTGCTTGGGCGTGCCCTATACGTGTGCTGCATATCTACTACTACTACTACTACTAAGCATTTATAAAGCGCTACCAGGCGCACGCAGCGCTGTAAAAGTGAAAACACAAAAAACAGTCCCTGCTCAAAGAAGCTTACAATCTAAAAAGACAAAGCAAGAAAAGGTGTAGAAAAAAGTTAAGAACAAGGGCAAAGAGACAAGAGCAGGAGAGACAGGACAAAGGAAAGAGGTAGGAACAAGTATGAGAAGAAGACAGAAAGGTGAAATAAAAGAGGGGAAGGAAGGAGAACAGCAAACTCATGAGCCAAAGGCAGAGGCAAAAAGATGAGCTGTTAACTTGAGTTTGAAGAGGGGCAAAGAAGATGCCTGACGTGTAGACAAAGGACGTTTATTCCAAGCGTAAGGAGCAGCAGGGTGAAAAGTGTCGACCTACCTGCCTGTGGATGGGCAGTGTCCAGCGCTTATGGCAGTCCACACAAGTAGATGGGGCAAAGACGGTCTGCGAGCTCCTGCTCCAGGGGTGTGAGGGTTTGGGCAAAGGGGGCACCCCCACCGGTGCCCATGGCATGTTGCCTCTCCTCCACCATGAGTGCTCGGACACCATGCTTAATGTCATTGAATATCTTTCTCAGGCTGTCCAGGACCCTGGTTGGTCCCTCTGCCTGGGCTATGGCCTCCTGCACCTCCTCCCACATGTGTATACATGTGGCCACAGTGGTGCTGTTGCTCAGCCGGCCATAGAGCACCTCATACCGCTCCAACACACTGGCCAGCAGAATGTGGTTTTCTTGCTGACTGAATCTCACAGCCCTCCTTTGTTCCTCATCTGGCACCTGTATACGCCTACATTTGGCACTGGGTGGCCCCTGGGTGGGCTGTGACACACCCGATGGGCCTGCAGCCACCACCACAGGCGCAACACTCCCTGCCGGCTCTGGGTCCTGCTGAACAGGTGCCCCCCTCCTCCCCTCCTGCCATGTCCTGTCGCACCATCTCCCTGCCCTCTGTGCCCTCTCCCTCCCTGTCACACATCCCTCGGCTCCTCTGCTCCACCTCCTGCCTGCTCCTTGCCTCCCCTCCTCTCTCTGCTACCTGCTCCTCAACTCAGCTCCTGTATCTCTCTCCTGCTCCTCGCCTCCCCTCCTCTCTCTCTCGCCTGCTTTGCAACATACCTCTCCACACCAAGCCTGCCTCTGACACTCTCCACCACCACTCACCAACTCAGCCACTCCCAACATGAAACCTGCCTCTGACACTCTCCTTGCTTCACCAACAGCCAACAGCACACGCCTTGTCTCCCTCACCTACACAAACCCCTGAACGTGTACCAGGTGTGCATGTGTATTTATGTTTTTTTTTATGCTACACGCCTTGCGCATGCGCCGCAGAGACGCGGAAAGTGCATGTGCGGGACACAATGTTGCCCATGCGCTGTGTGTGAGTGTGAGACATGCGCATGTGCTGTGCACTGTTACGTGCATGCACCAAGCCTCACGCTCACGCACAGCGCATGTGCAACATGGTGTCCTGTACACATACCTTCTGCATCTCCGTGGCACATGTGCAATGCACGCAGCCAACGCGCTCGCGCCACTGCACATGCACAACGTGCACAGCGTTAAAAAACCACATAAATGCACATGCACACCTGGTACATGCTGAGGGGTTTGTTTAGGCGAGGGAGACAAGGGGTGTGCTGTTGGTAGTTGGTGAAGCAAGGAGAGTGTCAGAGGCAGGTTTCATGTGGAGAGTGGCTGGGTTGGTGAGTGGTGGTGGGGTTGTGTGGCTAGGTCGGTATGTGGTGGGGGAGGTGACTGGCAGGGTTGGTAAGGGGTGGGGGAGATGTGTGGCTAGATTGGTGAGGTGAGTGTCTGAGTTTGAGTGAGTTAGAGAAGTTGAGGGGGGTGGGGATTATGGCGGGCTTTGTGGTTGCTGCATGTGCAGTGGGAGGTGTGCAGGGGCTGCAGTTGCCTGACGGGGGAGATGGTGTCCATGGGGCTGAGGCACAGGGCATGGGTTTAGTCCCGTTGCAACACAGACCTGCAGCTGTGGGGGCAGGCCAGGCAGGGGCTGTGCTGGCACGGCGCAGGAGGCGTGCGGAGTTAAAGGCTCGACAGCCTCACCTCTTTGAGGTGTATCCCTAGTTGTGTCTATGTCTCATCTGTCTGTGTGTGATCTAACATTGGGGGGGGGGGGGAGTGCCCTCCAGCTCTACCTTGCTACAGTGCTGTGTGTTGATGGTAGAATGGACGCTAACATTTGTGTCGTGGTTACAGATTATGTTGATTGCAATCCTTACACCTACCTCTGTCTTGTATGTCATAACTTCACACGCTGATTGGTGGAGGGGTTGCTCTCTATGTTAGAGAGGGCATTGAGTCAGAAAGGATTATAGTTTTGCAGGAAACAAAATCTGCTGTAGAATCTATATGGATTGAAATTCCATGTAAAAGGGGGAAGCAATGGCACTGGGGGTGTACTATCGAGCACCTGGCCAGAATGACCAAATGGATGATGAAATTCTCAAAGAAATCAAGGAAGCTAACAAACGTTACAGCGCAGTAATAATAATGGGTGATTTCAACTACCCCGGTATCGACTGGGTCAGTGTCACATCAGGACATGCTAGGGAGATAAAGTTCCTAGATGAAATAAATGACTGCTTCTTGGAGCAGCTGGTTCATGAACCGACCAGAGGGGAAGCCATATTAGACCTAGTCCTTAGTGGAACAGCAGATCTAGTGCAAGAGATAAGGTTGTTGGGGCCACTTGGCAATAGTGATCATAGCATGATCGCCTTTGATTTAATTAGTGGAGGAGGGATAGTAAGGAAATCCACAGTACTACCTTTTAACTTTCGAAAGGGAGACTATGATAAAATGAGGAAAACAGTTAAGAAAAAACTAAAAGGAGCAGTTGCAAAGGTTAAAGACGTACATCAGGCTTGGCTGTTGTTGAAAAATACTATCTTGGAAGCCCAGACCAGCTGTATTCCACGCTTTAAGAAAAGTGGAAGGAAGTCCAAAAAACTGCCAGCATGGTTTAAAGGTGAGGTCAGAGAGGCTGTTGTTGCCAAAAAAGCATCTTTCAGGAAATGGAAAAAAGAGCCAAACGATGAAACCTGGAAACAGCACAAACACTGGCAAGTCAAATGCAAGGCATTGATAAGGCAGGCAAAGGGAGAATTTGAGAAGAAGCTTGCTGCGGAAGCAAAAACGCGAAGTAAAGACCTTTTCAAGTACATTCGTAGCAAAAACCTGTGAGAGAGTCAGTTGGTCCATTAGATGATAAAGGGGTTAAAGGAGCACTAAGAGGCGACAAGGCGATAGCGGAGAGACTGAATGAATTCTTTGCTTCAATCTTTACTGAGGAAGATGTAGGGATGTTACCCATGACTGAAGTGGTATTTAAAGGTGCGGAAGAATTGAAGGAAATATTGATACATCGGGAAGATTTATTACAACTATTAGATAAACTGAAGAGTAGCACATCACCTGGGCTGGATGGCATACATTCAAGGGTGTTTAAAGAACTAAAATATGAGATTGCAGACCTGCTATTAGTAATCTGTGAACTATCATTAAAATCATCTCTAATACCTGAAGATTGGAGGATCGCCAATGTAACACCAATTTTTAAAAAGGGTTCCAGGGGTGATCCGGGAAACTACAGACCGGTGAGCCTGACATCAGTACCGGGAAAAATGGTAGAAACCAACATAAAGAATAAAATTACTCAGCATGTAGATAGTCATGACCTAATGGGAGACAGCCAACATGGCTTTAGACAAGGAAGATCTTGTCTTACTAATCTGTTATGATTTTTTGAAGGAGTGAATAAACAGGTGGACAAAGGTGAGTCGGTTGATATTGTGTATCTGGACTTTCAGAAAGCCCTTGACAAGGTCCTTCATCAGAGACTTTTGGCAAAACTAAAGAGTCATGGGATAGGAGGCAGTGTACTATTGTGGATCAGGAACTGGTTAAAAGATAGAAAGCAGAGGGTAGGGCTAAATGGCCAATTTTCCCAAAGGAGAAAGGTGAATAGTGGTGTACTCCAGGGATCTGTGCTGGGTCCGCTGCTTTTTGATATATTCATAAATGACCTGGAAAGTGGACTAACGAGTGAGGTTATCAAATTTGCAGATGACACAAAACTATTTAAAGTTGTTAAAACCCAAGAGGATTGTGGAAAATTGCAAGAGGATCTTGATAAATTGGAAGACTGGGCATCAAAATGGCAGATGAAATTTAATGTGGACAAGTGCAAGGTTATGCACCTAGGGAAGAACAACCCAAACTATGGTTACACGATGCAAGTTTCCACATTAGGAACCACCACCCAGGAAAAAGATTTAGGCGTTATTGTGGATACCATGTTAAAACCCTCGGCCCAGTGTGCAGCAGCGGCCAAGAGAGCAAATAGAATGCTAAGTATGATAAGGAAAGGAATGGAAAAATAACAAAAGATATTATAATGCCTCTATATCGTTCCATGGTGAGACCGCACCTTGAATATTGTGTGCAATTCTGGTCGCCGTATCTTAAAAAGGATATAGCGATTTTAGAAAAGGTTCAGAGAAGAGCCACCAAAATGGTAAAGGGGATGGAAGGATACTCCTATGAAGAAAGGCTAAAAAGGTTAGAGCTCTTTAACCTGGAAAAGAGACGGCTGAGGGGAGATATGATAGAAGTCTATAAATTAATGAACGGAGTGGAATGGGTAAACGTAGATCGATTGTTTACCTTATCAGAATATAGAAAGACTAGGGGACATGCAATGAAGCTACAGGTTAAACTATTTAAGACTAATAAAAGAAAATATTTTTTCACTCAACGTGTAATCAAACTCTGGAATTTGTTACCGGAGGATGTAGTAAAGGCTGTTAGTGTAGCTGGGTTTAAAAAAGGTTTGGACAAGTTCCTGGAGGAAAGGTCCATAAACCATTATTAAGAAGGGACCCAGGATATCAATGCTTGAACCAGTACAAGCATTGTGGAACCTGTGTCCCTTGGGGAAACTGCTAGGTACATATGGCCTAGATTGGCCACTGTTGGAAACAGAATACTGGGCTTAATGGACCTTGGTCTGACCCGGTATGGCATATCTTATGTTCTTATGTTCTTATACCTCTACAGGCCCAGGACCCAGCTCCAGGGCATGCATGAGGACCAGGCCATCTCCCTCTACCGCCTGAGCACAGGGGCTATTAGGGAGCTCTATGAGGATCTACGACCTGTCCTCGACCCCCTGACTGGTCGGTCACATGCCATACCGGGTTTGGTCAAGCTCCTTGGTGCCCTACATTTCTTTGCCTCTGGCTGTTTCCAGTCATCTGTGGCCGCAGTGGGGTGCATGAGCCGCCCCACCTTTTCACGCTGTGTCCACCAGGTACTTCATGCCATGATCAGCTGGGTGGGGAATTACATTGTATTCCCAACTCTAGGCAACAGTGGAGGACCCTGAACCAGGCCTTTGAGGTGTTTGCCAGGATACCACACATGATGGGAGCTGTTGATTGCACACATGTTGCCCTGGTCCCACCCAGAGACATGGAGGTAGTGTTCCGTAACCACAAACACTACCATTCCCTGAATGTTCAGGTTGTATGTGATGCAAATATGCATATTCTGAATGTGGTCACTAGGCTTGTAGGGTCCACCCATGACTCCTATATCCTGCATCACTCGGCACTATTCAGACAATTTGAGGCAGGCCAGTATGAGTACTGTATACTTCTGGGTGTGTATTTCTCATCTCTGACATGCACATGTTGATCCTCTGACTAACCGTATGTGCACATGTCTGTCTTTGAGGTGTATCCCTAGTTGTGTCTATGTCTCATCTGTTTGTGTGTGATCTAACGTTGGGGTGGGTGAGTGCCCTCCAGCTCTACCTTGCTACAGTGCTGTGTGTTGATGGTAGAATGGACGCTAACATTTGTGTCGTGGTTACAGATTATGTTGATTGCAATCCTTACACCTACCTCTGTCTTGTGTGTCATAACTTCACATGCTGATGCATAGTTGTGGTGTCCCATCATGTGATGTCATATGTTTGTGTCAGGATGTTTTGTGCGTTTGGTTTGCACGTACATACTTGTGTCCATTTGGGTGGACATGAGCCCCTGCTTTAACGTTCCACATTTCTTTCTGCAGGTGATTCAGGATATAGGTGTCGCCCCTGGTTGCTGACCCCTGTGCGTCAACCTTGGACACGTGCAGAGAGGAGTTACAATGAGGCCCATGCCTCCAGCTGCTCCATCATAGAGTGCACCTTTGGCGTTTTAAAGAGTCACTTCAGGTGTCTGGATAGGACAGGCGGGGCCTTACAATACAAAGCACAGACTGTGGCAGAGATCATTATAGCCTGTTGCATCCTGCACAACATTGCTCTCAGGCACCATATCCCTGTCAAAATTAATGAGGATCTGGAGGATGATCCTACGTGCCCTCCTGTATGTGGCCATGGTGACACATGTGAGGGCACAGCAGTCAGGCGGCAGGTGATTAAGGAGGTCTTCTGATGTAAGTACTGCATATGTTGCCAAATATATTTGTTTAGCTATGTGTGCACTACTACTACTAGTGAACATTTGTATCCCAATAGCAGTAAGCTGCAACACTGCACTGACATATCACAGACACTGCCTGGCCATCCGAGCTTACAATCTAGTCATGACTGAAACGCAGAAGATGTGAGCAGGGCACAACAGCAGGTGGAGGTGGATTATGTGTGTCAGGATTAGTAGGCTTGGGGGAGGTGGTAAGCTGTCACACATGATTTGGGGCTGATTGGGAACGGGGCTGCTGTACAGCTACAGGTAGGTAGTTTGAGGCTTTGGGTGCAACAAGGTGAAAGGTGTGTAGTCTGGGGTCAAGAGTAGGAGAGCGGCCCATAGATGGGACCAGTTGCCTAGATGTGTGTGCTTCACATTTTGGGATATGAGTTGATTGATTGGTTTGTATGCTCTGATGAGCAGGGACTGTGTGTTACTTGTTTCTGTATAGCACTACATATGACAAGTAGCACTATATACATGCTCAGTAGTAGTTGTATTAGTGGTAGTTGAGATCAGTAAGGGGAGTTACTGCAACACCACAGTGTGCCTGCATGTATAGGTCAGCAGGAGAACCTTGACATGGATGCGGAGACGGATAGGGAACCTGTGAGGTGTCCCGACAGGGTGAGTATTATTGCCATTATGTGTGTGGCTGTAGATTGGCCATGCAGTGCAGTGTTGCATATTTTGGGGCATACAGAGATGATTCAAAGGCAGATCAGCAAGGTGTAGGTTACAGTAGGCAAGCCGGGAGCTGATTAGGGGGTTGATTAGGGTTTTAGTTGCGTGTTCAGGGAGGACTGGGGAAATATAGCTGATGTCATCTAGAATGAAACCACAAGCCTCAGTTACAAGCTGGGTATGTGTGTAGAGGAGGAGAGTGGAGTCCAAGGCAACAGCTACATTGAGGACCTTGGAGAAAGGAAGGTATGGCCACACACACACAGACGCTCTGATGGGAGGGGAGGGTTTAGGTGCACATATGGGATATCCATGCTTTGCCATTGTCAATTTCACACAGTGGGATGACATGCAGCCATCAATGTCAGGTGGCAAGCAGACATTGGGGTGTGTTTTGGCAGGCATAGCTCAAGCGTGGAGAGATATATTTGCAACTCATCAGCACACAGCTGGTAATGTAAGTCAAGGGATGAGATAGCCATACCAAGGAAATGGATATTGAAAGAGGATAAAGAAGAAGCCCCTGGATATTTTCCTGTGCTACAGGAACTGACAGCAGGGTAGCAGAGGACATTGAGACACCAGAACACACACTGAAGGGGCAGTGGGAGCGATATGGGGCGCAGGATAGTACTGCGGCCTTAGAGCCAAGCAGGGACACGGTAGCGAGGAGACGGTTCTGTTCAACTGTTTTGAAGGCAGCAGAAAGGTGAGGAAGGGGACGGACAGAGTACGGGCCCTTGTATTTTGCCACACACACTTCAGTGATAACTTTAGCATGAAGCGAGTCTGTACAGTGTGATGGGGAACAGTCAATCTGTAAAGGATCTTGGGGGGTCTGCGAGCTGAGGACGTGAAGGTGCAGTGTGTGTTGCACAGCTCCAACATGACATATGTATGTTTTTCTTGTGTTCCTCAATCCACAGGACATACTTGATGACCCTCCTGGTGCTGTGGTGCATTGGCAGCTGACTGTATGTCATCCAATATGCAGTAGTCTGGGGTAGGTGGACTTACAGCTACTTTGTCTGTGACGACAATCAGGGGGAGCACATGTCTGCAGTGATCTGTCATATTGTACATATGTTGTTGTTCACCTCTTTGCCCTGCACCCCCATACCCCATATCTTGCTGTTGGCACACATATCCACATGTGTTCCTAGCCAGTTCGTCTTCTCCAACACTGTCTCTGGGATACGTCCAACAGAGTTGCATGTGTCTGCAGGTCCTAGGTGTTGGGGTGATGGGCTGCAGGTTCACCCTTCCCTGACATTGTAGCATCAGCCAACAGCATTGTATCATTGCATTTGACAGCCTTTATCTCCACTAATCTCCAATTGTGCACATACAGGCCGTATGCTACTGCTGGCACACTCACCTTAGCATACTGTGTGGGTGGGTGTTTTTGGGTTGGCTGTGTGATGATATAGCATGCAGGCATTTTGCATTATCATGTGGTGTGAGGGGTCTGTACACCTGTGGAGCGGTGGTGACTGTGCTATGTCTACCTTACTGCTGTTTACCTTGTGAATATTGTGGCCATGTGTTGTGTGTTGTGAGCTGACCTATCTCTTGTGTGCTGACAGACCACTGCGCAACAACATTTATGTATCACAGATATTGCCATAATGTGGACATCCATCAACAGTGGCTGGACATGGGGACATGGTGATTCTACACATTTCAATGACATCTTCTCCCTTCACTGTGACGTGTTATGGCCTTTGAGAGCCTCAGAGGATCCCGAACAGACACTTGCTGCAAACACACGGTAGGTTGCACCTTTGGTCTTTTGGGAATGACATCAGCCTTTACATGTTAATGATTTACTGTTTGTTTCATGGACTTTTCATGTTGAGTCTCTGTACACCAATGCTGATGCACATGGGGTGTAGCTGTGAAACACCTGTGTAACATGGGCATGAACATGACCATATCCATGTGGCACCCTCGTCTGCAGTTCCAATTCCACATGTCCACAACATGCACTGTGTTCTGTGTTGTGATCATGTTATGTTTGCCTGTGTGACGTTTCATTACGTACATATTGATGTTTGACTCTGCAATTTGGGCTGATGTTGCAAGCAGCACACCAATACATTGTTTATCCTCTTCTGACACAGGGCAGAGGACACACACAGCACATCTACTACAGTGCATCCGGCGTCACCATCACCCACCTGTTGGAGGACACAACAACACCATGGAACTATCCCTGGGAAATGGTGCCATAGGATGTTTGACCTCTGCGAGGGGGACACATGCCTAGGATGGACATTATTGTTGGACTGCTACTTTGAGCATGACAGGCCTGTCCAACACACCATTGCTGTCGTGCTCTGGCTGGGTGTCGTGTTCATCGCAGGAGACACACATGACCTTTCCAGTACTGTGACATATTGAGATGTCACACTTGCCTATGCCTGCCCACGTGTGCAGCAGGGACTGACATTGTCGCTGTATGTTGTACATCCTTCTGACATTGTTGTGTTGTTGTGTTTTGCCCATGTGTGTGACCTGGAACGCAGGATACGCTCATCTGTTTAGTTCAACACGAGCATACAGCCATGTGTGTGGCACAGGGGGAACATTGGAGAGGTCCTCTTGTCCATGTCCGCCTACCCTCCACTTGGACATGACACAGTATTTGCCACCACACCACTTTACTGCACACCAACATCTTGGATTGATGTTTGCACTCACCAAAGGTGCTACAGTGCATGTATGGCATCACTGTATCATGTTTCAACCTACACGGTGCATGTGCATGTGACTGACTATGTTGGTGCAACACAGCATGTGGCAATATGGCTTCTTTGTGGGTTACTGTAACATGTTTGACCTTTCTTTCCATCTCTATATACAGGTTATTGTGTTTGTTTACTTTACCGACGTGACAGTCTACATTGATTTACAAACCTAGCATTGCACAGGGCACAAAGAAATAGTGGCACATTTTGGGTTGCTAGTTTCGGCCCCCCTCATGCTGTCTGCATTGCCCTGCTGCCCCGCATTTCCTGTTGCCTTGGTGGCAGCGGTGGTCATTGGCAGCAGCGACATCCAATTTAAATAAAAAACACGGGTCTTTCCGACTCTGTGTTTGCATGCAGGTCTGATCCCTCTCTCCTCTGAAATATGCTCGCATCAGAGGTGGGAGGGACCAGACCAGTCATTCAAGCATGGAGTTGCAAAGATTCACATTTGAATGGATGGTTTGGTTCTTCCCTCCTCTGATGCAGCATACGTCAGAGGAGAGAGGGATCAGACCTGCATGCAAGCATAGAGTCGGAAAGAACCACTTCTTTTTTTTAAATTGGATGTTGGTGCTGCCAATTGCCACCAAGTCCCCGTCAAGAGGGAAGCTAATCCAATAATAACTGAAAAAATACATGAAATAAACAAATATAACATTCCATATACAAAAGCAATATTTAGCTCCTGATAGACATAATAAATATACCCAGATTACTAAATCTTGAGGCCGAGAAAAACAAAACAAAACAAGGAAATTAAACATTTGCATTCTTCCCAGACAAAAAAGCCTCCAATTGAACCAGGTCAAAGAAAATATACTTATCATTCGAATAATTCACAAGCCACTCGCATGGGTATTTTAAATAGAAAGAAGCCAAGGAGACCTATATCTGAGATTTCAAATTCAAAAACGCCTTGCAACGCTTTTGAGTAAGTTTGCACACATCAGGGAACACCTGGATTGGTCTTCCACAAAAAGGAATACTTTTCTTAGGAAAATATAAATGCATAACCATATTCTTATCTAACAGAGACATAAAGGAAACAACTAAAGTAGCTTGTGTTGCAATTACATCCTCTGAAGACTCTCAAAAAGAAGAAACATCTAATGTTTTGTCCATAACCAAATGTTCCATCTCTCCTTCGCCCAATGTCTCAGTCTTGACCTCCTGTGACACTTTTTTTGCTTCTACATCAGTAATACGCAACATATTCCTTATGATATTTCTGAAACAAAATCAGAGGGGACAAATAATGCGTATGTGGAACATTTATAAACCTCAAATTATTTGCCCGTGCTGCATTCTCAAGCGACTCTAAATGATGATGAACCGTTAAGCTATCCCGAACAGATTATGAGAGTGCAGCCTGTGCCAGAGCCATTTGACCCTCTAATTTTGAAATAGATGATGTACAATTAAGAAGATGAGTATCTTGATCAGAAAACTTTCACAACAACATCATTAGAAAACTGTGGAATCTGAGATAAAGATAACCGCAAAGAAACCTCAGTACGTGTAACCACTTCCCAAATGTCTCATAGAGAAATATCCTTTGGCTCTCTTATTTCCTCTACAGGAGCCAAAAAACATAAAGTTTCAGGATTCTTTAAGGAAACAGTAACTCCCCGGTCCAGTACAACAAACATAGCCCAGGTTGAGGGCAAACCCCACTACCCATCTAACACAACCGGAGGGGGGGGGGAGTCCACCTCTTGGTTAACCTCAGGTTTGGGCAGGGTAAAACCCGAAGCATCCAGAGGTGACATTCCTGAGAAAGTACTGACTGTTCAAGACGAGTTTTCCATGCTGGGGGTAGAAGCATCCTGCGCAGCCAGTTGAAGATGCCGATCCATCGGACCGATGATTTTTACAGACTTTGGCGGCGCAGTCAGCGACACCCTCTTCTTCCTTTTCCCCATACAAGGCCCTCTCGGGCCCAATACACCTCCGGTCACTGAAAGGGCAGTAAATGCCCCTTTGGTCACACCCCTTCGGTCACACTCCCACAGGTACGCGCCCGCGAATTGCCAGAGGTTTTAAACTGTCTGTAGGTGACATCAGCTGCTCAGCCCTTCCTCCTCACTCCACAGCAGTCAATCAGGAACAGAATTGCAGGTAATAGGAATAATTTGAGGTTTATAAATTTTCCACATACTCATTATTTGTCCCCTCTGATTTTGTTTCAGAAATATCTTAAGGATATATTGCTTATTATTGATGTGGAAGCAATAAAAGTGTCAAATTTGTATTGTGTGCCTCAGGGGGTCAAGATTGAGACATCAGGCGAAGGAGAGATGGAATATTTGGTTATGGATGAAACATTCAATATTTCCGCTTTTTTAGAGTCTTCAGAGGATGTAATTGCAACACATGCTGCTCTAGTTGTTTCCTTTATGTCTCTGTTAGAAAAGAATATGGTTATGCATTTATATTTTCCTAAAAAAAAGTATTCCTTTTTGTGGAAGACCAATCCAGATGTTCCCTGATGTGTGCAGACTTACTCAAAAGCACCGCAAGGCGTTTTGGAATTAGAAATCTCAGGTCTTGGCCCTCAGGGCTTCTTTCTAATTAAAATACCCATGCGAGTGTCTCGTGAATTATTCGAATGATAAGTATATTTTCTTTGACCTGGTTCAATTGGAGGCTTTATTGTCTGGGAAGAATGCGAATGGTTAATTTCCTTGTTTGTTTGTTTGTTTGTTTTCTCGGCCTCAAGGTTTAGTAATATGGGTATATTTATTATGTCAATCAGGAGTTAGATATTGCTTTTGTTTATGGAATGTTATATTTGTTTATTTCTTTATTTCATGTATTTTTTTAGTTATTGTTGGATTAGCTTCCCTCTTGACGGGGACTTGATGTATTTTCTCACTTTATTATTTAATAAAGTTTATCTTAAAATTAAAAAAAAAATTGTCTGTCACTGCTGCCAATTGCCACTGCCGCCACCAAGGCAACAAGAAAAGTAGCAATGTCTGGGCAAGGGCAGGCAGTGCTGTGGGAGAGCCGGCTGCAATAGTGATCATAGCATGATCACATTTGATTTAATAAATGGAGAGAGAACAACAAGGAAATCTACAGTGCTACCTTTTAAATTTCAAAAGGGAGACTATGATAAAATGAGGAAAACAGCTAAGAAAAACTAAAAGGAGCAGCTGCAAAGGTAAAAGATCTACATCAAGCATGACCATTGTTTAAAAATACTATCTTGGAAGCCCAGACCACATGTACTTAGAAAAGATAGAAGGAAGGCCAAAAAACTACCAGCATGATTTAAAGGTGAGGTCAGAGAGGTTGTGGTAGCCAAAAAGCATTTTTCAGGAAATGGAAAAAGGAGCCAAATGATGAAAACAGGAAACAACAGAAACGCAGAATAAAACCCTTTTCTAAGTACATTTGTAGCAAAAGACTCGTGAGAGAGTCGGTTGGACCATTAGATGATAGAGGGGGTAAAGGGGGCACTAAGAAAGGATAAGGCCATAGTGGAGAGGCTGAATGAATTCTTTGCTTTGGTCTTTACTGAAGAAGATGTAGGGAAGGTACCCATCCTTGAAATGGTATTTAAAGGTGATATATCAGAAGAATTGAAAGAAATATTGATAAACCGGGAAGTTGTATTACAATTTGATAAATTAAAGAGTAACAAATCACCTGGACCAGATGGTACATCCAAAGGTGCTGAAAGAACTGAAATATGAGATTGCAGACCTACTATTAGTAATCTGTATACTATCATTAAAATCATCTGTAGTACCTGAAGACTGAAGAATGGCCAATGTAAGGCCAGTTTTTAAATAGGGCTCTAGGGTGATCCAGGAAACTACAGACAGTAGACCTGAGTCAGTAGCAAGCAAAATGGCAGAAAGCATGATAAGAATAAAATTATTAACCATGTAGATAGTGATAGTTTAATGGGAGAAAGCCTAGTTATTATAGCCTCTGAAAAGAATATCCAGTTTATGTCAGCATATGTAAAACACTGAACCAGCCTGTGAGAAACAAGATTATACAAATAAAAATCAAAAGACCCTACAAAGCTTTATTTGCTTTGCAAAGACTTGAAAGACTGCCCACAGTTCCTCACTCAAACCTGGATTTTATTAGATCTTCAAGAGGAGCGTTCCAGAAGATCAGTCCCTACATTACATCACTTAGGGTTCCTTTGAAAAAAGACCTAAACCAGTTAACTTGCACTTTACTATGCAGCAACTGGCTGTTGGAAACACTGACGCATAAGCATGTCTGCACCTGCATGATAAAATACACATTAATCAGCGATCACGTAATGGGAGGGGAATGGGCGGAGTGTGGGCATGGAGAACATATTACAATTAGCACCAGGGCCATTGCAGTGTGCTCAGCGGCAACATGGCTCCTCTATGGGAGTCATTAAGTGAACTCACCTTGGTAGAGTGAATCTTAGATTGGCCCATCATGAGTTAGCTGCTGGGGCCATACTGTTCACACACCTGACAGCTACCACAGGGGCTTTGCAATTAACATGCATTTGTTTGGTGTATTAATTGAAAATCCTTCATGGACTTTGGTGAAAGGGGCTCTTAAAGTCTAATAATTTCCATTTACCTTTCATCAAGTATGAATATAGCATGAGCAGTCAAAAGTAGAAATCAAGGTGGAAGATTTTTAAGAGCAGGGGGTGTAACCATAACATTAACATTAATACCTTTCATATCAAATAAATACTGAAACAAAAGGAAGGTAGGAGGACTAAAAAGAAGACATAACCATAAGAACCAATGGAGAAAACAATCTAGACAAGAAATGGGAACTGATATTCAGATAATTTGAGAGAAATGAGGATGAACACTCATGAGCACACATTTGGTTTATGTAGGCACCTAAAGATTTAAGGTGTGTTGTTATTATTTTTGATTGAAGACTGAATGCAGAATTCCTTTCTCCCTGACATGGACTGGGTGCATTTGTGTATTTCTTTGTTTTGATTTATTTTATTTCTAGTGATTTATGCATTGTGGTATCAGATTCTTGTGTTCCTGTATAAATTGCAAATAAGTAAAAAAAGTAAAAGAAGTAAAAAGTAAATAAGTAAAAAAAAGAAAGTCTTGAAGGACTACGAAAGGGGGCTGCTACTTCTGGAGAGAAATCTGCAATTGCAAGTATTTGCTTCTGGGTATTTTTCTAAATCTTGAGGAAAAAGGAATTCTTTAGATTAAGCTGATTAATCTGTGAACCCAATGTGTTTGTTAAATCAGTCAGGGCTTAGTAGCAGCAAAGAACTTTCAGTTTAAATTTAAAACACAGCAGAAAGCTTTCTGGTTAAATTTAGAACCCAAGACTCCCTCGATCCAAACAAGAGCTGTGGGACTCACCCTGACAATTGGTCACAGATTACCTTAGAAGCAAATGACAGGGTACTGTATAGCAGCCAGCTTTTAATGTTTTTTCCTTCCCTCCCTCCCCAACATCCACCCACCACTGGGATAATTGTAGCTTTATAGGTGCATAAACCTCTCAAAGAAAAGGAGATGCCATATTCACTCTCAGGTGCAGCTGTTTATCCTCATCAGGCATACATTAAGAACCTAAGATTAAGATTCAGGTGAATAAAGTACATTAAACATATTAGGTGTAGTTTTATTAGTATAGGTATCCCTACCAACCCTTAGTAGGTAAAGAACTTAAATACCTAAATACAACCTTAAAACTAAGATGCAGACAGCAGTCCAACAGCAAGATGGGGGTTTCCAGTCTTTTGCATTGAGTGTCACATGTATGATTTTCTCCCAGTTGGTGAGGAGTCTTACATGTGCACTAGGTGCAAGGAGTTCTTTGCTCTCAGGGAATGAGTCCAATCTCTGGAGGCTAGAGTAGCAGACTTGGAGGACATAAGGAAGACAGAGAGGTATATAGACGAGACCTATAAGGATATAGTACTGAAGTCCAACCTCCAGTCTAGCAGCATCCCTGTTGCCATGGAGAAGAGAGGTCACATGACAGGAGAGCATCACCCTGGTATGGCAAGAAGTGATCCTGTAGCTAGGACCTGTTCTCCAGTTGATGTAAAACCCTCTCGCACTGAGGAAGTTTCTACAGGGCAATTTGACCATGAGGGAAGGGCTAGGACAGTCATTATAGTTGGTGATTCGATCATTATGCATGTAGATAGCTGGGTGGCTGGTAGACGTGAGGATCACCTGGTAAGATGCCTGCCTGGTGCAAAGGTAGCGGATCTCAAGCACCACCTAGACAAGGTCTTAGATATTGCTGGGGAAGAATCTGCTGTCTTGGTACATGTCGGTACCAATGACATAGGAAAATGTGTTAGGGAGGTTCCGGAGGCTAAATTTAGGCTTTTAGGTAGGAAGTTGAAATCCAGAACTTCCAGGGTAGCATTCTCTCAAATGCTTCCCATTCCACGCACCTGACCCAAGAGGCAGGCAGAACTCCATAGTCTCAATGTGTGGATGACACGGTGCAAAGATGAGGGTTTTGGATTTGATAGGAACTGGGAACATTCTGGGGAAAGGAGGGGCTCTTCCAAAGGGATGGGAACCAGGATGGAACCAGGCTGCCGGCATTAACCTTTAAAAAGGAGATAGAGCAGCTTTTAAACTAGATAATAGAGCTGACAGTCGCCCAAGAGCACATGGTTCAGAACAATGTATCCTTGAAGGATACTACAAAAAAAATGAAGTTAGGGCATATCAACAGAGAGGTTCCAATAAAGACAAAAGTAGCCCAAATACCCTTGAGTACGGAGCAGAAAGAGCTTAAAGATTCCAAATTACCCCTGCCTACCGATAACCAGATTAAATGCTTGTATGCAAATGCTAGAAGTTGAAAAAATAAGATGGGAGAGTTAGAATATATAGCACTAAATGAGAGGTTAGATATGATTGGTATCTCAGAGACATGGTGGAAGGAGGACAACCAGTGGGACACTGTGATACCAGGGTACAAACTATATCATAATGATAGAGCTGATCAATTTTAGAGTGAGCATTGAGTCACAAAGGATTAAAGTTTTGCAGGAAACAAAATTTGCTGTAGAAACTCTATGGACTGAAATTCCATGTAAAAAGAGGAAGGCGATGGCAGTGGGGGTGTACTATTGACTGCCTGGCCAGAATGAACAAATGGATGATGAAGTGTCTGAAAAAGTGTGCACAAGCAATCAGTCTTTCACACGTTTTCATGAAATAGCAACTGGCTGAAGTATGGACCTAAGTGCCCATTCATGCACATAAGTCCTTGACCATAGGGGGTTCATGTGTATAATGGTATGTATCTTTTTACAGTGCCTTATAAAATTATCCCTATATATCCAGACATCCAACACACTCCATGATTCCTGAATTCCTACCCTCACAAAGCTTCCAGCATCAAATATTCATTAGCCTTATATCAGTATTGTCTTTATACAACTACTATGTATATTTTCTTCGAGCTAATGTCTTCCAAGCTAAATTATTCTATTGGCCCTGTTGCACATGCAGAAAGATTAGCACCGTGTAGTACAGTGAGGTACATGCAAGTCTCTTGAGGAGTGTTTGCAGGAAAGGTGACACTGGTGAAATAAGGTAAATTCTGCTCTGCTTAGCACTGCATGCAGAATGGGTGACACTCTGTGGTGAATCAAGGAAATGCCACCCAGCTGAGCCTTGCAAAGAGATATGAGTAGGGACCAACCAAATTCACGATTTCACGGTCGTGGCATTTTCCGTGAAATTGGCCGTCTTCCGTGAAAAATGCACACTTCCGTGAAATTTAAGGAAATCATTGATTGTCTAAAACTTCACTGCAGATTGGCAGTCCTGCGCTTCATGAATTGCAATAGAAGAAAATGCCACTAGCGCTGATTACACTGGTGCTGCTCTCGCTGGAAACCTGGTGAGCCTCCTGCCAACACTGAGCCCCTGTAGGTCTTAGATACCCCATGCCCTCATGTGTAACATCTAAACCTGGCTCTTGCGATGTTGCTGCTACTCCGAGACATTTAATAGCTTGCAACCTGCCTTATAAGCTAGTCTAAGGTGAAGGAGAGAGCCGGCAATCTGTTGCAACTACCTGTGCGGCGCGGGTGTGCTGTGCTGCGATGATCATCTGTTTGGGTGGTGAGCTTGATGGTAGAAGAAGCGTGGGTGTGCTGGTGGTGCCCTTGCTTTGCTGTCAGGCTGCCTTACTGCAATTTCGGGGCCCTGTGCTGCTGCGGCCATTACCACATGGCCCTGGAATGCAGAGCTCCCTCTCATGAGCGGGAAGAGAATGTTTCCGGTGACTGCAGAGCATTTCCGGTTGGCGTCTTGAAGGAAATTTCTTTGTGGACTCTTTTGGACAGACAACTCCCTCACTTGCTGCACGGGATTTCTCTTTCTGCTGCTGCCCAAATGAGGACCTGCATAATGTCAAGTACTTCTGTGCCTGTGAATTCTCTGTGAAATATGACGAATTTTCAGAGACCTTCTGTGAAATATCACATTTTTTTCCGTGAATTTGGTTGGTCCCTAGATATGAGTTACGACAAAAAGAAGAAAAAAAAAACATGCACAGACATTGCACAGAGTAACAGTGACACCTTGTAAACTCAAAAATTTTGTCCACCTCAACAAGAAAGTTTGTGCTCCAGAGAGCAGCTCATGATACCCATGTGACAAGTCACTTGTATCCAAAAACTGGAGGATATCCCTGAAGATACAATTCCTGTGCTGTTGTCAGATGAACTTTTATCGGAATAGGTCTGTACCTTTCTATAATCCTCTCCACAGAATTATTAGCATTGTGTTGGCAATTTGATTATGATAGCCAACACACTCCATGTCTTTTTCAGATCAGGCTTATCCATTTTACCCTATTGCATGCATGTTTTCTTGGGGAAATCATTTCTTGTATGCCTATATTTATTTATTTATTTATTTATATTTTGTTCACACCTTTTCATTGGCTGCTCAAGGCAAGTTACATTTACAGAGCTGCAAATTTATCCAATTTCATGAGTGAAATTTCAAGCCAGTCCTGTAGTTCTGACAATCTATTCCCGATGCATTATGGGACCTGTGGCACTGACATTATGGGACCTGCAGCACTGATGCCAATGGGTAAAATCAGGAACTACCAATACCATATTGCATTGCAATGCAAATTTAAAACCAGAACTGGCAAAACAAATCTCACTCCTGGAACTGGGTAACTTGGCAGCTCTTCATTTATGTACAGAATACAAGTCCATGTATGCAGTGAGGGGTAAAACCAGAAATGAATTAGCCTTTTCTGCATAAATGGAGCACACGGTTCACCTTTTTACATTGGTGAACTCCATTCCTCCTGACCTTCGTTCCTGTCTGTTCCTCAGGATAACTACATTATGTAATTTAAGGTCCTTTGGTCAAATGCATGCATATTATCTCATGAAAAACCACTGAAGAATACTGACAATGAGACTCATGTGTAGTAATTCACACGCTGGAGCTTTGGCATGCCTGTTTCAGCATCACAGATATATCGGATAGATTGTCAGATGCTGAAAACACTGGAAACTCCAATAAAACTTAGAAAATAAGGGCTACATATGCTGAATAGTTTGGACCCTGTTCCATGGGAGCTATCTGGCTTCCTGCAAGACACCTGCACCCTCTCACGTGCTCTGAAGTACACATGGCCCATCACAATCTTCATCCTATTTCAGATAAATTATTATGGTTATTTCTAGAAATACTTCCAACAGCAATCTGCAAGTCCCATTTACATGTGGGCACAGATGGATTAGCCAGAGAAATAACAATATTGCACCGCTTTATAGAGCAGATAAAACCATTTTCTCCTACTAGCAGCTCATCTCCCCCTTGCAGCTCTTTGGAAACATGGGTCCCTCCAGCTGCCTGACTGATATGAAAGGTCTAGTGAGCTTTTAACTATGAAATGTATTCCTAGTTTCTTGTTTGACAAACTCCATATGGTTTATTCCATTTTGGAAACTTTTAGTGACAAGGCAGGAAGCAGAATTGTATATTGACTTCATATTTTGCAGATTGCTGTGAGGTGTGTGTGGGTGGGTGTTTCTGTGTGAATGCCTCTCAGAGTACTGTAGCCTTCTGCAATGCACAAGCTGTCCCCAGCGTTTGTCTTGACATTTCCATGATGAGGAGCAGAGGACTGAAAGTCATTGCTTAGCCCAGGATGTGTATGTGTTGGAGGTGGGATAAATAACTGGGATATTGCAGTCCCCATCTGCCATTTGTGTGGCTTGCGGTTTTACATCCTGTCATGCTGAGAGGGAACTCTCACTGTGACTGAGCTGTGGCCATGTCATGGCTATATAGCCAGATAGTACTATTGTATAGATTGGCTGCAGTGATGTGGGTGCTCCTTCTTTCAGTGGGAGCATAATCATTGGGCTGAGTGCTGGGTATGTATGCTGTTAGGTCTAAAAGAGCAAAGGGAGGACACTCTTCCCGCAGGCACAATAGAATCGGGGCAGGCCTGTGTGGGGAAACAATGGGACATATGGTGGCACAGAATCAGGGGATGGCCTGCCCATCCAGGCATGGGTCAGCTATCTAGACCCAATTCTGATCCTTCGGGAACGTCTAGCTCCCGTGGGCTCAGAATCAGGGACTAGACCGGCCGTCCAGATCCTGGACATCTGGGTGGGCAAGACGTTCCCCCTTCAGATTCAGCCCATATTGTATAAGCAACAGACCTACTAATTTAAGAAACCACTCCAGTGACCCTGGAGTAATCATGAACCAGGCTCAAATGAAAAAGAGGGAGAAAGTAGGATCAAGGAAGAATATATCCAAGACAGCCATCCGATTCTTACTTACCAAATATCAATAATTGTACAAGGTAACAAGGTAATGCACCAAGTTATATCAAAGCGTGCAGCATAACAGTGTTGAGGCACTTAAAGAATTCATAATGTAAACATCAAAACAAAGAACAAACACAAGTAGGACCCAAACTTGGCGTATTACAAATAAAAGGTGGTATTGCATATCATAAAATGGTAAAAATCATTGGTCAATGTCTAACATCCAAAATGAATATCTGAGTCAGGAGCCACTCTGAGCTACCCTATAAGAGCTCATTCCATTCCGGATGTAGATTCCCTCTGTACGTCCAGTCTGAGACAGATGTACAGAGGGGATCAAAATCATAAACAGTCTTGTAAGTGCAGGCTGGGACTGCGATTCAGCCTGGCCAGCACATAGAGGACCTTCCCGGCTAACTCAGTCAACACTCTTCAATGGAGCCGCGGTGCCATGGCATCATGTTGCCATGGCACCGCGGCTCCATTGAAGAGAAGTGATGCCAGCCGCCAGAAAATAAAACATATTCCCTGCAGCCTGACCCCCCGATCTGGCCTCCTAAGGCCAGGGTCAGGCTGTGGGAAATGTCCTCCGGCCTCCCCTGCCCTACCCTTGGCATTGATAAAAATCACGTCCAGGGATGTTATTCCACCTTGGAGGTGTAATAACTTCCCCGCACATGTTGCTGGATCTGGACGTACAGGGCCAAAATTAGAATCAGCCCTGTACGTCCAGAGCCGGCGACCGCCACCACCCACCCAGACTCCACCCCTGAGCTGCCTCTTCCCCGCCCCTGTCTAACTTCCCCGCACAACCGGCGAGGAAGTTAGGCGTGGCAGGGAAAGGCATGAATATCAAGGATGGATGTCATAAAATGTCCCTGGTCAGTGATGGAACAATCTGTATAGGAGCTATCCCAAAGACAATCATGTATGTGCCAGGACCGCAATACCATGGAATGTAGGGTTGGAGAGCAGTGCATCATAGGAGTGATTAGTCAGCCTATATTGTGAAATAGAATTATGCAATGTCATTAACATATATTGCCTAGACATGCACTCACATCCCACTATCTTGTAAATAGCTGAATAATTAATAAAAACAGTATAAGAGCCCCCACCTTCTAGGGATCCACCACCGGCATAGTAAAGAAATTCCGACTTTAGGCGCCAAGTTAAATTGGAGCTTTAATGGGGGGCACTCATGAGCTCGAGCAAGATGGCTACAAAGTGAGTGAGCTCTCCTGCCTCCAGCCCCATTTTGGGTGATGGACCCGCTGCTTGTAATTGGATAGCTGGAAAAATTATATAGCTTGTAGCCTGTTTGTAATCGGCACCACAGGGAACAAAATCTGAGCCCTTTTTTGTCACCCCGGCAGCTCACTCCATAATTCCGACATGCCTTCACTGCCCGATAAACCACAGACCTGTCTAAGCAGTAGTTTCAACAACGGTGACCTTCCCTGCTGATCTATTCCGCTAGCAGCGGTGTTTCTTCTGTAAGTGATCTCAGCTCTAGCCTACCCATATTTATTGACCATCTATGTGGCAGCATCGCATGGGGTGCACACTCTTGCTGCTGCCTATACAGTAAGAGTCAGGTGAAGGGAGGATCGCTGGTAGTTCTGGTGGTGCCGCGGAGATGAAATGATCATGGAGTGCCCAGTGGGAACAGTGATACTTTTAGTTCTCGAAGCAGAGGACTGTTTACCTATTTGCTGCTGACCGGTGTCTGAACTTCCCTCAGCCATTAGGGTTGCCTTGCGGCAGTGGAACACAGCTGTGATACGCAGGAGGAGGGCACTTCCTGGCGGGAAGTACACTGGAACACGAAAATGGAATGCATCGCGGAGATGTGCGATGGCTATCCAGCGGCAAACCTCTCGTTATTTTATAGTGAAGGGAGGAGCAGGGAATTTACCCTCAACTACTGCTCACTCCAGAGAAGATTTCTGCATATCTTGCCGTGAACTCAGCTGACAGCAATTTCGATTGGTGCTCTGACATTCTGCGGTGGACGGCTCCTTTGGCAAAGAAGGCACGGACTACAACATTTAATTTAGCAATAGAGTTTGTTGTCTCTATTCAGTGTATATTTCTTGGCCTCTCCCTAGGTTGGAGCTCCCTCTAGTGGCCTGATTGTGTATTCCCCCCCCCCCTTTTTTTTCTTACTTTTCAGTATCTGGTGGGATCCTAGCCTCTTCAGGATGGTTACTGTCAAATCATACGTGGTCACTTTATCTAAGTTTGCCAGATCATCAGACACCGCTTCTACAGTTTCTACTCCCGATGCAGGGAGTACTCCTGCCTCCAAGTGTCGTTTCCATGAAATCTACAAGAGTAGATTTCATGGAAATCCTCCAAGAGCTGAAGCTCTTCAGACTGGACTTTACCAAAGTTGTGAGTGACATCCGGGCCGATCTTAAATCTCTTGACGATTGGGTCACACAAAATGACATCAATATAGATGAACAAATCGACTCTATAGCTGTATTTCAAAGTTCAAGAAACTTGATCAACTCACAAAAGACTTAAAGGATCAGCAGGACGAGCTGTAAAACTGCCAAAGGAGGAACAACATCAGAGTGTTTGGTCTGACTGAATGACCCGGAGATCAGGAGGATACCATGGCACTTATCTAGGAACGATTTGCCTTTTGTGTGACGAACAAGTCAGGCCCGATCAATCTGGAGCATGTGCACCGTAGCCTGGGAGTTCGAAAAAGCTCTAATTCTCAACCACGTCCAGTCATTGCCTGTTTCAGCTTCTTCGAAGATAAAGTCATGCTGTTGTGCAGCTTACTTGGTGAGCATTGTTTCGTCTTCAAAGACCAGAAGATACAGATCTACCAAGATCTTTCCTAGTACACGCTAGAGTGTCGAAAGAGTTTTAAGCCCCTCACGCAGGCTCTGCAGAAACGTGCTGTACCCTACTGTTGGGGATTCCCATTTTCTTTGATTTTTAAATGGAACAATTCCATGCACAGAATATCTGAACTGTCTGAGTGTATGGAGTTTTTGGACTCTATACAGCATAGAGAATGCACTTAACATCCATGGGGCACGAATGGAGAATGGGAGGTGTCCACGCCTAAGCTGCGCAAAATGCCAGGTTCCCGCAGATCGTCTGGTACTGATCAATATACTAATGTGCAAAAGGAGATGGACACTTCTGCTCCACTTTAGTACCTCTGTCTTGGAGTCTCCTTTCTGAGAAATGTTTTGTATGTGTTCTTCATGGTTTTTGTTGAGTTGTCTCTTACATGTAGGGTTTTCTGGGGATGGTGAAGTGGATAGCTATTTGTATAAGCTAACTAATCTTTCTTGTGAATAAGCAAGTCTTTAGTATGTGGGGAGGAATGGAGGTTGGGGTGGGGGGGCTGGTTGTGGAATTGGGGAGATGTTCCCTGCAGGGGTTGTAGTTAGTGTGTTGTAAGACGAGGCTGGGGGGAGGATAGAGAGGCTAGTTTGGTTTCTTTATAGTGCCTTCCTCTTGGACATCTCTTCTGTCTTTTATTTGGTGGTGTTTTCCAGATTTGATTACTTCCTACACACTCAGGAATGTTTGGAGGGTGGTGGGGGGGAGGAGGAGGGAGGGTGGATGGGGGGATGATTTGAATTCTAGTAACAGGCAAATATCCATTCAATTTTGGGATAACCTGGTGTCCCTTTTTGAATTCCCCTATGTTTTAATGGAGCTCACCACTACTGCCTACATTAGATGGCTGGGAATGTCCCTATTTCTGTCTTGGCTTGGCAATTTCTCCAGGACCCCCAGAGGCACCTTTAGCTTGCTTCAGTCCATTTTAGGGTAATGGTTAAGGCTATTTTGTGGAACGTGCATAGGCTCAACAACCCATGCAAACATCAGAGAGCTCTGGATCAGCTGTCCCGGGAAAACGTGGAGATAATCTTCTTGCAGGAGACTCATCTTTCCCCTCAGGATCACTTTAACTGTGCATTACGCCAGTTTCCCCAAATTTTCCTGGCTAGCTTTTCATCACATCGGAGAGGGGTGGCAATATTATTTTTGTCCTCTTGTCCATTTCAACTCTTGGACTGTGTCACTGATCCGGAGGGTCAATTTCTGATTTTTGTTGGCTCTATAAATGAGGTGGTCCTTACCTTAGTGAATGTCTACTTACCGCCAGTTCAGGTGGGGAGTTTCCTGTGGGAGCTTCTAGACATTCTTTGATGTCATTGGCAGGGGGAACTGCTTATTGGGGGTGACTTTAATTGTGTCATGTAGGAGAGGGATCGCTCGGGGCATAAGCTAGCTGCTGTCACACCTTTCAAATTACTAGAGGATTTTGTTAGAAATTTGAATCTATTCAATGTGTGGAGGCATCTACATGACAACAAATGTGACTATACATTTTTCTCTCAGGTACATAACTGTTATTCACGTATTGACATGTGGCTTCTTTCATGATCAGGGATCCCCTGGTTGATCCAGGTGTCGATTGGGACCATTGGATCATGCTATCATCTCTATATGTCTATCTCTCATGGTGGCTGAGACCCCTCATGCAGATGGTCATTGCCCCGCAGTTTATTGCTCAATAGGGAATTCTCTTTGGCATTGCACCGGAGCTGGGCAGAGTATCTCGCCTTTAATGACTCCTCAGACACTTCAATATTCACTCTTTGGGAAGCCAGGAAGGCAGTTCTATGGGAACAGCTAATCTCACTTTCGAGTGCTTTTAAAAAGAAACTAGATGCCTGTCAGGATGAGCTATGCTGAGAGATTGCTGACTTAGAACTCCGTCACTGCAGGGTGGTGGCTGTCAAGTTTGGGGACTATTGATTTGCCGTAGGGGTGAGTTGGCTGCTTTTGACTCACTTTTCTTGTGGACAAGACAGTGGTTTTACGAACAGGGCAACAACACAGGGAAAGTGCTGATATGGTAACTGAAACACTAGCGACAGAGACATAAAATATCTGCGGTAACATCTTCTCAGGGGTGTATTTCTCACTGTTCTAAGGATATAGCGGCAATTTTTGCAAACTTTTATGAGAATTTATGTTCTAGTATGGCATCTGTGAGTCCCAGGGACATTCAGGACTGGTTACAGGAGGCCTCTCTTCCCCAGCTATCACTGGAATCTCAGGAAGCTCTTGACCGTTCCTTCTCCCTCCTCGAGGAGGTGATTCAGGTAATTCAGAATTTAAAGTCCATCAAAGTAATGGGTCCTGATCTCTTACCAGCAGAAGTGTACAGTTGTTCCCGGATTTGTTTGCCCGGGTTTTATTGAGAGTCTTTAATGAGATTCTTTCCAAACAATCACTCCCTGCCTCCTTCTGCCAGCCTATTATTTCTGTCATCCCTAAAGCGGACAAGGATCCATTACTGTGTTCTATCATCCGATTTCCTTGCTAAACATAATTATAAAATCTTTATCAAACTATTAGCCAATCACTTAGACTCTTTGATTCTGGGCATCATTCAACCGAACCAAACAGGATTTATAAAAAATAGATATAGATTTGAGAATGTTTGTAGATTGATTAATGTGTTACATGGCCTTCGATCATGGGTTGTTAGTTATGCGGTCCTCTCATTGGACACTGAAAAAAAGCATTTGATAAAATCAAATGGTCATATCTCTTGGAGGTCCTCAAAGCATTCGGCTTTGGACCGTCTTTTTGTACTTGGATTGCCTCCTTATATGCTTGTCCACAAGCATCCATTATGGTGAATGGTTTCCTCTCCCTGCCATTTAAACTAGATAGGGTATGAGACAAGAGTGTCCATTATCTCCTTTATTGTTTGCTCTGAGCGGTTGAGTCATTGGCAGCCCATATTAGACTCAGGGTGGCTAATATTGGTATCTACTTGGAATTGGAATGACATTCAATGTCTTTATATGTGGAGATATGTTGATCTAGCTCCTCTACCCTTCGCCGTCTTTTCCAACAGTAATGAACATCTTGAATTGCTTTGCTTGACTCTCTGGCTTTACAGTGAATATGCAGAAATCAACATTACTTCCATGCCTTTCTCGGTCGTCTTCTCGGACCTTGACGGTCCCAGTGGGCTTCCAAGAAGTGGATCAGTACCGCTATTTAGGCATTCAAATTCATAGGGATGTTTCTCTACTGTATACACTCAATTACACAGGTACACTAAAAAAAATTTTTTTAAACTGCCTCTAATGTTTCGATTGATTTTTACGTTTTTTGGTGCGCTGAATCCAAATCTGGTAACCAATTTGCTCCATCACGTACAGATTTTTTGCTACATTGGGTTAGCAGTTTGAGGTGAATGTTTCAGATTGAGTGCGATCGAGATAAAAGTTTCTTGGATGAATTCTTTATACTAATTGTTTAGTAGTTATTCAAATAAGAATAAAGAAAATTGTAACAAGGCAGCACATAAGAATAGAGTAATGTCAACAAAACACACTGTGATGGTAGCAAAATTGTCTGCACTTAAAACAGCCACATACATGTGCACAAACATTGAGCATATAAGAGTGAGGTTAGACACAAAGCAAAGCAAAGAAATGTGCAAAAAATGTTGTACAGGTATGTATGTAGGAATAGAAAACGCAAACCGCACCATTGCAATACATGAAGACAAACACCCGATGGTGTGAAAATAAAATTCTAATAAATGAGATCCGACACTGTGGTAATAACTAGCAAATTTTTATTTCAAAGTTTAGTAAAAACACGATATTTGTCAACACAGTTTAGATTTTAAAGTCATTCTTGGGTCAATCAATCTCCTGGTGGGCCCGTTTCTTCTTCCCCCGAATGCTTCTCTTGGTGCGCTGCTTGGCGTATTTTTCATCTGGGGTTTCCCGCAGCAGCAACCAGCAGAAATCAGCCATCATAGTGGTGTTCCATCTTCCTTGGTACCTTCTCTCTGCGTCCTTGATGTCCTGGTGAAACCTTTCACCTTGTTCTTCACTGTACGCCCCCAGGTTTTCGGGAAAGTAGTTCACATGGGAGTGCAAGAAATGGACTTTCAGGCTCATGTTACAGCCTTGTTCTTTGAAGGCATTGAGCATCCTGGCAACAATATCCTTATAGTTCTCATCCCGCCTGTTCCCCAAGAATTTGAGAACAACATCCTTGAAGGAATCCCAGGCTTCTTTTTCCTTCTCAGACATCGTTTCAGCGAATGCTCCATCTGAAATGAGTTTCCTTATATCAGGGCCAACAAACACTCCTTCCTTTAGCTTTGCTTCAGAAAGTCGGGGGAACTTTGAGCAAAGGTACCGAAAGCACTCACCATCTTTTGGAAGGGACTTGATGAATTGCTTAATGAGACCCAACTTAATGTGGAGAGGTGGTAATAGAATTTTATCACGAGGTACCAAGCTCTCATGAAGAACATTTTTCTCACCGGGTCTCAAATACTCCCGAATTGGCCAGTCTTTTTTCCCCCAGTGTAGGTCGCGGGCCCGGCTATCCCACAAGCAAAGGAAGCAGGGATATTTGGTGAAACCGGATTGCTGCCCTAATAACATGGATAGAATTTTAAAGTCTCCACAAATCATCCACTTATGATCATCATAACGAATCTTCTGAAGAATCAGGGCCAAATTCTCGTATTTTTCTTGGAGAATAACAGAGTGAGCAATAGGAACTGAAGCGAATGTGTTGCCATTATGAAGAACACCTTTTATGCTGTCTTTTGACGAATCAATGAACAGCCGCCATTCAGCAGGATCATACTTGAGTTTAAACTTTTCCATCACTCCGTATATATCGTTGCAAAATACCAAATCTTCCTCTTTGCTGAAATACTTCAAAAATTGTGTCTCGCGGTTGCGGTACCAATAAAAAGTTGTTCCTGGTGACAGTAGATTTTTCTGTTTAAGCCGAGAACCTAGCAGTTGGGCAGCATCTTTTGGGAGTCCTAAATCCCGGACTAAATCATTCAATTCAGCTTGAGAGAAAAGTTCAGGTTTCGGATCTGGTTCAGTTTCAAACTCGGAAGTACTGGACTCATCGGGAAAAGCCATCTGATGAGTCTCATCATGATCAGAACCGTCCACACAAATATGATCCAAAGATTTTGGTGGTTCAGGCACAGGTACTTCGTTGCTATGAGGCATAGGCCTAATTGCTGAGGGAAGGTTGGGGTAACTTATTACGTTCTTATTTTTTAAGTTGTATCCCTTCACAATGCAAGAGCAAAAATAGCAGTCACTGCTGTGGTCTCTTTGTTCACGCCACATCATAGGTATTCCGAAACGAAATGCTTGTTTTTTACCTTTCATCCATAAGTGTAGATCTTCCTCACATGTCTTGCACACTTTGTGAGGAGCCCACGGTTTGTCTTGATCGCCTAACTTCAAACCGAAATAGGCGAAATATACTTTTTAAATAAATGCAGAAATGTTCCTCTGCCGCTTTTTCACGGTATATTCCCCACAAATAAAACAAAAACTGTCCGGAGAGTTGACGCAACCTCTGGCTCTGTGAGCCATCACAAATACACAGCACTGCAAACTACAACTGCAGTGAACCACTTCGGAATAAAGCTGGATTACGACTGAGCAAACAAAAGGTTATAATGAACTTGCAAGAAACTGAAATTTGACAGGAACGTTCATGTCGCAACCACCGTGTTTGAGCGAGCGAACGAGGCAAGGCGAACAGGAAAGAACATGCGCCAGCGCGAGTACTGGATTTAGCCCCCCGCCTCCCAATTGTCCTGTTAATGTATAAAATGAATACAAAACACTCTAAAATATCATGAGGGAGTGTTTCTAGTTAGTTAACCATTACAACCTCTATTTTGGGCCAAGAAAATAAACTGCAGTCGGCTAAAAAGAAATTATGTGAACATTCCTTATATGGGTAAGAAATCTAATTTTGCAAGAAAACGTGACGTGATGGAACATTTTGGCTATTTTTCCTGGATTCAGCACCCCAAAATCTATAGGAATCAGTTGCAAAACTGGAGGCAGTTTTTTGGTAGTGTACCTGTGTAATGTCTGCTTAATTGTCCTTCAGAAGACTGTTTGGATGTTCTTATAGTGGGCCTATGCAGGCCCAAAAGGGGGATTGATAGGGGAAAATAAGGCTTAAAGTGTGTGTGTACAGGATGATTAGGAGGCCCGCAGAGGAAAATGGGAATCCTGTACAGATCTATATATGGAAAGGAATGTGCTGTGCTAAGACAAATTGATTGTTCTACACGGAGACGACTAACATCTGTGAAGTTACTAATAAACTGTGGTGGGCCTCAGAGGATGAGTTGATGACGTATGTATATGTTTCTGTTAATGTATAAAATACAGACAGCCCCTCTAACCTGTGGAATAAACTTTCATACTACTTATATGTGAGTGTGTGTGTTTGTGGGGTGGGGGGGGGTGGGGGGGTGTTTGGACCCATAGGCAGATTATGTAGCACCACCCAGCCTGCTCTCTGGGGCTCAGGGTGGGGGAACAGGATCTCTCACCAACAGATCCACATTTTACATCCCTGCAAGGGTGGCAGCAGAGGGGACCAGCAACCCCAGTCCTGCTGGGGAACAGGCACCCTACAGGGCAGTCAATGCAGATCAGTACACATCCATAAGGCAATGGCAGACAGGCACTAGGCCTAGAAATGCTCAGCTGCGCCCCCACCCCCTCCCCCACCCCCACACCCACCCACCCCCACAACCCCCCTCCCACCCCCACACCCCCACCCCCTCCTGCAAATCAGCAGTCCACATATGAACACAAGATGGGGTATGCACCCCCACAGCACCTCGGCCTGGTAGGGGGAACTGACCGTGTGTGTTACTGGCACAGAGTAGCTACACACCGTCACATTGTGCGGGTACTGAGCTCACCCTGAGGGTGAGGTGGGGCGCCCAGCACCAGGTCCACAGCACCCTCCATGGCAGAAATAGGCCATGCTGTAGGTCCCCAGCAGTGCTAGCATGTGAGATAGGTAGTTCCTGCAGACACACTTTGGATACATCTGCATTTCTCAGTCAAGTCTAGCCCTTATGGACCCATAGGTGGATTATGTACCACCACCCAACCCACCCTCTGGGGCTCAGAGTGGGAAACAGGGTCTCCCACCAACAGATCCACATTTTGCCTCCCTACAATGGCAGCAGTAGAGGGAACCATCAACCACAGTCCTGCTGGGGAACAGACACCCTACAGGGCAGTCAATGCAGCTCTATACACATCTATAAGGCAATAGCAAACAGACATTAGGTCTGGAAATGCTCAGCTGCACCCCATCACTATCTGATATTCCCCTGCAGCAGGCCTCCAACCACTGCACCCTGCAAGGTGTTCCAGCAAGACACATGCTAGCTGCAGATAGTCTGCTAGCTAGTCCATAGTGCATGTTCCTGGAAAAGATGCATGCACCCAGAACTCGGATGTCAGCATACATATCAAGCAGATAAGTCAGTGATTGAGTCCCAAAAGAGAACCCATAAATATCACATGAGAGAAACATTATAGAGCACTATGGGGGAACCCAGCCATGCCGTGGTCACTGGTCAGTCAGGGTGAAAGTGATCTCCCAGCAGGACATGCTGTGGCCTTCCTGTCTGTACAGGTGGTGGCCGGGCACTACAATGTCCCAGCCATTGCCCTATGCCCTGTGCAGATGCATCCTGGCCAGGCCACCCTGTCCGGGCTATTCCCATGGTACCTTGCTCCTCATTATGCACATTGGCAGGCCAATTCTGGCAATAGTGCTGGCAGTGTGGGCTGTGGAGGGTGTTTGCAGCCACCACACACTGGATAGAGAGACACACACTCCCACACCGATGCCAGCATTGTACAACTATAGAGGTGTTTGGCAGCCCTGGCCACCACACCCTGGGCACAGTGCAGGCATGGCTATGGTACGCAATACTGTTGGGGGTCACTCCCCAGGGTGGTAAACACTGTCAGACACAAGACCTGTAGCACACTCCACAGACATCAGAAAGGTTGCCATGCTGCAGCTCAATCAGAAAATTGTACTTAACCTCAGAATTGCTATCTGCCAGTAATCATAGCAACCTTTTGATAGCTGTGTACCATATTCCCGGGTTTAGGGTGGCATTGCTAAGGTATGCAAGTGCTAGTATTGGGAGATGCACGCAGGGCCCAATGTCCTGCCTCTCCAGGAGGCATTGGATAATGGAGCCTGTGGGTGCGGGTGTGTCTGCCCCTGTCTGCTGCTGCTTTACGGCAGAGGTTCCCAAATCCAGTCCTGGAGGGCCAAACACTGATCGGGTTTTCATGCTGTCCCTAATGAATATGCATGAGATACATCTGCATACTATGGGGGCTGTGCATAGAAATGCAGCACAGGCATCTTTATTAGAGGCAGCGTGGAACCTGAATGGTGTTTGGCCCTCCAGGACTGAATTTGGGGGACTCTGCTCTAGGTAATGCACCTGTTTATGGGGTCTGTGCTCTGTAGGGTAAAATATAAACAAACTGAGCACCCTAGGGATGGACCCTAAAGTTACTGCTTGGGTTAGAAATTGGTTGGGTGGGAGGCGACAAAGAGTACAAGTAAATGGAGCTCACTCTGAGGAGAAGGATGTTACCAGTGGTGTGCCCCAGGGATCTGTCCTTGGTCCGATTCTTTTTAACATCTTTGTTAGTGATATAGCGGAAGGGCTGTCGGGTAAGGTTTGCCTCTTTGCGGATGATACCAAAATCTGCAATAAAGTAGACACCCAGGAAGGTGTAGATAACATGAGGAGGGATCTAGCTAAGCTTGAAGAATGGTCTAGAATTTGGCAGCTGGGATTTAATGTTAAAAAATGTAAGGTCATGCATTTGGGCTGCAGCAATCCAAGGGAGCAATACAGCATAGGAGGTGAAGTACTTTTGTCCACTAAAGAAGAGCGGGACCTAGGCGTAGTTGTGTCCGATGATCTTAAAGTAGCTAAACAGGTAGAAAAGGCGACGGCAAAAGCTAGAAGGATGCTTGGGTGCATACGGAGAGGAATGGCTAGCAGAAAAAAGGAGGTGATAATGCCTCTGTATAAGTCTTTGGTGCGACCTCATTTGGAGTATGGTGTGCAATTCTGGAGACCGCACCTTCAAAAGGATGTGAACAGGATGGAGTCGGTGCAGAGGGTTGCTACTAAGATGATTAGTAGTCTTCATTATAAAGCATATGAGGACAGACTTAAGGATCTTAATATGTACACCTTAGAGGAAAGGCGGGATAGAGGTGATATGATTGAGATGTTTAAATACCTCCGTGGCATAAATGTTCAGGGAGAGAGCCTCTTTCAATTGAAAGCAAGTTCTGCGATGAGGGGACATGGGATGAGGGTGAAGGGAGATAGATTCAGGAGTGATATGCGGAAATATTTCTTTACGGAAAGAGTAGTGGATCCGTGGAATAGTCTCCCAGTGGAGGTGGTAGAGATGAGGACAGTAACTGAATTCAAAAAAGCATGGGACCAACACAGAGGATCTCTAAAGGTAAAAAGTGGACTGTTGTAGTTGTTGTTATGGAAGGACAGACTAGATGGGCCTTGTGGTCTTTTTCTGTCATCATGTTTCTATGTTTCTATATAGGTGTTTTGGACATGTTTACGTCATCTGCATTAAAGGTTCTGTCTGTATTAGCACATTTTAGTAGTGGATAAAATTTGTGGACTGGGTTGGCAGGAACCACAGCTGAGACTTGAACCTGTGACTTTCTATCTCTGAGCACACTGGCTGTGTGCACTGCACCACTGTGTTGCTACAGAGATAGTGCATTCTCTGGTGATACCATGACTGTTTGTCCGTCAGGGCCTGTCTGTTGCAGTGCATGGCACCCACTTACACAGGGCTAGGCTATGGTCTGCTCTGGGCAACTGTCACTGCCCCCCTCCACCACCAGTACCCCTCTGCCACCATGCTGACATGCCCTTCTGCTGGTGGTGCTGATGGTGTGCAGTCTCAGGCCATCCAGTGAGCAGTTAGGCGGCTGCCTTTGGTGCGTGTTCTGGGGTAGGGGTGCCTGCATAGACGTCCACGATTCCCCCCCAACACCACCTGCCAATGTTCTGTGCCCTTGGAGGTACCTGCTGGGTACTATCCCCTGTGACACTGTGATAGACACACTCGTGCCCATGTTGGGCCCTCATCAGTTTCTGTCTGGCTGCTGTACAGTTTCAGCATTCCTAAGTGCCACCTAGGCATCTGCCTAGTCCGCACTGTGCCCCAGCTGCACCACAGCATGTGCCGCCTTCAGTCCTCTGTATCTCATTTCCAAGCATCTGTCCAGTTGGCCATTCCGACATGCACACCCTGCTGTTGCTGCACATGTCCATGCCATGTGAAACCTGTCTGATGGAGAGGATAACCCTGCACAGCGCAATTGCACTGTGGGCTCATTCACCTTGTATGGGGACGGAGCATGGTCCCTTCCAGAATCATATCCTTTTTTTGGAGCTTTCTTGGGAGTGTTTTTTGATGTTTCCCATTGAGATCACTATTGCCCACCTTGGTTATTTTATTTTTCCATTTTCTTCTGTTCATTTTCAATGTTTCTTTGCCCTTTTGTTCCGTGCACATGTATCACACTTATCACTTTTTTGTAGGTTTCCCTGGTTTTGCTGTACATTGCTGACATAAATGGTTTCTCTTCACTTTAAATCAACTCTAACGCCAGGGTTTCACTGGCGTAAGTTTTCAGCCTCGGATTTCACAACTTTAGTGTGTGGGGAGCCTCTCCCTTCCCACTCTCCACCCATTAACCCCTTCTCTCCGCCCCTGGGGAGCCTTCCTCCGCCCTCCGGTAGCCTTTCTCCGCCTTCAGCGCTCGTTTGCGCCGCTGCATGCGTTATCGCGCTAAGGTACCTTATCGCATGATAACGTCACAGAGCGCACAGTGAGACGGTTTAGTAAACATACCCCACTGGATAGACAGACACACACTCCCACACCTATGCCAGCAATGTGCAAATATAGAGGCTTTTGGCAGCCATGGCCACCACACCAGTCCTGGGCACAGTGCAGGCAAGGCTATAGTACACAATACTGCTGGGGTCACTCACCAGGGTGATAAACACTGTCAGAAAACAAAACTGAAACACGCTCCTCAGATATCAGAAAGGTTGCTATGATGCAGCTCTATCAGCAAATTGTGCTTAACTCAGGAATTGTTATCTGCCATTGATCATAGCAACCGTTTGATATATGTGTAACGTATTCCCAACTTTAGGGCGGCATTGCTAAGGTATGCAAGTGCTAGTATTGGGAGATGCTGCTGCTGCGCGCAGGGCCCAACAGCCTGACTCTCCACGAGGCTTTGGATAGTGGAGCCTGTGGGTGTGGGTGTTTATGCCCCTGTTGGCCGTTGCTCTAGGGCAGAGGTTTCCAACTCTGGTCCTGGTGGACCAAGCACTGTTCAGGTTTTCATGCTGTCCCTAATGAATATGCATGAGACACATTTGCATACAATGGGGCGGCGCATACTAATGCAGCACAGGCATAGTTATTAGGGACAGCATGAAACCTGAATGGTGTTTGGCCCTCCAGGACTGCAGTTGGGAAACTCTGCTCTAGGGATTGCACCTGTTTATGGTGTCTGTGCTCTGTAGGGTAAAATATAGGCATTTCAGGCATGTTTATTTTATCTACAATAAAGGTTCTGTCTTTATTACCATGGTTTAGTACTGGGGAAAATATGGGGAAAGGGTTGGTAGTAGCCACAGCTGGGACTTAAACCTGTGACCTTCTGCTCCTGAATACACTGGCTGTGTGTACTGCACCACACGGACAGTTCATTCCATGGGGATACCATGACTGTTCGTCAGACAGACCCTGTCTGTTGCATTGCACGGCACCCACTTAAACGGGGCTAGGCCATGGTCTGCTGTGGGCAGATGCCAATGCCCCCTCCGCCACCAGCACCCCTCCGCCACCATGCTGCCATGACATTATGCAAGTGGTGCTGGTGGTGCGCAGTCCCAGGCCATCCAGTATGTCGGTAGGCAGCTGCCTATGGTGTGGGTTCTCGGGTAGGGGTGTCTACATGGACATGCGCACTTCCTCCCCTCCCGCACCGCCTGCCAATGTTATGTGCCCTTGGGGGCACCTGCTGGGTAATCTCCCCTGTGACACTGTGGGACGCACACTCGTGCCCAAGTTGAACCCTCGTCAGTTGCTGTCTTGCTGCTTTACAGTTTCAGCATTCCTATGTGCCACCTAGGCATCTGCCTAGCCTGCACTGTGCTCCAGTTGGTCCACAGCATGTGCCGTCTGCAGCCCCCTGTATCCCATTTACAGCATCAGTAAAGTTGCCGTTTCCTACATGCCCACTCTGATGTTGCTGCACATGTGCACGCCATAAAAAACCTGCCCAATCTAAACGACAGATACCCTGATCAGCGCTATTTCAATGTGGGATCATTCACTTGTAGGGGGACAGAGCATAGTCCCTTCCAAACATGATATCATAATTTATATGCTTTGTCAGTAGTGTTGCTTTATGTTTATCATTAATATCACTATTGGCCAGCTTGGTTATTGGGATTTTAGATGTAGTTCTGGTCCTTTTTTTATATTTATTTGCCTTTTTGGTCCGTGCACATGTTTCACAACTATCACTTTTTCTGGGTTTCTCTTCCTTTGCTGCACATTTCTGACTGAAATTGTTTCTCTTTCCTGCAAATGTGCCTTAACGCGAGGGTTTCACTGGCGTTAGTGTTCAGACCCGGATTTCACAGCGTTAGTGTACCTGGAGCCTCTCCCCTCCCACTCTCCGCCCATTGACCCCTTATTTCCACCCTTTGGGAAGCCTTACTCTACCCTTTAGACCCGGATTTCGCAGCGTTCGTGTGCCTTAATGCCGTGGCTGCGTTATCGCGCGATAATACCACCACTGCGACGTTAAGACACTTTAGTAAACATACCCCTATGTTTTAAAAATGTACCAAAAACCCTTTTAAGAGCTCTCAGGCAGAGAACTAGTAATTAGGTAGAGAACCCTTACTTTGCTTGAAATGCAGAGCCTCTGTTAGGAATGTCTTTGTGACAGAGAAAAATACCAAACAACAGGACTGATAGAGGGTGGGAAAGGCGGATGAATAGTGGAGATGGACATCCCAAAGGACGTCCACCCTCAATATTCATGTTACAGTATAGACCCCAATGTGATTTGCAAGCCATATTTTATTCTTCTTCTTTCAATTGTCCCTTTTATATGTGTTTAAGTGATTTTAGACTCACAATTTTATGTTTATACTTTTTCTTTGGAGATTTTTACGCTTTTATGTTAATTATTATTTATTTTGTTGAAAACTGATTTCAATTGGGTTTTATGGTTTTTAATATGCATATTCAAATATTGTTAATTATTATTATTATTGTATTGCAGAGGTCATTAACCCCTGAAGAAGGCCTTCTGGCTGAAACACATGACGGATTGATCTCATAGGCTTCAATAAAGATATTTTTCCATGGTTGGTCTCTTGTCCTGCTTCTATTGTGCCTGCTGTTTGGTCTAATCCAGAGTTGCTCTGTACACATGCAGTGTAGTGTGTTTGTGCCAGCAGACTGGTCATAGTTGGTTTGTGCATGGCTGAGACTGCCCTGTGGTAGATCTCAGATGCAGACCTATTGTGCCTGCTATAGTGGGATGCTAGCTCTGGTTTGGACAGCAGCAGTTCCTGACGTGCCCACTATGGTCCATACAGGCCTGGACAATCACCACTGCTTTCTGTTTCAATAGCAATGGCTGCCATAACCCTGCATACTGACATGAGATGTTCTAGGAGAATCCCAGGGCAAGGCACAGATGTGACAGGCAGTTCCAGCATACACAGGTATCTGGCATCACCCACTACAAACATAATGTGCCACACACTGGCAATGACCTGGATCTGCAGCAGGACCAGCAGAATCCATCTCTTACAGGGCAAGCTCTGAGAACCAGGTACTGTGCGCCCCTCTGCACCTTCAGAGTGACCACTGGAACCAGTCAGTAGCACAGTTTGTATCTGTTATGTGCTTGTAGCAAGCATTGCCAGTGCATATCAATAAGCTTATGTACTGGATCACACCCCTAAACAAAGGCATGTGGAGGGGTGACCTTCACGGAGTGGCAGGTGCACCTACTCTTGCCACCTTGCTGGGCAGACTAGATGGACCACGATGGCCTTTATCAGCCATCATATACTATGCTTCTATGTATGTTACTACATCCCCCAGTTGTTGATCTGCTGCAGAATGCTGTTCTGCAGGTGCAGTGCATCATGGGTAATGTAGGGGCTAACCTATCCCACCACACACAGCTGACATTGCAGGCAGGGATCTGCAGTCTCTATGATTACAGCCATTGCTATGCAGAATGGCATAAAGGTATAGCCTAATGGTTAGGGCACTGTCTCCTTATGCAAAGAGCATGTGTTTGGTTCCCTTTGTGACTGTGTACTACTCAGTTTATTTTCATGTCTGGGACAGTCCGGGTGCTGCTATGACTGGCTTGGTTAAGTGTTCAGGCTACACTTTGGATATGCAGACATGCTATTCACTATCCTGTCCTTATGTGCAGATGCCTTTATTACCTTTGCAGAGGCCCATTACAGGGAGCCACACATGCTCACACTGCAATACCTGCCACCCAGCTGGAGGCATGACCTAATGGTGAGGACATTGGCTTAGGAGCCATCATACAAGGGTTCAATACCTACTGCCACTTCTTATGTGACTGGTTTTATGGTTTAACTGCAGCTTTCCATGTATGGCACAGCCTTCAGAGGATGTCCACAATCTCTTTTGATCTTGGCCTGGTCACATAAAATTCCATTGCCTCAACAGACTGCAAGTTCACACAGCCACTACTGTTCATCACATATTACCAAAATATGGGTACGGGATACCCCACTTTGACTGTACTCATACAGCAGTATGTGAACATGCATACGTTATAAATGCCATACTAGGTCACAACAAGGCCAGTCAGGCCCAGTATCCTGTTTCCCACACTGGCCAATCCAGATCACAGGAATCTGCAGTTTCCAAAACAGACACACATGTTCCACAATGCCTGACTAGGGGCAAGCAATGGATTTCCCGGGTCTTCTTTAACGATGGTTTATGGACCTTGCCCCCAGGAATGGGTCCAGACCTTCTTTACACCTAACTACACTAACAGCTGTTGTTACATCCTCTGGTATCAGCTTCCAGAGTCTGCTTATGAGGTGAGTGCAGAATTATTGACACTTATAAGTCTTACACAGATTATACCACAGCTTCATTGCATGTCCCCTAGTCTTCCTGCTTTTGGATGGCATGAACAATCGATGTATGTTTACATGTTCCACTCCATTCATTAATTTCTAATAGATGGCAGTCACATACATACATATATCACATACTTGGGATACCTGATTGAGGTATTGCATCATGACTGTGATTACATTATGTTGCTCAAACTGGCCAAGAGTGTGAGTTGAGCCCTGCAGGTACACATGCATACACATCCTATCCTTCGGATGGCCACCTGCAGGGTTCAACTCACATTCTTATGTGCCCCATTTGACCAGTTTGAGCAACACCTGGCCAGTTGTATGCACATTTTTCTGGAAGGTTGTATGGTATTTGGGTGGCTACCACAGGTGTGTGACCAACTTGTGGTATCAGGCCTTTAATGTGGCACTTGCACATGTGTCTCCCACGCACTATACCTGCATTCCCATTGAGGCCACCAGCCCATTGCCGCCTCTCATCTACCACCATCCCTCTGTCAGCCCATCCATCAGCCTCCTGTCATCTATTCTCCGGCAAGCTGCTACACCATGGCCCATACAGATACTCTTTTCTGCATCTCACATTTTCATGCATGTCTCTCGTGTGCATGATCTGTGAATCCCCACTCCTGCTCCATCCTCCGGTTGCTGCACACATCATGTTGTGTCATGATCCGCAGGGTATATGACATCCACATCCTCTGCTATTCACTGCTATTGCAGCATTTTCCATTGCCGCACATCAGTGCTTTTCTAAAGCTGCCTCCCACATGCTCATCCCACTTATTTACTATCATGTAGGGTGCCCATGGATATGTCAGGCCCATCAGCTCCCACCTGTCCTTCCATCCCTCCCCTTTACACTGCTTTCCATGGTGATGCTCCCTTTTCCAGCATTAAGGTGCACACCTGGCACCTTAATGCCTGATGTCCTTTTAGCACATGTTAAGGGGCCAATTGTGCCCTTAACACCGGAATGCCTCCTACCTGCCCAGAGCCTTTTTTGCATGGAAAATGCCTTATCACTGCCATTAATGTTCGATAATGACTGCTACCTTACCACTATTTAGTAAACATACCCCTTAGTGTAGTTGAGGAACAAGTCCTTTCCAAAGGACCATCATTTGTTCCTACTAAAAAACACGATCCCTTTACCATCAGGATTGAATTCTATAAAATTTTCAGGAAGCTACGTACAAGACATTTTTTTGCTTCACACATTGAGACCACCACAGATCAATCTGTCATCAAGAAGAAATCCTCTTGGATCCCTCCGGGTACGATCCATGCATCAACTGAGGCTTTTGAAAATGTCATGCTCCAGAGGATCCAAGATCTTTACCCAAAGCCCTCACGTCTTTATTACAATTTGACTAAACAAGGAAAGATGCCATGTTTGCTCTTCGACACAACCAGGAAATAGTCATTAAAGTGGCTGAGAAAAGCAGTGCCTTAGTGATATTTAACAGATCAGATTACATTAAGGAAATAGAATGAGAATTAAATGTTTCAACATTTTATGAACATCAGGATGGGGACCCAACCATTGCACTGAAAACTAGTAGGATGATATTTTAATCATTGGTCAAGACATTGGGTTCCTGACACCACAGGAGTTTGAATTCTTATCTGTATCCCTTCCTGTTATAGAAACAACAAAGAAGCAGGTTCATAGGACAGAAACAGGCTCTTTATTTCCAGACCAAACCCCAACGCATTTCGGCCCAAAGGGACTTCCTCAGGGGGTGCAAAACCTCAGAAGTAAAATTAAAAAATGATATATACATACACAAAATCATTAAAATGCATATACATAAAATCAAGGGTAAATCCCAATTAAAACAATATATAAATGAACATTAAAAACATAAATAAATAAGCAGAAACCAACGGGCAATATAGGCGAATAGATAAAATAATAATATATTTATAAATGAGTAGATAAAAGCTTATAAATTATTAATGAACTTATAAATGAGTAAATAAAAACAACCATGCACTATACATATAGTAACATTGTGAAAGTGTGAAGGAATAAATCCCACAAAACATTAGGTATTAAAAGGGGAGAGGAGGACCACAAAGTTAAAACGGAGAACCAGCCAAAGATAGGACAAATACCTGGAGAACATGTAGTTTTAGTATACATATTGTGAGTTCCTTTTGTCCAGTGTTTAATGCCATCTCATGGCTTGTTAGTTTTTTTCCTATTTAACGTATGATGCAATTTTGTTTCATTTTTCACTTAAAGCCAATCATGTTCAGTCTGGTTAAGAAACATTTTTTTTTTGTGGTAAACTGCACTTTAAGAAACATGTTTTGTCCAATCCCACGTGTCTTTCTTTATGAATCCTGCACAGCTCAGGGTTTGTTACTGTTAAATCTATATTTTGTAGCCTTGAGTACTCATTGGATACCACACGGTTCTAATTTGATACAATCCACTGTGGTGTCATCTCTATGATTGCCCACATGGTATTCATTTCCATTCTCATATCTTACAGCTATGTCCTGAAAGTATAATCACTTTTGAGGATTAATTCAAATTTTACACAATGGGGGTTATTCCAAACAGTGAATAGAGGGTATGTACATCCGGTTTGGACTTACAACACCCACTATTCGCTGGGGGCATATTCTGCCCAGAGAACTCTCCACACGTACAGGGGCTTTGTGTGGGGTGCTCCAGATGGAGGCAGGAGGGGGAGGAGACAGGGCAGAAATTGTGCAGAACATACAACCCGGACGTTCCAGTGACAGCCCTGTATGTCTGGCTGGGGGCAGATGGATGTGGGACTTATTCCACCTCTGAGGTGGAATAAGTCCCATAGCCGCGCAATCAGGCAGGGAAGAGCACCATCAGAAAGGAGCAGTGTCCGGTGAGGCCTCTCCACCCAGTCCCAGCCCTGGAGGAACCTGCTGAGGGTCTGGCAGTAGGACTGAAACACATTTATCACTGTCGGACACATTTATCACTCTCAGGCCTTGCTGCACTCCTGCATGGCATCCTGATGCCATGTCAATGGGATGCCCCGGCATCAGGGCTTCAGCAGAAGCATAGGCGGGGCTAGCTGGGGATCTCACTGAGCATACAGCGGGGCTGAATCAGGGCCTGTTTGGCCATCCAAGTGCCTTGATTCTGCAACCACAGGAACGTCTAGCTCCTGTGGGTGCAGAATTGGGTGCAAATCCGGCCCATCCAGAGTTTGGACATCCGGACAGGCCGGACATCCCCTAATCATAATTGGTCTCATTGTGTGTTCCTTTTGGCCAATATTTAATACTATATTTTATCAGTGTTATAGTGTATCAGCTTTGGTCTAATTTTATGTATGGTACAATTTTGTCTATGTTTTGCCTAAAGCTAATGATGTTTATTCCGGTTTACCAAAATTTTCCCTTCTGGTAGACTGCACTATAGGAACATGTTTTGTTCAACCCAATAAGGTTGATTCATAAATCCATTAACATATCAATTTGCAATGTACATGCATGGCTTATGGTTCGCTACTGTTTAATTGACATTTTGCCTCCTTGAAAATTTAATGGATACCACATGGTAATCATTCAATACTATACTTTGCGGATGTCTTTTCTACACTTTCCAACTTTCATTCTCATATTTTATGGCTTTGATTTGAAAATATAATGATTTATGAGGATTAAATACATTAAGAAACATTGCTAATAGTGATCTTTGATCTCTTTATAGATACTCATACATGATAAATTCAATTTGTCCTGATTTTGTCTGCTTAATAGAGTGCATAAGATAAATCCATATCTGCCTAAAATAATTGTCGATACAATTAGGACATTCTCATTGGCTAATGTCCCCTTCTTTCCCCTTGTTTTCACACATAATGTTTCTATTGGTGGTTCGATTGGTGGTCCTCTACCATTTTTTAAAAAAGCATAAAATTCAAAGGTAGGCATGTACCATTGATTCTGTGTCACTTTGGTCTGTCCTCCTTCTGGAACATTTACATATTCTACTCTGATTGGTTGCCCATTTTGGTGCCTTTTACTAGGTTTAAAAAGTTCAAAGGTTGGTGTGCGACTTTGTTTGTGCGTCACTTCGGGCTCATTTGCTGCCAAAGGCTACATTCTGTCAAGTTTATCATTTACTATGATTTCTTTTTCAGAGCTATATGTTTGGTTAGGCAATAATGCTGGTATTTGGTCAGACCACTTGCAAGCCCAATTTGTTCATTGATCTCTCTCTATTTAATCCTTCATACCGTATGTGGTCTTTTATATATTTTTTAGACCTTACAAGGTATAATTTTGATATGTATCTAAAATCTATTTTATGACATAGCTAATGTCTACTTTCCTGCCATTTTCATAATTGAGGCTTAGGGGTATGTTTACTAAACCGACTTAATGTTACCGGCGTTAGTTGCAGTCTTACTGTGACGAATGCCATATAAGGTATGGGTGTTCCAGTCTTAAGGTAGCATTTCTGGTTATCACACTATACAGGGAGCCGTGGCACGTTACCGCGCGTTAGCCTTAATTAGGCGCACTGACCTGCAAGCACAGCAACAGAGGTGTAGCACAATGGTTGATACATTGACTGATGAAACAGGGGTCATGAGTTCAATCCCCCAGTGGGCTTAATGAGTAAGGCTGTCTGAGGCATTTTCTTTTTTAATTTAAATTAGTGCTGCCAGCAAACACACCCTCATAGTGCTATAACCTAAGGTGCCGCATAAGGCGCCCTATAAGGCACTCCAGAGGGCACATTATAAAGTGCACTGTCCGCCAAGGCACCTTATAATGTTCCCTATAGGGCGCCTTATAGGGCACTTTATGAGGCACCTTAAGGTTATAGCACTGTGAGGGTGTTTTTGCTGGCAGCACTAATTTAAATTAAAAAAGGAAATGCCTCAGACAGCCCTATCAAATAACACCACTGTGGGATCAAACCCATGACTACTGCCTCCACAGTCAGTGAAGTAACCAGTGGGCTACATCTCTAGAGCTACTAACAAGCCCCTGGCTGGCTACAGAAGGACTGCATGTCACCACACAAACTGTCTGCTGTGGTTACCAGGATAGGGTTAACCCACCTGTACTCATGATGCACTGCACATGCAGATCAGCAGTGTACAGATGATCACAAGATGGGGTATGCACCCCCACAGCACCTCGGCCTGGTAGGGGGAACTGACCGTGTGTGTTACTGGCACAGAGTAGCTACAGACCGACACATTGTGGGGGTACTGTGCTCACCCTGAGGGCGAGGTGGGGCGCCCAGCACCAGGTCCGCAGCACCTGGCTTAGCTGAGATAGGCTATGCTGCAGGTCACCATCAGTGCCAGTGTATAATAGGTAGTCCTTGCAGACACACCTAGGATGTACCTGTGTCCATCCGTATTTCCCAGTCACATCTAGCCCTTGTGGACTATGATGCACCCAGAATAGTGCATTTCCTGTGTGGGTGCCATGGTTACATGATTTAAGTGAAGGGGGGTGTTTGGACCCATAGGCAGATTAAGCAACACCACCCAACCCGCCCTCAGGGGCTCAGGGTGGGGGACAGGATCTCCCACCAACATATCCACATTCTACATCCCTGCAATGGTGGCAGTAGAGGGGACCATCAACCCCAGTCCTGCTGGGGAACAGGCACCCTACAGGGCAGTCAATGCAGATCTGTACACATCCATAAGGCAATGGCAGACAGACAGTAGGCCTGGAAATGCTCAGCTGCCCCCCACCACTATCTGACATTCTCCAGCAGCGAGCACAGTGAGTCTCCAGCCGCTGCACCCTGCAAGGTGTTCCAGCCATACACATGCTAAATGCAGACAATCTGCTAGCTAGTCCATAGTGCATGTTCTTGGAGGAGATGTGCACACCCGGCACGCAGGGGTGGGGGTGCTGTGTGAGGGCTCGGAGGCGGCCGCCACAGGTCACTTCATGCTGCCACTGCTACCGCTGCAGCGGCAGCGGAAGCTGCTTTTGAAACTGTTTTGTTTTTAATTATTTGAGGCTGAGTGAGGCAGTCTTTTTGGGGGCAATTTTTGCCACCCCCAAAATGTTGCCGCCTGAGGCTACCGCCTCACTCGGCCTCATTATAGAGCCACCCCTGGCTACCATTAGCACAGGCATCTACGCCGTGTTTACGTCAAATTTTCTACACTAGTGTGGGTGCAGAATGCATAATGGAATCTAACACAAGCATAAATACTGCAGATGCTCACGCTAATGGAAGCACAGAGCACATTTAAAACCATAGCATTTAGCTATTCAGCATATGGATGCAGTAACTGCACTGAAGACTAGGTTGAACTTAACATGAGATTTTAATGTAAGGGGGCATTAAGGATTAATTCAAGGTTTGTGGTCCATCCTGGTGAAGAATTTATGCCCCCTGCGACTTTTTTCTAGCTTTGCTGAAGAGACTGTGGTAAAACAAAATGGCAAAGGAAGCACGCCGGAACAAGGTTATGTTCATGTACTAGATTTTTATCTGCCGCATAAACAGAACTGCTCAGAATAATATGGCTGTTTATATGCCCAATAGCAATCCAACCCATGCGCAAAGGTGCCATTTTTTGTGCAGGATATAGATATTGCTAACGCAGACTGCTATGCACATGTGCCTGACTTGCTGTCCTGGTTTAGTGCAAACCTTTCATGTACAGCTAATTTGCATACTGTTTGCTTTTACAGCATCGCACTTTAGTGCCGTGTCCTAGGGTGTGGTTTCTGCATCGAGCTGTCTCTCTTACCCATAAGAGTCTTTTCATCCCTCATAGAAATATAGGACATTGCTGCAGAAAAATCCAGTCTGCCCATCCCAACCAACTTTTCTACTCTACAATCCCTTCGTCTCCCATAGAGGACCTCTGTGTTCACCCAATGCTTTCCTGAATTCCGATACTGTCTTTTATCTCTACCATCTTCATTAGGAGGGTGTTCTGTGATTCTACCACCCTTTCTTTAAAGAAAATGTTTCTTTAGTCTTTCCTGAATTACCCCTTTTACCCTCATCCTATGACCCTTGATCCAGAGGCCCATCTTCTCTACATTTGTATATTAGAGGTACTTAAATTGCTCTGTCATATCATCCGGTCCTGCTTTTCCTCTATGTTTAGATCTTTAAATCTGCCTCTGTTTGATTTATGATGAACACTGTTGCCCATTTTAGTAGTCTCCTCTGTACTGACTCTCTCTTGTCTATATCCTTGTGAAGACATGTTCTTCTGAACTACATCTACCAGAGACTTATACAGAGGCAATATCATTCCCCTCCCTATGAATTAAGCATCCTTCTGGCTTATGCTGTTGCCTTATATTTTGGGCCGTCTTAAGAGGACCACATTCGATCACTCATGAATGATGTAAGAGTGGTGGGTTCAGGTAAGAGTGAGGTTAATCAGTGTGGTTTAAACCATTCTGTGTTTAGTGGGAAAGTCAGCACAGATCACATCAAACTGTAACGCTGAGTGGAAGAGTGAAAGTATCAGTGTTTCACGGATGTAAGTGCCAGTGGTAAGCATGAATGGGATGATGTCATTACATAGCATTTATGGTGGCTCCTTCCAATTGATTGTAGCATAGACCTAAGGAAGCCTGGAGTGATACAGACACTGAAGTCATGATGCCACCGACTTTTTTAAGAAACTTAACAGCATTAAAGATGCTGCTGGTGTTGGGAAGAGATGACAAACGTCATGTCGGAAGAAATGGCTGGTTCAGGGTTTGAGCACAAAGATGTATAACTTTGGCAAAGTATTTTAAGTGCAGTTAAAAAATTTGTAAAAAATCAACTTGAATATTCAAGACATGAGATTCACAGTATAAGAATCAAATGATTAAACTAGGGAATGTGGCAAGAGTGAGATTACAATAGCTGCTGTCTCTCCCATATGAGGTTCTCACCTTGATATTTAAAAATTAAATTATGATAGAGTTTGTGATGTTTTTAATTCATCGTAAGTTATTTTTTTAAAATATGCATGAACATTGCAGCTCTGCTCCAGATTCACCCAAACCAAGCCCCCAGGAATGCCTACATACAGTAGAGATAAAGGAAACAGTGTTTCACAGTGCACCTATCTTTCACACATTGATACCCACACACAATTTTATACCAGCCTGTCTCTGCTTGTAAAATATGTTTACATGCAAAAAAGCATTTATAAAGTACCCCCTAAAGTTAAGTGGTGGGCACACACCGGCGAATACTGATCTCTATGACTTTATATTGTGGATTATGATATGATGCATCAAAAACTGAAGTAAGGACCTCTAAGAACAAAAGAGATACATATCAGATTCTGAGTTTGATGGAACGTATAGATGTGAATGAGTACTACTAATTGGCTACACTAGATGGCAGTCATGGATCAGGAGTCATCTTCCTATGTAAAGAAACTGGCATCTTTAGCTACCCTAAAAAAACACACACAAACCATTTTGTTTTTAAACTTCATGCAAGCACTATTACCTTCTGTAACTGGTGTTTTCTGGAGTTATGGAGCAGGGGAATCCTGGCTTTTCTCTATTGCTATGTGGTTAAGATTAGCTCATGACTGTAATTCAGTAGTAATAACTGATGAAGCAGAATTATCCCATGGTGCGAGTGGTCAGAATCCAAGATCCTGATTTGAAAGGGGATGTCTTAGGCCAAACCATTAACAGTGAAACTTGCATGTTCCTGGAGGTAATACTGATATTGTACATTTGTTTCTCTTAAAAGCAATCCTTGTTACTGTTTTCTACATTTGGGGGGTTGTGCCTGCCAAATACTTTTGGACTTATTTTGGGTTGTCAGAACATACCCATTCAGTTAGTCTGTGGAAAACGAAACATTTGGACATTCATATGATTCATTTCCTTTAAGGTCTAAGGGGTAAGCTGTTTTGCAATGCAACAATCATGTTTTCCTTCTATTTTCAATCAAACCTGCTTGAAACTTGATGGCAGGCATCTCTAGCAGTACTACAAGCCATCAAGAACATCACAAACACCCCCCAGGGGAACCACAAGAGGAGCAAAGATTACAAACAGTGGCAGGATGAGTATCAGAAACCACCATCAGGAGGGCAAAGAGGTACAAAGAGCGCAATGAACACCTCAATATACTGTAGCCACAATATCCCCTGCCATGGAGAATGTACGTGCACTGGGCACACTAGTTGTAGGGTAGGAGAGGCCTGGTCAAACTGCCAACTTATGTGCCCAGTATGCCTATGGGCTCTGCAGGGTGGTGTGTCACTGAAATCTGTGCAGGAGTCTGACTTGTGGTAGGCTGATCTCTGCAGCTTAGCATTGTAGTTAGGGCTTCGATCAACAAAGATTGTATCTGGCTGGGGCTCATAGGCCATGGATATGTAAAGCAGGTGGGAGGAATGTTAGGTGAAAGAGTGGTGCTAGTAATACTATTTGCAGGCATGCCTCGTATTCCCCCTGCTGCATCATCACTGTCACCTACCTCTTCCCTCTGGAACTCCCTTCTTCAATCTCCATTGCCAACAATTTCTTCCAGTAAGTTGGTGAGCTGCAATGCAGAGTAAAAGTTCTTTTCATCCACACAGGGGCAGTTCTATAGTGAGGCAGAGTGAGGCAGCCGCCTCAGGTGGCAAAGTGTTGAAGGAGGCAAAAAAGGCCCTCAAAACAGCCAAGCAAGCAATCAATCTTGAAAAAAACAAAACAAAACAAAAAACCCAACGGAAAGTAAAATTGTGGGCTCTTGCGACTCCGGCATGCATCTAAGGCTCCAATGAGTCCTGCTCCCTCTGATGATGCTTTTCATGTCAAAGGGAGGCAAAACCAGCAAGGACGTAGAAGGTCTGGAGTCTTAAAAAACCCACACGTTTGCTGTCCTGATGGTGGAAAGGTGGCTGGCAAATGCTGGACAACAGGGGGAGGGAGAGGAGGATATATGCTGGACAATGGAGGGGGCGGGGGCAGGAGAACAAATGCTCTACAAAGGGGGGCAGGAGAACAAATGCTGAACAACAGGGGGAGGGACAGCATGTTAAATGCTGTACAAAGCGGGAAGGGACAGGAGGGTAAATGCTGGACAACAGAGGAAGGAGGACAAATGCTGGAAAACAGGAGGGGGCAGGAGGATAAATGCTTGACAACAGAGGGGAAGGACAGGAGGAGAAATGCTGGACAACAGGAGAGGGACAGGAGGAGAAATGCTGGACAACACGGTGGAGGGGCAGGAGGACAATTGCTGGACAAACACAGGGCAGGAGGACAAATGCTGGACAATGAGGGGGAGGGACAGGCAGACAAATCTGGACAATAGGGGGGAAGCAGGAAGAGAAATGCTGGACATGAGACTAGGGACAGAAGGGCAAATGCTGGACAAAGGCGAGGGACAGGAGGGCAAATGCTGGACAACGGGAGGGGCAGGAGGACCAATTCTAGACAAGGGGGGCAAGAGGACAAATGCTGGGCAATGGGGGGAGGGGCAGGAGAACAAATACTGGCAATAGGGGGGAGGGACAGGAGGACAAATGCTGGAAAATGGGAGGGGGCAGGAGGATAAATGCTGGGCAACAGGGGGAAGGTACAGGAGGAGAATTTTATTTTCAATTTATTGATCGGATTTGGTGCTATCTTTATATTTTATGAAGTACAGGGAAATTCATATTTTTATATTTCTCTGGTGTTGCATTGTATGTAGAATCTGACTTCTTGGGGTTGCAGTTTAATTTTTATCTACATATTTACTTTTAGGTTGTGGTCACTTATTCTGTACTTGGTGAGGATCTGTATTCTCAGTTTGTGGTCAAGGCCAGCTGTTCTGTTTACATGGAGTTTGTACTTAGGGATCTGTACTGTAGTAATCTGAATTGTTCAGCTTTTCAAATAGGTGTTGGATGTTCCAGGGCCCGCTGCAGTATTTACAGTGATACTTTTTTGGGGTAGGCTCCTTATGTGAGTTTTGGAAGTTGGTGCTGTTATGGTATGGTAGGTTTGCTCTACAGATCCTCAGTGAATTTGTTGTAGGATTTGTATTCGTTCACAATATCCTGGTACTGAAGAATGTTTGTTATTGCTAGTGATATGATCAGAATCAGATTTTTTTTTTTTAGATATTGAGTTCTGTGGGTAAATGTCCTAGTTCTGTTCTGCTCTTCACCCATTGTTGAGGGAGAGGGTTCTGTGAATGCAAAATATATGTTCAATCCATGGATCATTCCACCTTCATCCAAAGCACGTTATGAATCCACCAGACACTCTGTTTTCTTTTTCATTGCCCCTTCATTATGGAACAGCTTACCTCCTCCTCTACAAGTTTTAAGACGTTATCTCTTTGAACGTTCTTTCAGAATTCCTATTGGGTGGAGCGGTCTGGGTGTTGCTGTCAAACTGAATTTATTCTTGTTTGAACCCTTTCTTTTAATGGCATTTCTCCAATTAACCTTTAGTATCCTTAATTGTTTTTGTTGTTTGGTAGTTTCTCCCTTCCCCAAATTTTATGTCATAATGTATGCTTGATTCATTTTATTTCGTAAGCCGCTCTGATTGCTCTTTAAGGGCAGTATATCAAGTTTTTAATAAATTATAAACCTGTACCTTTCCCATCAACACTATTTGCACTCCTGGATGGATTCCCCAGTCTAGGATCAACCCCTTCCTTTGTACCAAATTGTAAAGGGTGCCGCTTTTCTAAAAAATGCAGCATGTCATTATTTGTAAGAGCAACCATCGGCCTCCCTTGGCTAATACTCCGCCTACAGTAATTGCATTCTGCATGCCACAGGTTGTCAAGCACTTTGTAATGCTTCCGCATTTGTGATGCTTTTCAAGACTTCCTCTTTACTTCCTTGGTGGGGAGGGAGTCTGCTACTCTTGGTGCTGCTATTGTCTCCTCTACCTACAGTATGCAGTCCTCTTGGCCTTGGCGCTGCAGGGATCACTTTCTACTTCCTCATCAGCTAGCGTGCTAACAACAACAGCTTCTGCAGCCAGCACACTTTCCTGATTGCAATCTACCTTGAACTATTACTAGAAAGAAATGAGCTAAATGCTAAAAGGGGTCATTTTAGAAGCCTTTTTCATGAGTTGGATGTCTAAAAATGAGCATTCAGACAGGCAAATCATAGAGATGTCCTTGGAACCATTTTTGAAATCTGCATATATTGACATCTCTGGCGTGAGCATGTCCATTTAGCAGGGAGACGTGGTAGAGACATGCCCTGGGCAAAACAAGGCAGATGCATGTCATGGTGAGATTTCAGAATGGCACAAGCAAGTCTAACCCTGGTTGCTGAGGTGTCTATGCCTATATCTCCTCCTGACCAGGAATAAGGTGCATGACTGCAATGCTTCCAGAGGGGAGAACAAAAGGCGCTTTCATCACCACAGTCAATATTGCCTGGCTGAAGAAACCTGCATGTAAACATATACTCCAAAAATATTACTGGTCCACTGCCACATGTCTGACTATCTGAAATGGCCAGCCAGGACACGCTATCCTGATAACAGAGTGCCCCTATTCTGAAATACCCTGCCCGGCACATACACGTACCAGGTTCTGTGGCCATGCAATTTGAGGACGTCTACATTTGGGAAATGACCTACATCCAGGCATGTACCCAGCCTTGTTATCTGCACAAGCCTGTCACCAGAACTGGTTACTGGGACATTCAGTTTTTAGGGCAGAGACAAAGCGATTTCAGAAGACACTTATATGTGCCTCCCTTCTCTGCTGCCACTTCCATGGATTTTTGGACATTCTGCTCTGGACATCCCAGATATTTCCTAGATGTCCCTTCTGAAATGCCACGTCACATAAATAAATAAATAAAAGATGATTCAGATACAAATCCAGCATATGTGGATCACTCAGATTCTGTATGTGCCAAGACCATCTTCACATACTTTTCAGCAGGGAATACAGTATTTCTGCTGTGAGGAAGATTTGCTTTCACCTGTTACTTCTCGCGTGTCTCCCTGGACATCTGCTCCTCCACAGTTGCTCCTGAAACTGCAGCTCTTTCTACTCTCCTTGTAGAGACATCTTTAACTTGGGCGGTGAATTATAGGAGCCCATAATCATACCTTGTCTCTACGCACTTTCCTCCCTTCTTTATTTCTATGACCATTAATTTTCCAGATATACCCTTCCCAAGTATTATTATATACCTTCACTTGGCCCTGCAGTGTCAGGTAAGGCTGGGTCCCTCTACTGACGCTCTTAAAAGGACTGGGGGAATAAAAAAATATTTGCCCATAGCCATGCTATGCAGCTGTAATGCTCCAATGAAACTGGATTCCCAGGAACTGCACATGTACTGAAGCTTTTTACTTTTCTTTTACTATTCTAAGAATAATTGAATTTATTTATTATTTATTTATTTATTTAACAAGTTTTTTATACCGCCTTTTCCTTAAATCAAAGCGGTTACAAGACATACAAAGGTTATAAAGTAAGGGAAATATACACTGTATAAACAAAACATGAGAGGGGTAAGGAAGGATAAACAATATAGGTCAACCACTACAGCAAATCATTTTATAAAACAGCTACAATAGACGGAATATAGTTAATTGTTTGATCCGTAGTGTTCAATGAAGAGTATCGTCTTTAATTGTTTACGAAAGACCTTTAAGTCGTCAATTGAATGGAATAGATTGGATAATGGAATGCCCTGTGCCGTCCAATCTTAACATCTTCCCTGCTTGATATTTTGGCCCGAGTCCCACACCTAGCCTTGACTCTTCCTTGCCATGTCCAATAAGACTGGGTGCCTCTGCTGACACTTGAAAAGACTGAGGGAGGGGAAATGTGTTTGCCCACTACCCAACTATGCAGCTCTAATGCTCCAATAAGACTGGATTTCCAATGATAGCTTCTTATTGCAGCCCTTCACTTGTAAATTTTTACTATTCTATGAACAATGTAATGGAATAGATAATACAATAAAGTGCCTGTGCTCTCCCAATTTCGCAACTTCTGTCACAGATAATACATGAAAAAGATTGTTCCAAGAAATATTCATGTGCTGTATCTTACTGTTCTGCAATAGAATAAATAGATTTTGATACAGTAACTTTGTCTGCCACTGGCTCTGTGTTGTCTCAAAGTGCAAAGACACATCCCGTTGATGCCCCTAGTGTGGCAGACTCTACAATGCAAAAGGAATGAAAAAAACACTTTATGGAAAAAAAACCTAACTTAGAAACATAGAAACATAGAAAAATAACGACAGAAAAAAAAACACATGGCCTATCTAGTCTGCCCTTCCATATTAACAACTACACAACAGTCCCCTTTTTTCCTTTAGAGATCCTATAGAAACTTGAACCTCTTATGTTTGTGCTTTGATATAGCAAGGCAAAGAGACCCCAGGCACAAACCCAGCTTGAAGCTGTTTGTGATTTCTCTGCTTTAAAGTCCTACATTGTCCCAGTTCCAGACCTATGGCAATAGCCACTAGTCAAGCTAGCTATTTTGTTTTCTTCTTTGCAGTCCTACCCAAACCACACCAAACTCCTTTCTCTCCCTTAGAATCCTGAAGCCCACACCAGCAGTCCTTCCTCATCCTATGAAACTCATTTGCTGTTGTGCATTGCAGCCCTACTGTAAGCTCATCAGGAATGGGATTTTCTAAGTCAGACAGGGATAGGTTTTTCTTGCTGTTTGTCAAGAATTTGAAGTAGGATTGGCTCAAGAGGTGGCTGTTAGTGACTACTCCTTGACCTCCTTCCCCTCCCAGATTGGCTCAGTGCATATGGAAATTCATTAATGCATGATGAAATGGAGGTGCATGAATGGTGATTCATGAACATTTTCCAAGAATGCCTACTCAGTTAGTTGACACCATTGCTCTTTTTAGAGGCCCCATTTCTTGCCACACATTGGGACTTCCCAATCTATATAAAATAGGTGCCTAGGTTGTGAAGGTGCCTGTGTGCCTTCATTAATTGCCTCCTAAGAAGTTTCACACAAAGTTACACCTGTGCCTATGCAGGACTAACAAGCACAACATTTCTGCCTAAGTTTGTGCAGGAATGCATGAATTTTACAACATACAGGTGTGTCTTGCAACTCTACCCCAGTTCCATCCAACCTTTATTCCTAGGAATGTTTATGCATGTACCACATAAAAGTATATGCTATGCATTAGTGGGATATATATTTATGCATGGTGTAACCTCAGGGCAATTTCATTAGCAATTTGAGGCCTGTTTACTAAAATGTGTAAGTTTTTGCCCTTACTACAACTTAAGAGCAAACTTTTAGCTGTGGTAAGTGCAAAGCCTGTGTGATAAATGTGAGCGTGTGGGGAGGGGGGTGAGGGGGGGCAGCATCTCCTTTGCATTTACTACACAGGGCAGATACTTACTGCAATAGCCTGCATTACATGCCTCAGCAAATCTGCCAAGGCATGCACATGGGCCACAGCACAAAAAAATAATACAATTGCTGTAGCAGCACAAACCAAAACAACTGATTCTTATCTTTATATGGCAGACTGACCCCTAGAGTAGGTACTGTGAGACTACTGTTAGGGGTCATAGACACTATTTTGGATCCCAGCAGCTCTAGAGCATGAGCCAAGAGACAACACTGACATCCTGGTCCACTAGTCACCAGGGTAACCCTTTTGTGAGCCCTGTTGGGCTCAGAGTGGGAGAGGGTCAGAGTATGGTGTTGGGGAGCTCCTATTTGGGGCAGCTTCTGTTCAGAGTGGCTTATTTTGGAGATAATGTCCAGGGAGATGGGTGCTGATTGGGTGGATCAGATCAGGAGGGGGCTTCTGATCAGGATGGAGGATGATCATAGGGGACATCTGTATTGGGAGATCAGATTGAGGGAGATGTATAGTTCATAGTTCATTTTTTAATTTTATATAGCATGCTTCCTGGTTCAGCAAAGCAGTTTATATTAAAATATCTAACAATTAAAGTCAGAAAAGAAATGGTTTTGTATTTGATTGTAAAGAGGAAACTAGATAAAGGTGAGTGGACTAGTTCAGAGGTGGGTTAAGAAGAAACAAGGTAGGAAGGGTAACAGCATGATATTTGGCACTACACCTGCTATTGCTTCTTTAATTGAGGGTAGAATTGAAATAATGGGTCATTAGGCCTTTCTTAAACTTCTTAGAAGAGGATACTAAATGGAGATTGGTAGGCAATGAGTTCTAAAGGGATGGGGCAGAAAGAAGAAAGCTGCTGTATGAATAGACTCAAACTGTGCCTGATTTGGTGAGGTGAGTATATTAGATCATTTTTTTTGACTCAGTCATCCTTGGTTCCCTCAAGCTTGACAATACTACCTGTATCCTGGTCTGATCATTACTCCTCACTTTTCTTTACCACCACACCAGTCCTTCCTTCATCTACCACTTCTTTCTCCAGGAATTTCAGTAAAGTCAACCTCCATACTGTCACACTTCTCTCCAATTCACTAGCTATGGACTATGATACCCTGACTCTAAATGACAAGTGGCTTCTTGGAATACTTCCTTGTACACAGTTCTCAACAACATTGCTCACGAGGCACCGGCATATTGCAACAACCAATTCCCAGTCTTGGTTCCATTCTGGTCTTCAACTACATAAAAAGCAAGCCAGAAGGGCTGAGAAACTTTGGAGATGACGTAAATCACAGTCTTACAGCTATGAAAAGAGTATTTCTGTCAGTATCACCAAGCCATACAACTGGGGAAAAAAATCATATTATAATTTGCATATCAACTCCTCCATCAGCCTTCTCGGAAGCTATTTCCCATAATCTCAGAACTGAAAACAGACCATAAACCTCCATCACCCAACATACCTCAGCTGAAGAGTTTACCCAAATATTTTTGCTCTAAAATCAATCTCTTGCTAAAATTTGCTAACTGAACCCAATTAAAATCTTTCCTCCTCTTTTTCCCCTCATTCCATCCCCTGTGATCCTCCCCTTTTAGCAGTTTCTCCCTCAAATTTGAAAGCACCAATGCAACCAAATCACTTGATAAACTGGTCTTTTTCAATCTTGTTTCCCTTACCTCCTTAGAGAAGATTTTGGGCTCACTAAAACTTACTACCTACACCCTTGATTCTATGGTTCAAAGATCTAGCCATAGGATTTCTATCCTATGCCCTCACAGTCATTTTAGTCTTTCCTAGAGGTTAGTCCCTGAAGCTTAGTAACAATCCAACATACATCTAATTCTCAAAAAGCTCATCTAGACCCAGTTGCCCCCCCCCCCCCAATTATTGCCCCTTTTTTTCCAAACTTACCAAGAAGATCATATTTACCCAACTCTGGAATCTCATTGAGAGTTCCGTTTTTCAGCACCCCCGTCAATCATGGGTCAGACCAGGTCACATTATTAAGAAGATACTGGCCTCATTGATCATCAAAATCCATAGTGTACTCGACAGTGGCAGAGTTGTTCTGGTAGTATATTTTGACCTTTCTGCTGCCTTCAATATAGTAGACCATAATCTTTTACTTTCTCACCTTCAGGGCCTCGGGCTGGATGGTAAATGTTTTCAGTACCCCTTCTTCCCCAGACTCAACCTCATACCCACTTACCTGAAGCATTCCACAAGGTTCATTTCTTGCCTCACTCTTATTCAATATTTTTCTTTGTCCTCTAGCCACTGTTTTCCAGGATTCAAATGTGTAGGTATTGTTCCTACCCCCTCCCCCAATCTATGAAAAGTAATGTGGTGGGGTAGGGGAGGAGGGAGGGTTAATGGAGGCTCACAAACCACCAATGATTTTAGAGAGGTGGGGATGGAGGATTGCATCAGGGTCCACGGGCCACCAATGATTTTTCTGGAAAAAGAAGGGAGGCCCATGGGGCTACCAATAATTTTTGTGAGGTGGGAATAGGGATCAGAGCTTACCAAGCCACCAATAAACACCGGCTCCCTGACAATGTGCCAAATGGGGGCCTTCCTTGAACCCTGGATCATCTGAGCTAAAGTGTCAAACTTCACCTCAAATGACTTCTTGGGACAGCATGCCAAAATTACGCAGCATACAGGAGCTACTAACTCAGACTCCTGTACACATGTGTTTGGCTCAGTCCCGTTTTAATGCTGACTTTTTGCACATTGTTACTTTGCATGCTGTTTGCTTATAGCATCGCTGCACATAAAGTCAACATTAAACTTACACTATGAAACCCTGCACTAGTTCTTTAAGCACTGAGCTCTAGCACAGGGTTTCTGCATTGATCCCAAAGACATTGAACAGTACTGTTCCCAGGACTAATCCTTGAGGCACTCCATTTCGCACTTTCCATTCTTCTGTGTGAATTCCATTTAAAACCACCCTCTGTCATCTATCAGTCAACCAATTTCTGAACAATTTTATCACCTGGGGACCCATCCTCAAACTACTCAGTCCCCTCACTATTGAATTCTTTTTCCACAGTCCTGTTCTGAATTGTCCTACAGAAAATTTATGTCTGGCCTTGAAGTCCACCTGTTAACATTAGCATTCAATGGCAATAGGCGATGACTGGGTCCCACTAAGGACCCATCCACTTTCAGCTATTATTTACTGCCTCATTAAAGTTTCTGTCCTATTTATTATTGTAATTACTTTCTGACTGTTATTTCTATAATTGCAAACCACTTGGGTGTTAACCCCCAATAAATAATAAACAATAAAATAGGTTAGAGCTGTGAGCCTGTAAGTGACAGGATGGAATATATGGAAGGAGAGAAGAGGATAGCTACTGTTGAAGACTGGAATAGTTTTATGTGCAAGGATGAGAATTTGGAATTTTACTCTGTAGATGATTTAGCTATTGATTGTCCATAAGAAGTGGGGTGACATAATCAAATTTCTTGGAGTTACTGAGAAGTTTTATTGCAATGTTTTGGACAGTTTGGAGACTGGTCATGTTGGTATGTCTGATTCCATTATATACCACATTACAGTAATTTAGACATGGATAACAAACAGCATGGATTAAGATATGCAGAGCTGCTGGATTGAGGAGGTTCCCGATTGAGTGAATTTTTCTTAAGGCAAAATATAAGGATTAAATCACAATAGAGATTTGCCCACTGAAAATGAGATCATTATTGAAAATGCAGCCTAGGATTTTTAGTAATTATGTTAGTTATTGGGGTATTGTGAAGGATGGTGGAAATGGCCAATTTAAAGCTGAGCTCCGATATCACATTGCAGCTGATTTAGAAGAATTTAGATTAAAGTCATTTGTGGAGACTGGAATTCAGATGTGATAGATTAGTACATAATGCACTGGTGTTTGTGTATATTGTTCAGTAATATTGTGAGTATTGTCTCAGTACTCTGCAGAAGCCAGATTGGTATGGGTGAAAAGCATTGGGTTTTCAATAAAGTTGTTAGGTTGGAGAGCGACTGATTGGATGGTAATGTCCTGGATCAGAGGACTTTAGAGAAGTTGTTTTAGTTTACTAAATATAAGAACTTTTTTCCAGTTATTTGGGACAATGCTTTTTTGCAAGCTGATATTAACATAGATGAGATAAAAGGTAGAAGATTAAGAGAGGGTTCTTTCACCCATTTGGAAGGATAGGATCTAATGGTAGACATTAGTGCTGAGAGAAGATAATACTTTCTGAAGGAATGGTAATGCTATTATGTTGAATTGTACAACTATTAAGTGAACTCCCAGAGAAATGTATTGATGGGGATTTTGCAGGAATAGTTACTAGGACATCATGGCTGAGTTTAGGAAGAGTAGATTGGATATCAATGATTTTTTGAATGAAGTAAGATGCTAGATCCATAATGGAAGGAGTTGTGGGATTAGGAGTAGAGATTTTCTGCTGAACCAAGGTTAAGGAAGAAACAATGTCAATTTTTAGAATTTACATCCACTATCTTTATAGTTTTGCCCAGTACAGGGGAAATGCATCACTGATCCTATTTTACTGTCAATTTGTTGGCTTGGAAATAGCGCAGGCCGCAAGGCCGGGCTCCCAGTGGCCGCGCAATAACTGGGTGCCCTGACTCCTGCGGCCCGAAGTTGAGAAGAAGTGTGTTGCGGGGGGTGGAGAGTGGGGCGTCGCTTGAGGATGGCGCGTGACAGTATTTGAAATCGCCCTGCGTGAGAAAGCAGGGTGATTTTATTGGTGGTGTATACTGCTCTGACTGGCTGGGGGAGTGGTGAGAACGAGGTTCCACACTCCCACCCAGCCAGAGCGCATTGGCGGCAGCGATTGATAGTCAGCTCGGGCCTTGGAGGACGGTCAGCTGTCAGCGGGGCTTCAATTTTTTCTGCAGTGGAAGGCAATCTTCAGCTTCTAGAGAGGTGCGAACAGCCGCACAGCCTCCACGGTGGGGGGGGGGGGGAGCTGTGGCCAAGACAGGGGACAGCATGGGCTTGCAGGGGGAGCTGCGGAGAGGGGGAGAACAGTGCTGGGCAGTTAAGCAAGGAGCAGAGCAGGGAAGCAGAGAATGGCCAGAGGGAGGGGTGGGGCAGCAGAAGCAGCTGGAGGCATGGGTGAGGTAGACCATGGGCTAGGGAGGGAAGTTAGTTTGGAGGTTCCCAGGAGGGATACAGGAATAGCAGAGGGAGTCAGAGGGGCAGTGCAGGCCACAGTGGTAGGTGGGGGGCTGTGGATAGGCTGGGCGGGGTCTGGAGAAAGGGATTTTGCTGGAGGGGATGATAGTGTGCAGGGCAGTGATGGCTTTTTGGCAGTCCAGAGCCCCAGTGGGGTGGTGGAAGAGGGGCTGAACAGTGCAGGGCAGGGACTTTCTGTAAAAAAGGTCAGCAGGGTTCTTGGGGGAGAGGGGAAGGGAGGCGGGTGGGGGGACAATTATCCTGGGGATGCCAGATGGGCTGGATCACCCTGGCAGGGTGGCTGGTGGACCTCTTCTGGTGGACCTGGGGTAGTGCTCCCTCCGCTGTTAGGGCAAGGGCCACAGACCCCAGGGTGTCCCTGGTAGTGGGGCGGCTGGTATGGTGGATGGTGGATGGTGGGTGGGGGCGTTGGTGGTCGGGGAGCTGGGGGTCATGGTGGGGAATGCTTGTGGGATGCGGGTGGTCAGGGACTGTCGTATGTGCAATGGGGTTCTTCTGCTTGTACAGTTTTTGGCGGGTCTGTGTCTTCTCCTTGCCCACAGGTTGTTCCAGAGAAGCCCGGGGGAGGGGCAGAGTGTGATCGAACTTGCTTGGAAGTGACACGCCAGCAGCAGTCAGAGAGGCCAGATCAAGATATCACGGCACAGGAGGGCTCGAGCCAGGTGGTCCGGTACTGGAAGTTACTCATCAGGGGTCCCCATCAGCAGGTAAGCAGCTTGCGGTGGACTGAGTTGGGCCATTGTTGAGCCGGCAGTGTTAGGTTCGGGGAAAATGGTGAAGACCAAGTGCAAACATTCGCATGGTGTGCATCATCTTCGACTTCGTTCGATTCTTCTTTTCTACCACCCCCCACTTTGGGTGTATTGCACGGGGAGACGCGGAGGGGTACGTTTAATTTGATGGCATATGCGGAACTGTGGGAGGGCATTCCATGGAAATTGCACCATAGGATAAAGTGGCAGTGGTACATCGATATTTTTCAGTTGTTAGAAGGGTGGAAGTCGCCGGGCGAGAGTCGTAAGAAGCAGAAAGAGGACGAGAAGGCGGGGAGGGTTTGAAAAGTCTCCAGAAATACCCTCAACTGGATGAGGGCCTTTTTTTGACTGGCCAGTGTGTGGGGCTATTATTTCCCAGGGCAATATGGGAAGCTTCTGGCATTCGGGGATGCCATACTGGCAACGTCTCAGGCTCATGGGGGATGAAGGACATCAATATGTGGCTTACACACATGTCGGCTAAGCACAGGCCGGCGGGAGCGGAACAGCAGTTGTTTGGGAGGGAAACTCCTAGGGCTGCAGGGGGAGTCAGTCCTTTCAGAGTGCAGTCGGGGCGGGCTCCCCAAAAATGGGCGCAGGGGCATCGGATGCTTGTTGATGCTTCAACAAGTTGCCCTGTCCTTTCCCAGACTGCAAGTTCAGGCATGCCTGTTCCCTTTGTGGGGGCAGTCATGCAGCAGTCAAGTACATTTGGAAGGGTGTGGCAGGGGCCCCTCCACCCCATAAGCAAACAACCTTTGTTTAGCTTAGCTCCCACTCCTGTGAGAGTGGAGGTCATGCGGCCCTGGCTACGGGCCTATGGGGAATTGGGTAAGGGTGGACAGCTACTTGAGGGTTTTAAGCATGGGTTTCACATTCCCTTTCAGGGGTGTGGGCGGGACATTTCTGCTCTGAACACGGCATCAGCTCGATGATTTGTGGAGGCTGTGAGGGCAAAGATTAAGGCTGAGTGTGACCTTGGCAGGATTGCTGGACCTTTTGACAAACCTCATTTTCAGCCATGTATCATCTCTCTCTTAGGGGAGACCCAGGCAAGTTCAGACTCATTCACAATTTATCTTGCCCAGCGGGAGGGGGTTCGGTGAATGATCATATATCTCATGAGCTTTGCACCGTGCACTATGCATTTTTTGACAGCTGGTGCGGCAATGTGGAAAGGGGGCTCTTATGGCGAAGGTGGATATTTAGTCCGCTTTTCATCTCCTTCCGGTACACCTTTCCGTGTTTCAATTATTGGGTTTTCAGTATAAGGGCCAGTTTTATTTCAATAAGTGAACGCCTATGGGTTGTGCTATTTCGTGCACATAAAAACATAGAAACATGATGACAGAAAAAGACCACATGGCCTATCTAGTCTGTCCTTCCATATCAACAACTACAACAGTCCACTTTTTACCTTTAGAGATCCTCTGTGTTGGTCCCATGCTTTTTTGAATTCAGTTATTGTCCTCATCTCTACCACCTCCACTGGGAGACTATTCCACGGATCCACTATTCTTTCCGTAAAGAAATATTTCCGAATATCACTCCTGAATCTATCTCCCTTCACCCTTATCCCATATCCCCTCGTAGTAGAACTTGCTTTCAATTGAAAGAGGCTCTCTCTCTGAACATTTATGCCACTGAGGTATTTAAACATCTCAGTCATATCACCTCTATCCCGCCTTTCCTCTAAGGTGTACATATTAAGATCCTTAAGTCTGTCCTCATATGCTTTATAATGAAGCCCACTAATCATTTTAGTAGCCACCCTCTGCACCGACTCCATCCTGTTCACATCCTTTTGAAGGTGCGGTCTCCAGAATTGCACACTATACTCCAAATGAGCTCGCACCAAAGACTTATACAGAGGCATTATCACCTCCTTTTTTCTGCTAGCCATTCCTCTCCGTATGCACCCAAGCATCCTTCTAGCCTTTACCATCGCCTTTTCTACCTGTTTAGCTACTTTAAGATCATCAGACACAACCATGCCTAGGTCCCGCTCTTCTTTAATGGACAAAAGTACTTCACCTCCTATACTGTATTGCTCCCTTGGATTGCTGCAGCCCAAATGCATGACCTTACATTTTTTAACATTAAATCCCAGCTGCCAAATTCTAGACCATTCTTCAAGCTTAGCTAGATCCCTCCTCATGTTATCTACACCTTCCTGGGTGTCTACTCTATTACAGATTTTGGTATCATCTGCAAAGAGGCAAACCTTACCCGACAGACCTTCCGCTATATCACTAACAAAGATGTTAAAAAGAATCGGACCAAGGACAGATCCCTGGGGCACACCACTGGTAACATCCTTCTCCTCAGAGTGAGCTCCATTTACTTGTACTCTTTGTCGCCTCCCACCCAACCAATTTCTAACCCAAGCAGTAACTTTAGGGTCCATCCCTAGGGTGCTCAGTTTGTTTATAAGTCACCTGTGAGGAACAGTGTCAAAGGCTTTACTGAAATCTAAATACACCACATCTAGAGCTCTCCCTTGGTCCAACTCCCTGGTCACCCAGTCAAAGAAATCAATCAGATTTGTCTGACAAGACCTGCCTCTGGTGAATCCATGCTGTCTCGGATCCTGTAATCCGCTGGACTCCAGAAACCTCACTATTTTCTCTTTCAGCAGCGTTTCCAATAATTTACTCACCACCGAAGATAAACTAACAGGCCTATAGTTTTCAACCACATCCTTACTTCCGCTTTTGTGTAAAGGCACCACATGAGCCTCTCTCCAGTCCTTTGGCACCACTCCCGACTCCAACGAGGCATTGGAAAGGTCAGTCAGTGGAGTTGCTAGAACGTCCCCAAGTTCCCTCAGTATTCTAGGGTGTATCCCATCAGGTCCCATCGCTTTGTCTACTTTAAGTTGAGCTAGTTTCTCATGAACACAGTCTTCTGAAAATTGTTCAAGATGTCCCTCGCTTCTCTTCCTATTTGTGGGTGTTTTCTGAGGTCCTGCTCCTGGTTCTTCATCTGTGAACACAGAACAAAAATATTTGTTAAGCAATTCTGTTTTATCCTTATCAGCTTCTACATATTCCCCCCCTACATCCTTGAGTCTGACAATACCACTTTTGCCCTTCCTCTTCTCACTAATATATCTGAAAAATGTCTTATCCCCCCATTTTATTGCATTGGCTATTTCCTCCTTCTTTTGAATCTTTGCCTTCTTGACTACTTTGCTAGCTTCTCTAAGTTTTTCCAAATACAGATGCCTGTCTTCCTCTCTCTATGATCTCTTGTATTTCATGAAGGCCTCCATCTTTTTCTTCACTTTTTCAGCTACTTCCTTAGAAAACCATAGCGGTCTCCTTTTCCTTTTGCCTTTATTTACCATTTTAATAAACATACTTTGAATTGTTCAGCAGTTTTTTGCACTGGGTTGTCGAGCAGAAGACAGCATAGTCTATTGTGGTGCATTATCTTGATGATTTTTTATTTGTTGGCCCTGACCAGTCGGGTGTTTGTGCGACGCTTTTGAGGACCTTTCGGACATGGCTTCTGATTTTGGGGTGCTTTGGCAGCAGAAAAGACTGTAAGCCCAGTTATGTGCTTAACATTTTTAGGGATAGAAATAGACTCAGTAGCTTTCAAGGTATAGATGCCTCATGCGAAGGTTGTTAAGTTACACAGTTTAGTAGCAGAGGTTGGTTTGGCGCAGAAAGTGACATTGCACGTCATGCAATCGCTGGTGGGGCATCTCAATTTGCGTGCTGGGTGATTCTGATGGGGCGCCCTTTTTTGAGGTGTTTGGCTCTGGCTGTGGCGGTTGTGCATAAGCCTCACCGCTACATTCAGGTTTCATTGGGTATGCGGGAGGACATGCAAGTTTGGGATGCCTTTTTGGTCGATTATAACGGCTGTGCTGTGATGCAATTGGAGGAAGTCTCCAATGCGGAATTACAGTTGTTTTTGGATGCAGCAGGGGCTAGGTTTCGATCTTTATTGCCAGGGGTCATGATGTACAGAGGCATGGCCGCAGGCCTGGTGAGTTTCGGGGCTCACACGCAACATTGCTTTCCTGGAATTGTTTCCCATTGTAGTTGCTTTGGCAGTCTAGCCCGAGCAACTGCGGAACCAACGTGTGGTATTTTGGTGTGATAATGCAGTGGTGGTGGAGGTTATTAACAGACAATCTCCCAAGGGTCAGCAAGTGGTGGCATAGATGCATGTGTTTGTCCTGTATTGCCTACAGCTTAATGTGACAGCTTGAGTGCAGCATATACCGGGTGTACTCAACAGCATAGCTGACTCGCTATCTCATTTTCAATGATCACAGTTTTGTCAGTTGGTGCCCGACACGGATGCAGAGGCTGTGCTAGTACCCGCCCATCTTTGGCAGGTTGGGATCCTGGAGTAATCACATTACTGCAGTCCTCAGTGGCGCCCACAACTTGGCTATCTTACCAGCGGGGCTATAATAAGGTGGGTGAATTGCTGTTAACTTTGGGTTGGGCTGGGGCCAGGGTGACAGACGAAATGCTAGGAAGGTTCATTGTTCGGGCTAAGTCCGACAACTGGTCCAGAACATTGGTAAGATCATCCCTGTTGGGGTTTTCTTTTTTCTGTAGGGTAGCGGAGTAGAGCAATCCAATGACCTCCTTTGTGGTCTGGCATTTGTTGGCAAGTTGGGAAAAGGGGGCTGCAATTATCAGTGATTGGGAGCACCCTTTGTCTCACGATATAGTGCTCCAGATATGGGAGGCTTTGCCTGAGATTACTGCCTCTGCGTAAGAGACTCAGTGGTTTCAGGCGGCCTTTTCACTTGCCTTCTTTGGAGCGTTCAGAGCGAGCAAGCCGGTACCACACTCGGGGAAGGTGGCGCAGCTGGAGGGTTAGCTAGGAAATACATTGTAGTGAGTCCATTGCAGGTTCGTATCCTGGTGCATCGGTCTAAGACAGACCAGTTTGGCAGGAGTAAGTGGGTGGTGTTATGCAGGGCAGAGTGGCTGCTCACCTGTCTGGTGCATAACTTACAGGCTTATATGGAGTTGGGCTCCTGGGTGGGCGGTTTGTTGCTGCGGCACAAGGATTTGCATCCATTGAGGCAGTTTCAGTTCATGGCAATGCTGTGCTTGGCACTGCACCACATAGGTTGTGATGAGCATCAATTTGCTTCACATTCATTCCAAATAGGGGCTGCCACCAGTGCAGCAGCAGCGGGACTGGGCGAGGCTGTAATCCGGTGGATAGGCAGATGGCGGTCCGGAGCCTTTGCAAGTTATGTGCATCCCCAAGGGGGCAGGGAATGAGTGGGGATTGCGTGGAAGTGAGTTGAGGAGAGGGGGTGTTAATGGCTGTGCTGTTTTCCAAATGGAAACCAGATTTCTTCTCTTACAGATGGCAGTATTCACCCTGTGGAGTGGTGGATACTGAGCCACTCTTTCATGTTTTGGGCTGGGCAGTGGGCCTCAGCACTAGTTTGGATGGGAGAGCGCGGCATGCGCTGGAGTCACTTGTTGCTGCTCATCAGTGCCCTGACCAGGCATAGGAGACCACCTGCCGGAATTGTCCTGCATCTGGGAGGCAATGATTTATCAGAATGTACTTGTAAGCAGCTCATACGAGCGGCTGTTTGGGACTTTACTGCCATTTATGCTTTATTGCCAAGAGTGATTTTAGTATGGTCAGATGTTATCCCAAGGCCTGCTTGTCAGTCACAGCGCAGATGGTCCCGCGGGCTCGTGAAAGTGAACTTCCAGATAGGGCGATGGGTTCTGCAGAGCGGTGGTGTACAAGTGCAGCACCCATGGATTGAATTGGGCTGTTTGGGTCTCTATCTAGCCAATGGGGTGCATTTGTCTCCAGTCGGGCAAGACCTTCTTTTGAATGACTGGCAAGAGGCCTTGGAAGGTATTGCCCGCAGGGGCTTGCAGGGTCACAGCTGACTTCATTATGGGGGAATACTACAAGGAACAAAGGCTGCCTTGTGCCGGTGGGGGGGGGGGGGGGGAGTCCCAAGCCAACCTGTGCTGTAAGAGTGGGGCCTAACAGCCGGTGGGGAGAACCAAGGGGGTGCAGCTGCTGGGGGGGGGGGCGGTGGAAATCTCGGTATGCATCTTCACCCAGAGATGGGAGTAATGGGCCGGCCTTTCCTAATAATACAGCGAGGCTGGAGCTGCTGAAAGGGGGGGGGGGGTGGTACAGGGATGGATGATGCACCACTTTGCTAATGATATGGCTGGTGGAGGTTTGCATCATCTGGTTTGGGGGAAAATGGAATTTGTTGATATCAGTTATTATTGTTGGCTCGTGTCGGTTTACAAAGTTGTGTTCAATAAAGCTGTGACCCTGCTTGATTACCAATTAAGTGTTTGGTCTGTTATGCTGAGGGAAGGTGGGTTAGGGGTTGGGTGGGGGGGTAAGGTGAGGTGAGCAGGGAGAGTGGATGGGCACAGCAGATGTCCAGGCTATCCAAGGTTAATAGAGCAGGCCGCAGGACCAGGGCCCCAGTGGCCGAGCAGTAACCAGGTGCCCTGACTCCTGCGGCCCAATGCTATGAAGAGGCGTGTTGAGGGGGGGAGGGGAGCATCGCTTGGCGATGGCGTGTGGTGATATTTGAAATCTCCCTGCGTGAGAGAGCAGGGCAATTTCATTGGTGGCATGTGGTGCTCTGGCTGGTTGGGGGAGTGGCGAGAATGAGGTTCTGCATTCCTGCCCAGCCAGATCACGTCAGCGTCAGCGGTTGATGATCAGCTCTGGCTTTCCCACTCTCCCGCCCTTTATGAGGGTTGTGTGTGGCAATGGATTGGTCGCAGTTGGGGGGCGAGTCCTGAGCCAATGGGTGCTGAAAGACCGTGGCCTAACAGATGGTGGGGAGAACCAAGGGGATGCAGTTCCTGGGAGGGGGGTGGAGATCTAGGTGGGGATCTTTCCCTGGAGATGGGAGGTAAGGGACTGGCATTTGCTCAGCGAGGTTGGTGGTGGTGAAAGGGGTGTGTGTGGCACAGGGGTGGATGATGCGCCACTTTACTAATGATATGGCTGGTGGAGGTTTGCATCCTCCGGTTTGGGGAAAAATGGAATTTGTTGATATCAGTTATTATTGTTGGCTCGGGTCGGTTAACAAAGTTGTGTTCAATAAAACTGTGATCCTGCTTGATTACCAATTAAGTTTTCGGTCTGTTATGCTGAGGGAAGATGGGTGAGGTGTTGGGTGGGGGGGGGGGGTGAGGTGGGCAGTGAGGGAGAGCAGACGGGCAGAGCAGATGTCCAGGCTACTCAAGGTTAGTGATATTGTTGCTGTCATGGGATGGATGGGGGGTAGGCAGGGTAGTGACTCCTTTACTTTCCTCCATGCATTGTGCTCAAACCTGGAACTAAGTTGCCCCCCCCCCCCCACCACACAAATACTTCAGATAAGTGTCCTGGATTTGCCTGCAAAAAATCCAGTTACCTTGCCCTTATTATAGTAAATAAAAATATTCCAACAATTCTCAAACAGTTTCTCTGGTTTTTAATATTTGCTATTCTTTCATTTTGTTCAAACTGAGGCTTGCGAAAGGTTTATTCGGACAGTTCAATTCAGTCTCTACTGCTGCTTCAGCAAAATGGCAAGATCCTCTGTGCTGTACTACACCCATCAGCCTGTAATCCAATACTGCTTCAAGCTTCTTTCATGAATGCGGACTCATAGCACAAGCAAACATGCCATAAACAGTATAGAAACACTCCCACTGTTTTCGAATTCTGATAGGATAAGATCTATATGATGTTTAGTCCATCCAACTAGGCCAGTGCAATAAAATGTAATTTGGATTAATCTGCCTCAAGAATGTCTTGCATTTGAAGTTGATGGTTGCCTATCACTTGAAAAAGTAATTGTTTGTTGACTACACTGAGAACACTTGAATCCTTGATTTTCTGCTTCATGCATCTTGCAGGTGTCCTTTGCCTGAGACAATTTCTCCTTTGTTTTAAGAGATAGATGTCAGACCTACTAATATTAAAACAGACAGCAGGAATTTGAGAAATCCAGGCAGGAATTTCTAGCAACTTAATACATTAGTAAGGTAACAAGGACATTTACTAGACATGCTGGTTCATATGATCAGAGTTTTTATATGGAACCAGATGGGGAGAGACAGATACAATATACTTTTTTAATGAACACTCACAACTTTTTAAAAGTTGTGGAAGGAAATACTGTAGTGTGCGGTGAGTCAAAGAAAATATTCTGTCTTCTAATGTTACTTATGATATTTTCCTCAACTTTCAATGCAAAATGCACTTTGTAACTGTGGGACTGGCCTATTTGGTGCTTTCATGTTTTCTAGTCTATATATTAAATTGTGTCAAAAGACTTTGTAAGTTTCTGACCATAGGAGTTAACATTTCAGAATAAAATGAAAATAAATTATCTCTCTCTGAGCACACAGGCGGAGTCTGCTAAATATTGGGGTTGCTCAAGCATTCACTTAACCCACAGAGTTGAGTGGGATCCAAAGTCTCACCGAGTTAGTCTGAAGTTTATTCTGCTGCACAGGAACTAAGGGGTATGTTTACTAAACCGTTTTAATGTTCCCGGCGCTAGTTGCAGCGATAATGTGAAGGATGCCATATAAGGAGTGGGCGTTCCGGACTTAAGGTAGCAATCGCAGGTTATCGCGCGATAAAGTGTGCCGTGTCCATTATCGTGCGATAGAGGGAGCCGCGCACGTTACCACACATTAACCTTAACTTCATGTGCTGACCTGCAATCACAGCAATAGAGGTGTAGCACACTGGTTAATACAATGACTGATGAAACAGGGGTCATGAGTCGGATCCCCCAGTGAGCTTGATGAATCAGTGCTGTCTGAGGCATTTTCTTTTTTAATTTAAATTAGTGCTGCCAGCAAACAAACCCTCACAGTGCAGTAACCTAAGGTGCCGCATAAGGCACCCTATAAGGCACTCCAGAGGGCACATTATAAAGTGCACTGCCCGCCAAGGCACCTTATAATGTTCCCTATAGAGCGTCCTATAAGGGTCTTTATAGGGCGCCCTATGAGGCACCTTAAGGTTACAGCAATGTGAGGGTGTTTTTGTTGGCAGCACTAATTTAAATTAAAAAAGGAAATGCCTCAGACAGCCTTATCAGATAACAACACTGTGGGATCAAACCCATGACCTCTGCTGCCACAGTCAGCGAAGTAACCAGTGGGCTACATTTTTATAGCTGCTAACAAGCCCCTGGTTGGCTATAGAAGGACTGCAGGTCACCACACAAACTGTCTGCTGTGGTTACCAGAATAGGATTAACCCACCCATACCCATGATGCACTGCACATGCAGATCAGCAGTCTACAGATGATCACAAGATGGGGTATGCACCCCCACAGCACCTCGGCCTGGTAGGGGGAACTGACCATGTGTGTTATTGGCACAGAGTAGCTACAGACCGTCACATTGTGGGGGTACTGTGCTCACCCTGAGGGTGAGGTGGGGTGCCCAGCACTAGGTCCGCAGCACCTGGCTTAGCTGAAATAGGCTATGCTGCAGGTTGCCATCAGTGCCAGTGTGTGCTAGGTAGTCCTTCCAGACACACCTAGGATACACCTGTATCCATCTGTATTTCCCAGTCAAGTCTAGCCCTTATGGATTATGATGCACCCAGAATAATGCATATCCTGTGTGGGTGCCATGGTCACATGATTTAAGTGAAGGGGGGTGTTTGGACCCATAGGCGGATTATGTATCACCACACAACCCGCCCTCTGGGGCTCAGGGTGGGAAACAGGATCTCCCACCAACAGATCCACATTCTACATCCCTGCAATGGTGGCAGTAGAGGGGACTATCAACCCCAGTCCTACTGGGGAACATGCATTTTACAGGGCAGTTAATGCAGATCTGTACACATCCATAAGGCAATAGCAGACAGACAGTAGGCCTGGAAATGCTCAGCTGCCCCCCCCCCCCCCCCGCCATCTGACATTCTCCAGCAGCAAGCACAGTGAGTCTCCAGCCGCTGCACCCTGCAAGGTGTTCCAGCCATACACATACTAACTGCAGACAGTCTGCTAGCTAGTCCATAGCACATGTTCCTGGAGGGGATGTGAGCACACTCACCAAGCAGAGAAGTCAGTGACTGGGCCCCAGAAAAGAAAACCCATAAATATCACTTGAGAGAAATACTATATAGCACTATGGTGGAACCTAGCCATGCCGTGGTCACTGCTCAGTCAGGGTGAGAGTGACCTCCCAGCAGAACATGCTATGGCCACCCTGTCCATGCAGGTGGTGGCTGGGCACTACAATGTTCCAGCCATTGCCCTATGCCCTGTGCAGATGCATACTGTCCGGGCCATACCCACAGTACCTTGCTCCACATTGTGATGTTGAAGCTTTGATGGGAGTGTCCGACTTGGATTTAGTGGCAGTTACAGAAACATGGTTCACAGAAAACCATGACTGGGATGTAACTATACCTGGCTATACTTTATTCAGAAAGGACATGGTAGGAATAAGGGGAGAAGGAGTGGCAATATATGTAAAAAATACTATTAAAGCTTTGGAATTACAGAACTTAAAAGGGAGAGAGGAGGCATTGTGGGTTAAACTAGAAAGAGAGAAAGAGAAATCTATTTGCATTGGTGTGATATACAGACCTCCCTCACAAGAGAAAGAGGTGGACAGAGAGTTAATTGAAGACATACGCATTTTGCATCCAATGATCACCAGATGGTGTGGTTCAGTACTAGGACTAGGGCTGTTAGAATTCATTCAAAGGTGAGGGTCTTAGACTTTAGGAAGACTGACTTTGCCAAGATGGGCCAATACCTCAGGGAGTCGTTAGCAGGATGGGAACAGCTGGGGAATGTAGAAAATCAGTGGGCAAAACTGAAAGGGGATATTTTAAGGGCTACCAACCTTTCTGTCAAAATGGTAAATAAAGGTAAAAGGAAAAGGAGATCTCTATGGCTTTCAAAAGAAGTAGCTGAAAAGTTGAAGAAAAAGAGGGAGGCCTTCATAAAATACAAGAGATCACAGAGAGAGGAAGACAGGCATCTATATTTGGAAAAACTTAGAGAAGCTAACAAAGTAGCCAGGAAAGCAAAGATTCAAAAAGAGGATGAAATAGCCAATGCAATAAAATGGGGGGGGGGGGGGGGGGGATAAGATATTTTTCAGATATGTTAGTGAGAAGAGGAAGGGCAAAAGTGGTATTGTCAGACTCAAGGGTGAAGGGGAGGAATATGTAGAAGCTGATGAGGATAAAGCGGAATTGCTTAACAAATATTTCTGTTCTGTGTTCACAGATGAAGAACCAGGAACAGGACCTCAGAAAACACCCACAAACAGGAACAGGAGCGAGGGACATCTTGAACAATTTTCAGAAGACTGTGTTCGTGAGAAACTAGCTCAACTTAAAGTAGACAAAGCAATGGGACCGGATGGGATACACCCTAGAACAATGAGGGAACTTGGGTACGTTCTAGCAGCTCCACTGACTGATCTTTTTCAATGCCTCGTTGAAGTCAGGAGTGTTGCCAAAGGACTCGAGAGAGGCTCATGTGGTGCCTTTACACAAAAGCGGAAGTAATTATGTAGTTGAAAACTACAGGCCGGTTAGTTTAACTTCGGTGGTGAGTAAATTATTGGAAACGCTGCTGAAAGAGAAAATAGTGAGGTTTCTGGAGTCCATCGGATTACAGGATCTGAGGCAGCATGGATTCACCAGAGGCAGGTCTTGTCAGACAAATCTCATTGATTTCTTTGACTGTGACCAGGGAGTTGAGAACATAAGAACATAAGACATGCCATACTGGGTCAGACCGAGGTCCATCAAGCCCAGTATCCTGTTTCCAACAGTGGCCAATCTAGGTCATACGTACCTAGCAATATCCCCAAAAGACACAGGTTCCTCAATGCTTGTACTGGGTCAGGCATTGATATCCTGGGTCCCTTTTTAATAGTGGTTTATGGACCTTTCCTCCAGGAACTTGTCCAAACCTTTTTTAAACCCAGCTATACTAACAGCCCTTACTACATCCTCCGGTAACAGATTCCAGAGTTTGGTTACACGTTGAGTGAAAAAATATTTTCTCTTATTTGTCTTAAATAGTTTACCCTGTAGCTTCATTACATGTCCCCTAGTCTTCCTATATTCTGATAGTGTAAACAATTGATCCACGTTTATCCGTTCCACTCCATTCATTAATTTATAGACCTCTATCATATCTCCCCTCAGCCGTCTCTTTTCCAGGTTAAAGAGCCCTAACCTTTTTAGCCTCTCTTCATAGGAGTAGCCTTCCATCCCCTTCACCAATTTGGTGGCTCTTCTCTGTACTTTTTCTAATAACGCTATGTCCTTTTTGAGATACGGTGACCAGAATTGCACACAATATTCAAGGTGCGGTCGTACCATGGAGCGATACAGAGGCATTATAATATCCTTTGTTTTATTTTCCATCCCTTTCCTTATGATACCTAGCATTCTATTTGCTTTCTTGGCCGCCGCTGCACACTGGGCGGAGGGTTTTAACATGTTATCCACAATGACTCCTAAATCTTTTTCCTGGGTGGTGGTTTCTAATGTGGAGCCTTGCATCGTGTAACTATAGTGTGGGTCGTTCTTTCCTAGGTGCATAACTTTGCACTTGTCCACATTAAATTTCATCTGCTATTTGGATGCCCAGTCTTCCAATTTATCCAGATCCTCCTGCAGTTTTCCACAATCCTCATGGGTTTTAACAGCTTTAAATAGTTTTGTGTCATCTGCAAATTTGATAACCTCACTAGTTATTCCCTTTTCCAGATCATTTATGAATATGTCAAAAAGTAGCGGACCCAGTACAGATCCCTGGGGTACTCCACTATTCACCTTTTTCCATTGGGAATATTGGCCATTTAGCCCTACCCTCTGCTTTCTATCTTTTAACCAGTTCCCGATCCACAATAGTACACTGCCTCCTATCCCATGACTTTTTAGCTTCGCCAAAAGTCTCTGATGGGGGACCTTGTCAAAAGCTTTCTGAAAGTCCAGATACACTATATCAACCGACTCACCTTTGTCTACCTGTTTATGCACACCTACAAAAAAACATATCAGATTAGTAAGACAAGATCTTCCTTGTCTAAAGCCATGTTGGCTGTCTCCCATTAGGCCATGACTATCTACATGCTGTGTAATTTTGTTCTTTATGATGGTTTCTACCATTTTCCCTGGTACTGACGTCAGGCTCACCGGTCTGTAATTTCCCGGGTCACCCCTGGAACCCTTTTTAAAAATTGGTGTTACGTTGGCGACCCTCCAATCTTCAGGTATTACAGATGATTTTAATGAAAGTTCACAGATTACCAATAGCATGTCTGCAATCTCATATTTCAGTTCTTTCAACACTCTGGGATGTATACCATCCGGTCCAGGTGATTTGCTACTATTCAGTTTATCAAATAGTTGTAATATATCTTCCCGGTGTAGCGATATTTCTCTCAATTCCTCTGCAGTATCACCTTTAAATACCACTTCAGTCTTGGGTAACATCCCTACATCTTCCTCAGTAAAGACCGAAGCAAAGAATTCATTCAGTCTCTCCGCTATAGCCTTGTCTCCTCTTACTGCCCCTTTTACCCCTCTATCATCTAACGGTCCAATTGACTCTCTCACAGGCCTTTTGCTACGAATGTACTTGAAAAAGTCTTTATTTCGTGTTTTTGCTTCCGTAGCAAGTTTCTTCTCAAATTCCCGCTTTGCCTGCCTTATCAATGCTTTGCATTTAACTTGCCAGTGCTTGTGCTGTTTCCAGTTTTCATCATTTGGCTCTTTTTTCCATTTCCTGAAGGTTGCTTTTTTGGCAGCAACAGCCTCTCTGACCCCACCTTTAAACCATGCTGGCAGTTTTTTGGACTTTCTTCCACTCTTCTTAATGCGTGGAATACAGCTGGTCTGGGCTTCGAGGATAGTAGTTTTAAATAACGCCCAAGCTTGCTGTAAGTCTTTAACCTTTGGAACCGCTCCTTTTAGTTTTTTTCCTAACTATATTCCTCATTCTATCATAGTCTCCCTTTTGAAAGTTAAAAGGTAGTACTGTGGATTCCTTTACTATTTGTCCTCCAATAATTAAATCAAAACATGATCATACTATGATCACTATTGCCAAGTGGTCCCAACACCCTTATTTCTTGCACCAGATCTGGCGTTTCACTAAGGACTAGGTCCAGTATGGCTTCCCCTCTGGTCGGTTCATGAACCAGCTGCTCCAAGAAGCAGTCATTTATTCCATCTAGAAACTTTACCTCTTTAGCTTGTCCTGCCGTGACACTGACCCAGTCGATACCGGGGTAATTGAAATCATCCATTATTACTACTCTGTTGTGACTTTTGTTAGCTTTCGTGATTTCTTTGAGCATTTCATCATCCATTTGTTCATTCTGGCCAGGCGGTCGATAGTATACTCCCACTGCCATCACCTTCCCCTTCATAAGTGGAATTTCAATCCATAGAGATTCTACAGCAAATTTTGTTCCCTGCAAAACTTTAATCCTTTCTGACTCAATTCCCTCTCTAACATAGAGCGCAACCCCTCCACCAATTTGATCAGCTCTATCATTACGATATAGTTTGTATCCAGGTATCACAGTGTCCCACTGGTTATCCTCCTTCCACCATGTCTCTGAGAGTGCAATCATATCCAACCTCTCATTTAGTGCTATATATTCTAACTCTCCCATCTTATTGTTTAGACTTCTAGCATTGGCATATAAGCATTTTAGAGACTGTATTTTATTCATATTAATCTGGCTATTGGTAGGCATGGGTAATTTGGCATCTTTATGTTCTGTCTGCTCCTTACTCAAGGGCATTTCGGCTACTATACTCCCTTTTGGAACCTCACTGCTTTTGGTAGTATCCTTCAAGGATACCTTCGTCCGAACCATGCAGACCGAGGGAGAGCCCTAGATGTGGTGTATTTAGATTTCAGTAAAGCCTTTGACACCATTCCTCACAGGTGACTTATAAACAAACTGAGCACTCTAGGGATGGACCCTAAAGTTACTACTTGGGTTAGAAATTGGTTGTGTGGGAGGCGACAAAGGGTACAGGTAAATGGAGCTCACTCAGAGGAGAAGGACGTTACTAGTGGTGTGCCCCAGGGATCTGTCCTTGGTCTGATTTTTAATTTATTTATTTATAAGATTTCAAACAAAATTATACAAGCAATCATACTTGATACAGACAAAAGACTTGAGCAAATAATAAACAAAGAAAAATACACTCAAATGAGATATAATTATAACCCAGTCTTACAAGTCCTCACACTGAGGAGACCCAATACTAGGAAAACAAAGCGTTATAAACTCATTAGGAACAGCTAGATCCACAGGGACCGGTATACCCATATAGCAAAAATACCCACCCAGCTAGGGGCCAGCAGACAAACGAGCACTAATAAAGGAGACTAATTTAGTAGGTTCAAAAAAATATAAGATACAGATTGCATTTTAACCAAACATTTGCAAGGAAATTTGAGAAAAAATTAGCCACCCATCTGAATCGCCCCGCCTTAAGCAGCAAGAACTCTCTTCTCCTTTTTTGTGTATCACACGATAAGTCAGGAAACATTTGGATAGCAAGCCCTTTAAACAGAATGGAAAGTTTTTTGAAATACATTTTCAATAACCAGTCACGATCAGACACTAATGCCAATGAAATTAACAAAGTTGCTGGAACCATAGTATCAGATACAGAAGTGTCTAAAATCTCCAAAATATTCAATACATCTAAAGCTTCTTCATTAATAGGGGAATCCCCGGATGGACTTTTTATTTTTTTTCCCAGTGGGAAGATAATAAATTTTGGAAATTGGGGGATGCGAATCTTCAGGAACATTCAATACTTCACTCAGATATACGTATCTTTTTTTTTTCAAACTTTTATTTTCATTTTGCAACAAACAAAAGAAACAACACACCAAAAAAGACAAAACAAGCATACAATAAGGAAAAGTAAACCAATTACCCCCCACCCCGATGCTTCTTCTCTACCCGATTGTATCAGCATGTGAGCGCTTCCAATTAACAGTGATTATACATCAAACGATCAAAAGAGTATCTACAATACAGCATGATCATGAGACAAAGATATATACAAAGTCAGACAGTCAAATGAGAGCATTTAGCAAAATGTACATAGTCATTGAGCAGCTTCCATTGAGACCAATGAGAAGGAGTCTGAACGGAGAAAGCGAACAGACGAGGTATTTGTTCATATTTACTGTAAAGACAGGCATGATTCCCCCAGTCATTGGGGCTCAAATGGGAGCTAAGCTGCCAGTATTACTTAATTAGGGAAATACTTACTTAGGGAAATAGCAATGCTAAACATGAAGTTCGAAAGGAGATAAGCCATTTTTGGGAGAGAGGGGATCCCCGCAACTAGGCGAAGTCCCACCATCCTCCAAGAAAGGGGCTCCTGAGAGTGCGAGATAGACTAAATACGACCCCAGACCCGACGCCAGTAATACTGTAGTGCGGGATATTCATGCATAACATGAGGCAATGAACCAATGGCCGCGGGACGTGTCCAGCAACCATTGCCCTGAGTAGTGTTCCATTTGTCTAATCTGTGAGAAGTGTAAAAAACACCGGTGGACTAGAAAGGAGAGGGTCTGAATGAGTGAGGCGGATCGGGAAACCCGTATCCCTCTGCTCCTGATAAGGCTCTATTGCTCCGAAATCGAAGTCACATGCAATTCTCTCTCCCATACTTTCTGCGCTATAGGGGTATCTCTAGGTATAGCATTACAGAAGGTTTAGTAAAATTGGATACTACACCCGGTGAATTACCGAGAGGTCAGAGAGTCTCCGATCAACCTTATATAGAGAATGCCGATGGCGGGAGTACTCTAGTGGATCAAAGGCGATGCTGAAGTTGCACTGACCAGAGTCGGGAGTCTAAAGATTGCATAAAAGTAGTAAAGGCACCTAAAGTGTCTAAGAGCATTGGTGGATAGTGGGAGTCTGATGGGAGAGTCATAACAGGGAGAAAGGTAAGAGGAATCGGTTCGCGAAGGCCCGCTTCTGTATCTAGCCACACAGGTCTGCTCGGTACTGGCTCTTCCAACCAACGAGCACCTTGTTTGAGAAGAAAAGATTGAGGGAACACTTGAGTAAATCGCCACCAAGTATTAATGGAGCATTGGCAGATGCCGAGGCCAACTGCGCAATACTTGCATAGTAAGCAGGGTTGTCCACATTCGGGGCATAATGCAAATACACGTGAATTAACTATCTCCAACCTCAAGGTGGACACGGGCCCATCTACCCTTCTTGTCAGCGCTGATATCAGATACAGTAGCGTGCTAAGACTTCTTAACCAAAGTGGCTATCCCGTACCATTTGAAACCGGTGGGAGAATAGGCAGCTACCATGTGAGGCTTAGCATTGAGTTTCAGTGTTTAGCAGAGTTTAAATGCGTTTCCTAAAGAAACACTAAAGCAACATGCTCATGGCTAAGATAGCTAAGGATTTTCTTTCCGTTGAGTGGACCATTAATGCCTTTGACGGTGAATGATAAGATTTTACATAAGGCCATACAGAAAAGTTAAAAATTCTGAGCAGGATAGCACACATAATTTCACTGTGTCCCTCAAACTGACTGTATCTGGCTGTACACATGACATAGGAAAAATAAACGAATATAATACAATGAAGCGCCCCACATTAACAAAGAAAACCGCAGTACGGTAGAGGAGAAGCAAAACCCCAAAATTACTGGCGACCATGTGTCTGCGGGGAGAAGCCCCAGAGAAGGCCTAAATTGATAAAACACATAACCTGTAGGACTGTGCGTGCTCCGAATCCGACCGAGGCACACATCATGAAGGGATAGGAGACCAAAAAGCAAAAGTCATATAGAAAAAGAAAGAAAGTCCAGGCTATTTCTGTGCTTGGCTATAACCGCCGCATCGGGCCCTTCAAAATGGCGGATAGAGCCGGCAAATAAGAGTCCAAACTTTGGGATTAGCGCATCTGCTCTGCTTCTTTGGAGTCTAAAAACGTTGATAGTAGATCAGGATCTTCGAACGTCCTGGTTTGGTTATGGAGAGTCACTCGGAGCTTCGCTGGATACAACAGGCCAAAGCGAGCCTGTAGCTGTTGAAGTCGAGGGCGAAAAGCAAGGAGTTTCTTCCGACGGTCAACGGTAGGCTTTGCCAAATCAGGAAAGAAGGAGACCTTACGACCTTCAAATTCCAAATGATGATTCGCTCGGGCAGCATGTAAAATTTGTTCCACTTGTTGATATCGTAGCAAGCTAAAGATAATAGGCCGGGGGGTCGTGCGGTTGAGCGCCATGTGAGCAGGAACACGGTGTGCACGATCGATTTCCAGTTCTTTATGAAAGGTGATCTTCAGCAAGGAGGGAAGAGTTTTGAGCAAGAATTCTCTTATATCTCCTGCTTCCACCCCCTCCGGCACTCCGAGAAGCCTCACATTGTTGCGACGGGCTCGATTATTGCTATCTTCTAACTCCTTTTGAAGATTCTGTATCTGACGCTCAGCCTCGTCCAGTTTGCCCAAGCGCACCTCGTGCGAGTCGAGGACCCCCGCCATATTGTCCTGCCGTAATGAAAGACTTTCAAGTCGGTCTTGGAGCACTCCAAAGTCTTCTCGCATGGCTCGAAGCGCTTCTCCATTGGACTGCACCAATTCCTTCACGCCGCGTATTTCTTCCAAAATCTCCAGGTGCATCTCGGGGTTTTCACGAAATGGAACCATCTTCTGTGGGGAGGACACCTCTGTTTTGGAGCGTTTTCCGTGAGAAGAAGAAGGAGACCCGAAGTCCAAGCGCGCTGGTTTATGGGCCGCCATTCCCCCCGAGGTGCCCCGGTCAGCTCGGAGCGAAATAGTAAATTTGTGTAGGTATTAAGTCAGGATTCTAAGTAGGCCTCTCGGGAGCTTCAACGCAAAGCGTCCTACCCGCTGGACATCAGGCTCCGCCCCCCAGATATACGTATCTTAAACATATCACGGGGGGGAGGGGGGGTGACCATAGAAGAACGAGGAAAATTCAGTATCCTAACATTCATAGCCCTGTTCTGATTTTCCAACATTTCCATTTTAAATTTAACTCCCAACATATCTTTACAAACATCATTAAACTTTTCCTCCAGCTGTATAACCTTACTATCCATCACAGAAGCTTGAGACTGCAAAAGAGTCACAGAGTCCTGACAATTCTGTATGTTCATCTTATTTTCTTGTATCAACTTCAAGGTGGCGTTAGTTTGGGATACTAAACATTCACCAAACTTAGTTAGTGCTATCCAGATGGAGTCCAAGGTAATTTGTTCAGGACGCTCCAAAGAGAAAGGCATCAACAGAGGTAATTCAGGTGGGGCCTCAGGGGAAAATGTCGCACTTCTCCTCTCCCCTGGTAAAGCTTTTAAATTCTGGGGGACTTGTGCCTTCTCTGCCGTGTCCACCTCTGCTCCCTCAGACGCTGACACCGGATCCACCAAATCTGTGACCGCAGCTTTCCCTCCCACTGAAGGAACAGCGCCGACCTCAACAGGTCGCACCACTTCAGAAACGCTGAGGTCCAGGAAGTCTGCAGGGAGTGCAGGCGGTTTTTGCAAATCCGGAGTGAGATCACACACGGAAGAAGACGCCGGACTCTCCAATATCGGCATCGACTCAATCGGGATTACTCCGGAGACTAACCAGGCCTGTCCATGTTTTTTTTTTTTTTAATATCTTTATTTATTGCGTAATACAAAACAAAAACCTACAGAAAACACAGCTACAAAAAAAAAAAAAAACAAGGTACACAACCTCTCCCCCACCACACACAAAAGAAAAGGGACACTTCCCCCCCCCTCCCTCTCTCCCTTCCCCTCCCCTCCCCCCCCCCCCCAGGGCTTGCTAGTAACCAAAAGAAAATAAAACAACAATTTTTTTTTTTTTCACAATATCAGGACACAGGCGCATGTAAACTATCACCAACAAGACTTCAAGAAGAAACATGGCAAGAGGCCACATCAGTACTAAACAGTTATCTCCCTCAGTAGGCTGCACGGGTGCCAGTCCTATCCATGAAGTCCCGCAAGGCTGCCCAGCGCAGGAAGGTCGCCGGCATCCGAGGAGCCCCTTTACGAGGCATTTGTTCATATTTACTGTATAGGCAAACAGAATTCCACCAAGCAACCCAGTGTACATCATATGTATGTTTCCAATTATTCACAATCAAGTATAAAGCGATGCCTAGCATAAAATCTAACAGGAAAAAGCAGTATTTACGTAATGTCGGGATGTTGGCGAGAGAGCGGAAACAGATAGCCCTCCAGGACAAAGGAGCGCTAAAACTTAAAACTGTCTGTGTCCGCTCCCACACCTTAGTCCAAAAGACCTGTAGACAAGAACATTCATAGACAATATGAACAAGCGTCCCTACCCCCTTCTGGCAAGACCAACAACAATTTCCTACACCTCCGCCCCACCTACTAATCCTAACTGGGGTGTAATAAGCTCGATGGGCAAAGAAGAATAACACTTTGGTTATTGCAGCTGATTTGGACACTCGCGTCTGTTGAGACCAGAATCTCCGCCAGCTTTGAGGCGGTAAGGTACACTCAGCATCAAGCTCCCAGCCCCGCTGCGTACCTCCAGTCTGCAGTCGCTTCTGCTGACATAAAAGATCATAGTAGTGCGAGGCCACACCTTTTCCTACCGTGTCCTCGCGTGTCTGGAGAAGCATTCCAATTATCCCCCCTCCGGCTTGGGGGTCGGCGATCTTAACCCCAGTCTTGCATACACAGTGCTTAAGTTGCAACCACTGAAAGTACAGTGAGCCCGGGAGACCAAACTCCTCTCGCAATCTCTCAAACGATTTCCAGGTTCCCTGCACCAACAACTGCCCTAGGACCCAGACCCCTCTGGAGTACCATTTGTGCCAAGCAAACGTTTTCTTCTGAATTTTAAAGACAGGATTGTACCACAAGGGAATAAGATCACAAGACTCCTCACCTTCCAACCTAAGGGCCCTGCCTAACACTCTGAAAGCCAACTGAGTGTCTACCACCATGGGAGGGCAGTGCTTCTCCTCGGGAAACAACATACCAGGAAGATATTTAAGAGGGAACGGTGTCAAAAGAGACTCCTCTACGTCCAACCATACCGGCCTTTGTCCAGAGCCGTCCCATACCCAACGGGAACCCTGCTTTAACAAGAAAGCTTTGTGGTATAGACGAAAGTCAGGGAATTTCACCCCACCTACCTCCTTACTGCCTTTGAGTTTTTGAAGAGCAATTCTAGGGGTTTTATTCTGCCATAAAAATTGCGTCAACAGCCGCTCGACCTGTTGATACACCGAGTCCGGAAGGTAACAAGGCAACATTTCCAAGACGTAATTAACTTTAGGGACAATAGTCATTTTAATTGTTTCCATTCTGCCCCACCAGGACATATTTAGAGGGGACCAATTAGTAACTAATGCCCGTACTTTCTTAATGAGAGCATCAGCATTATATGCCACTGTTTCCTCCAGTGGGTGGCAATAATAAACTCCCAGATATTTTACCATTTTCCCTTCCCAGACAAAAGGGAAATGACTCATGTCATCCTTACAAACATAAGAATTTAACAGGAAGGCAACTGACTTTGCCCAATTGATCTTATACCCAGAGAGCCCAGAATACCGTTCCATTTGAGTGAGAATGTGCGGCACCGACTGCGGTTCTGTAAATAGTAAGAGATCGTCAGCATAAGCCGACACTTTAATTTCTCGAGCCCCTAACTGGACCCCAGTAATTTGAGAGGTTTGTCGGAGACGTAAGGCTAAGGGCTCAAGAGCCAGATTAAAAAGCAGCGGGGATAGAGGGCAGCCCTGTCGGGTGCCTCTTCCCAAACAGATATCCCGCGACTGCGTGGAATTCACACAGACATTCGCGACTGGGCAAGTGTATAGAATCTTAATTAACGCAAGGAGGAAGCCATCTCCTATACCGAACCATCGGAGAGCCGCAAAGAGAAAGGGCCATTCTAAACGGTCGAAAGCTTTTTCTGCGTCTAATGACAGTCCCACAAAGGGGCGACTACAATTCTCTGCTCCAGCTAAGACATGACACAGTAATCTCGCATTGTCGGCCGTCGAACGCCCTGTAACAAAACCACATTGGTCTGGGTGAATTAGCTGAGGTAATACTTCATTTAGTCTCTGAGCTAATACTGTTGCAAATATCTTGTAATCAATGTTTAGAAGGGAGATAGGTCGATAGTTCCCCACCGACTGTGGATCACGCCCCGGTTTTTCCAAAACTATCACATTAGCCCGCGCGAAAGCACCCACGGACGCAGGTCCCTCCCCCAACCGCATAAAATATTGCTGCATATAAGGGACGATGTCCTCAGTAAAGGTCTTAAAAAACTCTGCTGGAAGTCCGTCAGGACCGGCGGCCTTCCCTGAGGCTAGCGACCGGATAGCCTGCCGAATCTCCGCCTGAGAGATAGGGCCGTCCAACATACCCAAAATATCTTCCTCCAAAGTAGGCCGTTGCAACCCTTGCACAAACTCATCGAAACCCTCCTGCGAAAATGTAGTTTCAGACGAGTAGAGCTGCGCATAATACACTCGAAAGAGCTCAGCTATTCCCTCATCCGAAGTTACAAGACGATCTTGCTCAGCACACTTAAGCGCCGCAACTCGATGAGCCTCTCTACGCGCCTTAAGGGAGCTGGCCAACAATCTTCCAGCCCTGTTGCTCTCCCAATAATAGGCACCATTTTGCGCCTTTAGGTTCCGCGCAACCTCATCGGACAGCAGCTCATTATACTGACGTCGTAAACGCTGCAGTCGGAGGAGTACACAAGGGTCAGTTCTTGCCACCAAAATCCGTTCCCCCGCTTTTATTTGTGCCTCCAAAGCTCTGCACTGCGCCCTTGCGGACCGCGCTTGGGCTATCCCAAAACTCGTAATGGTGGCTTTGATAGACGCTTTAAAGCCTTCCCACCACGCCCATGGTGGAGTGTCCTGCGGCAAATTAAACCGGAAATAATCGGCAATCGCCGTTCGAATCTTAACACAGAACTCCTCATTGGTCACTAAGGACCTATCAAAAGACCACCTAGGGGAATTAGTACCGTTTTGAGCAGCCTCTAATAAGAGAGATATTGCCGCATGATCTGAAATATGTGCTGGAAGTATATCAGTATCTAATATACAGGGCATTAAGTTTTTTGAGATAAGGAAAAAATCGATCCGAGACAGAGACTGATGAGGTGGAGAGAAAAAGGTGAAGTCCAGCTCTGTAGGATGTTGTAAGCGCCAGACATCCACCAAACCTCTGTCACGGATTAAGGACGTAAGTATTGTAACCGCCCTTGAGGCCTTGGAGGTTCTGGGCGGCTTTCGATCAAACATAGGGTCAAGGGCCTGATTAAAATCCCCCCCTATGAGCAAGTGTGAATCCTGAACCAGATAAATCTCCTTGGCCAAAAAATTGAAAAACTCTGGGCTGTCATTATTAGGGGCATATACGTTCATAACGGTCAAGCCAAAAGGGCCCAACTGAAAATGCGCCTTCACCCACCTCCCCTCCGCATCCGCACTGGTCTGCAAGACTTGAGGGGCAAGAACACTCCGTACTAAGACCGCCACCCCGTTGCGTTTGCGCACTGCAGCTGAGAACGCCACTAACGTATAGGGCCTGATGCTGAGTTTCATAGATTCATTTCTATTCAAATGTGTCTCCTGCAGAAGTAATATGTCAGCTTTTTCACGCTTGCTATATGCAATTATTTTCTTTCTTTTACTGGGACTGTTTATACCTTTGACATTTAGCGAGAGAATCTTTAAGGGTGCCATTCTACTCTTCGACTAAAGCGTTTCGTCTATCATCATGCTTCCCCATGATATGTCCACAGCCCCCCCTCCCATCAGCCTAGCCCATCCCATAATATCCAGCCATGCACATATCCATATCTGAATGGTTGCCAGCCCCCATGTCCTTATACCCCGAACAAACCGCCCATGCCACCAAAGCCCGTAATTTATACTAGCAAGCCCCAGAGAGAACCCCAACCCTGAAAACCTACTAGGTGAGCCCATAGTGAGCCAAACGGCCCCAGCGGGCGAGAAAGGCACATCGTAGCGCTGCTAAATGTTAGGCAGCAATGTATAAGCGCTATACAAGAAATGAAATACCCCCATCCACCAAACCATAAAGGCACATAGCCCAATCCTTTGTTTCATATTGGGGCCCTCCCATTCCAACATGTTACAAACAAGTATTAACAGAAGAATCAACTACTGTTAGTGCCACCCCGGGCACAATAGACTTAAGATCACTTCTGTTCGCAGTAGCACGAACTGCGACCCACCGGTCTCCCGGTCAGTTGTCAAAGACGAGGGCCATCATCTCATAACCGCCGCTTCCTTCTCCTCTAAGTAAAGATGTAGGGCTTCAGGCTCCTCAAAGGTTCTTGTCTCGTTGTAAAGTGTCACGCGCATCCGGGCAGGATACAACAGGCCAAATCTAGCCTGCAAGCCCTGTAGCCGGGGTCGCAATGCAAGAAATCTCTTGCGTCTGTCCACAGTACTCTTTGCATAGTCTGGGAAGAAAAACAATCGATGCCTCTCAAACTCCACCGGTGAATGGGATCTTGCCGCCCCCATTATATCCATTACTTGTTGGTATCTTAGGGCCCTCAAAATGATCGGTCTAGGCTTCTTGTTGTTGAGTTGAACCACTGCCGGCACTCTATGGGCCCTGTAGATTTCAAAAGGCAGGTCAAAAGAAAGATTCAGTACCGCGGGGATCATTTTTTGCAAAAATACCACCATGTTCTTTCCTTCTGCCCCCTCCGGCACTCCCACAATCCGAATGTTATTTCGGCGGGCCCGATTGTTACCGTCCTCCAGCTCTCTCTGCAAAGAGCGAATTTGCTTGGCTTGTTTGTCCACCATGCGGAGTCTCTCCTCGTGCACTGCTACAGCATTTTCCACCTTCTCTTGGCGCACTGAAAGATTTTCAAGAGAGCTTCTCACCTCCCCGATTTCCGCGCGCATCAACGCTAGAGATTCCCCATTGGCCTGCATTATTTCTTTCATTCCTCGCAGTTCCGCCAAAATCTCCTGCAAGGCCTCCGGCTGCGGATGTTCACGAGCGGCCGCCATTTTTTGCGGGGAGGGAGGCTCCGTCTTTGTCCGCTTTGCGCTGTTACTTTGCGCCGCACCAAAGTCCAGTTTTGCTGGTTTGGGACCCGCCATTGCCCTTTATATGTCCTGCAAACTTTTGAAGGCAGAAAAGATAAAAACCGCCAGCGCTATTCAGGATTTTTGATCTCGCCACGCTGGAGCTCCAGCATTAGCCGTCCGTCTCGCTCAGCATCAGGCTCCGCCCCCCAGGCCTGTCCATGTTGCTGCACAAAAGTATCCATCGGTCCAACTTTAGAGGAAATCGCAGAAGAGGTCTGCTTAGGCTGGGGAGGGTCCCCCTATAGTTTCCCCTTATGCTTCGGCATGAAGAAGCAGCTCACAGATGTGCAGATCGAGCAGCCATCTTGGATCTATCCATATGGAGTGTTCTTTTTTTTTTTAATTCTTTATTTTCGTTTTATAACAACAAAAGAAAGGAAGACATACAGCTAAAAGACAGATACATACATAGAATGTGATACATACACCAAAGTAAACCCCTGCCACCCCCCTCCCCTGCTTCTTCTCTAGAAAACTAATCATTCCCGAAACGGGCGTGTACTGACATTATTGTGTTACAAAGCCTAACGGTGATCTGAAACATGATGAGTGTACATTAAACAGACATGTCGGAGCAATGAGCAGATTGTACATAATCATTGAGCATCTGCCATTTAGACAAGCGAGAGTGAGTTTGGGTATGGGGAATAGCTCTCCGAGATATCTGCTCATATTTACTATATAAGCAGACGAGGTTCCACCATTCATTGACAGTAAGTCGAGAGCTATCCTTCCAATTCCTCGTGATTAAACTTATGGCTATACCCAGCATGAAATCAAGGAGAAAGCGACCCTTCTTAGGAAGAGAGGGGACCTCCGCCACTGAGCGGAGTCCCACAATCTTCCAAGAAAGAGGCTCGTGGAGGTGTAAGATAAATTGAATACGACCCCAGACCCGCCCCCAGTAAACCTGTAGTTGAGGACATTCATAAATAACATGGGCGAGGGTTCCCACAGCAGTATGGCAAGACCAACACTGGTCCCTAGCAGTTGTGTTCCATTTGGCTATTTTTTCTGGAGTATAAAAGCATCTATGTGCAAAAAAGAAGAGAGTTTGGGTAACTGAGGCAGATCGGGAAACCCGCACTACTTTGCTCCAGAAAACGCTCCATTGCACAGGGGTTAAAGTGGTTTGCAGTTCGCGCTCCCAGGCTTGTTGGGCTCTACAAGTAGCAGTATCTGTACCTTGACATAATAGTTTATAAAAGTTAGAGGCTACCCCATGTGTACTACTAATAGAGTGAATTAGTTCGAATAGCCCGTCCTCAGTAGGGACAGAGGGCGGCAGGATTTGAGCACTTTTGAGGCAGTGTTGAAGCTGCATCAATTGAAAGTAATGTTTCGCTGGTAACGCAAATTCCTTTTGTAAATCAGAAAAGGTTTTCCAACGAGCTGCAGAGAAGAGCTGTTGGGGTGTCCAGATCCCCCTAGAGTACCAGGGTTTCCATGCTATCGTTCTATTTAGGACTTGAATTCTGGGGTTATTCCACAGCGGGAGTCCGTCCTGAGGACATACGTTTGGGCCCAGTGATAGAATGAGAGTGTTAAAGGCCGCAAGAGTATCGACAATCATTGGGGGATGGCGGGTGTCTACTTGATGGGACATACCGGGGAGATGGATCAACGGAATTGGGCTACTAAGCTCCTCTTCTATGTCAAGCCAAACTGGTCTGCTGTCTGTTGAAGCATCTAGCCATCGGGCACCTTGTTTAAGTAGGAAGGCCTGATGATATCTGAGAAAATCAGGAAAACGGGTACCCCCTAGTTCCTTCGCAGACTGTAGTTTTTGTTTAGCTATCCTTGGTGGTTTGCCCTGCCAGAGATAGCGGACGAGAAGGCCCTCAATATCTTTGTAGGTGTGTAGCGGGAGTAAGCATGGCAGCATTTCTAAAATATAGTTCACTTTGGGGACTATCATCATTTTCACAGTTTCTAGGCGGCCCCACCATGTAAGGGATAAGGGAGACCAACGATTTGTGAGCTCACGGACTTTGGAGACTACCTCTTTGGCATTAAAACTAATAGTGTCTTCTAAAGGAGAACAGTAATGGACCCCAAGATATTTCACCATGCGGGATTGCCAAAGGAAAGGAAAGGCCTGCATGTCAGCCTCATGTACCCAGCGGTTCAGTGGGAATGCTACAGATTTGGTCCAGTTTATTTTATAGCCCGATAATTGCGAGTATCCATCAATCAGATCCAAAACAGCTGGAACCGAATCAAGGGATACGAAGAGCATAAGGTCATCTGCATAGGCAGAGAGTTTAATCTCTCTGTGACTGAAGGGGACACCTCGAATACGTGTGGACTGTCTAATAAGGAGGGCGAGGGGTTCAAGAGCTAGATCAAAGAGCATTGGTGATAGGGGGCAACCTTGACGCGTACCTCTTTGGAGATTAAAAGGCTGAGACTTAATGGCATTTACACAAATACTGGCAACGGGTTGAGTATACATGACTTGGAGGTATCGGAGGAAGCCCTCCCCAAAGCCATACCATCGGAGAACTGCAAATAAGAAGGGCCATTCTAGGCGATCAAAGGCTTTTTCAGCATCTAGGGAAAGACCCACCCATGGGTGGTCTAAATTGGCAGCACTGGATAGCACATGGCACAAGGTCCGAGCATTGTCAGCGGTGGATCGGCCGGGTATAAAACCGCATTGGTCGGGATGGATTAAGGTGGCCATCCTGTCAGATAGCCGGGTGGCCAAGATCGTTGCAAAGATCTTATAATCGGCATTAAGTAGGGAGATTGGACGGTAGTTGGCGGTTAGCAGCGGGTCTCTGCCTTCTTTCTCAAATACTACCACATTAGCTGCAGAAAAGGATCCCAAAGAGGATGTATCTACCGCAAGGGCAGTAAAATAAAGTTTTAAGTAGGGAACTAAATCTGCACTGAACGTTCTGTAGAATTCGGTCGGGAGACCATCAGGCCCGGCGGCTCGACCCGAGGCTGTTCGTTTTAGGGCAGATTGGATCTCTGAAGTAGAGAAGGGTTCATCCAGCGCATCCCTATCAGCTTCAGAAACGGTCGGCCGCCGCTGAATACCAGAAAACAATCGCTCGAAGGTCTCTGCTGAGAACTCACATTCAGATTGATATAGACGGGTATAGAAATCCCGAAAGAGTTCTACGATATCGGAGTCTGTGGTCAGTATGCCCCCTCCCTGTGGGGCTCGAAGGGCCGCTACGCGTTTGGCTTCTTTTTGACCTTTCAAGGCGTTGGCTAAAAGTCGACCGGCTCGGTTGCTTTCACGGTAGTATGTCCCTCATTGAAGCTCGATACTCTTAGAAGCTGCAGTTGAGAGGATTGCATTATATTGAAAACGGAGACGCTGTAAGCGAACTAAGACGCATGGATCAGTACGTGAAGTTAGAACTCGTTCGCCTGCTTTGATTTGTTGGTCTAGTATAAGTAGCTGCTGTTTGCGTTGTTTCCGCAGGCGAATTTGATAACTAGTGATCGTTGCACGAATGGCCGCTTTGAAACCCTCCCACCAAGCCCAATTTGCAGTATCCTGGGGTAAATTAAAATGGAAGTAATCCTGTATGGCTGCTCGAATTTCTAACTGGAACTCTGGCTGAGTTAATAGGGCTCTATCAAAGAACCAGGCCCCCGAATTCCCTTGGGGTGCAGTAGTGTGTAATTGAAAAGAAATAGCAGCATGATCTGAAATATGTTGGGAGTGAATCTTTGCAGTGTCCACCTGAGGAACTAACAGTTTTGATATTAGAAAGAAATCTATGCGAGACTGGGATTTGTGAGGGGAAGAGAAGAAGGTAAAGTCAAGCTCATTGGGGTGTAGTAACCTCCATAGATCGACTAAAGCAAGATCTTTGATCACAGAGGTAAGCGTGGTGTGACTCTTGGGGGGACCACTTGTCCTAGGCAGCTGTTTGTCAATCAGGGGATCAAGAACTAAATTGAAATCCCCCCCTATTATCAATGAAGTATTAGCAGAGGCCTGCGCAACCTGAGCAATAGTAGCAAAAAAGGCAGGGTCATCCACATTAGGAGCATAAAGGCATATACATGTAACTTCAAGGTTACCTATCTTGAGGTGAACTCTGGACCATCTACCTGCTGTATCTGAGCTAGTCGCAATAATAGTAGCATGCAGAGATTTCCTAACCAGTATGGCAACCCCACATTTCTTAGAAACGGCTGGGGAATAGGCGGCCACCATGTAAGGTTTAATATTGAGTTTAAGAGTTTCCTTCGAATTTAAATGCGTTTCTTGGAGGAAAATCAGGTCCGCAGCTTCATGACTTAGATAGCTTAGGATTTTCTTCCGTTTTTATCGGATTATTGATTCCTTTTACGTTCAATGATAAAATCTTACATGGTGCCATCAGTCGGTAATAGACATTTTAGGTAAGGGCGCTTGAAAACATACAACATAATCAGAATCTGTACAGCAATGACATAATCACCGAGTATGCTGGCTAATACACCCCATATTGAAAAGTATGTACCAAAGTAACATAGAGAAGAAGCAAAACCCCCAATGAATATGGCGACCATATGTCTGCGGGAGGAGGCCCTAGAGAGGAAGATAGAGACATAAAAAAAAGAAAAGAAACACCAGAGTCCATAATTAACACTGTCTCTGATACTCATCGAGGCTACTATGGGTAGATGGAGTCGGGTCACAGATATCATCAAAATAAGGCAACAAGCCGCCCTCGACAGACTCTTTGCTGAGCCGCGGCAAATCCAATATGGCAGGTACAGCGGATATGAGAATACTGGCAGGAATATTCTGGAAGTCAGCGCATCAAGTCGGCTTCTTTAGCATCCAAAAACTCCGCTAGTAGATCAGGGTCCTCAAATGTTCTTGTCTGATTGTGAAGCGTGACTCGGAGCTTGGCCGGGTACATCAGGCCATAGCGTGCTTGTAGTTGTTGAAGCCTCGGCCGGAATTCCAGAAAGCGCTTTCGGCGGTCGACCGTGGGTTTAGCCAAGTCAGGATAGAAGGAGATCTTGTGGCTCTCAAACTCCATATGGCCCTTTGCCCGAGAGGCACTGAGAATTTGCTCCACATGTTGATATCTCAAAAGTCGAAAGATGATAGGCCGCGGGGTCTTCCTGTTGAGCGTTATGTTTGTGGGTACATGATGAGCGCGATCGATCTCCAATTCTTTGGTAAAGGTGATTTGGAGCAGGGAAGGGAGGATTTTATATAAGAACTCCTTCATGTCTCCCGATTCCGCTCCCTCCGGTATGCCCACGAGTCATAGGTTGTTGCGGCGCGCTCTATTATTGCCATCTTCCATTTCTTTCTGCAAGGCCCGCACTTGACGTTCAACTTTGTCGAGTTTGGACAGCCGGACCGCGTGGGAGTCTAATATGCTCTCCATTTTGTCCTGACGCGAAGAGAGCCCCTCTAGCCTGCCTTGCAGTACACCAAGATCTTCCCGCAGCGCTCGGAGTGCTTCACCGTTTGACTGCACGAGGTCCTTAACCCCTCTAATCTCTGCGAGGATTTCCTGCTGCATTTCGGGGCCTTCGCGCAAAGCCAGCCCCTTCTGCGGGGACGGGGGTTCAGTTTTGGAGCGTTTGCCGTGAGAAGCCGCTGGAGATCCAAATTCCAGACGCGTAGGTTTGGTCCCCGCCATCTCACCAATGTGCCCCGGCAAGATCAGAGCAGAAATTCAAGTATGTCCGGTGTTAATTCAGGATTCTGAGTAGGCCTCTCGGGAGCCTCAGCGTTATGCGACCATCCCGCTGGACATCGGGCTCCGCCCCCCCCCATATGGAGTGTTCTAATAGTTCTTCTTGGTCCAATTCTTTTTAACATCTTTGTTAGTGATATAGCGAAAGGGCTGTTGGGTAAGGTTTGCCTCTTTGCGGATGATACCAAAATCTGCAATAGAGTAGACACACAGGAAGGTATAGATAACATGAGGAGGGATCTAGCTAAGCTTGCAGAATGGTCTAGAATTTGGCAGCTGGGATTTAATGTTAAAAAATGTAAGGTCACTAAAGAAGAGCGGGATCTAGGCGTGGTTGTGTCTGGTGAGCTTAAAGTAGCTAAATAGATAGAAAAGGTGATGCCAAAAGCTAGAAGGATGCTTGGGTAAATACGGAGAGGAATGACTAGCAGAAAAAAGGAGGTGATATTGCCTCTGTATAAGTCTTTGGTGCGACCTCATTTGGAGTATAGTGTGCAATTCTGGAGAACGCACCTTCAAAAGGATACAAACAGGATGGAGTCAGTACAGAGGGTGGCTACTAAAATGGTTAGTGGTCTTCATTATAAAACATATGAGGACAGACTTAAGGATCTTAATATGTACACCTTAGAGGAAAGGCGGGATAGAGGTGATATGATTGAGATGTTTAAATACCTCCATGGCATAAATGTACAGGGGGAGAGCCTCTTTCAATTGAAAGCAAGTTCTGCTATGAGGGGACATGGGATGAGGGTGAAGGGAGATAGATTCAGGAGTGATATGCGGAAATATTTCTTTACCGAAAGAGTGGTGGATCCGTGGAATAGTCTCCCAGTGGGGATAGTAGAGATGAGGACAGTATCTGAATTCAAAAAAGCATGGGACAAACACAGAGGATCTCTAAAGGAAAAAAGGGGACTGTTGTAGTTGTTGATATGGAAGGACAGACTAGACAGGCCATGTGGTCTTATTCTGTCGTCATATTTCTATGTTTCTATCAGCCATTTCCAGTTCTATCCTAGCCCCCCATCAGCCCATATCAAGTCCTAGCCCCTCCATCAGCCCATTTCCAGTCCAATTCCTCCAATCAGCCTATTTCTAATCCTAGCCCCCAATCAGCCATTTCTAGTCCAGTACTAGCACCCCATCTGTCCATTACCAGTCCAAGCCCTTGAATCAGCCCATTTCCAGTCCTAGCCACCCCATCGGCCATTTCCAGTTCTATTCTAGCCCCCCCCCCCCCATCAGCCACCCCATCGGCCATTTCCAGTTCTATTCTAGCCCCCCCCCATCAGCCACCCCATCGGCCATTTCCAGTTCTATTCTAGCCCCCCCATCAGTCTATTTTAAGTCCTAGCTCTCCATCAGTCCATTTCCAGTCCTAGCCCTCCATGAGCCTATTTCCAGTCTAAGCCCCCCCAATTAGTCTATTTCCAGTCCCTGCCCCCATTAGTCATACCCAATTCAAGCCCCCCATCAGTTCATTTCCAGTCCTATCCCCCATCAGCCTTTTCCTCTCCTATCCTAGCTCCACATCAGCCCATTTCAAGCGCTAGCCCCTCCATCAGTCCATTTCCAGTCCAAACCCCTCCAAACAGCCATTTCCAGTCTTAGCCCTCCCATCAGCCATATCCCATCCTATACTAGCCCCCCATAAGCCTATTTTCAGTCCAACCCCCCTAAAGAGCCCCATCTCTGTTTGACTGACTTGAGATGGAGCCAGGGAGGCACAAAGCAAGGCTCACCTCTGTACAGAGCCAGAGTGAAGAGCAGCGGGTTCTTTCACTCTAGCAGCTGTGTTCTCCTGAAGCATGCTGACGTGCTAGAGGTTAAAGGGCATTTCCTGTTTCCCAGCACTCAGTTCCCTTCAGGAAAACACAGCTGCTGCATGCTGCTCTTCACTCCGGCGCTGTGCAGAGGTGAGCTGGGGCTTCAGGCCTCCCCAGCTCCCTCTGAAGCCGGCTGGCCCTGCAAACCGAATACCATGTGCAGAATGGAGTTGGTGCGGGTCTCCCTGAAGCACGGGACCCTGTGCAAACAACATTCTCGCACAATGGACAGGGTGGGTCTGCCGGACAGCAGCAATATTAAGCCACTGCCTGGTTACAGGTCTGAAGTTAAAGTTAGTCATGGCAAAGGCTATCCTAACTTTACCCACAGGAGCTAACCGGGCAGTGGTTCAATATTGCCACTACCTGGTTAGCTTCCAGGCTGTATGGCAACACAGAAGAAACATACAAGAACTGTAATGAAATACAATGCAGTCAGTGAATGCTTGATCTGTATTTGTCTATGAGGAATGCTTATCAACATAACAATAATTCAAGTATATGCCGCAACAACAGCTGCAGAAGAGGATGAAAATGATGAGTTCTATGAACAAGTACAAGCTGCTACTGACAGAACATGCAAACAGGATATCCTGATAGTCATGGGTGACTGGAAGGCAAACGTTGGCAACAAAGAAGAAGGCAAAATGGTTGGGAAATATGGACTTGGCAACAGAAATGAAGCTGGAGAAAGATTGATAGAATTCTGCAAGACCAACAATATATTCATCTTGAACACCTTCTTCCAGCAAGACAAGCGACAACTATACACATGGACTTCACCCAATGGATTGTACAAAAATCAAATTGACTACATCTGTGGAAGTCAATGATGGAAAAGCTCCATAACATCAACAAATACAAAACATGGAGCTAACTATGGTACAGATCACCAACTACTAGTATGCAAACTCAAGCTAAAGTTGAAAAACAGCAAGCCACTCATGAATGTAGCAAAATATGACCTTGAGAATATACCACTGGAATTTAAAGACTGCCTGCAAAATTGATTTGTTGCTTTAGATACAAATGACAGAGCTCCAGAAGAATTATGGAATGACATCAAGAAGGTAGTGTTGGAAGAAAGCGAAAAGTCTCTACAAAAGGTGAAAGAGCAAAATGGATGAAGGAAGAAACTGAAAATTCCCCAGAAATGCAGAGAAGCAAAAGCCAGAGGAGAAAGAGAGGCAATCACAGAACTCAACAGAGATTTCCAACGAGCAGCAAGACAGAACAAGGAAAAGTACTACAATGATGCATGCAAGGAAATAGAAGCAGAAACTATTAAAGGAAGAACAAGATTGGCTCTCCTAAATCTATGAGAGTTAAATTCCAGCCTCAAATTGGAATGTTACAAAATGTTCAAGGATCAATGTTGAATGATGCTGAGAAGATCAAGAAAAGGTGGAAAGAATATACAGAGTTTTTATATGATAAAGATCAAGTGGACTAACAGCTATTTCAACCTGTACCTTATGATCCAGAACCATTGGTGATAAAAGAAGAAGTCGTAGCAGCATTGAAAGCAATCTGATGCAGCTGTTACCATACTTACAAGGCTCTGCCAGGAAATTTGAAAGACAACTTCATTGCCAACTGACTGGAAAAGATCGGTGTTTATACGAATACTAAAGAAAGGTGATCCAACTACTGTAACTGTGGAAAATATCGCACAATTGCTCTGATCCTACATGACAGCAAGATTCTACTGAAGATTATTCAGCAGAGACTACAACCATACCTGGAGCAAAAACTACTGAAGTCTAAGAAGGGCTCAGGAAAGGACAAGACATGAGAGACATCACCACAGATGTGAGATGGATCCTTGAAAAGACTAAAGAATACCAAAGGATATCTATTTGTGCTTTATTGACTACAGCAAGGCTTTTGACTGTGTAATCCATAGGTTTTCAATCCAGTCCTCGGGGAACGCTAGGCCAGTTGGGTTTTCAGGATTCACACAATGAATATGCATAAGATAGATTTGCATACAATGAAGGCAGAACATGCAAATCTTTCTCATGCATATTCATTCTGGGAATCCTGAAAACCTGATTGGCCTAGGGTTCCCCGGGGACTGGGTTGAAAACACTTAATCCATGAGAAACTCTGGGCCACATTAAGAAGCATGGGTATACCAGAACACCTGATCATTCTCTAGCGCAATCTGTACATTGATCAAGAAACAACGGTTCAAATGGAACAAGGAGAACCAGGATGGTTTAAAATCAGCAAAGGTGTACGATAAGGCTGCATATTTTCCCCCTTTGCCATGACTGAAGGATCTTAATATGTACACCTTAGAGGAAAGGCGGGATAGAGGTGATATGATTGAAATGTTTAAATACCTCCGTGGCATAAATGTTCAGGGAGAGAGCCTCTTTCAATTGAAAGCAAGTTCTGCTATGAGGGGACATGGGATGAGGGTGAAGGGAGGTAGATTCAGGAGTGATATGCGGAAATATTTCTTTACGGAAAGAGTAGTGGATCCGTGGAATAGTCTCCCAGTGGAGGTGGTAGAGATGAGGACAGTAACTGAATTCAAAAAAGCATGGGACAAACACAGAGGATCTCTAAAGGTAAAAAGGGGACTGTTGTAGTTGTTGATATGGAAGGACAGACTAGATAGGCCATGTGGTCTTTTTCTGTCATCATATTTCTATGTTTCTATGTTTACCTGTTTAATTTATATGCAGATCAAATCATCAGAGAAGAAGGATTGTATGAAGACAACAGAGGTATGAAGATTGGTGGAAGACTCATCAACAACCTTCACTATGCTGATGATACCACATTACTGGCTGAAAGTGAAGATGATCTGAAACATTTGCTCACGATAAAGGAACATAGTCTTAAAATGGGCCTGCACCTTAATGTAAAGAAGACAAACATCATGACAACTGGCAAAATCAATAAGTTCATTGTTAATGGAGAAGAAATTGAAATTGTGGACAACTTCAACCAACTTTGATCAACTATAAATAAAGAAGCAACAAGCAATCAAGAAATCTGACGACGCATTGCTCTTGGTAGAATGGCTATGAAAGACCTAGACAAGATTCTCAAGAGCAGAGATGTCTCTCTTCATGCAAAGATTTCACTCCTTCTAGCCATGGTATTTTCAAAAACATCATATGGATGTGAAAGCTGGACAGTGAAAAAGATAGACAGGAAAGAAATTGATGCCTTTGAATTATAGTGCTGGCAGCGAATACTGTGTATACCATGGACTTCCCGAAGAACAAACCAGTTAGTACTAGAGGAGATCAAACCTAATCTTTCTTTAGAAGCTCAGATGACAAGACTTTGACTTTCATACTTTGGACAAATCATGCGAAGAGAGAGATCATTAGAGAAAGACATCATGCTTGGCAAGATAGAAAGTCAACGCAAAAGAGGAAGGCTAGCAATGAGATGGATTGATACAGTAACAGCAGCTATGAGTACCAGTCTGTCAACAATGAGCCACCTGATTGAAGACCAAAAACAATTTAGGACAACTATCCAGAGGGATGCCATGAGTCGACACTGACTCGATGGCACTTAGCAAGAACAACAACCGATATAGCCCCAGCATTGAAAATCTAGGGTTAATTTTCAGCGGCGATGGATGGGCACTTTACAAGCACTAGCCACCACTGCTAAATATCAGGCCCTCGGTATTTAATACTACTACCACTAATAATAATAATCATCATCATTTGTATAGCACTACAAGGTGTACGCAGTTCTGTATATATAGATGCAAGACACAATCCCTGCTCATCAGAGCTTGCAATCTAATCAAGATGAAAAAAACATCACAAAACCAGGGACTAGAGTATGGCAAGATAGTGGACAAGAGAATGAGGAGCATCAGGATCCAAAAGCAGCCCCAAAGAGGTGGGCCCCCAGCCCGGACCCAAACAGGGCCAGAGAAGGAGCCCAATGCACCAACTCAGTATTTAGAGATGTAAAATCTGGAGTGTAGTTAGTGAAATAAACAATTTGTATGTTGTATGCAAAAAGAAACATCTGAGTCCTAAGTCCTGTATGAGGGTAGCTAAAGGGGATATAAATAAGTTGAAAAGAGTTGGTATGCGTATAGTTCCTGGAAAAAGCCAAGTATGAGAGGATATTGTATTGGTGCAGGCTGGTCCGTCTACTAGGCAGGCTAGGAGACTGGGTATTGCTGAGCTGTCAATGGCGTTCCTGACAAATTGACAACTGTCCAAATGAGACACTCTAATGTATTTTTTTGTCCATGTCAATTGCAATATGTGGGAAGAACTTCTCGTCCAATAAGAAGATGTTTACTGGAACATTGTTCTCGTATAAATTCACAGGTTTTGACTGCTCCAATGGTTTTGCATTGTTCTCAACTGCAGCATCGGTTTGAAGACTTAAAATGGCTGGTTATTGACCATGTTCCATATAATGTTAGGGGAGGGGATCATTTTTCAAAATTACAATTAAAAGAACAACGTTGGGAGAGGAAATAACGTCACCGAGGATGATGGCGCTGTAATGGCACCGCTCCGGGCGAACCCTGCCATATAAGTTTTAAAAAAAACCCTCAGGTGGTGGATAAAATATATAAAAAAGATGGGGAGATTCTGGTGAGCAACGGTGAAGAGACTGATGAAATCGGAGCCACGTGAAGGAACGGAGAGTGAAGGTGCAACATGCGGCTGAAATGGTGAGAGACAGGAGCGAAGAAGGAGAAAGCCGTGTGATCGGCAGCGCAGCGAAAGCCGACAAAACAGTCTGAAAGAGCTAGGGGAGGCAGCAGACTATGCAGCGGGGCAGAGAGGAGCAGAACTGAAGTGGACCGTGGCGCAGAGGTGGGAGAAGAGACCGAGAGCACAAGGAGAGAACAGTGTGGACCGGAAGTAAAGGTACAGCAAGAAACAGGGCGTGTGGCAGCCACATGGCAGCAAAGATGGCGGAATGAGATGGCGTATGGTGTGGAGGGACCAGCGAAGAAGGTAAAGAAAACAGGACAGACTGGAGGAGGTGAATGCAGGAGAAAGGAAGGGGCATAAGGGAGCAGAAGGAGAGTGGACAAGAAATATGCAAACAATGAAAAGCTTCTGAAGAGACACAGTGAAGAAAGAGGGTGGGGAGAACTCTGAAAGAGAAACGCAGCACAGTAGACAAAGACATAAATGTGATGGTAGAAACGGAGAAAGAAGAACAAATTCCATAGAGGCGAACAGTGCAACAGTGAAAACGGGAAGGAAAATACGAGTAGTAAAGTGAAGAAATTCAGGTGCCAGGAGAGAGATATATATAAAAAAAACAAAGAAAACCCCAAATAGGGGCAGAAAGTATTTGAAGAGCAGTGACTGAAGGGGAAGAAGGAGAGAGAGCCAAGCAGCCTATCATGGCTACAAGGAGGAAAACTATGGACTTGAGAGATTATGCTTTTCAAAGTGGAAGGTGGTGGGTGCGTCGGTGACCATAATGCTTTGGAGAATAAAAGTAAAAATGTTGAGCAAAAGGAAGCAGCGGAGAGGTCTACAAATAGAAGTACTGGGGAACAAGGACAGGACACCATTAAAGATATTTCATGAACAGAGCTAAAGGAGTGGTTTGGTGAAATAAAGAAAGAGGTGCAAGCTGTTAAAACAGAGCTAAGTGAGCTTATTGGGAATTTGAAAGAAGATATGAACTGACACACACAGCTGGAGACCACGAAAATAGACTGCAAAGATTAGAGCAGCAACAAGAGGAGCATCAACAGGGTATCCAGGAAATCCAACAAAGGCAAACGGAGATGCAATATAAATTGGAGGACTTGGAAAATAGGTCACAAATCTGAGGATCAGAGGGGTGCCGGAGGAGAAGGAGTTCCAGGAAAGCACAAAAGTGGTGGCTTCAATATGTTCGGAAATACTTAGAAAGGGTGGAGAAGATGTGGGCCCTAAGGAGATTGCCTTGGACAGAGCACATAGAGCGTTGGGAGTGGCGAGAGTCAATAGACCCAGAGATATCATTATATGCTTTATTGGATACAAAATGAAGGAAAGGGTTGTAACAAAAATAAGGAGCCTGGGAGCCCTGACTTGGCAGGGCTATCCTATCTCGATATACGAGGACTTGTCCACTGGAACACTGCAAAGAAGGAGAGCCATGCAACCGGTGACACAGACATTGCGAAATGGAGATATTAAGTACAGGTGGTTGCACCCTTTTCGGCTGTCCTTCACAGTAAAGGGGAAAACTTGGAGAGTGCAAACAGTGGAAAAGGCAAAAGCAGCATTGCAAGAAGCGGGGATGAGGACTGAGAGAAATCAGCATGGACTGGAATTTGAACAAACAGGAAAAGAGGTGGAAAAGCGACAAAGTGGGGCAGAACAGCAAGAAATGAAGAAGGGTCGGAGTAAAGATAGCAACAAAAGAGCTAGGAGATGATTGGATAAGGTGAGGGAGTGTCTGTAGAGGACATGGGGGGAGAGGAGGAGATGGACAAAATGAGATGCTAGTGACCAATTAAAGGGGTAAAGTTGCATGTATGGCAATTGTAATGTTTGCAAAATGTATAACAAATGTATAACAACAAAAAAAAAAAAGTAAGGAGATCCTGGATTCTCTACAGGGAGAACTATTCAGGCAATTGGTAACAGACCCCACACGTGAAGGGGCCATACTGGACTTGGTGCTTACCAATGGTGAGAGTGTTTCTGATGTTGTAGTGGGAGATCATTTTGCATCCAGTGATCACCAGATGGTGTGGTTCAGTATTAGGACTAGGGCTGTTAGAATCCATTCCAAGGTGAAGATCTTAGACTTTAGGAAGACTAACTTTGCGAAGATGGGCCAATACCTCAGGGAGTCGTTAGTGGGATGGGAACAGCTGGGGGATGTAGAAAAACTTCTAAGCAATGACTAGAGATTTCCAGCAAGTGCAGGGCTGGTTTTCCATAGGCTGCATCTTAAAGATCAATCAGAGCAGAAAGCAAGAGCTTTCTGAGTAATGACACAGCAAAATGTTAGAATTTCACAGTTCCCACCTTTCCAAGCCTCATTATGAGTTAGTGATGTAAGGGTCAGAGCACAGACTAGCCTATGGGAGTTAGGCTGCCACCTGCATATCAGCACACAAATTGCAAGAGAAAGGAAGCCTTACTGTGAATCAAAATGTCTCAAAGTACAAAACAATCCCCGTGTCACTCCTCACAGTAATGTGGATTTTCTGCTACAATACAAATGAGCTCATTGCCATGAAAATTTACGAAAAGGAGCTCATCGGTATGTTAAAGAAACTTGAGTAAGCCATATTAATATTGGCATTCAGCTGTCACTAAATTTACATGGCTGAACATCATCATGAGTGTGGATTCTTTTGGGATCCGTACACTCCCAGCAACAATCTAAAGTAGGTTGGCTAATCCTGAGTGGCATGACCCTTCCTGCACAGTGCTCCCCCCATTTACAGACCGACCTCTTCCTCAATCGTCACCTTCAGATATGTAAACATAAAACATGACTGCAGATAAAGATTAGTCCAAGCAACAAAAACACAAGTTCTCGCAAAGCCCAAGGAAACACAAAAAAGTGAGATACTGAAAAAGGTTATCAAAGATCCAATAGTCAAAGGAAGGAATACCAATACCACTAGACCCTATATGAGCCGTGTTTCGGTAGAGCCTTCTTCAGGGTTCAGTACTTTAGTGTAATTCTTTCTACCCAACGATCCTATGATGTAGAGATCGCTGGGTAGAAGGATCATGAGATATTTCCTTAGTCTGTCCCCGCTCCAGCTTTCTGCTCATCCACCTCCAGTGCACCTCAGTAGCTACCAGAATGGCCCATTACCTCCTGACATGTCTCCTGCACTACTGTCCCTGAATCACAAACTGATGATGGCTGACTCAAGGTTCCACTTTGGATTTTGGTCCTCGCAGGTCGGATCAATTGGGCATTGCTCCTCCTGGCTAGACCTCAGGCTGTCCTTGAGTATAGGGTGATATGAGGCCTAAAGGGGACTTTCCCTGCATTGGAAGGTGTTTTTTGAAAGTTGACTATGGGCAGATTTAGTGACAGGAGCCATGGTTATTAGGAGGTTCTGCTTTGGGGCAGAGATTTTCTGAGGGGCATGTGCTACTGAAAATCATTTTGAAGAGGGTTCTTATAGGTGGGTCATCTACAAGGGGAGGACAGGAGATTCTACCTGCTCAAAGGAGGCACTGACTTGAACCTGCCTGACTCACTCTCTAGTCTAGCACAGTGGAGCAAAGACCACCAATGCACATTTCTGCAATCAGGAATGTGAAGCCTCTACCATCACTGATGGCATCTAAATGTTCTTGGCTACAAGAATGTACAATTTACTAATTGCAATAATCATAATTTAATAGATCTCACTGTGGCATAATGTTAGTTAAAGTGGCACGTTTCTGCAACATCCAAACACAACTTAGTAAAAAGAGCTGGCTATGAGGAGTTTTATTTTCACATTTCAGTCCAATATTGATGAAAAATACATTGCAAATAGCCCTTTTTTATAAGAGTGCATGAAAGTTTTCTTCTAGCTCTGTGATGGCTTTCATAATACTTTGCTGTTGCTGTTGCTCGCACTTACAAAAAACAATACCTTTAATATCACTAATTTGTGCCACTTAGAGAGAACAAGATTAGTACTGCTACGAATAAAAATGCCTCTGCATATTTTAAACATTATAACAAATGCATACACAGTAATAACAAAATCCTGCAAACACTCCCCCAAATGTATATGATCTGCTTTTGTGAAATGCAATGTGTGCCTTTGAGTTAGGACTGACTCCTGTTGACCCAGCAGCTCCTGGGTTTTCTTGGCAGTGTGATCAGAAGCAGATTGCCAGGCCTTTTTTCCAAGACAGTGGAAGGTTAAATGGCTTGCCTAAGGCCACAAGGAGTGCTGGTAGGAATCAAACCCTGGTCATTTGCTTAACAAGCCAGTGCTTGAACCACTAGGATATTCCTCCACTTCATGAGCTGCTTTTACATATTTATAATACTGAGCTTGATCTTGTAAAGACAAACGGTATTTTTCTTATGTGTGTACAGCACAGTATTATTTGCCTTCCTTTCTCGTGTATTTGAGGAAGAGGGGAGGCAGGGGAGGGAAGAGGGGAGGTATAACGTCCTTTCTACATGTAAAGCTTTTTTTAGACATGGAAAGAGGCTCTGATAAAACTGAAAAGCCAATTATGTGTGCTAACAATATGATGTGCACTTATTCACACACTGCGCATAGGCATCCCTGGGGGCATAGCTTGGGCAGAACTCCAGTGGAGTTTTGATGTACGCATGTATTTTATAAAATATGCATGTGCACACATACAGTAAGTGCACACACACATTTTCATACAGTATGTGTCGAAGAAGTTGTGTACTACTGGCAATAACCCTTCAAACCTATTTTATAAAGGCAACTTTATTAAGCACCACACTGCTCACAAACTAGGAAACATGAAAAGATCAAAACTTTACATCTTAATTTTTTTTGCTTAAATTTTTAAAAAGTCTTAACACTAGAAGCCCCAAAAGGAATTTTACCTAGAAACCCCAAAGTGCGTCAATTGATGCATTATCACGGCAACTGCGTTTTGCATGAAATGCAGATGTGAATTAATGTGAAGTTGCTTATTTGTTAAATACATGCAGTATGTGACGTCATTACATGACGTCATCATGTGTTTATTGTTTATAATGTCGGAGTAAAACTGTAAACAGTGATTGAGATGCGCCACCTAGTGGGAACATGAATTTATACCTAGAAGCCCTAAAGTACATCAATTGACGCATCCAAGACAATTGAGTGCGTCAATTGACGTACTTTGGGGCTTCTAGGTATAAATTCATTTTTAAGCTTGGTGGTGCATCTGTCATTAATTTTCGATGCACATATTTGAACATCTTGACCTTGCTAACAAAGTCATGGAACATGACTGACATGGTTCTAGCAGTGGCGCTGGTATATAACTTTGAAGATGCATTTGCATCAATTGACGCACTTTGGGGCTCATAGTGTTAAGGAGACATCAGTTAGGGTCAATACGCTATCAAGGTTTCATAAGAGTGTCTATGCCTCCTATTTAGCATCACTTGTCTTCAGAGCATGACTAAACTTTTCAAAAGATTTTTTTATTATTATCATATATACTCTTGGCCCCTTATTGTATACATACAGTACATTAAATAGAAACAGAAAAATCTCTTGACTAAGACAGCGTAATGCCAGACCACTTAACTTGTGTTTCAACTAATAAAAGGCCTTCGTCAGAGGTTATATCTGACATTTCAAAAAATACATATCTCCTGGAACACAAAGAAGGTGGCCTTTTTTTTATCTGAAATATTGATAATGGGTGTCTCGAAAAAAATATTTTAGAAGCTGCTTGTGAACATCATCTGGAACATCCTGAGAGCCATTTGATATGTATGTTGATAAAGGAACATCTTCTGGTTATACAAGTTAAGTAGTCTGGTGTTATACTGTCTTATGTCTATATAATGTATTGTGTGTATGTAACAAAGACTAAGTGGGTCCTTATGCAGTACTAAAGGTGTGCACTTACCATGTGACTAGCAGAATACCATGATGCAGTAAGTACACTCCTTTTGCACTGTCAGAGGCATGCCCAGCATGTTCCCAGTAGTTAGGTCACCATCGCGAATGCTAACATGTGGTACACTCAGCTTGGGTGCACTTAATGATACCCATGGAAATGTCATTAGGTGCCCTCGTGCTAATTGCCACAGTGCCTCTGAGCAATGTGCTCTCCATGCCCACACCACGCCCATTCTTCACCTTTTGCACAATAGCTGATTGCTGTGCACTTCAATTCACGATCGCTGGCATGCTTCCACATTAGCATTCTCGGCTGGCAATTGTGCACATTGAAACTCACACTAACTGGCTACAGACTTTAGTAAAAGGGTCCCTAAGAATAGGTATGAGATTAAGCAAAATCTTTTGAAAAAATGTAGTTGTGCCCTGGAGATAAGCAATGATAAATAGGATATAGAAACATGGTTCTAAAACCTTGATACAGGTCGATGCAGAAAACTAGTGCAGCCTTTAAGAACCGATAACGCCACTTTTAAGCACACTTACTGCTGCTGTCAAATGCAGAAAAGAGATGGATGTGCATATAAACAGCAATGGAAAAACTAGTACACAATTAACACCAAGAGTATTTAAATGTATTTAAATTAGAGACAAATGAGCTGCACATAATGAAATGGCATGAAAATATTGCCTGCACCCGATGCAGAGAAACACATTGAGGATTTTGCAACCAGCCTTAGCGCCAATATCTCTACGTTTGGATCTGAGGTGGCTTAAACATCTAATGCGTGCCCCTGACAGTATTTTGATGGCATCGGGTGCTTTCCCCAATGCCTGGATCATCTGAGAAGAAATGTCAAAGATGATCCAGGCACTGGGAAAAGCCTCCAATGCAATCAAAATACTGTCAGGGGGCTGCTGCTCTTGACAGAAAACAAATCCCTGGTGCCCAGTGACCTCAATTCCCCCACCCCCCACCCAGCCACCCAAAAAACCCCACCCCCCTCCCAGTACCTATGCCTATGCGCTCCCGCTCTTGCCCTACCATCTTGCAAAATGGTGGTGCCTGTCCTCACGTGGTGCATCCTGGGATGCACCAGGCAATATCAGACTGCCATATAAGGTAGAATATGCCTTATATGGCAGTCTGAGTCCACCCAGTGCATCTCAGGCATCACCATTTTTCAAAATGGTGGGACAAAAGCGAGAGCGCATAGGCAGCACTCCCACTCATTTCTAAAGGTAACAGGAGGGAAGTGGGGTGTTCTGGGCTGCTGGGCCACCAGGTTGATTTTAGTTGGAAGGGGGTGAGGGATCGGTGCCGCTGGGCCACCATGGATTCGCTTTCTGTCAGGGGCACTAGCCCCCGACAGTATTTTGATGGCATTGGGGGCTTTCCCTGATACTTGGATCATCTGAGGGGAGTTTGACATTTCCCCTCAGATAATCCAAGCATCAGAGAAAGCCCCTAATGCCAGCAAAATACTTATGGGGCTCATATGCAAATTAGTCACATGGTGCCCCTGTTTCTCTAGGAAAGCATGCCAAACTAGCACCAACTTCTTGTGCGCATGTGTTTGACTTGCTCACCCAGTTTAACACTGCCATTTGCACACAGTTTAACAAATGGCTAACATGTGGCTAATTTGCATATGATTCCCTTTCTGCATGCCTGAGCTAAAGTCGCACACTATCGGTGCGCTGCAAATAGATGTAAAACGTTGACAGCACACAACTTCAGCGCCAGCTTTCTGCAGCAGCCTGATACTGTGTTAACCCCAACTAATGGTTCCTCAAATCTTTTCAAAAATTTAAGATAAATACATTTAAGATGTAAATTTAGATTTTTTCATATGCTCTTGTTGGTAAGCAGTGTCGTGTTTAAGTGGGGCATTATTTGGCATTTTTTAGGTTGTTACTTCTGATTTTTATAATGCAGACATAAAATATGCAACTTTTTGGACTTCTCACATTGCTAACCTGTTATAAAATTACCCTTCAAAAGTACATTTTTTTGAGTTTCAAACCCATTAGAAGTAAACGTGTTACTGACTCAAAAGGTATGCATTTTGAAAGCATCAGAGAGAATTATATATATATATATATATATATATATATGTATATATATATATGTATATATATATACCATACATATGAATATCAAAAATACAAAAAAACCCAAGTATCAGTAGTACCAAAAAATCCACTGTAACAAAATCTACCAGATCAGCCCCTACCCCAAGAAATATGTATATAAAAAATATAAACTTTTTGTCGGAGGAAGCCAAGGGAAGCTAGAAATGTAGTCTAGCCACACCAGATGGCAACATCCTTTTTTTTAAAGACCAAGTATTTATGCATAGGACTTAGCTTAGAACTCCGGTGAAAGTTTCCAGGTATTGAATATTAGCTTCAGCAACCCAAGGCTCAACACCAAGTCCAGTAAATAAAGTGCGGTCAGCACAGAAAAGTTACATGCGCTTAAGAAAGGGTGTTTTCACTTGAAACGTGCACGTCACGTTTTATTTACTGGACTTGATGTTGAGCCTTGGGTTGCTGAAGCTAATATTCAATACCTGGAAACTTTCACTGGAGTTCTAAGCTAAGTCCTATGCATAAATTTTTTTTTTTTTTAGCACCATCAAGTCAAGGTTGGCTCATAGCAACCCAGCTACCTCTGGGTTTTCTTGGCAATGTAATCACTGGAAGTAGATTGCCAGCCTTTTTTTCTGAGACTATGGAGGGTAAAGCGACTTGCCCAAAGTCACAAGGAGTGCTAGTGGGAATCAAACCCTTGCTCTTCTGGGTACTAGACAGTTGCGCTAACCACTAGGCTACTCCTCCACTTGTGCATCAATGCTTGGTCTTTAAAAAAAAGGATGTTGCCATCTGGTGTGGCTAGACTACATTTCTAGCTTCCCTTGGCTTCCTCCAACAAAAAGTTTATATTTTTTATATACATATTTCTTGGGGTAGGGGCTGATCTGATAGTTTTTTGTTACAATACATATGAATATGACTTTTATTAGTTTTGATACATTTGTTTAAAAACATCATATTGAATTGTATTGAATTATATATCAACAGTCATTAAATCAAGTTTCAGAAAATGAACTATTGTAAGAAAATCATTCTTTCAGTTCTTCTTAAGAAAGCAACAGAAAATCAATCAGAATTGTTTTATAAATATGCTTACCATGCAGCAACCTCTTGGGGAGTTTTTGTTTGTTTTAGCTAAATTCATCAATCCATTCAGGAATAGACAAGTAAACAAAAATGAATTGTCATTTGGGTTATTTTATTAGTGCCATATGAGATTATAACATATTATTGACATCTTTAAGGATATTTTACCCAAGCCGGCACAGTTTGCATGCACAAAATCAAGATCAATACTGGATATGCATTAATTTTCATAAAAATGCTTCTAGGCAATTTTTCTTTGCAAGTCTCTTGATGATATTTATATCTATAAACACAATCATCATTATAAACAAATGATACCATGACCAAGCTTTAATTATAAAAAATGGATTATTATTTACATTGTTGCTTTGAGTCCCAGATGTGCTATTTATGCACTAACCCTTTGCTGAAATGAGTTTAGATTCTCTGTGAAATTTTTGCTGACTCTTCCATCTTAACTAGCTCTGGCAATACTTTTTGCTTTCATTAATGATGATCAGAAATAGTTTAAAGACTAACATTTCAAATCTTGCTTCTCTGTGGTATGCTTGAGATTACTCACTGAAACATTTCCACCAGGGTATTTTGCATGAGTATGCAAAGCAGATATCGGGAAGCCAATTTCCTCATTCCATTCAACTTTTGTTGTTCATAATGATAACCCAAATGTTATTATAATTATCATTTACCCAGTGAAATTCCCTGGGATGAAAATTTTCCTTCTCTTGGCATCCAAAAATATAGCACCTACTGTTTCCCAGTGCAATAGAATATGTACTTCTACCTGTGATGAAAAGGGATGGGACAAGCATGGTAAAGATAAAGTATATCTGTAAACCAGATTCAAAATACACAGATACCAAATCACACCAGCCTTGAATTTTCTCAGAGAAATTTTGTGAGGCACATTCCATTGAAAATTACATTGCAAGAAAGGATATGTGGAACTGTAAGCTTCCCCGGGCACTTTAAAAAGTGCTTCCTAAATGTAAAAAAATTCAAAAATGAATTTTTGTATTATGCCAAAAAAACTTAAATGGCACATTACGCATGGCAAATTCCCTTGGTAATTGTCCCATGTCCTTATGGTTATCATGTAATTGAACCACCTCAAACAGTTTTAGCCTCTATGAGAAAAATACTGGCTGAATATTTTTTTCCTAAATATCTACAGCTGTAAAAGAGAAAAAATTCACACTACTTTGTCTGATTTTAAACCTTCAGAAAGATTTTGACGAAGATCCAAAATCATACAGTCCAGGTATAGATTGGATGGATTCTATCTTTACCTCATAATATTAGGCTTGATTCCATCTCTAAACAGACTCACAAATTACTATATTATCATATAGATCCATGACTTTTATTTATCTCGTTGAAAACTCTGTCCTAGACGTACTTATTGCAAGTCAGCACAAAAGCATGTCCATTTGGATTCTCTCTTGCCTGTGTAGCTCTCATTGCATTCTCTTGCAGAAAATGCGTGCTATGACTCTTTTACAATGAGGTGAGGGATGTCCTAGAGGATTCCCAAAAATAGTATAAAGCACTGGTTCACAGGGGAGATAAAATATCCCAAGAACCTTATGGGATGACACAGAAAACTCCCCCAAACACCCAGAACCCCTGCAAGATAAACTAAGGGGCATGTTTACTAAAGGACTGCTGGTAAACATACGGTTTTCATGATGAAAGTTTCCATATTAGAAACTGCCACACAGGAAAAGGATTTAGACGTCATCGTGCATAATACATTGAAACCCTCTGCCCAGTGTGCAGTGGCAGCCAAGAAGGCAAATATAATGCTAGGAATCTTAAAAAAGAGAATGGAGAGTAAAACAAATGATATTATAATGCCTCTGCATCACTCCATGGTGCGACCACACCTTGAATATTGTGCACAATTCTAGTCACCGTATCTTAAAAAGGATATAGCAGAATTAGAAAAGGTACAGAGAAGAGCGACAAAAATGGTAAAGGGGATGGAAGGATATCCCTAAGAGAAAAGGCTTAAAAGGTTAGGACTGTTCAACTTGGAAAAGAGATGGTTGAGAGGAGATACAGTATGATAAAGATCTATAAAATAATGAATGGAGTAGGACAGGTAAATGTAGATTGGTTGTTTACGCCTTCAAAAACATAGAAACATGATGGCAGAAAAAGACTACATGGTCTATCTAGTCTGCCCTTCCATATCAACTACAATAGTCCATTTCTTTTCTTTATGAAACTAGAAATACTAGGGGACACACCATGAAGCTACAATGTAGCACATTTAAGACTAATAGGGGAACATATTTTTTCACACAATGTGTTATCAAACTCTGGAATTCGTTACCAGAGAAGGTATAAAAGCTGTTAGTGTAGCTGGATTTAAAAGAGGTTTGGATGAGTTCCTGGAGGAAAAGTCCATAAATCATTACTAAAGAGGACCAGATAAATCCACTGCTTACTCATTGAACAAGCAGCATGGCATCTGTATACCTTTTGGGAACCTGACAGATTATTTTGACCAACGCTCCTGCTAAGCTGTGCTGAGTCCTCCACCGTCATTCCTGCCAGTGGGAGCAGGTGCAAAGCAATCGTAAAAGCGATCACGCTTAGGATCATGTGGCATAGGCAGGTCCCAAAGGCTTGCTGATGCTGTGTGATCCTAAGTGTGATCGCTTTCGCGATTCCTTTGCACTTCCTCCCACTCACAGGAATGCCATCAGAGCACTTAACACAGCTTAGCGGGAACATTGCTTTTGACTTGTATTGACCACTGTTGGAAACAGGATACTTGGCTTGATGGACACTTGGTCTGACCCAGTATGGCATATTTTATGTTCTTAGCACAGGGACAACACATGAATAGCACACGTTCCTAACTGCAGCAGAGACTGGGGGCTGCATCAGACACAAGGGAGGGCAGCCACAGTAGGCTACTAACACCACGTTAGTCATATCACTAGCACGGTAGTAGGGAATGCGCAGCCATAGCACATGCACATGGTGCACAAGTTTGCAATGCATGCCCAGCAAAGGAAAGTCACAAAAACCTTAGTAGAGCAGCAGAGGGCTATGCAGACAGTAAGAACTGTGCCCCAATCACATTAAAAAGGAAATAGAGAGGGGGATGATGGAGAATAGGCACAATTGGCTGCACAGCTCAGAGCATTAGGGCTAAGTACAAGAGGGTGGGGCATGAAAATCATAAAAGCAAACACATACAGTGAGTCTGTGCTGTATCCCTAGCTGTTGAGGATAGGGTGCAAACATGGCATATTAATATGCAGGAGGCCTTGTATGAGGTCAAGCAGGGTGTTCTCAGTGTCCATTATGGCACCCTGAGGTGCCCAAGGTGTCTGTTCACCTAGACTGCAAGAGCACAGTACAAAGCCTCTGGGGGTGGGGTGGGGTGGAGTGAGAATGGGGATGGGGATAGAGATAGATGGGTTCCCCCTCTCAGTCACTCCTCACCATAGCCATTGTGAAGTGTGCTCCCATGTGGGGGGAAAGGGGGCGCTAGAGACAGGGGATGTGGAGGCCATGCACAATCAGCATCTCTACCAAATGGGGTTCATAGGGTCAAGAAGCACTCCCATGGCCCACCATATAGAATACCTGCCCCCCCCCCCCCCCGTGGTAAGACAGCTACAATTTGGAGGGGGGAGCACAAGGCATCAAGCAAATTTATAACTTTAGTATACTGAAAGTTAATCCTTTCCTCCATAGACATATTTGTGTATTCATGCACTGATGGATTCTCACAAAGAGAAATGTTGGTGGAGAAAGATCCTGGTGCCATCAAGGACATATAAACATAGACAAATTATGACAGATGAAGACCATATGGCCTATTCAGTCTGCCCTTGCATACCAACTACTAAGCTTTACAGTCCCTTTTTTCTCCTTGGAAATCCTCTGTGCTTGTCCCATCCACTGACTCAAAAATAGGGTCAAACCTGCAGCAGCAACAGAAAGAGGATCTGCCAACTAAGTTCTGAATCTCTACCAGCAAAAGATGTAGCCTGAGGCAGCAGGATTTGCCAGTGAGGTCTCCAATCTCTGCCTGCACAAGAATAGGGGCAACCATATAGGGGGCTATTCTGAGATACAAATAGTGGGGATGGATGTCCCAACGTCCCCCTGCAACTACAGGAACTAGCAAGATGGGTGGGGTAGGGAGGATGCGAGGAGACAGAAGGGAAGGATGAGAGGAGAGGGAAGTAAGAGAACATAAGGAGAGAGAAAAAGATCAGGGATCAGGAAATAGTTATTCACCCACCTTCTTCTCTGCTACTCACACACATAGCCTCTGCTCCTCACATACAAATATACCCTTTACCTGCCATTCCTATAGTAGCCATCAGTTAACTACCTATACAATTAGATACTCCCACAAATAGCTCACCCAACTACTCATCCACTGGAACACACTTGTGTATAATGCTTAGAATATTCACTTCTCAACTTACTATATTTTTCCCATTTTTCTAGCTTGTTTTATCAATATAACTGAGAGTATTTCAATGACTGGACCTTGTAATAAAATATTTAGAGTAAATTAAATGCACACTGGACATTGGGAATTGTGTGGTGGTTAAGCAATGGCCCAAGAATAAACAACCTAAAGCTCAAATCCTACTGATGCTCATGTTGACCTTGTGAAGTCACTGTGAAGCATGTTTATTAAAATATGACAAGCACTGGGAGATGGAGCCAACAGGAACTAAGATGGCTGCCTAGATCTCAACCTCGCTAAACCTTGCTTGCTAGAATCCTTTTTTCCCTGCTTAAGCTGCTCAATCCTATACCAAACTCGTGGTAAGTGCTCCTGAAATGGTGTCTGGTAAACCTACCAAATTGGAGTATACTACAAGCCCTAATACCAGGGTTAAAAGAGCTAAACCGGATCCGCCCTCTCCTCAAAAATCAGTGAGCATGCGAGAGAGCCCAGCAGTAGTGCAAGAATTACTGGAGGAAATTTGGGCTGTGCGAGAGATGGTGGCTTCGAATGGTATAGCCCTTAATGGAGTGCAAGCGGACATAGCTGACCTGAAAGAGATTAAGGAACAAGTTGTTGCTCTCACAGAGAAAGTAAGTGGCTTGGAGATTAAGTGTGGTGTTCACGATGAACGTTTCAAACAGGTCAATGCCAACAGCAAAAAAATCACGTATTTAGAACGAAGCCTGGAAGATTTAAACAACCGCACCAGAAGGAATAATGTTCACCTGATAGGAATTCCAGAGGGTGCTGAGGGGACAAATATCAATGCATTCCTGACTTCTATGATTACAAAGCTACTGAAGATAGACATTGTAGTACCGTTTGAGATAGAACACGCACACCGAGTACCAACTCACGCAGGCCCAAATATCAAACAGTCGCGTCCAATTATCCTGTATGCATTAAGGCATTCACAAGCGATCCAAATTCTGTCAGCAGCAAAAGCACTGGGGCCTATCAAATTTGAGGGTCGGAATGTTACTTTCTATCTGGACTTCCATACGGCTACTGTGGAGAGAAGGAAATCACTCCTGGCATTCCGGCCAAGATTACAGCTCTTGCAGGCCCGGTACGGTCTTCTCTCGCCGCAACAATGCGAGTAACCTTACATAATCAAACGCGCACCTTTGAAGATCCAGCTCAACTGTGGGCCTTCATTGATGATAAGAAAGCTTCAGTAATGTGCTAAAAGTGGACTTTAATTTCATCATGTAAGGCGGTGTCCATTACACTAATAGTGTGAATTGAGAATTGTAAATGGCGTCAGTTCAAAACTGGAGCAGTAAACACTAGAAAGTGTTGTGTTTATCCAAAGGTAGTATGTTAAGCTGGAGGTTTCCTGCTAGTAATTGCAGGGAGTATCCAGCATGCTATTGTTGTACGTTTACAATAATGTGTAAAAGGGGGGGGGGGGGAATCCTGTGTTGTTAATTATATGAATATTTTGGCAGATTGGGATTTGGGTGGGTGTTCTTTGGTAATGTTGGTTCACCCGTTTATTGTCCATAAAGGAGAAGGTGTGGTGTCTCCTTGTGGTTTTCTAGCAGTGGGTTTGTATAATCATGTATTAATCAGTTGCTGTAAATATAAAATGCCAGTGGTCTGTTTGTTGGTATATATTCGAACCCTGTCCCATGTCCGCTCTTAAATTTCTCTCTTTGAATGTGAAGGGCATAAATAACCCAGTCAAAAGGAAAAAGATCCTGCTATATTGCAAAAAGGAGAACGCTGATGTAGTTCTGCTTCAAGAGACACATCTGCATTCTTCTGAAACTCAGAAACTGGGCTTAGGTCATTACATATTGGTGTCTCACTCTCCAGCTGTTCAGAAGAAAAAGGGAGTTGCAATTCTGGTCAGGAAGAGCCTAGCTCCTATGGTGGAGCACTCCCATGCCGACTTGGAAGGGAGATGGTCATCAGTTGTAATAAGAATAAGGGGGAAACATCTAGCGCTGCTAAATTTATATGCCCCCAATTATGATGATATGTTATTTTTTCAAAAGATAGCAGAAGAAGCCCAACATTTGTCATCCTACGAAATGGTAATTGGAGGGGACATCAATATGGTGCTGGACCCCCTGTTAGATTGTAAACCTTTCAAGTCTCATAGACAGCAGCAAGCCACATCGGTGGTTCTCTCTATAATGGCTGGGTTAGGTCTCTCTGACATATGGCATCTAAAGCACCCCATGGAAAGGGACTATTCCTTCTTCTCCCTCCCTCATGGATCACACTTTCTAATCTCCAAAACATTAATTCCGTCGGTAGAAAGGGTTGAAATATGTGCAATGCAAATTTCAGATCATGCGGCTATCACCTTTACCCTAGTATCTGGTGAGCAAAGAAAGCGCAAACTAAAATCTGTTTTTAGAAGATTGCTCTTAGGAGATAAACCTTTTCAGGAATATATAAAATCTAGTATCAGAGAGTACTTTGATAATAATTTTTTGGGGGACACTGCTGGTGGGCCTGGTGGGAGGCGTTCAAAGCCTTCCTTCATGCAAAAATAACAAGTTTTACAACTAAGATTGATCGGGAGAAAAAGGCTACATTAATAGCCCTAGATGCCCAAATCAAGGCTCGAGAAAAATTGCTAATAGATAGATCTGAGGCGGAGATACTGTTGCGCCTACAAAGGTTGAGATACCAGTATAATCTTATATTAAGTGAAGAAGCAGAGCAAACCTTAGGTCTTCAACAATCTAAGTACTTCTGCCAGAAGAACAAGGCTGGCAGACTGTTGGCAAACATGTTAAAACCCCGACCCACAAAGAATAGAATAGAGGTAATAAAGGGTGAGAATCAGGAGATTTTAACAAAAAATTCAGATATAGCTGATGCTTTTTGTTCCTTCTATGAAAAGCTATATAGATCAGAGAAGGAATGTGATGTTGGTAGCTTCCAGAAACTGACCGCACAGGTGCCACACCCACTCCTTACCTCGCAACAAATATCTGAACTGGACAGAGAGATTGCAGCTAGGGAAGTTCAGGAAGCATTAAAAGCATTGACCAAGGGAAAGGCGATGGGCCCAGATGGAATTCCGCGGAATTCTACCGAACATTTGAAGTAGAGTTAATACCTCATTTGTTGGAGTATTTTAACCTCCTCAATGCCCAGTTGCCTGTGGTCGGCTCCTTTAATGATGCTACAATCATTATATTGGGAAAACCTGGTAGAGACCAGCAAAAAGTAGAGAATTATAGGCCAATCTCTCTCCTGAACTCCAACTATAAGATTTACTCCACGATATTGGCCCGTAGATTAGCAAACGTTACCCCGTATTTGATTCACCCAGATCAATGCGGATTCTTTGCAGGTCGATCAACTTCGGACAATGCTTGTCTTTTACTCATTCTCTTTTCCACTGGCTGAGTGTACTGCATCACACTGTTGCCACAGCAGCATAGTTGGCCCTGGGGCTACCCTTCCCCTCCCCAGCCTGACCTCTTCTGTTGCACTGCACACCACGTACTGGTACAGGGCATGGCCTAGGTCCACTGCAGGCGGGTGCCACTGCTCCCTCCAGCACAAACACCCCCCCCCCCCAGCCATGCCGCCATGGCCATATGCTGTCGGTGCCAGTGGTGCGCAGTCCCAGGCCATCCAGGAGGCAGGTAGGTGGCTGCCTAAGGTGTGGGTTCTGGGGTAGGGGTGCCTACATAGCTGTCCACGCTTCCCCCGGAACCACCTGTCACTGTTATGTGCCCCTTGGGTACCTCCTGGGTAATGTCCCCTGGATGGGACACTGTGGGACACAGACTCATGGGCATGTTTGACCCTGGTCAGTTGCTGTCTTTCTGGTTGTCACCTAGGCAACCGCCTAGTCCACCCCATGCCCCAGTTGCCCCCACTGCATGTCCCGCCTGCAGCCCCCATGCCCCATTTGCACCATCACAATAGTGATCTTTCATACCTGGCCACTATGCTGTTGCTGCAAATGGAGCACTACAATCACCTTTCTTGGGCTCCCTGCCTATGCTGTACATTGCTGACAATGAAATGGTCTCTCTCTCTCCTGCAAATGTGCAGCTAAAACGGCAGATTTTCATTTGCGGTAGGGTTTAGCCCTTTAGTTCAGCGCGTTAGTGTGCAGGGAGCCTCTCCCCACCCACTCCCCTCCCATTGACCCCTGCTCTTCGCCCTCTCTCTTCCCTCTGCAGTGTGTACCGCACCGCGGAACGCTTCCGCACGGTTTGTAACGTTACCACGCGTTAACGTTACATTACCGTGTGTTAATGTTATCTAACGCACGTTAACGTTACAGACCGCGCGTTAACGTTACCTAACACGCGGTCTGTAACGTTACCGCAGTTTGGTAAACATACCCCTAAGACTTATCAACCACAAGCTAGCCAAGTATTAAGACTAATATACCTTTGCCACTGTTCATGATTTTCACCTCAAAACCTGTAAACCAAATAGCTGAATTCTGTTCAACAAAGTTATGATATGCAGTTCTGCTCAAGTTACTTTACTAGAGGTTCTCTGTAAGTTCACAGATTTCAATTTGTTGCAATCCTTCTTAAATCTTCTATAATTTTCCAAAATCAAGTCTATTGTAAACTGCTTTGACATCATGAAAAGTAGAATAGAAGAGATGGTAAATAAATAAATAGATACAATGACATTGCTGTAATTTGTTGATAAGAAGATCTCATTCAGTTATGTGGGCTGTGATTGGCCTGACCTCTCTCCATTCAGATTTTTTTTTGCTAGGTAAGAAAGTCCAACCCAGGCATACAGTACTAACAATTGGCAATCAGACCCTCTTCCCTAAACTTAAAAATGCTGTGGTTTGTTCTCTTCCGATATGCATGCAGGACCCACCTCTGTCATAAAGGTGCATGTCCAGGCTGCCCCAACTCGATCATCATAGGTGAACTAGATCATATTTGTAGCATCACAGCAAGTACTTAATCAAATGCTAGGATGGAAGACTCCCCAGTTTTCACAAGTTCAACCCAGTTTTCACAGTTCATCCCCAGTTATCACCTTTGAGCCTCTTGCTATCAGGACTAGCTGCCTGAGGCTTGCTCATCTATCTTGGGATGTTGGTAGTAAGTTGGTTCTCCATGGACTAGCAGGATTGCGTCAGCCATACTTGGTGCTGTAGATACGGAAGTGCTCTCCAGAGCTCAGAAAGAGTAACCTTTCTGAGCATCTCCAGGTAGCCCACCTTACTGGCCCACCACCTAGCCCAGCCAGTCTTCTTCCTTCCGCCTTGCCAGCAAGACGGACCCTGCTCTCCTACACCATAAATCTACAAATTAACTCTACAAAGATCATTCAACAATGCCAAAACCCGGTTCAAGAAATGCCAGCGCTGCAAAAGAAAAATGAGCAGCACAGACACTCATGACATCTGCTTGTGCTGCTTGGGCTCAGGTCACAACATGGAGAACTGCTACCATTGAGGGAAAATGTCCCCAAGGGCCAGAAAATCCAGGAGTCACGCTCTACAAGACTACCTCACCTCAAATGCAGGTATTTTAGCTGCTCAGCCTGTCTCTTCCCCTGTGATCGCACCAGCTCAGGATGTGCCCGTCGGGGCTTCCATCCCTAGCCGTGTAGCTGCTGCTCCCTCCTCCATGTCTCTGGCGGCACCTCTGATTGCTCCCTCCACAGACAAGGACTCCTCTGAAGCGGCCCGCGGTCTTCTCCCCATGCGTCCATGTGGCTCCCAGCAATGGTGCCGGCCAGCAGTCCTCCAGCTCCGCCCACCTCTGGGGCGGGCCGCTCATCATTGGACACAGCCACTACAGCCCGGGAAGCAGCCCTCGGCGCCATCTCTACGGCCCCCGAAACTCCGCCCAGAGTCCGCCCTCTCAACTGACTGCCCCAGACAGCCCGATCGGCGCCGACATGACTCCGCGCCGATCCAGCAAGCATCACAAACGCAGCAGGAGCCGATCGCAGCGCAGGACTCATCACGCCAGTGATCAGAGCAGAGGCAGAAGGCACAGAAGCTTCAGTGACAATAGCAGTAGTTCCAGCCGCGAGAGACACATCTTCAGGCACTCTAAGTGCGGGCACCTCTCCCAGCACCGCAGAAGCCATGAAGATTAGTGCCGGAGCCACAGAAGTAAGTACTGCAGCCCCTCAATCTCCTCCAGCTTTAGCAGCAGCCACCAAAGCAGGTACAGCCACAGATCCAGCCACGGGACAGGCTCCTCAGACAATCATAAGCTTGCTGTCTCAGCTATTAAGGCAATCCGCCTCCACTGCCCCCATGACTCTCCCTCCTCCTCCCACTCAAACGGCTTCCTTGGTGGAGAATCCGCTGAACCACCAAGAGATGAATCAGACCACTCCGGACAATCGGACATCCACTCCAGACAAGCGGCCCCCGGACAATCCGTCCCCAGACAGCACCGCTGAGGAGCGCGACATCGAGGAGGCAGTTGTGGGGTCTGCATCCCATGAACACACGACCTCTGAGAAGAGACACTCCCCGGAGCCGGAAGATCCACCACCCCCTCTGGAGGACCTCACGTACCCCAGGTTCCTGAATAAACTTGCCTCCACCTTTGCCTTCAGGGGACTGGATGATAAAGCGGAGCCAGTACCAGAGGTTTTGAAATATCTCGCAACCCCGAAGCCCACTTTTGCGCTGCCTATACACCAGACACTACAGGACAAGCACTTGAAACTGTGGCAGACCCAGGCTTCCGGCCGACCGTTCCCCAGGAGGCTTGAGTCTAAGTACCAGGTACAACCTGTGCCAGGGTTCTCAACACCCCAACTATCTATCGTAGTGTCTTCTTCTCTCAAGCGGGTCAAATCCTCGCGCACCCATGCCAACAGCCCGCCGGGTCGAGACCATAAGCTCCTCGACGACATCAGGAAGAAAGTCTTCCAGGGAGCTATGCTCAACGCAAGAATCGCGGCACATCAGTTCCAACAAGTTCTTTTCCAAGATGCATGCATGGCAAGCTTCAAAACTGCCATCACATCCCTCCCAAAGGAGTCTCAAGCGTTGGCGTCTAGCGCGCTCACGGATATGTCCGAGTGCAACAAGCATCTGGCCAGTACAACCTTCGACTCTTTGACACAGCGCTGAGAACCGCCGGCATGGCTATCTCCGCAAGACGGTGGACATGACTGAGAGCATCCGGCCTACGTGATGACACACACGATAGGATTGCGGATGCACCCTGTACAGGCAAATCGCTCTTTGGTGACAAAGTCAAGGATACTGTCAACGATATGAAAGAGCATTGCACCACACTGCAAACCCTGGCAGAGGACGGGTTCGAGCACCACAGCAGCACTCAGAAAAGCAACTTTCAGAGGAAACCATACTATATCTCCAGCAAAAGGTACTCCTCCAACCAGAAATGGCAAAATTCCAGATACAAGAGCAACTCCTACCATGGCCCCTCACATCAGCGCAACTCCCAGAGGGACCACAAGCAGAGAAAGAGCAACAACACGCCCACAAGCAAAAGTGGGCCCTCCTTTTGACGGCAAATCACAGGCAACCAGCTGGATCGGGGGTCGCCTGACACACTTCCTACCAGAATGGCTACGGATCTCCTCGGACTCCTGGGTTCTACAGATCATCCGAGAGGGCTACCACATGCGCTTTGTAGCACCACCCCGCCAAAGCACTCATCCCGTCAGTGACACACCTCCACACCTGCACCTAGCCATGGCCGCAGAACTGCTGCACCTGCTAACCTCCCACGCTATAAAAGAGGTACCCCCTGCCAAAATAAACTCTGGATTCTACTCCAGATACTTCCTCATTCCCAAAAGGACAGGCGGCATCCGCCCCATCCTGGACCTCTGCAGACTGAACAAGTTTATCATCAAAGAGAAGTTCAGGATGTACTCACTCAGCTCCATCCTCCCTCTGATCCAGACCGGCAACTGGATGGCATCCCTGGATCTACAGGATGCCTACACTCACATCCGCATCCACAAATCACACAGGAAGTACCTCCACTTCCATGTACTGGGCCAACACTACCAATACAAAGTCCTTCCCTTCGGTCTGTCGCCAGCTCCACGGGTCTTCACGAAGTGCGTGGCCTTGACAGCAGCACATCTCCGCAAGCAAAACATCTCCATTTTTCCATACCTAGACAACTGGCTCCTTACAGACCCTTCGGCCCCGGAGCTTCAGAAGTCCCTGCGGATAACCACAGCCCTGATTTCCTCCTTGGGGTTTGTCATCAACTTCAACAAGTCGCATCTTACGCCTTCCCAGAGGCTAGAATTCATCGGAGCTGTGATCGACACCAAGGTCTCAAAAGCCTACCTTCCCAAAGGCAGACTGATTGCCATCACCTCCCTGGCATCCAACTCGGCCGTGACAGGGGCTTCTTCAGCAAGGTCCATACTATGCCTGCTAGGCCACATGTCGGCCACAACATCAGTCCTCCCCATTGCGAGGTTGAAGATATGCGCACTCCAGTGGCAGTTGCGTACCCACTGGAATCAACACCCTCAACCCCTCTCCACCCGCATCCCGATGACTCCCCAGATCAGGACTCAACTCCGCTGGTGGCAAGGACATCCACACGCATGAGCACCAGGTGATCCTCACCACGGACGCATCCAATGCCAGCTAGGGTGCTCACATCCTACAGTTCAACACCCAGGGAGCATGGTCTCCGCAGGAGAGACTCCTGCACATCAACCTCCTCGAGCTAAGGGCCATCAGATACACTCTCGAAGCGTTCCTACCACATGTGTGCGGCAAATCTATCCTCATCCAGATGGACAACCAGGTGGCCATGTTTTACATCAACAAACAAGGGGGCACTGCCTCACGCTCCCTCTGCACAGGGAAGCGCTACAGATATGGTCCCTGGCCTTAAAGAACGGGTGCAGTCTCCATGCTTCCTATCTCCAGGGAGATCAAAACACCTTGGCAGACAAGCTAAGCAGACAGTTGCAACCGCACGAATGGACTCTCCTCCCAGAGGTCTCCGACAGTCTCTTCCAACACTGGGGATCACCGAGCATCGACCTATTCGCCACGGAACAGAATGCCAAATGCCCCCTGTTCTGCTCCAGACACCCGTCAGCCAGGAGGTTGGCAGTGGATGCATTTGACGTGTACTGGGGGGAGTGGTCTCTGGTGTATGTTTATGTTTATGTTTATTGAATTTGCTTGACTGCCCTTCAGTATTAAGCAGGGCGGTTTACAATCACAAAAAAGTTAAAGTACAACAGGCACAAGGCTGAAAACGGAAAGGAAGTTACAAATTTCTTTGACAGGAAAGGAGAAGAGGTAAAAGAGAAAAACGGAAACAAAAGGGAGGGTAGACAAAGTGGGGGGAGGATAGGCTAGAGAGGAGGGTAATTGAAGGCAAGGGAGAAAAGGTGGGTCTTCAGAGCTTGTTTGAAAGTGGTGTGATGAGGCTCCAGACGGAGAGAGGTGGGTAAGGAGTTCCATAGGGCTGGGCCAATGAAGAAGAAGGCTGAGGATCGGGTAGATTGAAGATGAGCAGCTGAGGGGGAGGGGAGTGCAAGGCGGTTGAGGTGGAAGGAGCGAGGGGTGTGTCTGGGGGTGTGGAAGTGAATGAGATCGGACAGGTATAGTGGTGTGGAGGTATGGAGAGCTTTATGAGTGAGCGTAAGAAGTTTGAAATGAATGCGAAAGGAGATAGGAAGCCAGTGAAGACGTGAAAGGAGAGGAGTAGCATGGTCTCTGGGGGAAGAGTAGGAGATAAGGCGAGCGGCAGTATTTTGAATACGCTGAAGTCGTGACAGTTGGGTCTTAGTGATGCCGGAAAAAATTGAGTTGGCGAAATCTATGCGGGAGATGACGAGAGCAAGCAGAAGGGTGGCCAGAGCAGAGGGAGATAGGAAAGGGCGAATAGCGCGAATTTGCCTAAGGTAAAAAAAGGACGTTTTGGAAACATAGGAAACATGAGCAGAGAAGGTAAGATCCGAATCAAAAAGGACGCCGAGATACCGAAAAGTAGTGACCAGTGAGATGGGAAAGCCGGAAAAAGAGGGAGCCGTTAAAGGAGGGGGGTGGCCATGGGGAAACCAGATTGCTGTTGTTTTGGAGGGGTTGAGGTGCAGGCAATTCTGAGACATCCAGATGGAGACAGCAGCCAGACAGGAGTTAAGCGGGGCAAGGTCAGGGTTGATGGGGGAGGTGTGGTGCAAAAGGAGAATGTCATCGGCGTAATAGAAGGCAGAGATACCAAATTGCTGAATGAGAAGTGTGAGGGGAGTCAGGAAAAGATTGAAGAGGAGAGGGGCTAACACTGAACCCTGTGGAACGCCGCAGGATAGGGGGAAGGAGTCAGATGGTGGGGAGTGAAGGGAAGAGGGGAGAACAGCACCAGAGCGGGAGGAAAGAAAGGAATGGAACCACCGAAAGACTGTGCTACAGAGTCCGGCGTCACGTAATCGGGATAGAAGGAGGGAGTGATCGACCAAGTCGAAGGCAGCAGAGAGGTCGAGGGCAACCGCCACCGAGATTTCACCACGATCGTGTGCAACATGCAAAGCATTGGTGAAAGCGAGAAGAACAGTTTCAACGCTGTGCCCTGGGCGAAAGCCGGATTGGCGGGGGTGAAGGAAATTGGTGGAGTCGAGGTGGTGAGAAAGCTGGGCAAAAACAACCTTCTCGAGAAGTTTGGAAAGGAAGGGGAGTTGCGAGACTGGACGATAATTATTGGGACCAAGGGAGTCAAGGGAGGGTTTCTTAAGTAGAGGGCGGATTAGGGCGTGCTTCCAAGGTGAGGGAAAAGTCCCGGTGGATAAACTAGTATTAATAAGGATTTGAATATAGGAAAGAAAGGACTGTGAGGGTGAGAGTAACCAGGCAGAGGGAATAGGGTCAAGGGGGCAGAAGGTTTTATTAGAGGAGGAGATGAGATGGTGCAGTTCATCAGTGGTGGTCAGGGAGAAGGAGGACCAGGAATGAGAGAGAAGAGAGACTGGGGGTGGAGAGGCGGCTGGAGGAGGAGAGGGGATGGGAGGGGGATGTGAGGGTAGAGATGCTCTTAAGGTGGAGATTTTGTTGCTGAAGGCAGAGGCAAGAAGAGAGGGGGAGGGGGTGGGGTGGGTGGGTGCAGAAGGGGCAGAGGGATGGAGGGAGGTAAGAAATTTGAGAGTGGAGTAGAGATGTCGTGTTTGGTTGGGGGCATTGGCGATAGCAGTAGAAAAAAAGGAGGATTTGGCAAGATGAAGTTGAGAGCGGTAATGGGAGTGCTGAGCTTTGAAGAGTGACAGGGAGGTCGGTGAAGGGGATTTGCGCCATAACCTTTCGGCTCTACGGAGTTGGGAACGAAGAAGAAGAAGACCAGGATGATACCAGGGATGTGAAGGTCGATGCGGAGCTGAGCGTGGGCGGAGGGGGGCAATCTGATCAAGAGCAGTTGAGAGAGAGGAGAACCAGGTGGAAGCCTGGGAATCAGGGGATAGTGAGGCGAAATCAGAGGGGAACAAATCTTCAGCTGGGGGAAAGCGCTGAAGTGTGGACTGGGTGAGGGAGCGGGAGAGGCGTGGGGAGGAGGAAGACTCGTGGGAGGGGAGTGATGCGGTGAATTGGGAGCAAGAAACTGAGAGGCAGAGATGGTCGGACCAAGGAAGGGGGAAAGAGGACAGATTGGAGAGTGAGAGCGTGGAGGAGGAGGGAGTCATGAGAATGTCAAGAGTGTGGCCGGCGGAGTGAGTGGGGAAAGAGACGTGTTGCAGAAGCGACAAGTCATCTAAAAGGGAGAGAAATGCATAATCTCTGGGGGATGAGGGGGAATCGAGGTGTAGATTGAAGTCACCAGCAATTAAGAGGTGGGGGAAGAGCAGGGAGAGATCGGAAAGGGAGTGGAGAAGTGAGTCCCAGAGATCGGAGCGGAGAGCGGGAGGCGCGTAGACGAGGAGGACGTGAGTGGGAGGGGTAATGTGGAGATGAAGGAGAAGGGCCTCAGGGTAGGAGAGAGAGGGAGAGAGAATCTGGGTGAAGGAAAGGGAGGAGGCAAGGATGGCAGCTACACCGCCGCCAGAGCGACCTGTGCGAGGGACAGATAGTGCTGAAAAGCCGGGTGGAAGGCAGCGGGCAAGGAGGGCGTCCTCTCCTTCCTTTAGCCAAGTATGCCTTCCCGCTGACCCTCCTCATCCCTGCAACACTTCAATGGATCATTTGCGACAAAGCCCACGCCATCCTGGTGGTTCCCCGCTAGCCGCACCAGATGTGGTTTGCTCTTCTCCTACGCCTAGCACATGGGGCCCCGAAGCGCCTGCCCCTCAGACCGGACCTACTAAAGCAGAACAGAGGCAACACGAGGCACCCCAACCTCAAAGCCCTAGCTCTCACTGCCTGTAGGTTGAACGGCTGAGCCTTTCTACACTCCAACTACCCACAGAAGTACAGGACGTGGTTCTAGCAGCCAGAAGACCCTCTACCAGAAAGTCCTATGGTCTCAAATGGAAGAGGTTCAGCATCTGGTGTGAAACACAAGGCCTTGAACCCACCACGTGCCCACTCCCCAACATCCTGCAGTACCTTAGTTATCTATCTAACCTTGGCCTGAAAACACAATCCATCCAGGTCCACCTCTCTGTGATAGCGGCTTTACACGCACTGCCTGAGGGAGCCAACTCTTTTGCTGCATTGCCCCTGACAACCCGCTTCATGAAGGGACTGACAAATCTGAAACCTCCGATCAGGCACCCTGTTCCGCCTTGGGATCTCAACACGATCCTACAACGTCTGACACAGGAACCCTTCGAGCCACTCCAGTCCACCGACATGAAGTTTGTTTCCTGGAAAACACTGTTCCTGATAACCATCACATCTGCCAGGAGGATCAGTGAACTGCAAGCACTAGTATCACACCCTCCTTATACGCAGCTGCACCAGAACCGCACATCCCTGAGGATCAACCCAAGGTTCGTGCCCAAAGTGCCATCTGCTTTCCACGTCAATCAGTCCATCGAGCTCCCCTCGTTCTTCCCGGAGCCTCATGCGTCAGCTGAAGAGCGCCGCTTGCACACCCTGTTCTGTCTCTGGGCCCTCCGGATCTACCTACACAGAACACAGCCCATCCGGAAGGACGAGCAACTGTTCGTATCTTTCGACCCAAGCAGGCCAGGTAGGCCCATCAACAAGAGGACCCTTTCCCACTGGGTGACTGTCTGCGTCTCCTATTGCCTCGACCCTACAGGCACCCAAGAGCAACCGAGAATGGGCCCTCACCAACTCAAAGCGCTGGCCACCTCAATTGCCAACCTTCGCTCTGTCCCGCTGATCGAGGTCTGCAGAGCAGCCACTTGGTCCGCCCCGCACACGTTCCAGAGACACTACTGCCTCGACCTCAGGTCTCAGGAGGACTGCGTCCTTGGCACAGCCGTCCTCTCCACTGCAATGGAGGGAAACGGGGCCTCGTCACTGCCCCGGACTCCGTGAACCTTTTAGATCATGGACTCTTACACTATGCCTGTTGACTGCATTGTTTTTGTGGCCTGTTGCATGTTATGATTGCTGCCTGTTGCGCATTATTGCACAGCCTGCTATTGCACTGTATTGCACAACCTGTTACACAGTATTGCACATTACGATTGCTGCCTCTTGCACATCACTACTGTTACTCTGTTTGCACTATTAAAAAAAAAAAAGTTAATAAATAAAATTATTGTTGAGCTGTTGCACTGTTGCACTATGCTGTTGAGTAAAGAAACTTTGCCCTAACTCCAGGTCTCCATAGACGTCTTTGGGTACGCTTACCTCCTCCACCTCAGCATGCACCTGCAGCTAGGGAGGCACCAAGTGTGGCTGACGCAATCCTGCTAGTCCATGGAGAAAGCGGGGTTACTTACCTGTAACGAGGGTTCTCCATGGACAGCAGGATAAGTCAGTCACACAATCCCACCCACCTCCCCTGGAGGAGGTCAGCCTAACGGGGCTCACTCTCTAGCTGGTAAGACTAGCTAGGAACACACTGGCCGGGCTAGGGGGCGGGCCGGTAAGGTGGGCTACCTGGACATGCTCAGAAAGGTTAACCTTTCTGAGCTCTGGAGAGCACTTCCGTATCTGTGGCGCCGCCCGGAGGACATCACCAAGTGTGGCTGACTTATCCTGCTGTCCACGGAGAACCCTCGTTACAGGTAAGTAACCCCGCTAATCACACCAAAGGCAGGCACAGGAGAAAGAGGCTGGGTTTGTGCTCAGCCAGCCTCTAAGTTTGCAATCAGCTCCTCTCTTACCCTCCTTTCATTCTAAAAATTAACTCTAATCCCTACAAAGCACGCTGGTGTGAGGCTAAAAGCCAGGCCAGCTCTCCTGATTCTGTTAGGAATTGCTACACAATTTTTTTATATGGTACACTGACCAGGGCTTTGGGATTGTAATATTTGTACAGCACAGCATATTCTTTAAGGAAGATGCTGCTTCTTAGCAATAGTTGAAGTAGAGCTTGGTGGGTTGATTTATCAGCTTTTAGCTCATCAAGCTTGTTTTTTTTTTACTAAACGTTTGATCAAATATGTGCAAGTCAGACAGAGAGTTATTACTAGTCAGAAACACGAGAATCTAATTTCCAAATAGTTTTGCTGAAGGCACTGAATGGCAGAAAACCTTTTGAAAATTGAACTCCCTACATCAAAGGATCCTATTCAATGAGAAATATTGCCATTGGCCCAGAAGGATAAAGTAGCCCTTACTGGGTAAGGCCTTCAGAGAGTGAGCTAAGGCACTGCCATTCTAAACCTTTTTAATGTCACAGTTCATTTGTAGAACTATAGCCGGAATCAAGAATTAAAAAGCCTTGTATGAAAGTCAGTAGCAGTAAACCTTTAAGACTCATGTCATAAAAAGTCTATGAAAGGATTTTATATTCTAAGGAGTGGTTTAATACATTCAATCATTTCTCTGCAACATAACTTTAGTGAACACTTTTATAGCCTCTAAATGAAAAACTAAACTATAGCGCATTCTAAAAAAAGGTTTATGGATCATAGAATTTAATGTTGGCTTTGTACCATAATGAGTAACTTATAGTTTATTAGAATTGATGAAAATGCTTCATACCAGGTGTTTGCCTGGGATTTTGAATAAATATTCTACATCAGCCTCGGCACAATTCACAAATGCAGAAGAGTAAATATTTGCCACATAAAAATTAAAAACATTGAACAAAACATGATTTTAGCATAAAATGGTAATGATAAGTAATGCCTAATGCTGAAAGTAGGAGATCATCGGATGAGGTCAGTACATTAAAGTGTGCTAACACTTTCACAAGTGTTAATATACAATAAAATCATAACATGCAAAAATTTGTTTGTGAATTTTCTTGTGAATTAAAAGTTTTGTGCAGGCTTTACCACAAAATGTGCACAAAATAAGCTCCTTACTGTCTGATGATGGAGGTCTGTCTGATGATGGAGGTCTGTAAATTAAGCAAAAGAGGAGGTTCTTGTTCTCTACTAGTAATACATCCATGTCTTGGGAAATTTTGCTTGATCCTTTTGAGAGTTGTAAATCCTTTTTGGCTATTATGGTTACTCCCCACCCCCCCTCTTTTTTGTTCTTTGGTGGTTGAAAATATCAAAGCCTTCTGGTTTTATATGGATTATTAGAACTTTGTCATTTGCTGTGAGCCATGATTTGGTTATGAATAGGATGTCTAAGTTATTATTTATAATGTGATCTTTTATTATTGGTATCTTATTCCTGATTGAGTGTGAATTGATTAGCGAACATTTGAGCATGGATGTATCTCCTTTGGTGTTGACTTTACTTTGCCCTGACTCGCCTATGTTAATCTATATAAGACGTTGTTTACATTCTGAGTTAATGGGCCATGATTTATAAGTTCTCGTTTCCAATTACATAACGTTGCAGCGAGTGTATGACCGGGATTGGATGGCTAGAAGGAGAGAGGGCATGAGATATGGATGATAGAGTCAATGTTCCGTTAAGTCCTATAGCGAATATTGAACCCAGGAAGTGCATTTTTAGAAAACTTTTTCTGACCTTTGATAAGCAGTAGGATGGCTAGGCTTGAGCTGGAATTGAAGGGGAGTTCCCCTTTACAAGGTCCTTTTTTAAAATCAGTAATATTTTAGGGTGACTGTGAAAATTAAAGGAAACTAGTTCTTTCATGAGGTATTGAGGGAACCAATAGATAAGCTTACAGATTAGTTATAGAGTTTCACCTTTAGCAATTTAAAGGACAATGCAACATTCTTATACAGTAAAATTCCTCTAAACATCTGATATAAGTCCTCAGTGATTGAGATCTATAACTGTCAGAGAGTCTGCATATTGTTCCTTTCAGTGAATTTCTTGTCGTACTGCCTTCTGGTTGTGGTGCAGATGCTCTATCACTTCTGGCTCAGATTGTTGACTCTTGATGGAAGATGAAAAAGTCCTTTTAGGCTACTTTATGGATGAAGAACCTTCTTTCCTCCATCCCGCCTGTGTTCCCTGCCTAAGGGCCATGCCAAAGGGCCCACTGGCGAGGCCGTCAGGCGTGGGCCCACCAGGTATGGGCACGCCTGCCAGTTCTGTAAATTTAAAGGTGCCCCGAGGCCTCTGATATTCAATGAAGGGGCCACATATGACTCTGGCATGAATATCTGGGGTTCGAAGTCAGTGGAGATGGCTATGAGCCATAGCAATTCATAGCCAGCTCAATTCAATATCAGGCCCTATGCTCCTAAATTTAGGACTGCCAGTCATTTAGGATTTAGGAGCCTAAGGGGGGAAGTGACTAAGCAGCTGTAAAATATAGCACACTTTGTTTACCATGGGAATCACAATCCTGCGGTAGCTTAGTACCCTTGGTTAGTAATTCTTGTAGTGAATGAATAATGCAGCTTGTGATCAACCTTGCAAGATGTGTTACTCTGCTCCTCAGGAACATCAGACTGCAGGTCTGCAGCCAGATGCTCTTGGGGGGAGCTTTTCTTAAAGGGGCCAATGCCTTAAAAAAGAAGAACGGTCTAGGGATCCCCCTCCTCCAAAAAGACGCCCCCATAGATACATTAAGCCTCCCAAAGATCCCCCACCCTCCAGAACCCAAATCACAATCACTTCCATTCCCCATAGGCCAGCCTGGGCCTACCTGAACCATATCCTGATGGTCTAGGGCAGGAGTGATCCCCAGATGCTCCTGTCTAGGTTAGCTCTGGGTTCATAATGTGTTCATGATCCATAACAGTAGTCTTGAAGTACTACTGCTAAGGGTCAGGCTGCCAGGTAAGGGGAAAAGGCTGTGGCTGGGGGGGTTCAAGGGGTGGGAGAGATTCAGGGGGGCTTGGAATGTGTATTTGGGTTCATGAGAGGGTCTGTGGGAGGAGTGGGGTACCTTTGATGGGTAGAGTCTTTGCTGGGGTAGAATGGGGACTCCAAGACCGCTCTTTTTTTTAATGCAGGTGGTACCAAAATGCCACAGCACAAGTGGTGTCAGGCCATACTCAGAAGGAGTCAGTTAGGGATGTGTTGAAGCAGCTGCACTGGCTCCCTGGACAGGAGTGGTGCATGTTCCAATTGTCATTGCTGACATTTAAGATATTGGGGGAGAGGGGGAAGTTATTTGAGGGATATCTTAAAATGGTATCCGCCTGGTCGAGAATTAAGATCTAGTCAGGGCAGTCTATTAGTAGTGCCTGACCTTTGAGATGTATGACTGCAGAAATGGAGAGGCAGGCATCCAGACAGAAGACTGAGGCATGAATTGAGTAGGAGTGGTTTAAGAAAGCTTTTCAGACCTTTTTGTTTCTTAGTTAATTGGGGGTTGAGAGCTGCAGAGATGGGCGGATAGTAGGGTGGGTTGGAGCCACAGGGTTTTTTGTTTTTATTGGGTTTTTTGGATGTTTGTTTGTGGTTTCTGTGAAATTTAATTGATTGTGTACCACATGAAATGCATTACATAATTGTGGTATATAAGAGTTCCATAAATAAATAAATAATGAACCATCTACTTTAAGATAGCAATTGAGAGCATTGGACTACATGTTAGCGGCGATGCAACCGGGTGGCAAAATAACACCAGCATTGAGCTTGTGCTCTTTTTCCTGGAATAATGCAACTTGTGAAATTCAATACAAACTACATTATTTGATTTCCATTGCATCTCATTATTAGGGAACATACATTGCAATAAACTAAAATGCATTATGATAAAATAATGAACACTTTTGCTTTTTAACATGTACAGTATTAGGGGCAAAAATTGTGCATTATTCCCATAGAGGCACATTTTACAATGGGATGTTCAAGTGTAATCTGGGACATCAAAGCCAGAACATCTAACAAAAAAGGCAGATGCGTGCAAGTTCAGGCATGATTTCAGAAATATGGACGTGCCCGATATGGACAGCTATAGAGATATCTACATAGACATCCCCAAAATAGCATCTCAGAAAATGGCTACCTAATAGCATAATTGTCCAAGTAATGACTTGGGAGCAGGTGGCCAGGGTTCAAATCTGAGTGTGAGTCTTAGACTAGTCATTTAACTCTTTATCTTTTCTATGCTCTCTGGATGTTTCAAGGCCAAAACAAGCACATTCCTGATGCCTATTCGTGCCTGCAGATGTCCTCTTCATTCTGAAATCGAACAGAGACATATAAGTCCATTGCACCTCCCCAGACATGCCTCCACCATATCCCCCTTGTCTACTTGGCATCCTTGCACCGGAGACATCTGTAAATGTCATTTGTGGAATGGCTTCAGAGATGTCTCTGTGATTTCAACCTACATGTGCATCTCTTCCGACATCCTAAATCATAACTAAATCTTTTAAAATGACTCACTTAATGTCCATTAGCAATCATCCGCTTAATTTAGGTGCCTATGGTTGAAAATCAGCACTCAGTTCCTAACAATTTTTCCTCAGCCTAAATGTATCCCTGTTACTATCCACCTTTCAGTATAATAAATTTAAGGGTTTAGTGAAATTTTTAGTATAAATTTAGGAACTCAGTCTAGTAAATTTTCAAGAGAGCCAACTTAGAAACCTAGGGCTCATTATATGCCCCATGCTACCCGCTTAGCATAAGGGCATGTCATGGGCATCATGGGAGGTGACAGTCGCTAAGCAGGTAGTAACAATATTTATTTAACTAGGCTTATATACCATTTCTCTATAAGTTAAAGTGGTGTACATTCAGATACAGTATATATATATATATATATATATCCCTTGTTCCTGAAGAGCTCACAACCTATGATTTTGTTGTCAGTCAATGGATGGTTAAGTGGCTTGCCGAAAGCCACAAGGAGCACCCGTAGGTCTAGAAACCCCAGACCTTTCAGCCCAAGGTTGCTATCCTGTAGCAGGATTTGAAGCCCTGGCCCTCTGGCCTGAGGTAACTTGTTCCAACCACTAGACCAAGAAAACCCAGAGACAGCTGGGTCACCAGGAGTCAGCACTGACTTGGCAGCACTAAATAAATAAATTTTAAAAAATGGAGAGAGGTATTTACACATTCATGTCAAGACATGGATAATTACAGTATGACAGCATTTTATAAGATGCTCTTCCAAACACAGAACCTCTTGCAAAATAGGGGCAGTCCCGCACAGGTATGCCTCACCACAGTATAACAGGAGCAGCAATTTTAAGAAGCTGCATTGGGGGAATAAAAATGTGGAACCTCCTCTTAAAATCACTGTTCCCACAATGAAGGAATGCCTGGTTCACCACTACAGGTTGGGGCCCTTCTCATCATTGCCTTCACTTCGGGTACCCCCCATACTAATCCCAGACTCTTAACTCCTCCACTAACTCCCAAAGCACATTATCCAATCCCTACCTTCCCAAAAGCAGCTCCAATCATCCTAACCACACCCCCAAAGCAGCTATGATAATCCCCATCTTCCACAAAATAGTCCTCCTATCGCCCCAAAACATATTGCCCCAGCCCCTTTCCCAGGTGGCTCTGATCCTCTCCTTCCAGGGTAACCTGCAACAAAATGCCTTCTACGCGTCCCCCCCAATGGCCCCGTGAGGCCACCCATCTATGATCCCCAATCCCAGGCTTAGCAGGGGTCATTGGTGTTCCATAGAAACAGGAGCAATGCCCACTCAATCCTGCTCAGCATGTGGTCTAATCTTGCCAGTGGCTCATCGGCACCATTTTGGATCATAGTGTGTACTGAACAGGTGTGAATGGGCATCGCTCCTGCTCCTGTTGACCACCAATGATCCTCTGTAAGCCTGTGTTTGGGGATTGGGGATTGTGGGTAGATGGTCTGCTGTGGGGGCCACAAGGAGGGGCTATAGTTTTGAGGAGGTTGTACAGGGAGCATTTTATTATGGGGGTCTATTGTGGGAGGTGGAATTGAAGCTGTTTTGCAGGGAGGCAGAGCTTGGATAATGTGATTTGGGGTATAGGGGAGGAGGTAGAATCTAGTTTTGGCATGAAAAGGTTTCCTGAGGTCAGGGCAGTGATGAGGAGGGCTGACCTTGGCATTCACAGCTGCCTCTGCCAGCAAGCATGCATTCATGCCTAAAGACAGGTAAAAATCCCAACATCTAGAAATTGGCAATGAGCAGTGCATTTCCTATATGAAATGGTTAATTTAGTCTGCAGTGGAGACCCACCCAAACCATTTCCTCTCCCTGCCCCCACTACTTCCATAGGGTATGTAGATGGGGTGAGCGTTCCTACATCTATCTTTATGAAATGGAGGAAGCACATCTATAGTGTGGGCCCACCCAAACCACTCCTTCTTCCTGCCCCCATAACTACCCCAATGAATTTTGACATGAGGAACATTCCCACATTTGAAAAAAAAATATTCTAAAATAGTACTTATAAATGTGTGCCCATTGTATGCTTCTTTATAGATGTGGGGACACTTCTAAAATAACCCCCTTAGGGGGTTATTCTGTGCTAGGAATAGCGGGGACATCCATCCCCGCTATTCATGCTGGCTGCTGCCCCTCACTAACTTCCCAGCCAGTTGTGCAGGGAAGTTAGATAGGGGCGGGAAATGGGCATCCTGGGGGTGGAGTCTGGGTGGGCGGTGGACAGTCGCTGGCCCTGGACATACAGGGCCGATTCTAATGTCAGCCCTGTACGTCCAGGGCCAGCGACATGCGCAGGGAAGTTATTCCACCTCTGAGGTGGAATAACTTCCCTGGATGTGATTTGTTTAAGTGCTCGGGGCTTGGATGGTGCAGGGGGGGCCAGGGGACATTACCCATAGCCCAACCCTGGCCTTAGGATGCCATATCAGGGGTCAGGCTGTGGGGAATAAACCCCTTTTTCAGAGGGCTGGCATTGCGGCTTTTAAATGGAGCCGCGGTGCCATGGCAACATGACACCATGGCACCGCGGCTCGATTTAAAAGCCCTGACTGAGTTAGTCGGGCTGTGCATGTACGTGGAGGCCAGACTGAATTGCAGTCCCAGCCTGCATGTACATGCCTGGTCACGATTTTAATCCCATGGGGCTAGACGTGCCCCGCAGGATCAGAATCGTAATCCCCTCTGTGCATCCTGTTCAGACAGGACGGATTCTGGCCCTTAATGTCGTCATTGACTCAGGGACATCAGCTTCTATAATATGCTGATATTTCTTTCAATCCATTTTCCCTTCTATCCACACAATATTTCCTGTGCCACTGGCTTCTATACAACCTCAAAGCTTAATACAGTAATCTCAGTTCTTAATGTTAGCAAAGTAGCCTTGTTGCATGTTTTTCCCTTTTTTCTTCAATTTTAATTTCATCAGTCCAAAGCACTTTGTTCCAAAACATTTCAGCTCTATCAAAGTTTCTTTGCACGCTTGAGATGATGATTTTGTAATGAGACCATAGATAAATTTTTCTTCTGACAACTCTCTTAAGTATTGTGCCATGGACTTATAGACACTGTGAGCTAAATTTTTCAGCAGGTTGTTCGCAATGATCTTTAAGTTATGTTTTGTCGATCTGACCAGTTTTCAAGTGGTTCTATCAGAAACATTTCTTGGTCTTCCAGATCTTGTCTTTATTCCAAAGTTTTCATGTAACTTCCATTTTTTAGTAATGTTTCTGACAGTTGATAGAAGCATTTAGAGTTGCTTTTAATAGCCTCCCCCACTTTGAAGGCATGAATTATCATAATTCTCAAATGTTCAGAAAGCTGATTAGAGTAGTCTGGTTGTTGGAAGTAGATACAGTACAATAACAATCACAAGCTGAGAGTTAGAAAGGTCAGAATATTTGTTCAATTGTGGCTATATCCTCATCTGAATAATTGAAGGTCTAATAAATCACTAACATTTTTAGAGTAATATATAAAAAGAGTTTTTGAATATTAAAAAAAAATGATTATTTTTAGAACAACTCAATTCTATGATTATTTATGATGGTTTTTTTTTAGAGTATTGGGTCTGTGGAACGTTCTCCATGTACTACAACCATGCGGAAGAATAGAGTATAGAGAGGATTTTAGGGATGAACAATTATTATCAATTATGGTTTATTTAAATATTTTTTTATCTCCATATGATCCTTATATGAATTGATGTGTTTAATTTTTCTGTCACATATTTAGGGTTTGAATACCATAACAAAGTATTCATTTATTTGGTTTACAATTGATTTAGTTTAATCATATGCTCAATAATTCGACAGAAATATATTTATGTTCGTTTCAGATTACTCCTAGGACCCTTGATGTTGGCTGTTGCCAAAACATGGCCATGTAGAGTCTGTGCTCAAGTTTATTTTGTGTTATGGACTTTTGCAAAAGTCTCTGTGGAGGAGTAGCCTAATGGGTGGAGCACTGGATAAGAGACCAGAGTTCAACTCTCACTAGCACTCTTTGTGGCCTTGGGCAAGTCATTTGACCCTCCATTGCCTCAGAAGAAAGTCCTGGCAATCTCCTTCTGGTCATGTTGCCAAGAAAACCCAGGAGCTGCCAGGAGTCAGTATTGACTCAAAGGCACACATTTGCATTAAAGTCTTTATATTTGTGTTGGTATCGTTTTTCTTTTGCGTGGACCCTTTTGAGCCTTATTAAATCTTTAAAAACTTTAATGAATAACCTAAAAGAGTGTCAAAACATTTGCACCTGCTATACTTATATTTTTATTTTCAATCTGCTAAATCTGATAGAATCAGCAAAAACAGTGATTATGTATTAAAATGTGCAAAATGATGTTGTGTTTAACTGTTGTGCCATATAGAGGTTGTGTCCGCTACTGTTTATTTAGGGATTCAGTGCAACATACTGTTTGACCAGGGTGCTAAAACATTTGCATTCAACATTTGTTTATATCTGGGTCATTGGCTGAGAGCCCCTGCTTGCTGTTCTTTCCCATTCCACATTCCTGTCACTTCTTCATTATTGCCTGCTCTGGATTTTGATCCTCCCCCTGCTTCTTCTTCTACTTATCTTCTCCATCCCCTCCATCTTCTGTACGTTACTTTTTTTCATACTCCCACTCTTGCCAGCCTCATCCTTTCTCATTCTTACCTACGGACTCCCTGCTACTTCACAATTGTACTTCTCTCTATTCTTCTGTTTCCATCTTTTCCCTCTTGCTGGATCCTCTTTAACTATCGCTGACCTATTCCTACACGTCATACATCCTCTTTTCCATTATTACTTTATTTTGACACATATACCTCTCACTTTCCATCCTCTCAGCCGTCACACAGAAACACCTCATACTCTATAACAGAAAAGGGTGCCACAGGTTTGATTAAGAGAATTTCCAAGCACATCTCGATAAATTACTCATACATGTTACATCTTACAAACTCCAGAAAGAGGCTCTCTATGGCATGATACAAGTACTACACGGAACAATAGGAGTAAATTTGAGAGACTGAAATCATATCTCACATACCCTAGCTTAGAGGTGAGGTTCATGACTGTCATAGTATGCGCACTATGAGGAGGGTATGGTTTACACTTCTCCGTGCTCTCTGGCATAGGGGCTTGTCATGTAGAGACTTAGGGGCATGTTTACTAAACTGCGGTAACGCTACAGACTGCGTGTTATGTAACGTTAATGATCGTTAGGTAACGTTAACGCGCGGTATGCAACGTTAACGCGCATTAATGTTACCTAACGATTGTTAACGTTCCCGGCATCAGTAAACACCCCAGAGGGTGGAGAGAGGGCGGGGTGAAGGGGTCAATGGGCGGGGAGTGGGCGGGGTGAGGCTCCCTGCACACTAACGCGCTGAACTAAAGGGCTGAATCCTACCGCAAATGAAAACCTCCCGTTAGATGCACATTTGCAGGAGAGAGAAACAATTTAAGCCTCAGCAATGTACAGCATAGACAGGGAGCCCAGGAAACATGATAGTAGTGCTCCATTTCCAGCAACAGCATAGTGTCCAAGTATGAAAGGCCACTATGGCGATGGTGCAAGTGGGGCATAGGGGGCTGCAGGTGGGACATGTAGCGGGGGCAGCTGGGGCACAGGGTGGACTAGGCAGGCACCTAGGAACATAGAAACCGGAAATCAGCATGACAGCAGCTGACAAAGGCCAAACACAATCCACCGGGAACACAAGGAGCAAGCAGAGTTGGGTCACTTGCGCTTTATTAAAGTTGTAAACCCCAATCAGCAGATTTCCGTTTTGAAGTATTGATTAAAAGAATCATGAGATACAACGAGCACTTGTTCATTATCTTGACCCAATTGGCCATAAACTCTTCATCATCCTTAAACATCCCTGGGGCTTTTTGCATACGAAGACCCCTAGGGATGATTGTTTTGCAACAATATTCAAGGAGTGAAGCAGCATGCATGTCCTCATGAATAAGTTTCTGAGTGAGCTGGACCGCCTCTCCCCATTCATTCTCAATGTTTGGTGACCCTTCATCCTCTGTGAAAAAAGAGTCTTCAGGCAGCATGGCTTGCAGATCATTTTCTTGGAAGCTTAAAACGTCTTTCCAAGGGGGAGAACATTCTCTGGTCAGACAGGAAACACAAACAGGAGCACCTGCTTGCAAAGAGAACTCAGGGAACACAAGGAGCAAGCAGAGTTAGGTCACTTGTGCTTTATTAAAGTTGTAAACCCCAATCAGCACCGACAGCATAGGGTCATGTCAGCATGGCAGGGGGTGTGTGCCCGTGCTGGAGGAGGCAGTGGCACCTGCCTGCAGTGGACCTAGGCTATGCCCTGTACCAGTACGTGGTGTGCAGTGCAACATAAAAGGTCTGGCTGAGGAAATGTACAGGTAGCCCCAGGGACCACCATGCATGTGTGGTGCAGTATACCCAGCCAGTGTGTTCAGAAGCAGAGGGTTACAGGTTCAAGTCCCAGCTGTGGTTCCTGCAGAGCATGTCCCTATGTTTTACCCTACAATGCAGATACAACAGCAACATGTGCAAAGCCCAAAGCAGCGGCAAACAGGGGTACAAACACCCACTCACACAGGCTCCATAATCCAAAGATGCATGGAGAGTCAGGCTGTTGGCCCCAGCATTGAGCTGCAGTTATCACCAGAGCACTACTACTACCTTCTGCACAGTTTAGCAATATCGGCACTGTGATCAGGACCAGTGTGGCGGGCAGGTTTGCCAACCACCCCTATCTTTGCACAATGCTGCAAAAGAAGTGTGTGTGTGTATGTCTATCCATTGCTTTGTGCCTGCCCACACCTCACTGGGCCCACAATGTCCCAATGTTACCAGCGTTAGCCTGAATATGTGCATAATGAGGAGCAAGGTGTTGAGGGTATGGGCCGGACAGGGCATATTGGCCAGGATGCATCTTCAGAGGGTGTGGGGCAATGGCTGGGACACTGTAGTGCCCGACCACCACCTGCATGGACAGGGTGACCACAGCATGGCATGCTGGGAGGGCACTCACTCTGACCGAGCAGTGACCATGGCATGTCTAGGTTCCCACATAGCGCTTCCAGTGATACTTTTGTGTTCTCAGTGCTCAGGCACCAATCACTGAAATGCCTGCTTGGTGTGCATAGTTCCTCTGTGAACATGCACTATGGACTGGCTAGTGGACTGTCTGCAATTAGACTGTGCATGGTCAGAGCACCTATATGGTGCTGTCTGCTGGTGACTGGCAGTTAGTGCTGTAAGGCAGTTGGGGTTTTCCAGAGCTGACCCCATCATTGCTGCTGGTCTGCCACTGCCACAGATATGGCTCTGGCCCACCATCCCTGGAGGGCTGTTGTATATCAGCAAGATGGAGGTTGCTTCACTGTGGCTGGGGCTTCTGTCCTTTACCTACAAAAAGGGTGATGTGAGCCCTTTGGGTTATGTAGTGTATACCACTTTGACCTATAAAGGCAGTGCTATACAAACCTCATGTAAGTCTGGAAACCCTTCTGCCCTGATAACAGGTGCCCATGTCAGCCAGATCCTAACACAGGGTACACACTAATCTGGGTGGTGTCTGGTCCCAGAGGGCCACATGTGACTGCAGGATAAAGATGGACACCAAATTACCTTCAGCTGCACTGCAAGGAACACCTGTCACACACTGGTAGTGATGGGGACGTACAGCAGGGCCTATCTGTAGCACCACATGTACTGTGGACCTAGTGCTGGGCACCCATCCTATCCCTCAGGGAGAACACAGAACCTGCACAATGGCATGGTCTGTAGCTACTCTGTGCCAGTATCACGCACTGTCAGTTTTTCTTTCCAAGCTGAGGTACCGGAGAGATGCAGACCCCATTTGCTGATCAGCTGTAGACAGCTATTCAGCTTGGCATTTCATAATGGGTACTGGTGGGGTTACCCTATCCTGGCACTCAGAGCAGACAGTTTGTGCGGTGACCTGCAGTCCTTCTGTACCCAGCCATTGCTGTGACATACACCACAGGGGTATAGCCTACTGGTTAATACAATGACATTCTTGGCAGTGTTCATGGGTTCAAGTCCTCATTGTTCCCTCCTTTCATGCCTGTCCTATTCAAATAGTGTGCATGCCTGTAACAGTCATTTTTTTGCAGATTTGTGCTGCCAGCCCATAATACCCTCGCCACAATTGCCAACATTCCCTCGGTCCATCTATCTGCGTCTGTCAGCTGTGTAGAGTCCTGTCTGCCTTTGCGGGCTGTCACCCCATGTCCTGCACTGCTACCCTTTCCTGCATTGCATAGAAACATAGAAACATAGAAACATGATGACAGAAAAAGACCACATGGCCTATCTAGTCTGTCCTTCCATAACAACAACTACAACAGTCCACTTTTTACCTTTAGAGATCCTCTGTGTTGGTACCATGCTTTTTTGAATTCAGTTAGTGTCCTCATCTCTACCACCTCCACTGGGAGACTATTCCACGGATCCACTACTCTTTCTGTAAAGAAATATTTCCGCATATCACTCCTGAATCTATCTCCCTTCACCCTCATCCCATGTCCTCTCGTAGCAGAACTTGCTTTCAATTGAAAGAGGCTCTCTCCCTGAACATTTATGCCACGGAGGTATTTAAACATCTCAATCATATCACCTCTATCCCACCTTTCTTCTAAGGTGTACATATTAAGATCCTTAAGTCTGTCCTCATATGCTTTATAATGAAGCCCATTAATCATTTTAGTAGCAACCCTCTGCACCGACTCCATCCTGCTCACATCCTTTTGAAGGTGAAGTCTCCAGAATTGCACACCATACTCCAAATGAGGTCGCACCAAAGACTTATACAGAGGCATTATCACCTCCATTTTTCTGCTAGCCATTCCTCTCCGTATGCACCCAAGCATCCTTCTAGCTTTTGCTGTCACCTTTTCTACCTGTTTAGCTACTTTAAGATCATCAGACACAACCACGCCTAGGTCCCGTTCTTCTTTAGTGAACAAAAGTACCTCACCTCCTATACTGTATTGCTCCCTTGGATTGCTGCAGCCCAAATGCATGACCTTACATTTTTTAACATTAAATCCCAGCTGCCAAATTCTAGACCATTCTTCAAGCTTAGCTAGATCCCTCCTCATGTTATCTACACCTACCTGGGTGTCTACTCTATTGCAGATTTTGGTATCATCTGCAAAGAGGCAAACCTTACCCGACAGCCCTTCCGCTATATCACTAACAAAGATGTTAAAAAGAATCGGACCAAGGACAGATCCCTGGGGCACACCACTGGTAACATCCTTCTCCTCAGAGTGAGCTCCATTTACTTGTACTCTTTGTCGCCTCCCACCCAACCAATTTCTAACCCAAGCAATAACTTTGCACCTCTTCATGCTTGCATCGCCTGTGCCTGATCTGCATGGCACCACCACTCCTCTGTCCACCCATCACTGTAACTATCCTGCCACCTTCGCCTCCACTGGGGGACACATATTCCCATCGTCTGCCACCAACTGTCTTTCCGGTACTTTACATTGCCAACACCCTGTGCTGTGATACAGTTGCCCCCACCATGTTTGTCATCAGTACTGGCAGTCACATGGGATGCCCGCAGATATGGCAGGTCCAGCGGCTCCCAGCTCTCCCTCCATTATTCACCTGTTCATTGCCTTTCCTGAGTGCTCTATCTAGCGTTAGGGCTACATCTGTCTCTCTTCCTCACAGGTCATGCATGTCATCCTGCAGCACCTTGCAGCCCTTAGGCCACACTAACCTAGGGCACCATAACCTTGTTAGGCCACCTTAACCTATGGTTCCGTAACCCAGGGTGCCTTTTAAGTTGCCTTGTCCAGGGGTGCCAAGTTCGGCACTTAGCCTAAGGAGCCCTACTATATAGGGCACCTTACAAAGTGCCTTATGAGGCACCTTACAAGGCACCTTATAAGGCACCTTATAGGGCACCTAACAAGGCACCTTATAAGGCACCTTACTTATAAGGCACCTTACAAGGCACCCTACAAGGCATCTTACAAGACGCCTTACAAGGCACCTTGTAATGTGCCTTGTAAGGTGCCTTATGTGGCACCTTGTAGCACGCGTTCGTTTGTAACCTGCGTTAGCTGATACGGCTTGCTGTAACAATGCAGCGCCCACGCCTTTATATGGGCATCTGTACCTTTACCGCAGAACCTAACGCGAATGACATTACCACAGTTTAGTAAACATACCCCTAAATAGTATCTGCAAATAGGTGGATTATGGTCCTAAAAATTGTCAGTGATGTGAACATGACGATTGGTACCCATGATGATTCTGGCTGCCGCATTCTGTGCAAGCTGTAAAGGCTGTAGTGAAATCAATTCAGAGTATTATGTTCAATTATTCCACAGCAAATTAAAAGGATACTTTTTTTTAGGGAAGTGAGGATACAGTTTTTTTAAAAAATCAATTAATAATGTTGTCATTGTATGTTATAGATGTTAATTTGTACACTGCATTAAATGATCATGTTCAGTTGTATGGTATATAACTCTGTTTTTTAATAAATGAATGTGTGAATGAGAAGCCTACATAAATTACATTTTAAAATACACTAAATCCAAAAACTAAAAATAAACCAGCCAAAATTTATAAAGTTGACAATAAGAGATATTTGTCAGATTATACTCCCCATCAACGTACTCATCAAGAAACACAACGCAGTGTTCCATCCATTTCACAGTATTGAAAATGGTTCGGTAACAGATTACAGCCTAAAATTAGGGTATATATTGGCGGTATAAAGCAACACATTGAGATTCCCCATGACAATCTTCTACAGTAAATAATATAGAATATTGTTCTTTAATTCATGAAGGCTGAGAAAAACACCATGGGCTAACTATGCTAAAAACTGTATATTTGACAGTAAAGTAGTTTATTAATACCTGAAAACATCCAGAGATGATTAATGTGAGCAATGGATTGCAAAACAATTTGCTTAATGCAGTGCTTCCCAATCTGTGGTTCATAGACTCCAGGGGATCCATGAGACCATTACAGGGGTCTGCAGGACACTGAAGAGAGTCTTTTCATGCTGCTAAATAACCCATGGAAGCAAATACAAAAGTTGGTGTAAAGAGAGAGATGGGTGGGGATTGCCTGGGGAGGGGAAAGAGAGAGAAGAGAGAGAGAGATTGGTGTAGACAGGAAGGGGACAACAGATAAAAAAGACCTAGTTGGGATAAGCTTAGTGCTGAAGGAGAAGGGTTGGAGAGGTGCGGGGGATGGACAGTGGTCCCTGAACATTTTGGAAGTTAATAAGGGCCCACACAATCAGACAGATTGGCAACCATTAGCTTAATGTATTTCACATTAATTTATCAGTGGGAAATGTCAAGTTATATTACCACATTGAATAATGAGCACCTTTTAGAACATTTGCCTTTACTGTATGGGTGACAGCTTCAAATCTAAAGCTCTGGTTTGTTAGTGCCATCAAGTCAGTACTGATTCCTGGCAACCCAGCTGCCTCTAGGTTTTCTTGGCAATGTATCACCAGAAGTAGATTTCCAGACCTTTTTTCCCAAAGTAATGGAGGGTAAAGTGACTAGCCCACTATTTATTTATTTGCATTTTTTATATACCGCGCTATTATAATCAGTGCGGTTTACATTTAAACAAAAAATACAACAATGTAACAGATTACACTGAGTTTACAATCAACAGGGGATACAAAACTGGATGAACAGGGGGATGAACTATGTACAGTGCTATGTAAGTAGAATTTTAAAGATCATACAAGGGAAAAGGTTAGGCATTGTAATGTGTAAAGCGGGTATGTAAAAGGAGTGTCGAGCTAACCATTTTCTTGAAGGGGTTGTGTTACATGTGGGGTTTGGTGATGATGTCTAGTATCTTGAGATTGACTGGGGGGAATAGGATTGGGGTAGTATTTTAGGAACAGATGACGTTTGATAGCCTTTCTGAACGCAATGATGTTTGTAATGGAACGAATTTCAGGAGGGAGAGCATTCCAAGCTCCTGGTACAAATAGTGAGAAGGCTCTACTGGAAGTTGTCTTTGCACATTTCGTGAATGTTTTTGGCACCTGAAGTATGTTCAAACATGATGAGCGTCTGTTTCTGTTGGGTGGCATAGGTTGGATGAGCCTGGTGAGCGGCGTGGGGGGTTGATTTTTTGACGCCTTGAATGTTAGGACGAGGGCTTTGTAAAGGATTCTAGCGTGTAGAGGCAGCCAGTGTAGGCTCATTAGTACTGGAGTTATGTGGTCTGATCTAGATGTTCCAGTGAGTATTCTTGCTGCTGAATTCATGGCTAGCCTAAGCGGGTTCAGTGTTGCTTGTGGGAGCCCAAGGAGGATAATGTTGGCAAAATCAAGGTGAGGGGTAACCAGTGCTTGGAATATGGAGCGAAAATCAGAGTGGTCAAGTAGCGGGCGGAGGTGGTGTAGAGACCGTATCTTGTGGTAGATGGATTTAGTAATATTCTTGATATGCGGTGACATATCCAGCTTTTGATCAAGGATGATGCCCAAATACCGGATGGTAGGTTTGACTGTGAGGTCGTAGTTGTTGACTCGAATGGATGGCGGTGGTATGAAATTCTATTTCGTGAGACAAATAGGACATCGGTCTTGCTGTGATTAATGCGTACGTTTTGGGTGAGGAGCCATTCAGATACTGCTTCAAAGCATTTTGTTATTGCTGAGAAATCTGGTTGGTCAAGCTTGAAGGATGTGTACATCAGGATATCATCTGCGTATGCTAAGCACTGGATGTTGAACGAGCGGATCAGGTCGCAGATGGGTTTCATATATATATTAAACATGAGTGATGAGAGGGATGAACCTTGGGGGACTCCTTGTTTGAGTGTGGATGGATCAGATGTGGTGGAGCCTACTCTGACCTGTTGTAGCCTGTCGCTCAAATATGATCTGCACCATGCTAAGGCCAGGCCTTGTATACCTTGTATATCACAAGGAGTGCCAGTGAGAATCAAACCTTGATCTTCTGGGTACTAAGCAGTTGCTCTAAACCACTAGGCTAAGGCGGCGGCGGTGGCTGCTGCTGCTGCTACTACGCATTTGTAAAATGCTACCAGTCGTACGCAGTGCTGTACAGACAGTCAGTCCCTACCCTTCAGAGCTTATTATCTAGTCAAGACAAAACACTGGTACTGAAGGACATATCTGCTCCATGTAGAGTAAGGGGGCCTTCAGCTGGTGTAGTAAACTAGTTAAGAAACATACCAGCACTAGCATTTAACTTTATCCATATAATCCTATAAGTATAGGCAATGGTGCTGTATACACTGATAATGTGGTGACTGTGCCGGAACTATCCATTTTGTTGAGGTCGCTATTCAGCAGGCCTAAAATAAACATATAACTTAGCCAGATGTTTGCTGAATAATGCCACCCCAAATAATTTTAAAGTTGCTTTCACGCCACCCCTGACTGTGACCCTTTAATAATTTAAACAGCCTGATACTATTCATATAGGGGTATGTTTACTAAACCGTCTTAATGTCACCGGCGCTAGTTGCAGCGGTAATGTGAAGAATGCCATATAAGGAGTGGGCGTTCTGGTCTTAAGGTAGCACACGATAGAGGGAGCTGCGCACGTTACCACGCGTTATCCTTAACTTTGCGTGCTGACCTGCAACCATAGCAATAGAGGTGTAGCACACTGGTTAATACAATGACTGCTGAAACAAGGGTCCTGAGGTCAATCCCCCAGTGGGTTTAATGAATAAGGGTGACCAAGGCAATTCTTTTTCCTGCTCGTAACAGTCCAACAATCTGTGCTGCCAGCTAAAAATACCCGCACCCCAGTGCCATAAACTAATGCATCTTTTAGGGCGCCCCAGAAGGCACATCCTAAACCACCACGCCAGCCAAGGTGGGTCATAATGTGCCCCAGAGGGCGTGTTGAAAGGTTGTCAACCCCCAAGGCACCATATTAGGTGCCCCATAAGCTGGCTGAATCTAAGGTGTGGCTAAAGATGCCCCAAGGATGTATAGGGCACTCAAGAAATGTTGGCCAAGGGCAGTAAGGTTCCCCAAGTTGAAAAGCAAGAAAGGTATGGGCCAAACACAGATGTAATCCAACATTGCACAGAGCACCAAGGAAAAACAATGCACAAGTGATGGAAGGAAGTAGATCTGAGTTGATAGATCAGACAAATCTGCGTTCAGCCCATGTGGCAGTTTGAAAAATGGACAAACATATCTGGGCCAGCTGTAGTGATGCACAGGGTGATGGTAATGTACCATGCAACAATGACAGTGTGTGGCAGAGGATGGGAAGATGTGTCCAGCAGAGGAGGTAGAGGTGGCAGGATAGGTGCAATGACAGGAGGACAGAAGAGTAGCAGTGCTGTGCACAGCACACACAGGAGAGGCAAACAGGAACAGCTGCAATGCAGAAACATGTACCAGTGCAGGACATGGGGTAGGAGCTTGCACATCAGGGCAGGACGGCACACAGCTGCCAGACACACACAGAAGGACAGAAGGATGGCTGGCAACTGTGATAAGGGTACAATGTGCTAACAGCACAGATCTTCACAGATATGACTGTTACAGGAATGAAAAGTAGCTGTGCAGGACAGGCATACAAATGAAAGAGAACAGAGGGGAATCAAATGACCATTAGCACAAATGTCAGTGCACAAACCGGTAGGCTACACCACCAACATGAGATCAGTAGCAAAGGCTTCATACAAGAATACTGCAGGGCATCACACAAGAAGCCTGCTGGCTGTCAGGATAGGTAAACCTCCAACAGTAACCATGATGGAATGCATATGCAGATCTGGTGTGTACAGCTCAAATCACAGTCTGTAATTGGGACCAGAACTACATATAACTACATGCACACACACAATGAAATGTTATGCAGTGGACACCGCATGCAAAAGAGGAAAGAACCTAAACCCAATGGGCGTCAGGGGATGCCCTGTGAAGCAGGGCAAAATATGGAATAGAACAGAAAAGGAGCATGTGAGAATTGAACCTGCAAACAGGTGTGCCACAGACCAGCTAAATCACAGCAATGCCAATCCCCCAAACAGACTGCCTATGTGCACACTACAAAGAAAGAGACATATGTAACAGCTAATATGTGATGGCTAGGCAGCACAGAGGGCGCACTTTGGTGTACAGTGAAGAGGTGGAAGGGTGTGTGGATAGGTGATGAACCTTGTAGTTAGCTCATGGTCAGGTTAGCAAAACACAAAAAAAAAAAACCATTCAGGAATCAAACCTGCAACCTATGGCGTTATAACACAGGTCCGCAAACCACTATCCCAAACAACCACACCATGCACAGCGCAAAAATATTACCTCAAAGGAAATGTGTGTATGGGACCCTGTAACACCCAGTGATGTGGCAGACAGCTGGCAGATAGACATCTGGCACCGTACAAGGATGTGAGCACAGGTGGGCCATGTACATGAACAGGATATCACTAAATACATGTGTCAGTGTGTTCAAGCAGCAGCAGAGACAAATGTACATCCAACACATATTTTTATTTTGGTTAATCATCAGAGATAGTGTAGATACTGTCTATCATAATATCAAGGTGATTGGACCCCAGGTGAAAATCTGAGAACACATTTTGCAGGGCAGCAACCCACATGTTACAGAAAGGTCACTGGCCCGTCCACAGATGATGAACAGGAGAGCTAATGTGCATCAGGTGCATGGTGTACAGTATGCATTAGGCCCCCACCCCCACATGCTGCTGCATGCCCCAAATGTGTTAGTTACATATGTGTGCATGTAGACAGTAGGCAGTGCATGATGAGGGCCCAACACACATCAATCATGATCTGTTCCCTAAAATATATCTGTCTGCCAACACTGGAGGCACACAAATGAAACAGCATATGTTATTAAAAGTAAGAAAGTGTAAACACACATATCAAAATATATGTTACAGCTGTCACATAATGCCTGATATAGGAATCAAAGCTGCAACAATGTAACCCTAAACAATCATCAAATGCACAATGAGGTTATGCTAACAGGTAGCAGAGGCACATGAACACAGAGAATTCAAATGAAACCATCCGCAGAAACATGCAGAGATAACACTATGCAGAAGGTCCCCCTGCACTGGTTGATGTAGATACTGTGTCTGTACACATATATCACGGTACATGGAATGCACAAATGAAGGAAGAAAATGGACACTCACATTGCCACACTCCAAATATAACGGGGCAATGTGAGTGTGGTTACCTCAGGGGATAAATAGGACTGTCAGACATGCAATGCTAGGTTTGCAAATCAATATGGGGACTGGGTTGGCAGGAGCCACAGCTGAGACTTAAGCTATAGAGCGGTAGCTCACTGGTTACTTCACTGCCTGTGGAGCCAGAGGTCATGGGTTTGATCCCACGGTGGGGTTATTTGATAGGGCTGTCTGAGGTTTGCAAATCAATGCAGAGTGTCACGTCTGTACAGTAAACAGACACAATAACCTGTATATAGAGATGGAAAGAAAGGTCAAATGTTACAGTAACCCACACAGAAGCCATATTGCAACCTGCTGTGTTGCACCAACATAGTCAGTCACATGCACCGTGTACATTGAAACATGATACAGTGATTCCACACATGCACTGTAACACCCTTGGTGATTGCAAACAGCAATCCAAAATGCTGGTGTGCAGTAAAGTGGTGTTGTGGCAAATACTGTGTCATGTCCAAGTGGAGGCTAGGTGGACATGGACAAGAGGACCTCTCCATTGCTCCCCCTGTGCCACACACATGGCTGTATGCTCGTGTTGAAACAAATAGATGAGCGTATCCTGTGTTCCATGTTACACACATGGGCAAAACACAACAAATTGTCAGAAGGTTGTACAACATACAGCGACAATGTCAGACCCTGCTACACATGTGGGGACCAGTACACATTGTCCAAAATGCAAAGGGTGTCTGCAATCCAACAAGTCATGTTATGACTGTCCTTGAAACCCTGGGCATGCATAGTCAAGTGTGACATTCCAATATGCCACAGTACTGGAAAGGTCATGTGTGCCCCCTGAGATGAACATGACACCCAGCCAGAGCACAGCAGCAACGGTGTGTTGGACAGGCCTGTCATGCCAAAAGTAGCAGTCCAACAATAATACTGTTCATCCTAGGCATGTGTCCCACTCGCAGAGGTCAAACATCCTATGGCACCATTTCCCAGGGATAGTTCCATGGTGTTGTTGTGTCCTCCAACAGGTGGTTGATGGTGATGCCGGATGCACTGTAGTAGATGTGCTTTGTGTGTTCACTGCCCTGTGTCAGAAGAGAATAAACAATGTATTGGTATGCTGCTTGCAACATCAGCCCAAATTGCAGAAAGTCAAACATCAATATGTACATAAGGAAACGTCACATAGGCAAACATAACATGATCACAACACAGAACACACTGCATGTTGGGGACATTTTGAATTGGAACCGCAGACGAGGGTGTCACATGGATATGGTCATGTCCATGCCCATATTACACAGGCGTTTCACAGCTCCACCCCATGTGCATCAGCGTTCGTGTACATAGACCCAACAGGAAATGTCTATGAGACAGACAGTAAATCATTAACATGTAAAGACTGATGTCATTCACAAAAGACCAAAGGTGCAACCTACCGTGTGTTTGCAGCAAGTGTATGTTTGGGATCCCCTGAGGTGCTCAAAGGCCACAACATGTCACAGTGAAGGGAGAAGATGTCATTGAAATGTGTAGAGTCCCCATGTCCAGCCACTGTTGATGCATGTCCACATTATGACGATATCTGTGATACAAAAATGCTGTTGCGCAGTGGTCTGTCATCACACAAGAGATAGGTCAGCTCACAACACACAACCCATGCCCACAATGTCCACAAGGTAAACAGCAGTAAGGTAGAGATAGCACAGTCACCACCGCTCCCCAGGTGTACAGACCCCTCACACCACATGATAGTGCAAACTGCATGCACACTGTATCATAACAGAGCCACCCCCCCCACACACACACAGTATGAGAAGGTGAGCGTGGCACCAGTAACATATGGCCTGTATGTGCACAATGGGCGAATAGTGGAGATAAAGGCCTGGCAAATGCTATGATACACTGCTGTTGGCCGATGCTAAAATGTCATGGAAGAGTGTAAGTGGGGCCCACCACCAGAACACCTAGGACCTGTAGACACACACAGCCCTGTTGGATGTGTCCCAGAGACAGTGCCAGAGAAGACAAACAGCGTATGAACACATGTGGATATGTGTGGCCAACATCAACATATGGGGTACCAGGGAGCCCGATAAATAGGTCACCCACAACATATGTGCAGTAGACAGATAACCTGTGACATGTGTTGCTCCTGACTGTCCACACACTGTCCTGTACATTGAATGAGGTACACACAGCTGACACTGCACTACAGCACCTGGAACATCACTAAGCATGTCCTGTGGATCGAGAAACACAAGGGAAACATACATATGTCATGTTGGATCTGTGCAGCAAACACACCAGCTTCACGTCAACATCTCTCATAACCCCCTAGACCCATCACAGTCTGGCAGTTTGGCATGACACGGTACCTAATTGTCCCCATCCAAAAGTGCCACTGATGTGTTCCTGGCCAGGTCCAAGGGCCTGTAGCCTGTCCGTCCCCTCTGGGACCTGTCTGCTGCCCTCGAGACCATTGACCACAACCGTCACTGCACTACCTGTAAGTGCTCGTCCCAAAGGTCTTGGTACAAGCTTGCCACCCCCATATGTCTCCCATAACACCCTAAGTGTGTGTTCCTGTGGGTCCACCTCCCCTGCTAACCCGCTCCCAGGTGCTGTATGAAAGGGAGTTATGCAGGGGCTGCTACATTCCCCTGACCCCATACCCAGTTTCCTGGTGCAGCAGGCACATCCCCTGGCTATCCCTAGCAGCTGTTCGTTGATGTGACCCATAGATACCTCACCACTCATGAGCTATGTTTGGCAGGCCACACCCCGACCGCAGTTTGCCCCCTGACATAGCTGGCTGCAGGTATCCCCGCTGCATGAATTGAGCATGGCCATGGCCAGACATTTGAGCATCGCCCCTAAACCCTCTCCAACCCTTACAGTGTCTGTGTATAGGTTAGATACACCTTCTGTCGACGTGGTTGTCAAGGTAGCAGGTCTCTATGACTCCTCGCTCTCTATCCCCACACATACCCACCATGTAGCTAAGGCCTGCAGTGTCCCCCTAGATAACATCAGCAAGGTCCCTGCCATCCACCCAGAATACACACATAAAGCACTAATGACCCCCTCCATCACCCGCCAACCTGGTCACTGTAGCCTACTGGTCTGCCTCAAAATCATCTATGTCCATCGCAATGTATGCAACACTGCGCTGCATGGCTAAGCTACCGACATGCACAGTATGACAATAACACCCCACCTGCCATGACACCTCACAGACCCCAGGCGAGGTCAAGATGCACCTGCTGATCTATACATGGAGTCACACTGTGGTTGCCCTGTACCCTGACCCACATAATCAAATACTACAAATACTACTACTACTACTACTGAGCATGTAAACAGTTCTAACACCTGTATGCATCACATACCAAAACCTGTAACACACAGTCCCTGCTCATCAGAGCATACGATCCATTCAATCCCCTCATATCCCCCAAATGTCATCCCCACACGTCAAGCCAGCTGGCCCTATCTATGGGCCGCTCACCCACTGTTAATATGGGACCACACACCTGTCACCTTGCAGCACCCAACACCTGGAACTAACTACCTGTGGCTGCAGGGCAGCCACCCTTAACAACCATCCAAAATCCTGTGTGTCAGCCTACCACATCACCTAAGCCTAACAAACCTGCACACATTAATCACCTCCTCCCACTGTTGTCCCCTGCCCACACCATCTGTGTTAGCAGTTGGACCACATTCTAAGCTTAGATGGCCAGGCATTGTGTCAGCAATGTCAGCGCAGTGCTGTGTATGATGGGTAGTGCGATACCAATGCTCAGTAGTAGTATTAGTACAGATATAGTAACATAGTAACATAGTAAGTGACGGCAGATAAAGACCAGCATGGTCCATCTAGTCTGCCCAGCAAGATGGCAAGAGTAGGTGCACCTGTCGCTCTGTGCAGGCCACCCCTCCCCATGTTTTTGTTTCTGTTTAGGGGTGAACCCACCACTCCATGTAGGACACCCTTATTTGTTCAGATGCTAGATAGTTCAGAAGTTAGATGGTACTGTTTGTTTTGCTTTTATCCTGTTGCTGTAAAGGGATCCACTGTGTTTGTCCCATGCCGTTTTGAATTCCATCACCATGTTTGCCCTCACCACTTCCATCGGGAGGGCATTCCAAGCATCCACCACCCTTTCAGTGAAGAAATATTTCCTGACATTGCCTTTCAATTTACCACCTTGCAGCTTCATGTTATGCCCTCTAGTTTTACAGCTTCCCCGTCTTTGGAAGAGGTTTGTTTGTTCATCATTTCTCTTTAAGTATTTAAAGGTCTGAATCATATCTCCCCTGTCCCTCCTCTCCTCCAAAGTGTACATATTTAGGTCTTTAAGTCTCTTCTCATAAGGCTTCTGACGCAGGCTCCAAATCATTTTGGTCGCCTTTCTCTGAACAGTTTCCAGTCTTTTTACATCTTTTGTCATTCGGAAACATCCATTACTCACATGCAAATAGCTCCTCAATCAGCTGGAACCTGAGTGCTGCGCCCTCATGTGTGTCACCACGGCCACGGACAGGAGGGCACGTTGGATCGTCTTCCAGATCCTCATTAATTTCGACATCGATATCGTGCCTGAGAGCAATGTTGTGCAGGATGCAACAAGCAATAATGATCTCTGCCACTGTCACGGGTTGGTATTGTAAGGCCCCGCCAGTCCTATCCAGACACCTGAAGAGACTTTTCAAAACGCCAAAGGTGTGCTCGATGACGGAGCGACTGGAGGCATGGGCCTCATTGTACCTCATTTCTGCACGTGTCCGTGGTAGATGCACAGGGGTTAGCAACCACGGCCAACACCTATATCCTGCGTCACCTGCAGAAAGAAATGTTGAACGTTAAAACAGTACCTGATGTCCGCACACATGCACACATGAATGTATGTGCAGACCCACAGCACCTACAGGTCATACAGAAACATAAGGGGAACACATGATGGGACATAACCACTATGCGCCAGTGTCTGGAGGTGTGAGATACAGAGCACGGGTGAGGAAGACGGAGTGCAAACAACAGTAACCTGAACCACAGCAGACACATGGGCAGACACCAGAGGCCGAAAGGTATTTGCGGCAGGCCTCAACACATCAGATACACACATGCAATGCACCCTGGACAAGGGCAGAGATGCACACATGTGCAAGCATGTGACGGTCATGCTATTCCCCACAAACAGATGATGCGACAGGAACAGTCACACCAACGTGGCAGGCAGGATGGCATAGACAACACCACACTGTTGATAAACGGGAAGCATACATGTGTGTCGCACCGAGCCAACCGAAACACACAATGCCAAATGGCATTATATGTCAAATGTCAGTGTGCCACCAACACACAGCACCACAGCACAGAGGACCTGGCATCAACCCCCCCCCCCCCAGCAGCTTGCACACACACAGATGACACACACACACACAACTCGGGACACACGTCAAGGACAGACATGTGTGCGGACGGATAGCAGGGGTATACGATGTGCATGTCAGAGATGACAAATAACCACCCAGCAGGACACAGTCCTCAGATTGTTCTGCCTCAAATTGTCTGAACAGTGCCGAGTGATGCAGGATATAGGAGTCATGGGTGGACCCTGCAAACCGTGGGACCACATTCAGAATACGCATACCTGCAAGGGTCACTCCAGCAGAGCAGGGAGACAGGCACCACAGTGCCTGGGGAGGGGCCCGAGGTTGTGGGGATGAGCCCCACATTGCCACCGCCAGGGCCATCCACTGCAACAACAGGCGCAGTGCCTGTCGTCCTCCAGGAACTGCGGGCACGTACGACGTACGTACACAGGGATGCTGCAGGTAGGCAACTGGCAGGATGGTTGCATGTGCTGTTGTGGCACACCAACACCCAGACACAGCAGTGGGGCCTCACACGCGCACAATGACAGTGGGCCTCCACACATACATATGCCCCCCTGGCCATGCCTGGGGTTGTTGGTGTGGCTCAGTGGGGAACAGGCAGGTCATACACATTGGGGTCTGAGAAACAGATTTCTCACAGGTCACCTTGTTCCCCTCCCACAGGCACATGCCAGGCGCTGATTGGTATGCAGACAGAGATGCGTGGCCAGCAGCAGCTCCAGCATCCCCAAATCTAGGTGGTGCGGGCCCTCCTGTGGGTGGTGTGTGGGCTCCCCAGGGCCACCAGGGAGCACACTCAGGAGACACGGCAGCTGCGAGGGACTGCTGTGGATATCGCAGCTGGCATAGGCCGGGTGGCGGAAGCCCTCGAGGCTATGGTGGGACATATCATGTGGCCTGCAGTAGCACCAGAGGCGGTGGTGGCAGCAGCAGCAGCAGCAGCATGGGGTGTGTGGGGACATGGGAGGGGGTGAGGGCATGGGTGGTCATGCAGGCCGTAGGTGTGTGAATGCAATTTGTACTGTAAACCACATTAAATGACACATTACCTTTGTTCACCGATGTGTACGTGTCCTTCCTTTGTGTTGGGGGTTCCCTGAGTGGGCTGTCCCAATTTGGGTTAGCATGGTCACCTGTGCTCTACCATGTCACAGGCTGGTGGGGTGTCTGCACCAGCATCAGTCATTACAGAGCGGTGCACACATGCCCTGTGTCCCATGCACCATGCCATGTGTTCACAGCCATACATATGCCTGGTGTTACACCCTCACTCCTCCTGCCACCTGTTGTACATGTCTGATTGTTCAGCCCACATTGTGGGGTATGTCCCCCCTCTGTCCCCACATATCATCCACATCAGGCTATCTACATGGGCAACCCGTCTATCAGACACACACCAGGGACACGGTGGCATACTAAATGCACATGCTTGGCGGGCAGACACGACGTACAGATATACCTAGCTACTGTCAGTTGTTTACCCCCCTCCAACGCTTGTAGTGCGCCGCTGCTCCTTCACCCCACCAAACCCCATCTTAGTGTGTCCCACCGACTAATGCACTGACTGACACATGGGTCCCCGCATACATCACATACACGCTGCATCATGGGTACCACACCCGCACCTCCTCACCATCCTATCATGTGCTGTACCCCTGCTACAGACTGACTATCTGTGACAACGTGCCTGTGTCTATGTCTGGTGGACGGTGCAGCACATGTTTACATCATGGTGTCAGCAGGGGATAGGTCCGTCAGCGCATATGGCACTCAACACAGCCTGTTGTGGGGCAGGGACAATGTATGTATCACAAATACACACTGATACATGCACACAGGTGGCACACTCACTGCTACAGCATGAATGTACAGAGGACACATGACCATTGCAGAATTTGGCTGCCTACACAGTGTTTTAATAAGGGTATGTGTTGGTAGGTGCCATACACATGTTAACATTTTGGAACACAGAAACACTTTCCCACAGGCGTATCAACTGCATAAACTGTTTCACATTAGGCGTTATCCCAGCATGGACATCCGTCTCCAACATTAGTTGCAACACAGTTTGCTCTTGGGATTGGCACTGGGAGATGGCCACAGCTATAACTGTGGGTCACACACCCGGGGGTCTGCCATGGGGGTATGGCTGGGGGTGTGCCGTGAACATGCCATGGTAATGCTGGTGGCGCATCACCTCAGCCATACCCTGCACAGAAGCTGTCAGCTGCCTGATGGCATGGCCATGTTCGCCCAGGGTCCGCATAATGGTGCCCATCGCCACACACAGGAGACCCACACATTTGCCACCATATCCACACCATGTGGCTGTGGTCTGGGTGGTGGCATCTGCGTGGGCCCTGTGCGTGGAAATGTGTGGAGGGCCCACACTCGGCCTGACACCAGTGCCCTGTGGTGGCAGGCGACCACCCTCAGGCACAGGATTCCCCTCCCCACCCTCCGTGCCTCACCAACCCTCCATGTCCTGGCTACTCCCCTCACTATCCCCGCCACCCTCCTCGCCCTCCCACTCCACCTCCCCAGCACCCTCCACCATCCCCTCCTCCCACCCCTCCCCACCCTCCATGTCTTCCTCCCCCACATCCATGGCGTCCTCTGCCGCTGAAGGTATGTCCTCTGTCTCAGGGTCTCCAGTGGTCATGGAGGGGCTGCCACCAGGTTGTGTGGCTGCAAAGGTCCCCTCCCCAGCATCTGCAGCCTCTGTGGAGAAGGCAGACATGAACAGGGCATCATGCGTTTGTTACGGCACAGGCACATTGTGTGTGGCATCACAGGCTTCCGTGCCACTGGGACATGGTGTGGCACAATGCATAGGCTGGGACACTCACCGTCACCCATGGCCATTGCCTCCCGCTGCATGCGGCGGAGGTACCCCGGGCAGTGTAGCCACATCTCTATGCCCTTCTTCCGTAGGTCCTCTACCTTGGGGGATAAACAATGTTTGCAAACATTAGTGCCCTGTATCCCTGCCCATGGCGAACCACGTGACACACATGTCTGCGTACAATGGTGGCCGCTGCTGTTATGGGCAACGGATCCCATACCTGCTGTTGGTAGTGCCACCTGCATGTGTGGGTGTGAGGCTGGACATTTGTGTTGTGACACCTATGTGCCCTGTGTACCACCTCACAGCCACCCCATACCATGTCCCTGCCATCTCTTGGCATGACATGTGGGCAACATAGCATGTGGGGCATTTCAATTGTGGTCTACAGGGGGCGTGACTCCATATACTCAGAAGTCCAGCACACACCTCAGTGTTGGGCAGGCCGTCCCACATCAACAGGACCCATCACCATGACACATGGACGCTGATGCAGCCTCTGTGGTGCGTGCTTAGACACCTGGGGGGTGGGGGGTGGGTACCTACACCAGCATCATCTACCATTACACTGGGCTGCTTGTTGGACCACTGGTATCTGGTGTGATGCCTCCTGGGGATGTGGCAGAACTGGGAACTTGCAACAGAAACAACCACCATAACACCAGGATGTAGAATAGACCTGGGTCAGCTGGTCTGATGCCTCCTGGGGTTAGGGCAGAGCTGGGAACCTGCAACACAAACAACCACCATAACACCAGGATGTAGAATAGACCTGTGTCAGCTGGTCTGATGCCTCCTGGTGTTAGGGCATAGCTGGGAAACTGCAACAACAGCACCCACCATAACACCAGGATGTAGAATAGACCTGTGTCAGCTGGTCTGCTGCCTCCTGGAGTTAGGACAGAGCTGGGAAACTGCAACAACAACAACAACATCCATAACACCCGGATGTAGAATAGACCTGTGTCAGCTAGTCTGATGCCTCCTGGGGTTAGGGCAGAGCTGGGAAACTGCAACAACAGCACCCACCATAACACCAGGATGTAGAATAGACCTGTGTCAGCTGGTCTGATGCCTCCTGGGGTTAGGGCAGAGCTGGGAACCTGCAACAACAGTACCCACCATAACACCAGGATGTAGAATAGACCTGTGTCAGCTGGTCTGATGCCTCCTGGGGTTAGGGCAGAGCTGGGAACCTGCAACAACAGCACCCAGCATAACACCAGGATGTAGAATAGACCTGTGTCAGCTGGTCTGCTGCCTCCTGGGGTTAGGGCAGAGCTGGAAAACTGCAACAACAGCACCCACCATAACACCGGATTGTAGAATAGACCTGTGTCAGCTGGTCTGATGCCTCCTGGGGTTAGGGCAGAGCTGGGAAACTGCAACAACAACAACATCCATAACACCAGGATGTAGAATAGACCTGTGTCAGCTGGTCTTCTGCCTCCTGGGGTTAGGGCAGAGCTGGGAAACTGCAACAACAACAACATCCATAACACCAGGATGTTTGATACTCCCCTATGCGCAGGTCTGCGAGCGTTCGGGGCCAACGGTGATGTTCCACACATCAGCAGCACCAACTAACACACCACCAGGATGACTGCTGGACCTCTGTCATCAGATCTGATGCCTCCTGGGGATGGGGCAGGCCTGTGGTACTCCGACTGCAGCAGCTACCAGTGCACCATGATGACTACTTGGCCTCTGTGATCAGGTCAGATCTCTCCTGAAGATTGGCCAGAGCTGGTAATGTGTCATAGCATCAGCCACCATGTCACAGGGATGCCTAATATAGCTCTGTCATGGGGGCTGCAACTCCTGGGGGTTGGGAAGAGGTGTGCTCTGCAACAGGAGCAGCTTACATCACAGCGTGCTACCCTCTGCACCTCTGCTTTCATGTCTATGCTTCCTGGGGATTGGCATATGTGCACACAGCAACATACACAGATAGCTTGATCACAGGTTTGCCCACATACACGTGTCTCACACATGTGGTGCATATCTTATGTGTTTTGATTGCTGGATATTGTGTTGCACAACTTCCATTTAGTGACCTGTTCCCATACACTTGCCTCACTTGGGTAGTCTGCTGCACGGTTAAAGCGCCTTGTGATGCACACCCATGCCCTCCTTACGCGTTCCAGATCCTGGTGTTTTGAGGTGCCTGGAAAGAGGCACGGCTACCTGGTGCATAGGGCTGTCAGCTGTCATAGGTCGTGGCAGCTAAAGGCTGGCTTGCGGGATCGCATCGCCATTTTGAGGGATGCCCATGTGTTGGTGACACACGCATGCATACTGCGCATGCACAGTATTGTGCATATGCCATACCACGCACTACTACACCACGCACATGACAGGCGCGTGTCACGGATGCCACATGGAAAAGTATCTCTGGGGCTGCATTATTACACGTTGGATACTGAGATTGGTGGTTATGGTGGTTGGCTTTGATTTACAGCATTGCATTACTTACGCCGTTTGGCCTGGGCTGCATCTGCTGCGGGTGCCTTCTGCCGTGCTTTTGGAGATGCAATGCCATGCCAGGCCTGGCCTCTCCTTTGGGGCATGGGACAAAGGTTATAGTGTATTCGGCTTGTGTCACTGTTTGTGGGGATGTGTCTAACTGTTACTAACACTCATTTTACTGTTGGTGCAGTGGGTATTCAAACCCATGAGCAGTGACTCTGAGGGCATCGTATTAACCAGTGTGCTATGCCTCTTCTCATAGCACAAGCTGACTGCACAGCAACTGCCGGTCAACCCAGTAAATGCCAGCTGTGCTTACCGGGATGGGGTAGACCCACAGCTATGGCACTTTACAGGGTACCTTAGGTTTCCCAGCTGTGGTGATGGTTTTGTTTTGGGGGACACACTGATATTTGCTATGGGGTATGTGTGCACCATCCTAATGTTGGCAGCGAAACCCCCAGCCATGACGTGAGCAATGCCATATAGGGAGGTTGGCGTGCCAGCGTCCACATAGCATGCACTGTGCATCGCACAATAGGGGGTGCATTGGCTGTTTACGCGCGGTAACCTTAACTTCATGGCAGTGCTATGAGAAGGTGTATAGAGCTGTAACCTACTGGTTAATACAATGACCAACAAGCCAGAGCTCATGGGTTCGATCCCTCAGGGGTCTCATCTGCTATGGCTGTCTGAGGCTATCTCTTTTGCTGCGTGTGACACATCTCTACAATATGTGCTTCCAGCAGAAACACCCTCACCTCATTCCCATCACCTACTGTGCCCTATAGGGCAGGGGGGGTGTCAGAACCTACATGTGGATTAGGGGGCAGTGCCTACAGAACCACCTTCTTGGGGTTAGGGTGGCAGGATAGGATCTGCCTCCAAGAGCCCCACACTCTACATCATTGCAATGGCGGCAGTACAGTGACATGATGAAGGGCTGTGGGACCAGCTACCCCAATCCTGCAGAGGAGAGAGCACCCTCCACAGCACTGGATACAGATCTGTTTGCATCACACAGGGCACTGGCAGTAGGCCTGTATACGCTCAGATGCCCCCCACCACCATCTGACATTGACCAGCAGTGGGCACTGTCAGGCTTCACCCTACAAGGTGCTCCAGCTATACACACACTAACGGCAGACAGTCTGCTAGCTAGTACATAGTGCATGTTCCTGGAGAAACTGTGTGCTCCCAAAAGGGGACATGAGCACACACACCAAGCAGGTATATCAGTGATTGGACCCCAGAACAGGGAACCCATAGATATCACCTGAAAGACATACTGCATGGCACTATAGGGTAACCTAGCCATGCCATGGTCACTGCTCAGTCAGGGTGAGAGTGACCTCCCAGCATGACATGCTGTGGCTACCCTGTCCTTGCAGGTGGTGGTCGGGCACTACAATGTCCCAGCCATTGCCCTATGCCCTATGCAGATGTATCCTGCCCAGGCCGCTCTATCTGGGCCATACCCATGGTACCTTGCTCCTCATTATGCACATTGGTAGGCTAACACTGGAAACAGTGCAAGCATTGTGGGCTCAGTAAGGTGTAGGCAGCCACAACACACTGGGTAGACATACACACACTCCCACACCTATTTCAGCATTGTGCAAAGATAGAGGTGGTTTGCAGCCCTGGCTGCCACACCAGTCCTGGGCACAGTGCAGGCATTGCTATGGTACTCAATACTGTTGGGGTCACTCTCTGGGGTGGTAAACACTGTCTGGAACATACACTGAACCACACTCCACAGATATCAGAAAGGTTGCTATGATGAATCTCTGTCAACAAATTGTGTTTAACATAGGATGTGTTATCCGATATTGATCATAGCGACCTTTTGATATATGTAGAACGTGTTCCCAAGTTTAGAATGGCATTGCTAAGGTATGCAGGTGCTAGTATTGCGAGATGCTAGTCTGTGTAGGGCCCAACGGCCTGACTCTCCATGAGGCATTGGATAATGGAGCCTGTGGGTGTGGGTTTTTGTGCCGTTGCTCTAGGGCAGAGGTTCCCAACTACAGTCCGGGTGGGCCAAACACAGTTCAGGTTTTCATGTTGTCCCTACTGAATATGCATGGATACATGTGCATACAATGGGGGTGGTGCATGTAAATACATCTCATGCATATTTATTAGGGACATCATGACAATCTGAATGGTGTTTGGCCCTCCAGGACTGCAGGTGGGACACTCTGCTCTAGGGATTGCACATGTTTATGGTGTCTGTGCTCTGTAGGGTGACATATAGGCATTTATGGCATGTTTCATTTATCTGCAAGAAATATTCTGTCTTTATTACCACAGTTTACTACTGCATAAAATATAGGGGCATGGTTTGCAGAGGCCACAGCTGGGACTTGAACCTGTGATCCTCTGCCTCTGAACACACTGGCTGTGTGTACTGCACCACACTGTTGCCACAGAGGCAGTTCATTCCCTGGGGATACCATGACTGTACGTCAGACAGATCTTGTCTGTTGCAGTGCACGGCACACACCTAAATGGGGCTTGGCCATGGTCTGCTGTGGGCAGCTGCCACTGCCCCCTCCACCACCAGCACCCCTCCGCCACCATGCAGAGATGCCCTTATGCTGGTGGTGCTGGTGGTGTGCAGTCCCAGGCCAGCCAGTGTGCCGGTAGGCAGCTGCCTATGGTGTGGATTCTCGGGTGGGGGTGCCTACATGGACATGCATGCTTCCCCCGGCACCGCCTGCCAAAGTTCTGTGCCCTTGGGGGTACCTGCTGGGTAATATCCCCTGGGACACTGTGGGGAACACACTCGTGCCCATGTTGGACCCTCGTCAGTTGCTGTCTTGCTGCTTTACAGTTTCGGCATTCCTATGTGCCACCTAGGCATCTGCCTAGTCCGCAATGTGCCCCAGCGGGACCACAGCATGTGCCACCTGCAGCCCACTGTATCCCATTTCCAGCATCAGTACAGTTGCCCTGTCCTATGTGCCCACTCTGCTGTTGCTGCACATTTGCACGCCATAACAAACCTGCCCAATATAAACGACAAACACCCTGATCAGAGGTATTTCAATGTGGGATCATTCACTTTGTAGGGGGACTGAGAATAGACCCTTCCAAACATATCTTCTTTTTTATGCTTTGTCAGTAGTGTTGCTTTATGTTTCTCATTAATATCACTACTGACCAGCTTGGTTATTGGGATTTCAAATGTGGTTCTGGTCATTTTATCTGTTTCTTTGCTTTTTTGGCTCCTGCACATGTATCACTACTATCACGTTTTTGGGTTTCCCTGCCTTTGCTGTACATTGCTGACTGAAATGGTTTTTCTGACCTGCAAATGTGCCTAGCGCCAGGTTTTCACTGGCGCTAATTTTCTGAGCTTTATTTCACGGTGTTAGTGTGCAAGGAACCACTCCATGCCCACTCTCTGCCCATTGACCCCTTCTCTCCACCCCTGGGGAGCCTTCCTCCACCCTCTGGGGGGCCTTGCTCCACCCTTGGCACACCTTACCGCCGCAGCAGATGTTATCGCGCGATACGTGATGTTCTCGCACGATAATGCACCATTATCGCGCGATAACATCACATATCGAGCGATAACATCACATATCATGCGATAACATCACATATCACGCGATAACATCGCAGCTGCGCCATTAGCGCCGTTTAGTAAACATACCCCATAGTGCATACTAATATTCATATAGGGCCCAATCACTGGACAAACAAAATTTTGCTTCCTGAACACTTGGATGTATCTTATGAATTTTGAATTGCTGATCACGAAAATCACCTTAAAATTTCCTATCAAACACCATTTTTTTTGCAATCGCCTATTTTTGTGATTTCCTCATATATTTTAAGTCTACTTATATGTTGCCTAGAAAGCTGTTTTGTTTAGTTCAGGCATGCCTGGGCATGCACTCATTGCAGACTCAGAATATGCAATTAAAATGCTATTGCTCAGGAATACATGGGCATGCTTAGTCAGGATGGATGCTGGCAGTACAGGCTATAAAAGCAGCTTTCATACACAGATGCTAAGTATGATGTTGATATCAGTTTGTGTACTTAACAATCACATTTACATGTAAGCTTCTTGTCTAAATGATGATTCATTACAGCAGAAATGTCTCGTCAATGTTACAACAGCCATGATACATTCTGTTACATTTGTGCTGAGTATATGCTTAAGCCTCAAAGACACAGCATGACTGCACTTAGTAAGAAAGCATATGAGCTCTACTTCAGTTGTAAAGTTGACAATCAAGACAAATCCTGAGCTCCTCACATTTGTTGTGGAATATGTGCTGTCCATCTCAGAGCTTGGCTCAGAAGTACTCAAAAGTCAATGTTGTTTGCAGTTCTGATGATATGGCGATAACAGAAGGATCACGTGACCAGTGTATCCAACTTCTCTGCAAAAAATAAGAAATCTATTGAATACCCCAGTCTGCATGAAATCAGTGCCACATGACAATATGCCAGTACCAAAGCCACCAGAGACATGGAGCCTAGAGGAGGCAGATGAAGATGCCACAATACACAGGCCAGATGTGGAAAATGACATGGATCCAGATTTTGAACCATTTAAGTCTGGTGTGCCTCATCTGATAACACAGTCAGAATTGAATAATCTGGTGAGGGACATACGTTTGTCAAAAACAAAAGCTGAACTACTTGGTTCAAAATTGCAAGGATGGGGTTTGCTGTCACCAGGGATGAAAATTTCTGTCTTTTAGATCCGCCAAGAAGATATGAAAAATTTCTTTGCGCAGGTTGACAACCTTTGTTTCTGCACTCACATTGATGGGTTGTTAACAGCTTTGGGTTGGGAGCATGACCCACAACAATGGCACCTTTTTATCAAATCATCACAGTTAAGCCTGGCAATGTCGACCCTTCAATACCTACTGCCTATGCAGTGCACATGAAAGAAACCTATAAAAGCATGGAACTGTTGTTGAAACACATACAGTACAACAACTACAACTGGAACATCTAAAAGCCTTTGACATCAGAAAACCTTTGACAAGATCCCTCATGAGAGACTTTTGGCAAAATTAAAAAGTCATGGAATAGGAGGCAGTGTACTACTGTGGAACAGGAACTGGTTAAAAGATAGAAAGCAGAGGGTAGGGCTAAATAGCCAATTTTCCCAATGGAGAAATGTGAATAGTGAAATCCTCCAGGGATTTGTGCTGGGTCCGCTGCTTTTTAACATATTCATAAATGACCTGGAAATGGGAATAATGAGTGAGGTAATCAAATTTGCAGCTAACACAAAACTGTTCAAAGTTTTTAAAACCCATGAGGATTGTGGAAAATTGCAAGATAAACTTGATAAATTGGAAGACTGGGCATCCAAATAGCAGATGAAATTTAATGTGAACACGTGCAGTTATGCACCTAGGAAAGAACAACCCAAATTCTGGTTACACGATGCAAGGTTCCACATTAGGAACCACCACCCAGGAAAAAGATTTAGGTGTCATTGTGGATAACATGTTAAAACCCTCGGCCCAGTGTGCAGCGGCGGCCAAGAGAGCAAATAGAATGCTAGGTATCATAAGGAAAGGAATGAAAAATAGAACAAATGTAATATAATGCTTCTGTATCGTTCCATGTTGCAACCGCACCTTAAATATTGTGTGCAATTCTGGTTGCCGTATCTTAAAAAGGATATAGCGTTATTAGAAAAGGTTCAGAGAAGAACCACGAAAATGGTAAAGGGGATGGAAGGATATCCCTATGAAGAAAGGCTAAAAAGGTTCGGGCTCTTTAACCTGGAAAAGAGACGGCTGAGGGGAGATATGATAGAGATCTATAAATTAATGAATGGAGTGGAACGGGTAAACGTAGATCGATTGTTTATGTCATCAGAATATAAAAAGACTAGGGGACATGTAATGAAGCTACAGGGTAACCTATTTAAGACTAATAAGAGAAAATATTTTTTCACTCACCAAGTAATCAAACTCTGGAATTTGTTACCGGAGGATGTAGTAAAAGCTGTTAGTGTAGCTGGGTTTAAAAAAGGTTTGGACAAGTTCCTGGAGGAAAGGTCCATAAATCATTATTAAAAGGGACTCCATTTACCTGCTGTCGTCCTCCTACTGTGTTACTACACGCTGTGCCTCTGACTCTGTATTCTTTCTGTCTTCCCTCCAGGTACCTTCCTGCTTGTCTCTCACTGGCTACCTCCTCCTGCACCCGGAAGACCCTGAAGTGACGCGGTCGCGCTTCGCGCTCCCCTGCCCTGTGGGCAACATTGCCTATTTAAAGAATATTGGTGCGGCACTCCGCGCCACAGAGGAGCGCGCCGCGGGCGAGCGCTGAAGGAGCAGGTCCTGCTCCTTGGGCGAGCTCCTTGGGGCGGGTCCGGGGGCGAATTTCCAGATACCACTCAGCCCACCGCTCCTACCCGTTGCATGTATCCTTGGGCCTGCTCCTACCCTCTTGGTATTTGGTCCACACTTGTTCCTCCTTCACAGTCCCACGGTAAGTGCTGCTCCTCTTCTTTTCCAGGTTCCTTCCTACTGTGTCTTACTACCCTCATTATGTCTGCCATCCCAGTTCACTGGAGTTGGCGGCCCACACCCCCTGCACCTGCCCTTTCGGGCCCCCTTGCACGAACTCCTTCCAATTTGATTTACTGCTCTTCCCAACTTGCTACGGCCCCATCCCCCCCAATGCTCTTATTCCTCCAGCTTGCTCTCCTTAATTGCCGCTCTCTTCGCTCCAAGACTACCCTAATCCATGACCTCACCTCCCATCACGCTCCTGATCTTTTCTTCCTAACAGAAACTTGGTTAAAGGATGGTGAGGAACCTCTTCTTAACCATTGTTTACCTCCAAGCTACTCTGCACTATCTACTTCCCGTCGAGGGAGGAGTGGCAGAGGAATTGCTGTCCTCTACCGCTCTTCCCTTTCCCTTCAAGAACAAACCTCTTCTGCCCTTCATTATTCAGAATCTTTGCTCCTCCGTCTTGCTTCCTCTCCTCCACTCCATTTTCTCCTTATCTATCTCCTCCATCCCTTCCTGCCCATGCATGGGATTCCCTTCTCTCTACTATATCCGAGGTCTCCCTTCTCTTCCCTCAGCTCCTAATCCTTGGAGATTTCAATGTTCATGTCAACTCTCCCTCCACCCCCCCCCCCCCCCCCCCCGTGATCATGCTTCTCTCTCTTCTGACCGATCTTTCTCTTCATCAACTTGTTCCTTTCCCCACCCAATCTGCTGGGCACACTCTTGATCTTTTCATTTCCCCCCTAGCCTCCCCTCTCAGTTTCTCTTCCTTTTCCTCTTTACCCCTTCCCTGGTCTGACCACTTCTGTCTTTTTTCTTCCCTTTCGCTTCCGCTATCCTCTTCCTCTCCCTCCTTCTCTAATGTCCCTCCCCCACTTGCCCTTGCCCGTCGCATCACCGCGAATACTCTTCTTCAATTCCCCTCCTCTGCCACCCTCTTTTCTCCTGACTTTCATCTTCTTCCTGTAAATACCCAGACACGCACTTGGAATGACACCCTCTTAACCGCCCTTGATAGTCTAGCCCCTCTTCAGCCTCGTTCTACTCCCCGTCACCCCCGCTGCCACCCCTGGTTTCATCCTGGCCTTTCCCTTCATCGTCGACATCTTTGTCGGGCTGAAAGGCTCTGGTGTAAGCACCCCTCCCCCCTCCTTCTGGACCGCTTTCGAGCCTGCCATCGCCATTATCGTCTCCTCCTTCACACAGCCAAAAGAGACTACTTTTCCTCTCTCATTTCCACCTCTGCTAACTCTTCCCGTCAGTTGTACTCCGTTCTCCGCTCTTTGTCTGCTCCCCATTCCTTCTCCTCGCCGTCTCCCCCTTCCATTTCTCCTGACCCTGCTTTATTGGCCACATTTTTCTCCTCTAAAGTGCTTTCCCTCTGTCTCTCCTTCCCCTCTTGTCCTCCCCCCTCCCCTCCTCCTTCTGGTTCCATGTCTAATCCTCCTTCCTCTCCTACCTCGCTTTCCCCCCTGTGCATCCCCCCTCTTTCTCATCGCTGGTCCTCCTTCGAGCTCATCTCTGCCCCCGTTCTTTCCAAGGCGTTCCACTCTGTTCGAAAAGCCTTCTGTCCCTCCGATCCCATCCCATCTCACTGGCTTCTGGACCCTTCCCTGGCCCTCTTCCCCTATCTCCTCTCCATCATTAATAACAGTCTTTCCTCTGGTATCTTTCTTACTCTCTGGAAGCACGCTATTATCCACCCTATATTAAAAAAGAGTTCCCTAGATCCCTCTTCCCCCTCTAGCTGGCATCCAATTTCTAATCTTCCTTTCCTCTCTAAGCTCCTAGAAAAACTTGTTTTCTCCCAATTGTCCTCCCATCTTGAAGCCTCCCTTACCTTGCACCCACGTCAATCTGGTTTTTGTCCTGGGTATAGCACGGAATCTGTTCTTCTCTCTCTTCTCAACGAACTCCACACTGCCCACGACCATGGTTCTTTCACCCTTGCCATCTCACTTGATCTCTCTGCTGCGTTTGACCTCGTTGACCACCGCACCCTTCTTTCATGCTTACATGCTTACACGATGCCGGTCTTTCCGGCACTGTGCTTCATTGGTTTCAGTCTTTCCTCTCGGGTCATTCTTTCTCAGTTTCCTCTGGCTCTCTATCCTAACCCTATACTCCCCTCCCTTGTGGTGTCCCTCAAGGGTCTGTCCTTGCACCCCTCCTGTTCAATGTCTTTATGGCTCCTCTCACTCTCTTGGTGCAACAACAGGGCATATCTGCACATTACTATGCTGACGACATCTTCCTTCTCTATCACACTGACTCAGTTTCTCCTGACATCACTCCTCTTAACAACTGTCTTTCTTCTGTGGCATCTTGGCTTTCTTCCAACTTCCTGCACATCAACCTTTCTAAGACTTCAGCCATTTGGTTCACTGCCGGTAGTCCCGTCCCCCTCTTGTCCCTCTGCTCTCTTCCTCCCCCATCCCCCTCGTAACATCCCTGTGCTAATCCTCGACTCGTCCTTGTCCTTTAAAGCCCATATCTCCTCTGTTGACCAACATTGTTTTTCCACCCTGCGACAACTTCGCTCCGTCTGCCCCTTCCTTTCTTCCTCGTCTATGACCAGCCTTCTTCTTTCTCTTGTTGTCACTCGCCTCGATTATTGCAATGTTTCCCTGGCCGGTCTTCCTCAATCTCAATTACAACACCTACAGAGAGTTCACAACACCGCAGCCCGCATCCTCACTTGTTCCTCTCGTTTTGACCACATCACCCCACTTCTCATACGTCTACTTTGGCTTCCCATTCCTTTCCGCATACAATATGTTTCTTACCTTCACCCACAAATCCATTTACACTGGCACCCCTCTCTACCTTGCTGATTTGATCCACCTCCACACTCCTCACCGCTCTCTACGTTCAATCCATGCAAATCGTCTGACCTTACCCTCCCCCTCCCAAGCCCACCTTGAATCCACACGCTCCTCTGCCTTCTACTTCCTTGGACCCCGCATCTGGAATTTGCTTCCCACGGACCTCCGCCTGGAACCCTCTCTGAAAACCTTTAAGGCCCGCCTGAAAACCTATCTCTTCTGCTTAGCTTTTGATCTTCCCCCACCAGCCTCCCCTCTTTCCCCACCTCCCCGGTGACTTCTCTCAATCTATCTGACTCTTGACTTTCCCTATAGTTCCTTAACCTTTTTCCTGTCTGTCCTATAATTTAACTGGCGTTCTTTTCCTTTTCCTAGCAGCTTTTATGTATTTTGTAAACCACTCAGACGCTGTTGCATTGAGCGGTATATTAAGCCTCCAAATAAAGATAAAGATAAAGATAAAGACTCAGGATATCACTGCTTGACCCAGTACAAGCATTATGGAACCTGTATCTTTTGGAGAAACTGCTAGGTACTTATGACCTAGATTGGCCACTGTTGGAAACAAGATACTGGGCTTGATGGTCTGAAACAGTATGGTATATCTTATGTTCTTATACCCTTGTTGCTCCATCTTGGGTTCGGTCCAGTCCAGTTTGGTCCCATCTCATTCTTGTTCATCTCGGTCTCTGTCTCACAGCCATCTGATAGGTCTTTCCAGTACCTCCTGGCTTAGTCACTCTCAAAAAAAGAGACCAGGAACCATCCTTTATATCCTCCCCCTAGCAGAGAGCTCTGTCTCTGGCATTCCCCTGTACATTAGGGTGAGTGATCCAATAGTCCCAAAGTCCATGTTTGGTGGGATCCCTTCCCATGGTAGGGTCTGCCCCCCCCCCCCTCTCGGGGCAACTGTACCCTCCCCGGGTCCAAAGCAGCCCTCACCAGGGTCAGAAATACGCAAAAGACATCTTCCCATCGTTCTTCAGTTTAGACAAACATATACATTGAACATCACAGTAAATTTCCCCCCTTTGTCTACTTTCATGGGGGTCAAGTCCCTTTCATCTTAAGTGTTGACAGGGAGCTGGGCCCTATGTCTCCTGGCCAGGGAGGAAGCAGGTGTTTTGGCCCTTCCTTGGCCCTTAGGTGTCCTCGTCCGCCGCTCTAGGAAGCCCCTCCTAGATGGGTCTACACTCCCAGAGCAGGGACCGGTTGGGGTCCCCCGGGACTCCTGTGGTGATCGGATGTACACCTCGTCACAACGCTGAAGCAGTTTTATAAGTAGCATGAGGTACATCTCATATTAATCACCCAATATGGACTTTTAGGCTAATGGAAAGAAGGAGGTGGGGAAAGGACAGGAATAGTGACACAGACATTAATGTAGGTTTCTGTAACATATGTCAACAGCAAGGCAGGCTGATGAACCTCTTTATGCTTCTTCTCTGACCCTGCAACTTTTCCTGCAGCCTTCAAGCATGCTGTGGTCACTCATCTCCTCAAGAAACCCTCACTAGACCTTACCTGTCCTTCTCACTATCGACCCATCTCCCTCCTCCCCTTCATTTCTAAACTACTGCCATTGCCTCAATTTTCTCTCCTCTCAAGCCCTTCTGGATCCTCTATAATCTGGCTTTCATCCTTTACATTCTACTGAAATGGCTCTTGCCAAAGTCTCCAGTGACCTGTTCCTGGTAAAATACATGGGTCTTTACTCGATTCTCATCCTTCTTGACCTTTCTGATGCTTTTGACACTGTTGACCACAACCTTCTCTTTGATACCTTGTCCTTGCTTGGTTTTAAGAGCTCTGTGCTATCCTGGTCCTCTTCTTTTCTTTCCCATCACTCTTTCCATGTTTGTTCTGTTGGATCCTCCTCTACTGCTATCCTGCTCTCAGTTGGTGTACCCAAGGATCTGTCTTGGATCCACTCCTTTTCTATGTATATACCCAATCCCTTGGCGCACTCTTCTCTTCCCTTGGCTTTCAGTACCATATTTATGCTGATGACTTCCAGATCTACCTCTCTGCACCTTAAATCTTTCCTGCAGTCCAGGCCAGGATTTCTGCCTGCCTTTATGACATTGCTGCTTGGATGTCTCATGCCACTTGAAATTGAACATAGCCAAAACTGAGCTTCTTATTCCCCCCCCCCCCTAAAACATCCTCTCCCCTTCCTCCTTTCTCAATCTCTGGGGATAACTCTCTACTCCTCCCTGTCTCCTCAGCTTGCAACCTTGGGGTCGTCTTTGACTCCTCTCTCTCCTTCTCCACACACATCCAACTGATAGTTCAAACCTGATATTTCTTTCTCTACAACATCAACAAAATTCGCCCATTCCTTTCTGAACACACTACTAAGACACTTATCCACTCCTTAGTTACCTCCCTTCTATACTAGTGTAACCTAATCCTTGCTGGTCTCCCTCTGAATCATCTCTCTCCCCTTCAATCTGTTCAACACTCTACTGCATGGCTAATCTTCTGTCAGACTCGTCATGCTCATATTATCCCTCAAGTCACTTCATTGGCTCCCTATCCATTTCCGCATCCAGTTCAAACAACTCCTGCTGACCTATAAGTGCATTCACTCTGCAGCTCCTCACTACCTTTCCTCTCTTATCTCTCCCTACACCCCTCCTCGGGAATTCCGCTCTTCTGGCAAATCGCTTCTATCTGTGCCCTTCTCTTCTATTGCTAACTCCAGACTTTGCTCCTTTCACTTTGCTGCTCCTTATGCCTGGAACAAACTACCTGAGTCTGTATGTCAGGCACCTTCTCTGACCCTTTTCCAATCCAAGCTGAAAACTCACCTCTTCGCTGCCGCTTTCAGATCTTTACTCACTTGATCTTCCTCGTGTTTCCTTACCATTCCCCCTAGATGTATCCTATGTCCGTTACTGTGTTGTCTGTCTTGACTAGATTGTAAGCTTTGATGAGCAGGGACCATCTTTTACATGTGTCTGTGCAGCGCTCCGTACATCTTGTAGTGCTATACAAATGTTCAGTAGTAGTAGTAGTAGTCAGTAGTAAAAAGAGTGACAAATGTAACATCCAGCACCTGTATTCATGTTCAAGTCCTATAAAATTGCCCCTTAGTTAAATTTCCAGTGTAACAGCGCTAAGTGCTTTCATGGCCATAGGAATAAAATGGGCCATGGCAACACGTAGCATGCACTAAGCATTAGTAAACATGGTCCATAATTGCATAAGGTTTAACTGAATAAGACTGGTAAAATTGTGTATCCGATACAATATTTTCCTTTTTTTGTAGATTACTGTTTCTAGCTAATAGTATCCTATTTTTCTGACATCAAGACACATTTTAGATAGTACATGCAGATTGGAGTTGAGACGTCGAGGTCAAGATGCACTTAATTCCTGCAGTATTTTAGAAAAGGCTCTGATGAACTTGGCAAATAGTGCATTTGTTGATACATGGAGCTGGAGAAGCCATTTTGCAAATCTATAGGTTGGAAAAATCAACAGGGAAAACTCAGCAACTTCCATATGCAGATGCCGACATATACACGCAGAATTAGTCTCCACATGCCAGTGCTTATACGTACATGTAGGCCATTTAACAAACCTACATGTATAAATGCTGCCAATTAACTACAGATGCTGACATCTTTATCAAATTTCAGTTTGGAAGGGAAATACTGCAACCCCCTTAATCATTCCTGTAATGGGCTGGCTGAAACAAGCACTTTTTGAAAACCTAAATATTCCGGGGAACAACTACTACTACAGTTATATTTTATTAATGTGATATGCTGCCAATCGAGAACCATCTCTTTGAAGCCGCTTTTGGATCCTGATGCTCCTCACTCTTTTGTCTACTACTTATGTGTATCTTGACATACTCTAGTCTCCAGTCTCGCTATGTGTTTTGTCATGATTAGATTGTAAAATCTGATGAGCAGGGACTATGTCTTACATCTATATGTACAGAGCTGCGTACATCTTGTAGTGCTATACAAATAATTAGTAGAGTAGTAGTAATCCAAAAGCAGCCTCAAAGAAGTGACTTTTTAGCTTGGATTTGAATAGGCTAGAGAAGAGTCTGACATACTGACACAGGTAGTTTGTTCCAGGCATATGGAGAAGCAAGGTGGAATGAACAAAGTCTGGAGTTGGCAGTGGCAGAGAAGGGCACAGATAAAGGGGATCTGCTAGAGGAGCGGAGTTCCCAAGGAGGACTGTAGAGTGAGATAACAGAGGAAAGGTAGTGAGGAACTGCAGAATGAATGCACTTGTAGTTCCGTAAGAGAAGTTTGAATTGGACACGGAAATGGATAGAGAGCCAGTGAAGTGACTTGAGAAGAAGGGTTACATGGGCATAGCGACACTGGTGTTAGATAAGTGTAAATTCCGACATGGACAATTGCAGTCATCATATGTATTTCCTATATGAAATAGGGTAAGAATGTATAAATTTTTGACACACCCCTCCAGGCTACTCTCTACATGCTCCCTACATGCCATCCAACATGCTCCAACTTGCCCCTTGCAATTTCTACATAGTAAGGACATCCATGTGGAAACTGAGAATAAGGCTCCTAAAATACCCCCCCCCCCTCCCCTAATGTAGCTTTTCTTAATCCCAACATTACTTTTTCAACACATGCATTTTCCTTGCAAGTTGTAACAAATGACATGTTTTTGCTGAAGCTTTCATGTCGGTTAGAGTGTGCTTGAGGCTTTGTACTCAGGGAATTTATTAGCTATTTGGGTGTTGATATTAAAGAATATGATGTATTATAATAGAGGTATGACCTTTAAGGATCATATGACCCAATTCATTATAATACAAAACCCCTTAATATATGTTTGATGCAGTTTCTGTGTAGACCTTTCATACAGAGCTTCAAATGAATTATAATTTAGCCGGGATGGTTGATCAAAATGCAGAAGGTACATCTGTAAAGGCATCCTTTTGTGTCTGTGACTAATGGACAATGATTGATAGCACTGGTGATACTATAGCAAAGTTATAAAGCAGGATGGCACGTTCAGCCCACTGAATTGCTCAGGAAGCGGTAAGGAAGTGGTTGTCTATCTGGGAAAAACTTGTGGGCTCTTATGACAAAATACCACTTTTTTATATCTAGTTTGCAAATATTATTTTATTTCAGCTAAAAAATATATATGTATAGGTAAAAAGCAAATGGACTTGATTTATATGTGACTATATTTCTCTCTTTTGATCAATTTCCAGGGTCATTAGAGGATGAGATTAACAAAGAAGGGGTTTATTCTGGGGGGGGGGGGGGGAATTAGATCTGAAGATGGGTACATTTAACTACTTTCACAATCATCCTATAATGGATACCAGCCACTGCAACATTGTCCCTTCTTGGCAGACTGTTGCTCCTTGATAGTTGGAAAAAAGGGACTGAACTTCTGTATCTGACTGTGTGGGGTGTATTCGGCAGTGGCAGCCAGTGTGATTAAAGTGGATGGCCATTACCGCTTTAACTAATGCCCAGATATTCAGTGCCAGGGCCACATCTGGCTAGCGGTAGTGAATAATCCGTTTGCCCAGATAGTGACAATATTGAGCCACTGACTAGATAGCTAAACTGGCTAAAGTTAGGCCAGCTTTTTTTCTTCCTAAATGGTTTCAGTAAAGAAGGCACATACAGTAACAGCGAATCCGTTTGATCCGTAAATATCCACGTGAGCTCCAACCCTTCAAATACTACTTCTGATGTGTGACCACACTTCCCTGGCTCCAGTCACAATGTCTACCTTTTGTCTCAGTTGAGCTTCTATGATAAAGTGATCACCAAGGGATAGCTTTTAAGCAAGCAACTTCACTCTTTGAAGTAAAATTCCTCTTTTCTCTGCAACAAACCCTCTATGACCTTTTTACCACTCAGCCCAAGAAGCACCAGGGCTCAGCTCTAAAATGACTATCAGCCTCTTACACTGCCATGGACCCACTCACTTTTGTCTACTCTACTTTCTCTCCCACAAGGTGATAAAGGCTAGCCCTCATGATATGGCTGACTATCCCCATTGCTAACCCCTAGTAATAAGTACAGAAATTCTACATTGTCCACAGAAAACTCATAGAAAGGGCCTTTGAGCTGTTAAAGACATGTTTCAGATGCATAAGCATTTTGGAGTAAGAATTCCTCTACCACCCTTCCAAGGCATTTATTTATTTATTTATTTATTTATTTATTAGTTTTTCTATACCGCACTATTCGGAATCAGCGCGGTTTACAATGAACAGGTTTGTACAATGTGGAACAATCAGACATTGAACTTACATATAACAGGGAATTCCAACTTGGATAACAGGTGAACTTTATACACTATTTACATAAAGAGGGTAACATCTTGCTGGCTTGCTGCATGCTCCATGAAGAAAACCCCGTGATTTGGCCACCATACCACGGCTCTTTAGGTATTGTGGCCAGATCACGGGGGTTTTTTCACTCCATAACCTCATTTGTGTCCATAGGCTGCCTCCTCCTGAGGATCCTTAGCCTGAACCAAAAAACATTCATGAGGAGATAAAGGCAGAACAACAGGAACCCCAAGTCCCCAAAGAACACGAGTGGGCAGTGGAAGCAAGGAATGACAACATTCACAGAAAATTTTAGAGTATATGTGTTTTTTTATTTACAGGAAATATATACAGCTCAATGTTTGTGGTGATGTACTAGTGGGGGGAGACTGCAGCATCCATTGCACATTATCAATAGACTTAGTGGGGTCCATTCTAATGCCATACTGGGCTTGGATGGGATCCCTTTCTTGCCACCTCCAAGTCTTACCTGGCTTATGCATGAAAGTCTGGGAATACTAGACACTCCTTGATAATCCTACAGTACTGAACCACAGGGATGGCAAGAGGGGGATAAAACAAAGGAGTAGGAATATGAGCAGGAGCTGAGGCAGAAGATGAAGAGTCTGGTGGAGGGAGACAGTCCACTATGCTCTGCAAAAGGTGCCTCATTATGGAGGCGAATGCTTGCAGGTCTGCTTGAATTCCTGCAACATCTTGGGGAACTTCTCTCTCTCTCTCTCTCTGTATCTCTTTTAGGCTTCAGACCACAGTACCTGACTTCCTGCCACACAGCTCTGCCAAAACCTTCTTTGGTGATGGTGGTGGTGACATAGATACAATCTATGCTGTCTCACTGTCTGGATCTTCTTCAGCCATCTCCTCTTCCTCATGCCTTGGCTCCTGCTGCTCATGTTCAGCCCTGTCTTTACAGGACTGGCTGCAGATTGGAAGCACCATGGTTGTGATGGTCTAGCTTCTTCCTCTGTTCTACACCCACTGTGCCCATTCTTCACCTCCTATGGCCTGGTCCTCTTCATCTGCATGTTTGAAAACAGAAATGCATGCTTATAAATCTAGCCATGTCTAAATGACACCTTTAGCATGGAAATGCACATGCGAGCTCAGGCAGGAGGGCTGGAATTCACCAAAGTAACATCCTATAATGACCGTCCACCATATTAATGTACGAATTAATGCATATAGAATCAATTTGCATATAGTAAAAACATTAGTAAAAAGACTATGGGGCTTGTTTACAAAGCTGCGGTAGCGGTTCGCGATCGTTATCGGAGCCGCGACCCCATTGATTTCAATGGGGCCGCGGCTCCGATAACGACCGCGAACCGCTACCGCGGCTTTGTAAACAAGCCCCTATGTGAAATGAATCAAAAATTGCCCAAATATTAGGACCAAAAAGCTAAATGAATGGAATATGTTTGGCCTGGGCACATGCCTTGTTTTCTTTTACATGGGACAGCAAATGCTAAGTGTTTGTGACTTAGAGAAACAGTTTAGCTTCGGTGCCCTTTGAAAGATGGCATGTATGTGTTATAACCTATAGTCCATGGAGATATAAGGCAAAATGAAAGCATTGTGAGTAACTTAGAGAGTGCATCTAGATCTTAGAATGTCTATACGTAAATAAAATGATTAGTTCTTGAACAAGCCTAGTGCTTTCTACTATGAGAGATGGTAAAGGAAACACAATCCAAAAGTGCAGACAGGGCTCAAGGTATAGATGTAGTACTTTGTGCAGCCCAGAACAGATGTATGCCATGCTTTAAGGAAAGTGGAAGGCGGCCAAAAAACTGCCAGCATGGTTTAAAGGTGAGGTCAGAAAGTCTGGTTGCGGCCAAAAAAGTAACTTTCAGGAAATGGAAAAAGGAGCCAAATGATGAAAACTGGAAACAACATAAGCATTGCCAAGTTAGATTCAATGCATTGATAAGGCAAGCAAAGAGAGAATTTGAAAAAAAAGCTTGCCGTGGAAGCAAAAATGCATAATAAAAAATTTCTCAAGTACATTTGTAGCAAAAAAACCTGTGACAGAGTCAGTTGTACCACTGGATAGTAGAGGAGTAAAAGGGGCGCTAAGTGAAGACAAGGCCATAGCAGAGAGACTGAATGAATTCTTTGCACTGGTCTTTACTGTAGAAGATGTAGGGAATTTACCCATACCTGAAATGGTATATAAAGGTGATGTGTTGAAAGAACTGAAAGAAATATTGATAAACCTGGAAGATGTATTACAGCTATCAGGTGTTCTGGTATACCCATGCTTCTTAATGTGGCCCAGAGTTTCTCATAGTTTACACAGTCAAAAACCTTGCTGTAGTTGATAAAGCACAAATAAATATCCTTTTGGAATTCTTTAGTCTTTTCAAGGATCCATCTCACATTCGCGATGATGTCTCTTGTTTCTTGCCCTTTCCTAAACCCTGCTTGCACTTCAGGTAGTTCTTGTTCCAGGAATGGTTGTAGCCTCTGTTGAATAATCTTCAGTGTAATCTTGCTGGCATGTGGGATCAGAGCAATTGTGCGATAATTTCCACAGTCAGTTGGATCACTTTTCTTTAGCATTGGTATTATCACAGATCTTTTCCAGTTAGTTGGCCATGATGTTGTCTTCCAAATTTTGTGGCAGGCCTTTGTAAGTATGATAACAGCTGCATCAGATTGCTGTAATACCTCTATGGGAATGCCATCAATGCCTGGTGCTTTGTTCTTTGATAAGGCTTTCAATGCTGCTTCGAGTTCTTCTTTCATCACCAATGGTTCTGTATCATAAGGTACAGGTTGAAACGGCTTTTGGTCCACTTGATCTTTATCATATAAAAACTCTGTATATTCCTTCCACCTTTTCTTGATCGTTTCAGCATCATTCAACATAGAACCTTGAGCATCTTGTAACATTCTAATTTGAGGCTGGAATTTTTTCTTTAACTGTCGTAGCTTTAGGAAAGCCAATCTTGTTCTTCCTCTAATAGTTTCTGCTTCTATTTCCTTGCATGTGTCATTGTAATACTTTTCCTTGTCCTGTCTTGCTACACGTTGGAAATCTCTGTTGAGTTCTGTGATTGTCTTTCTTTCTCCTCTAGCTTTAGCTTCTCTGAGTTTCTGGGTGATTTTCAGAGTTTCTTCCATTATCCATTTTGGCCATTTTTCCTTTTTCACCTTTTGTAGAGACTTCTCGCTTTCTTCCAACACAACCTTCTTGAATGTCATTCCATAATTCTTCTGGAGCTATGTCATTTGTATCTAAAGCAGCAAATTGATTTTGCAGGCAGGCTTTAAATTCCAGTGTATATTCTCAAAGTCATATTTTGCTACATTCATGAGTGGCTAGCTCTTTTTGAACTTTAGCTTGAGTTTGCATACTAGTAGTTGGTGATCTGTATCACAGTCAGCTCTAGGTTTTGTCTTTGTTGACATTATAGAGCTTTTTCATCATTGACTTTCACAGATGTAGTCAATTTGATTTTTGTATAATCCATCGGGTGAAGTCCATGTGTACAGTCGCAGCTTGTGTTGCTGGAAGAAGGTGTTTGAGATGAATAGATCATTGGTCTTGCAGAATTCTATCAGTCTTTCTCCAGCTTCATTTCTGTTGCCAGTTCCATATTTTCCAACCACTTTTCCGCCTTCTTTGTTGCCAGTTTTTGCGTTCCAGTCACCCATGACTATCAGGATATCCTGTTTGCATGTTCTGTCAATTTCAGCTTGTACTTGTTCATAGAACTCATCAATTTCATCCTCTTCTGCAGCTGTTGTTGGGGCATATACTTGAATTATAGTTGTGTTGATAGGCATTCCTCGTAGACGAATAGAGAATAAGCATTCACTGACTGCATTGTATTTCATTATAGTTCTTGCAAGTTTCTTTTTTATTATAAATGCAACACCATTTCTTCTTTCTCTTTAATTTCCAGGATAGTAGACCATGTGATCATCTGATGCAAAGTGCCTGATGCCAGTCCATTTCAGTTCGCTGATACCCAACAGATCAACACATTCCATTTCATTCTTGACCACCACAACACATTCCATTTCATTCTTGACCACCTCCAACTTCCCTTGGTTCATGCTTCGTACGTTCCATGTCCCAATATGTAAGACATCTTTACAGCTTCTGACTCTCATTTCATGCACAGCTACATCAGCAGTCAGACATCCCATGGGTTTTGATCCAACCACATCATAAATACTAGCTTTACTCTGAAAAGTCTTCAGCTCTTCCCCAGTAGCTAGCTGAGTGTCTTCCAACCTGGGGGTCTCATCTTCCAGCACTATAGTGTAATTTGTTTTGTTGTGACTATCCATTGGGTTTTCATGGCAAGATACAGAAGTAGATTGCCAGGCCTTTCCTCCGCGCAGTTTAAGTTTAGTGTTGTCGCACAGAAATGTGATCCTCCACCGCCAACACTGTCACATTCTGCTGCTGCCCAGATGGGTGGTTTGTCTTGATCTGGCACCTCAACTGGGATATGTCCATCTTGGGAGACCCTGCCAGTAGTTAAACTACCGATAGCTTAGCCCTCAGCATCACTGATGCACACAAGCCCTCACAGCATGACAAACTGCAAACCAAGTGAAGGCATGCAGATCTATCTTATGCATATTCATTGTGGATACCCTGAAAACCTGACTGGCCTGAGGTTCTCAGAGGAATGGGATGAGAACTACTGTCTTAGACACTATGAGGTCTATTCTGAGGCCTGAATAGCAGGGATGTACATCCCCGATATTCATCCTCCTTGCCGTCCCCGTGCAAGGCTCCCTGTACAAACAGCGTAGTTGTGTGCCTTTCAAATATCGGGTCTTATTTGCAAATCATGGAGATGTTTTTGGAGCCATTTTACAAATGGATTTTAAAAATATTGCTAGTGTGCGGACATCCAAGTAGGCTGGGGGTGTAGCAAAGGCGCATCTGGGTTGGTGCAATGGACTTACATTTTAGAAACGTGTCCATTTCAGAAACTTGTCTGCAGGCACTTCCACATTTATACCTGTTCCAGGTATGAATAGACATCAGGAAAGTGCTTGCTTTGGCCTTAAAACAACCGATGAGCATAAAAAAGATGGAGAGCTAAGTGACTAATCTTAGGTCAGAAGGGTCCAATCTGGGATAAGAACCCACTATTCTCACCATTATGCTATAAGACACCCCTGCTTTGAAATGGTATCCTGCGGATATCTATGTAGATGTCTCCATAGTCATCTATATTGGACACATCCTTGTTTCTGAAATCATACCTAAACTTGGACGTGCCTGCTTGTTTTCAGATGTTCTGGCTTTGATGTCCCAGACTGCACTTAGACATCCATTGTAAAATGTGCCTTCACATCCCTTAATGATATATAGGAATTGCCAAAGTATCAATCATTGGTCTAAAAAAACTCCTTATTTTCTGTTTTTTTTTCTTTTTTTTACTTTTATATATACCCAATGTCCTTAATGCTGATTAAAAAATCAATAAAATTCATGGAAAGTTCAATAAAGTGCATGAAAGACTACTTCAAAATATTAAACTCCATCCTAGCTGGTGAACAAACGTTTCTGAAACAAGCTCAGCAGTTGATACTTGTTAAACAATTACAGAAGGGTCCAAATGCTTTTAGCTTCGCTATATTTAGCCTCATCAGTGAAAGCTTAAATGGGAGCTGCTGCCAAAATATCTCCACCCATGAGAGCCAATACTCTTCATCACTGCTTTACCATCTAATGTTCTCTAAATGCCCTTCCCATGGATCACCAGGTCTGCCAAAAGTTATTCCAAGAAAGTAAGGCCCCTTGTTTTGCCCGAAGGCTGCATTAGGGGTTTATTATGGCATCTTCTTCAACTCCACTATCACTACAAATACAGGACTTTCAGAAAGCCTTTCACATGCTCTCTGAGAAACTCTTGAGGAAGGTAAAATGCCATGGGATTGGAGGCAGTGCACTATTGTGGAATGGGAACTGGTTAAAAGATAGAAAACAGTGAGTAGGGCCAAATGGCCAATTTTCTGAAAGGAGAAAGGTGAATAGTAGAGTACCCAGGGATCTGTGCTAGACCTGCTGCTTTTTACCATATTCATAAATGACCTTAAAAATGGAATAGTGAGTGAAGTGGTCACATTTTCAGATGACATAAAATTATTCAAAGTTGTTTATGGTTATGATTTATGGTTTATTACATTTGATATACCACCTTTCAATAGCAAGGCGGTTTACAAAAATTGAAATAGTATAGAATATAGAAATGGGCCGTGGGCACTGAAAAGAAGTTACATCAATTAGATAGGAAAGGAGGAATCAGAGACAAGCATACAAACATACACATAGAACAGGACTGAAAGAGAGAAAACACATAAGACTAGACCTGGGCAGTGGTTAAGTTGTAATCTTTATTGAAAAGATAAGTTTTTAGCTGAGCCTTAAAGGTACGGTAGTTTTGCTCCAGACGTAGTGAGGTAGGGAGGGAGTTCCACAAAACAGGGCCAGTAAAGATAAATGCAGAGTTGCGAGTGGACTGGAGATGCGCATGTGCGGGGGAGGGGAAGTGAAGCCGGTTGATATGAATGGACCGGAGGGAACGGGTAGGAGTATGAAATTGTAGAAGATCAGAGAGGTACTGTGGGGAGTGAATGTATATAGCCTGATGGACCAGCATGAGAAGTTTGTAATGGATACATTGAGCCAGAGGGAGCCAGTGGAGATTAATAAGAAGGGGAGTGACGTGTTCCCAATGTGAGGAGTGAGAGATAAGGCATGCGGCTGTATTCTGTATGCGTTGTAGTCTGAATAGGTGGGATTTAGGGACACCAGAAAGGACAGAATTACAAAAGTCTAGACGGGAGATAACCAGAGACAAGATGAGAGTAGTGAGGGCCTGAGGTGTAAGGAAGGGACAGATGGCTCGAATTTGCCGAAGGAAGAAGGAGGACCTAGTAACGTGGGAAATGTGATCCTGGAAAGAGAGGTCTGAATCAAGAAGAACACCTAGATACCGAAACTGTGAGACCAGTTGGATGAGGGAACCAGAGAAGGAAGGGGTCAGTGAAGGAGAAGGACTGCCGTGGATGAACCAAATAGCCAGAGTTTTAGAGATATTTAGGTGTAGAAAGTTAGAGACCAGCCAGTCAGCAACGGAAGAAAGACAGGAATTAAGAGGAGTGAGGTCAGGGTGAAGGGAGGGAGTATGATACAAGAGAATAATATCATTGGCATAATAGAAAGCAGAAAGGCCAGACTGCTGTATCAGTAGTGCAAGGGGAGCCATGAAGATATCAAAAAGCAGAGGTGCCAATACAGAACCCTGAGGAACGCCACAGTGCAAAGGAAAAGGATCGGAAGGGGCGTCAGACGGAGAACAAGGGAGAACAGAGCAAGACCGGTCAAAGAGATAGGAGTGAAACCATCTGTAGACAGTCCCTCTAAAGCCAGCATCCCGTAAATGGGAGAGAAGAAGAGAATGATCCACTAAGTCAAATGCCACAGAGAGATCAAGTGATACCACCACCGTGAAGTCACCACGATCATGTGCCCTGTGAATTTCATTGAGGAAAGCGACAAGCACCGTCTCCACACTATGTCTGGGATGGAATCCAGATTGGCGGGGATGAAGGAAGTGGGTGGTGTCTAAATGATGTGAAACCTGTGCAAAAGCGGCCTTCTCCAATACTTTGGCAAGGAAGGGAAGATGAGAGACCGGGTGATAGTTGGCGGGGACAAGTGGGTCAAAGGAGGATTTCTTTAGAAGGGGTCGTATGAGAGCGTGCTTCCAAGGATGTGGAAAGGTACCAACAGAGAGACTAGTGTTAATGATAGAATGGAGGGAAGAAGGACAAGAAAAGGTGTAAGAAGCCATGAAGAAGAGATAGGATCAAGGGGAAAAGTGGTCTTATTAGCAGAGGTGATGGATTTGAGCACTTCAGAACTAGTAAGAGGGTGAAAGGAAACCAAAACATGAGACAAGGAAGAAGAGGGGATGGGAGAGGAAGGGGAGGGGGGAATTGGAGGGGGCAGTAAGGTAGGGAAGTCCTAAGATCAGTAACCTTAGAGCAGAAATATGAAGCCATTTGGGAAGCAGATGGAGATATTGTCATGTGGCGAGACGCAGAATTGGAACTGGATTGAAGAGAAGTAAGGGAGCGGAGAACCCTGTACAGCTGGCAGATTTGATTTGGGGCAGAAGAGATAGAAGCAGAAAAATAAGTTTGTTTAGCTGAATGTATCTGAGATAGGTAATGAGAATGTTGGGCTTTAAAGAACATTAAGGAAGATGCGGAGCACGACTTTCTCCGCTGCCACTCACAAGAAGATTGTGAAAAATTGCAAGATGACCTTGAGAAACTGGGAGACTCAGCATTCTAAAGGCAAATGCAATTTAATGTGGATAAGTGAAAAGTTATATACGTGGAGGCCAGTTCAGCACCCTGCACGTCCAGGCCATCCGGACATGTAGAAAATGTACACGACTGAGTTGCACCAGATTCTGCAGCCGCAGGGGCTCTATGTTCCCATAGTTGCAGAATCAGGGTACTTGGACAGGCCAGCATGCACTGCATTCTGCCCTTGTCCCTATCCAAGTGCCTGCTCATCTCCACCATACATTGCTCCTGCTGGAGTGCCGAAAAGCGTAGTTACTCACCTGTAACAGGTGTTCTCCAGGAGCAGCAGGAATCAGTCCTCACATATGGGTGACGTCGGCGCCGACGGAGCCCTCGCGGAGCAATTTTCCCCAGCTTTCAAAGAAAGCCTTTGGGAATTGCAGCGCGCATGCGCGGTCTCCTTCCCGCCCAAGGGTGCCATCTTAGCCAGTCTGATGACATAGCTAAAAGACAGCATAAAAATTTGCAAAAAAACTTAAGCAGATGATTGCAACTCCAAGGGGAGGAGGGAGGGTTGTGAGGACTGATTCCTGCTGCTCCTGGAGAACACCTGTTACAGGTGAGTAACTACGCTTTCTCCAGGACCAAGCAGGAAGTCAGTCCTCACATATGGGACTCCCAAGCTTAAGGCTACCGGAGACCCTAAGCACAAAAATGAGCTCCCTCTAGCTCAGCGGCACAGAAGGAAGGAATCTTCACTGAATTATTACCCACCGGTAGCCCACATCCGGGATGGAGGGTAGGAGTTGCTCAAACCTCAAAGAGATTACGGAGGACTGCCTGTCCGAAAGCACTGTCCCTGCGGGACTCCCTCTCGAGACAGTAATGGACCGCAAAAGTCTGGCTCGAAGACCAAGTAGCGGCCCGGCAGATGTCTGCCAGCGGAACAGAGCGGAGGTAAGCCACTGACGTAGCCTTCGCCCGAACACAATGAGCCGTGACTCGACCTTCTAACGAGAGTCCGGCTGCCCCATAAGCCCAAGCGATACAGTCCGCAACCCAGATGGACAGAGTACGCTTGGAGACCGGGAGCCCCAATTTATTGGGGTCAAAAGACACAAAAAGCTGAGCAGCTTTACGGTGCTCCCGCGTACGGTCAAGGTAGAAGTTCAATGCCCTTCTACAGTCCAGGGTATGCAGGACCATTTCAGCTCGGCTGGAGTGCGGTCTGGGAAAGAAGGTCGGAAGTACCACCTCCTGATTGATGTGAAAAGGGGAGACCACTTTTGGAAGAAATTTGGGGTGAGTCCGTAGGACTACCCTATTTTTGTAGATCCGAGTGTAAGGGGGATCAGACACGAGGGCCTGCAATTCACTTACGCGTCTAGCGGAAGTGAGGGCTATCAGGAACAATGTTTTCCAAGAAAGAAAACGGAGAGAACAGGTAGCCATAGGTTCAAAAGGCGGACAGGTGATCCGCTGTAAAACCACATTCAGATCCCAGTCAGGCGCTGGCGGGCGCAGAGGTGGCTTAAGTAGAAGGAGACCTCGGAGAAACCTCGCTACGAGAGGGTCGCTGGAAAGAGGTCTGCCGTCCACCGGCACATGATGTGCTGAAAGAGCACTGAGGTGAACTTTGACTGAGTTGGACTTAAGTCCCAGATTAGAGAGGTAGAGCAAGTACTGCAAGATCACCGACACCGAGCAGGAGAAGGGATCCTGAGACTGTTGGGTACACCAAACGGAAAAGCGACGCCATTTAAGGGCGTAGCATTTGCGGGTAGAAGGTCGCCGAGAAGCTAGGACGACCTCTTCCACCTCTGCCGGCAGGAGAAGGGGAGCAAGGACTACCCTCTCAGCAGCCAGGCCATTAGATTGAGAGATTTGAGGTTGGGGTGCAGCAGAGACCCCTGATCCTGAGTGAGGAGATCCGGTTGAAACCCCAGAGGGAATGGATCCTCTACTGCTAATTGCAGCAGGAGTGGAAACCATGGCTGTCTGGGCCAGCGAGGGGCCACCAGGATCATGGAAGCTTTGTCTCGGAGAACCTTGAAAAGAGTTCGAGAGACTAGCGGGATGGGAGGAAAAGCATACAGCAGGCTCTCCGACCATGAGAGTAGAAAAGCATCTGCCGCAACTCGAAGGGGATGTGGCTGACGAGAGCAGAAGCGAGGAAGTTGCCGGTTGAGAGGACTGGCAAAAAGATCCATCGTGGGGAGGCCCCACTTTAGAAAGAGCTTCTGAACTATCAAGGGATCCAGGCGCCACTCGTGCGGCTGGAGGATCCTGCTGAGTTTGTCCGCCAGGCAATTTTCTTGGCCTGGGAGATAGACCGCTTTGGGAAGAATGCCGTGATTGACAGCCCAAGAGCAGAGCCTCTGAGCTTCTCGGCAGAGAAGGAAGGAGCCCGTGCCCCCCTGCTTGTTCACGTAGAACATGGCCACTTGATTGTCCGTCTGGACAAGGACGGACTGGTGAGAAGTCAGGTGGGAGAAAGCCTTGAGCGCCAGACGAATCGCTCTGAGCTCCAGGAAGTTGATCTGCTGGGCAGACTCCCACGCGGTCCAGAGACCCTGAGTACATGCCCCTTGGCAATGTGCTCCCCAACCCAGGAGGGACGCATCCGTCGTCAGCACTTGAGCCGGCTGAGGTGACTGAAAAGGCATGCCGAGTACCAGGTTCGGCCGATGAAGCCACCACTGGAGAGAAGAGGCCAGCGGCTCGGAGATGCGGACTAAGTCGGCTAGGCCGCCTGTGGCTTGTTGCCACTGCTTGCGAAGGCACCATTGAGCAGGCCGCATATTCAGTCGGGCATTGGGGGTCACATGGACGGTGGAAGCCATATGGCCGAGCAGTCTCAGGAAGCGCCTGGCGGAGACCAGGGACTGGCTGCGAAAACGGCCGGCTAGGTCCATGGGCCATTGAGCCCTGTCGAGAGGCAGGAAAGCTCGCGCCTGAGGAGTGTGCAGTCTTGCGCCGATGAACTCGAGATCCTGTGAGGGGAGCAAAGTGGACTTTGCGAAGTTTATGACAAAGCCCAAGTACTGCAGAAGAGTCACCGTGCGGTGTGTGGCGTTGGTGACCTCCGGAGCGGACGCTGCTCTGATGAGCCAGTCGTCGAGGTACGGAAAGACATAGAGGCCGTGAAGCCGGAGATGGGCCGCCACCACCGCGAGACATTTTGTGAAGACTCGCGGTGCGGAGGACAGGCCAAAGGGCAGTACCCTGTACTGGTAATGATTTCCTGCCACCACAAACCTTAGGTATTGGCGGTGGCTTGGGTGGATGAGGATGTGTGTGTAGGCATCCTTTAGATCCAAGGAGCATAGCCAATCTCCCTGCTGGAGGTAGGGCAGAAGGATTCCAAGGGAAGCATTTTGAACTTTTCCCGCACGAGGAACTTGTTGAGGTTGCGCAAGTCCAGGATGGGTCTGAGGCCTCCTGTCCTTTTTGGTATTAGAAAATACCTGGAATAAAAGCCTTGACCTCTCAGGTGGTGGGGCACCGGTTCCACAGCCTGTTCCTGTATCAGATTTGTTAACTCCTGAAGGAGTAAGTCCCTGTGCAGAGGGAGTCGTGGAGGTTCTCCCGGAAAATAAGAGGGAGGGACCTGGTGGAAGTGGAGAAGATAGCCTTCTCGTACGACCTGAAGCACCCAGGCATCTGAAGTGATGTTGGACCACCTGTGGGCGAAGTGAACCAGCCGGCCTCCGGTGCTGGGAGGAGCCAGCGGCGGGGGAGAGGCTATGCTGATGAAGTCAAAAACCCCCACCCTGCTGAGCAGGGGCTGGTGGTGCAGGCTTGGGGGTTTGCTGCCTACGGGACCCGTTACCCCGTCCCTTGGCCTGCTGGCCCTGTTGGGGAGCTGCGGAGGCCTGATATTGAGGGTAGTGTTTATAGGCAGCCGCCTTTCTCGGGTAAAAGGACTTCTTTCCCGAGCCCTTCTTTTTCTGGGAAGGGGCGGAGGTCTTCCTAGAAAGCCTAGTCCTGGTGAGAGTCTCCGTCTCGATCTGTGCAGCCTTTTCCGCCATGGGTTTGCCAAAGAGGTTTTCACCTCGGCAGGGGACATCGACCAACTTGTCCTGCACCCAGGGTTCAAGGTCAGACGACTGAAGCCAAGCCTGTCGGCGGTCACCGATGCCGGCTGCGGCCACTCGAGCCGATGCTTCAAAGCCATCATAGGCTGCTCGGGACATGAATTTGGAGCATTCCCGAATACCAGTTGTCAAGGCTAGGAACCTCCGCAAAGGTTCCTCGGACAATTCAGCGGAGAATCCGGCTAGCTCTTTAGCCAGGTCTCGGAGATACATGCCCATGTAGAGCTGGTAGGTCTGGACACGACAAGCAAGCATAGAGCCCTGGAAACACTTCTTACCAAGGCCATCCAGGTTACGGGCCTCCCTGCCAGGAGGCACCGAGGAGTGCATCTTCTGGCTCTTAAGCCTATGCATGGCCGATTCCACTACCATGGAATGGTGTGGTAGCTGTGCTTTTTGGAAGCCAGGACTCTTGCGGACTCGATAGATGGAATCGACCCGCTTGCTTAAGACCGGCGAGGAGGCCGGACTCTCCCACATGCGGAAGAGTAGTCGTTCCAGCATGGGAGGAACCGGTACAGTAAAGTGTTCCCTGGCGGGAGAGTCATACTGGAGGGCGTCGAGCTTTTCGGCTCGAGGCTCCTCCTCGGGATCCGCAGGGAAGGCCAAAGCCTTGGCCATGTCCCTGACGAAGTCCGAGAACCGGGCATCCTCCGGAGGGGACTGCTTCCGAGGTTCGGACTCAGGCGAGTCCGAGGGGACACACCGAGTCCGAAAGGAATCAGGTGACTCTTCCTCTTCAGACTCCCAGACCGACTCCGAGGAGGAATCGGTGGGGTCGGCCCGGGCAGGCGGAGGCGTCGGCCGCCCCGACGCCGAGGGAGTCGGCGGCGACGACCTCGGTCCCGAACGGGAGGCCGAGGGTGACCTCGACCGAGGATCGACTCGAGTTCGCATGGACTCGAGGATCGGCTCGGTCTCCGGGGTCGACTTAGACATCGACGTCCCGGCGGTCGGGGGCAGCGGCGCCAGCGAGGCTAGCGATCAGTGCCCGCTGCTGGTCCATGAAGGCAGACAGTCTGCTCTCCAAGGCCGTCAACCTGAGTCCGACCTCAGGTGACCCAGCAGCCCCCGACTCGGGCCCCGACGGCGTCGGGCCCGACGTCGGCAGTCTCGGAGGTGAGTCCAGGAGGACTACAGGACTTACCCGAGCAGGCAACTCCGACTCCAGGCGAGGTCGCTTCGGGAGGTGCTCCTTCTCCAAAGACCCGGGACGGCTATCGGGGCTATGCGACCTGGCCCTCGCGGAGCCAGGAGCGTCCACCGACGCCGCCCTCGCGGGTTTCACCTTCCGTCGATGGTCCCCGGAGGGAGAACCCCTGTCGGAGGAACTTCGGCGACGGTCAGAGCTGGAACCTCTGGACGCCGAGGCCTCCGACGAGGTCCGGGTACGGCTGGGGTCAGCGAAGATTCTATCCTGCTGGTGCCGCCGACTTCTCAACGCTTTGGAGGACATTTTGCCACAGGCCCCACAGATCATTTCTTCATGATCCGGGCCCAGGCAGCGGAGGCAATTATCGTGTGTGTTAGTGAGTGACATATTTCTGTCACACTGACCACACCGCTTGAAACCACTGGCAGCCATCGGGGGAAAAAGGGCCCCTGCAATGTCAAAGGACCGGGCTGCCAGTGAAAAAACCGAAAACGAAACTGACTAAAATCAGAAAAACCGAAAAAGAAGAGAAGGACTCGTGACGGCGTCGCGAGTCCGGGCAGGAAAAAGACCGGTGTCGAACCGAAGGAAAAAAGAGAAAAAATATTATTAAAATCAACTTTTTCGCGGGGACACGACGGGTACGTCTGTAGGGCTCCGCGGAAAAAAGAAGACTGGCTAAGATGGCACCCTTGGGCGGGAAGGAGATCGCGCATGCGCGCTGCAATTCCCAAAGGCTTTCTTTGAAAGCTGGGGAAAATTGCTCCGCGAGGGCTCCGTCGGCGCCGACGTCACCCATATGTGAGGACTGACTTCCTGCTTGGTCCTGGAGAATCATAGTGTCTCGTCGCCATGGCACTGGGACACCCAGCAGGAGCAAGCAAAGCCCAACAGTGGTCCTGAGATCCTTTCCCCACCGCCCGACCCTCAGCAGAGGCAGCCAGGGCTGGGATCAGGTGGTGGGGGCCTACCTGTAGCTGCTCATGCTTTAGGGGGATATGCATGCCCCGATCACTGCCACCCCTGGGACTTATTCACCTCCGAGGTGGAATAAGTTCCACATCTATGCTGCCTCCGGTGGACGTATATGGTCGTGGCCTGAATAGGCTCTGTATATCCGGGTTATGTGGCCCACCTCCACTGTGCCCACTCACCATTTCTGGCCCTCCCTTTCCCGCCCCTGTCCAGTGCTCCCCACACAAGGTCTCTGTTCTTGCTGGAAACCGGCAGCTCTGAATATGGTCCCAGCAAATAGTGGGATACATCCCCGCTATTTGCTGGTCATAATGACCCCCTTTGGGGGTCGTTTTGTGATTTAAATGCCCAGAAATGTGCATGTGGATGTCCAAATCACAGAGACATCCCCAGAGCCATTTGACAAATAGCTTTTAAGGACATCTACAGTGCAGAGACAGGGTGTATGGTGGATGAGTGTCCTGGGCGGTACAATGGACTTAGGCAGCCCCTTCTCTAGGAAAGTTGGGGATGTCTAAGTTTAGACCTGCTCCAGGAATGAATAAGCATCTGGAAATTGCTTGTTTTGGCTGTAATACATCCAGAGGGTATAAATAATACAGAGGGTTAAATGACTTGCCCAAGATCGTAACAAGAAGTAGTGGGATTTAAACCCTGGTTTCCCTGAACTCAGCCCACTACTCTAATCTTTTGTTCCTTGTTCTCAAATATGATTCCGGGGACATGTATGCGGATGTCCCCGATAGATGTCCCTATATACATCCATATCAGGCACCTCTACGTTTATGAATTTGTGCCTGAAGTTGGAGGTTTCTGCTTTTTTTTTCAGACTTGATGGCTTGGACATAAAAGATTGCACAGGGACATCCTTTGTAAAATGTGCCTTTTAGGGAAGTTACCAGTATATGATACAAGGTCTCACATCAGGAATCACCTCCCAGGAAAAGGATCTGGCACTATTGTGACTAATTCATTGAAACCCTATGCCTAGTGTACAGTAGTGGTAAAGAAAGCAAATAGAATGATAGGAATCATAAGGAAAGGAATGGAGAATAAACCCAAGAATATTATAATATCTTTATATAACTCAGTGGTGTGACTGCACCCTGAATATTGCGTGGAATTCTGATCACCATATCTTAAAAAGGATATAGCAGAATTAGAAAAGGTACAGATAAAGTGGATGGAAGGATACCCCTGTAAGGAAAGGCTTAAAACATTAGAGCTCTTGAACTTGAAAAAGAGATGACTGAGGGGAGATATTATAGAGGTCTACGAAATACTATGGGCCCAATATTCAGAAACATTTACACAGTTTACAGAGCTGCAAACCATGCAAATGCCCCAAAGCAGGATATTCAGCGGCACTAACCCGGTTAGTGCTGCTGAATATCCCTGAGTAATGCTGCTATATGACCCACTGCTAACCTCTTAGCATCGGGGCATGTCGGTGGGGTTCTGGGGGCAGTACCTGGGGATAACCATGCAGGGGCAACATTCAGCTGCTGCCCAATTATTCCTCAGCGGTGAAAGTAAGGGGCAGAAAAAGCTGTCTAGACTTTCGCCACCGGAGCTAACCGGGCAGCGGTTGAATATCGCCAGTGCATGGTTAGCATCTGCACCATGTGTGGTTGAGCAGTGACCCTGGATATTCAATGCCAGTAGCCAGATATGGCCCCGGATTGAATATCCAGGGTTAAAGGTCAGCAGTGATGGCTATGCGTCTTAGAGACACATAGCTGTCACAAATGAATATCGAGCCCTAAATGGAGTGGAATGGGTAAATGTAGATTAGTTCTTTACTCCTTCAAAAAGTAGAAAGACCAGGGAACATGCACTGAAGCTACAGTGTAGCACATTTAAGACTAATTAGAGAAAATATTTTTTCACTCAATGTGTAATCAAACTCTAGAATCCATTGCAGGAGGATGTAGTAAAAGCTATTATTGCAGTTGGGTTTGAGAATTCTTGGAGGAAAAATTCATAAACCATTCTTAAAGCGGACTGGAGAAATCCACTGCTTACCCTTGGGATAAGCAGCATGGAATCTGTCTATCTTTTGGGAACCTGACAGGTACTTATGACCTGGATTGGCCACTGTTGGAAACAAGATACTGGGCTTGATGGACCTTCGGTCTGATCCAGGATGGCATATCTTATATTCTTAAGTTCTTATGTGCACCAACATATGCCGAGAAGATAATGCATATGAGTGGGCTGTAGGAATAGTTCTGACCTCTCTGCCATCCATGTCAGGCTATTCTATGCAAACTTGGGTAGCAGGCCTGCTTCTTCAGATCTGCTGTGTATAACAGGAGAGAAAGAGAGATCCAAGAAGAATATTTCATATTGTATAATGGGCACATTCCCAGCTTCTTTGTGAATCCCAGACCCTTGGTAGCATTGGTGGCTCATGTTAACCATGGCCATGTATTCAGAGAGTCTATTAGCCATATCATGCAGTAGGATATCCCTGGGGAATCCTTTGTAGCTCCTCAGCACCCCAGTCTGTGCACTTTGGCTTATGCTTGCATAGGTAGTGAGAGGTGTGACTTGCTGTTCGGGCCCCTTCAGGTTGCCATGATGATACACCAGCAATCACCAATAAACCAGTAAGGTTCCAAGGGCAGAGCACGTGACCTGGCTGCTGTGTACCTATGCAGAACAGTGGATTTCTTTGAGGTCCTTACTAGCATTGAATCCTTGCCCCTATTACATAACCTTAGCCTTCCTATAAACCTGCATGTCCTGCATCCTACACCCCACCCCCCTCCCGTCCACTATTGCACAGTTTTGTACTCAGTGCATCCTTTTGTAGACTTGTAGCTCTTCAGGGTAGAACTCCTTCCAATTGAATTTCCTCTGAGGCACACCATGACTGGGATAGGGAGGTCTGCTCATTATTTTATTTATTTTTTTAAACTTTCTTTATATACCGCCCCTTCCAGTGATTAGGGTGATTTACAATGAACAGAACTTGTTTACAAAGAACATAGAACATATCAAATTATATTATAAGGTACAAATCAGCTGTTCACATATATAGCAGAATAGCAGATGCTAAGGCAGAGCTATTTACAGTGTAGGGTGGGGAAAGGAACGGGATAAGAGAGAAATATTCTGGCCAGTAACAGGGTAGAGCCTGTACTGATTTTCTGCCATCAGCTGAGCAAGGAGTGTACCCTCCATGCCAAAATTCAGTTTCCTTGCTGGAAGAGCCAGTTTGCCTCTGTCCCTGTGCTTGCAATGTCTGCATGCGCATTAGATTAAAGTAGGCATATACACTGGTGTGTGGATTATATGCGCTTAAAGGAACATTATATAAAGGGACATCCAAGGGCAATATGGGAAGTGTCTAAATTCAGGCACATTTGTACAAACGTGAACATACCCAGTATGGACATCTGAGGGGCTGTCCACACAAATGGCCTTGGAATAGTATTCAATACCGGGGACGTCTAAGAGACATGCAGTAGTGCTTCAAACACAAAACACATTTCCCAAGTACCCCGAAAATATCACAGAGTTTGTGGAAAGTACAAGGGATGATGGAGTGCCGTCTCACCTACACTATCTGAATGTTTTACGGCCCAAACACTTCTCCTGTGCCCATACAGTGCCTTGTGAAAGTATTCTTCCCCTCGTTGTTTATCCTGTTTTGTCGCAATACAGCCTGGAATTAAAATGGAGATTTGGGGGTTAGCACCATGTAATTTACACAACATGTCTACCACTTTGAAAGTGCAATTTATCCTTTATTGTGACACAAACAATAATTAAGACAAAATAAAAACAGAAATCAGGAGTGTGCATAGGTATCCCCCCCCCCCCCCGCCCCCAAGTCAATACATTGTAGAGCCACCTTTTGCTGCAATTACAGCTGCAAGTCTCTTGGGGTATGTCTCTATTAGCTTAGCACATCTAGCCACTGGGATTTTCACCCATTCCTTAAGGCAAAACTGCTCCAACTCTTTCAAGTTGGATGTGTTGCATTGATGTACAGCAATCTTCAAGTAATGCCACAGATTCTCAATTGGATTGAGGTCTGGGTTTTGACTAGGCCATTCCAAGACATTTAAATGTTTCCCTTTATACAACTCCAGTGTAGCTTTTGCAGTATGTTTAGGGTCATTATTCTGCTGAAAGGTGAACCTTCATCCCAGTCTCAAATCTCTGGCAGACTGAAACATGTTTTCCTCAAGAACTGCCCTGTATTTAGTGCCATCCATTGTTCCTTCAATCCTGACCAGTTTTCCTGTACCTGCCGATGAAAACATCCCTACAGCATTTATGTATTTGTCCAGATTTGTATACCACTTTCTCCTTCAATCAAAATGGTGTTTACACAGGTTGGACTAACATTAACAGGGGTGACAGAACATACATATAGTATAGTGGTGGAATGTGGTAGATTATGGTTGTGTTATCGTGGATATTGGTTGTGGATGTCGTAGCTTTTTGGTTGGTGTCATTGTATCTTCCTGCTAGTGGAGGGGTCTGCAGGAAGTGTGGTCATAGCATTCCGTAAATAGTTAGGTTTTCAGTGATTTACGGAAGTCCTTGAGGTCCTTTGTCGACCGCAGTCCGTCTGGGAGGGAGTTCCAGAGTGCTGATGCTGAGAGGGATATGGCTCTGTTGGAGGTTGCCTTGTTTTGTGATATCCAGCGGGTACGTGGAGTTTACTGTTGCTGTTGGTTCTCCTAGGTCTGTTGCTTGTATCCTTGGTTATTAAAGTGTGAAGGACATCTGCCATGCATACAGGGGCGGCCCAAGGGGGGGTGTGGGGCCATGCGCGGAGACTTGGTGCAGGCCTCATTTGCATAAGGGGCCTCATTTGCATAAATATTTGCATAATGTTACCATACACTAACTTTTAGTAAACATGCCTCTTAATGAGTGTATGGATAAAGAAGGACTAAAAGATTTCTACATTACAATAATCCAATGCCAACCACCAGGCACATTACTAACTACTACAAACACTGCCCATTTAGAACCCATAGCAAACCCGCCGTATCATAACAGCACTACCAGGACTCACAAAGCACCATATTCTACCTATCAAAAGGCAACACTGCAAATATTAAAACAATACATTTCAGAGAATAACAATACATGACCTACTGGGGAAAGAGAACAAGTGGCAATGTCAAATAGGAATTACATAAACAGAATACCTCAGCTCAGTTACACCTGCAGAACATAGACCATCACCAAACAAGGAATCGCAATTTAGAAACAGGAAGACAATAATTAAACTGGGAACCCCACTGCCAAACTTGGAATGTACAAAAACACTGTAGAAATAAAACTATAAATTAATTTTCTCTTGTACTAAACAAAGCACAGATGTTAATGATGCACATTTCCCAGTGCTGACATATTCCAGTTAATAAATTCAAAATAAAGAGATATTTTTCTACCTTTTGTGCATTTTTTTTTTCAGTTGCAATTTCTACAGCCACTTTCTTCTGGTTTCTTCATGTCTTCTACTAACGCTCCATCGTCTGCTGTTCATTTGTCCTTTCTTCACTCTTCTAGTTTTTTTTCCATTCTCTCTCTACATGTGCTTTAACATACTAATCTCCCTCCTTTTGCTCTTTCCTCCTTCCTATTTCATCCACTCAAATTTTACCCCTCCATACTCAATCCCCACTTACTCTCCCAATACCCGGCCAATTGCAGATTTTTCTTCCCTCCCACACAAAATATTTTTCCCCTCTCCATTTCACTCTCCCAGCACCATCCCATTCGAATCCTCCCCCAACATCAGCTCCCTTCTAGTTCCAGCCCCACCCAACATCCACTGCCTTCTAGTCTCCGCATCAGCCCATTTCCAGTCCTAGCCCCCCCCCCCCAGCCCATTTCTAGCCCTTTCCTATCCCCACAATCAGCCCATGTCAAATCTTAGCTCCTCTCCACTCAGTCCATTTCCAATCCAAGCCCCCCATGAGCCTACTTCCAGTTCTAGTCCCTCCATGAGTCCATTTCAATCCAAGCCCCCACAACAGCACCATTTCCAATCTTAGCCCCCCCCTCGACAGCCCATTTCCAGTCCTATCCTAGTCCCTCCATCAGTGCATTTCCTGTCCTAGCTCCCCCCCACTCAACCCATTTTCAGTCCTAGCTCCCTCCCCTCACAGCCCATTTCCATTCCAAGCCCCCCTCCCCATCAGCTATTTGCAGTTCAAGCCCCCCTTCCACTCAGCCCATTTCCAGTCCTAGCAACCCCCCTAGCTCATTACCAGTCCTAGCTCCCCCCATAGCCCATTACCAGTCCTAAGCCCCCAACAGCCCACTTCCAGTCCTAACCCCCCATTACCCCATTTTCAGTCAGCCCCCCCATAGCCCATTACCAGTCCTTGCCCCCCATCAGCCCACCTCCAGTCCTAACCCCCACATTACCTTATTTTCAGTCTTAGGCCCCCCCCCCCCATTACCAGTCCTAACCCCCCTTCCCCCATCATCCCAGGTAAATATAAAAGTAAAAAAAAAACCTGGCTGCTGCTGCTGCCACCGTGGCAGCGGCAGAATCAAGGGCCCCGCGCACCCCCCCCCCCTGCCTGCCTAGCAAAGCCCTCCCAGCCCTCCATCAGAGCGGGCTTTCAGAGCTGCGAAGAGAGAGTTTCTCTCTCAAGGCTCTGTTAAGCCTGCCGGGGCTGATGGGAAACAGGCATAGGTGTATGATCTTGAATATGTTCATTATTGTTTTGTATTTTGCCCATGCTGCCACCACCATGTTTCACTATGGGAATTGTGTTCTCGGGGTGATGGGACATGTTGGGTTTGCACCACACATGGCATTTCCCATGATGGCCAAAAAGTTCAATTTTCATCTTATCTGACCAAAGAACCTTCTTCCATGTGTTTGGGGGGTCCACCACATGCTGTTGTGCAAACTCCAAATGTGTTTTCTTATTTCTTTCTTTAAGTAATGGCTTTTTTTCTGGCCATTCTTCCATAAAGCCCCACTCTGTGGAGTGTATGGCTTAAAGTGGTCCTATGGACAGATACTCCCATCTCCACTGTGGATCTCTGCAGCTCCTTTAGTGTTATCCTTGGTGTCTTTGTAGCATTTCTGATTAATGCCCTCCTTGCCTAGTCTGTGAGTTTGGTGGGCGGCCTTCTCTTGTTAGGTTTGTAGTGGTGCCATATTCTTTCCAGTTTGTTATAATGGATTTAATGGTGCTCCAAGGGATATTCAGAATTTGGGATATTTTTTTTATAACCCAACCCTGATCTATATTTCTCCCAAACTTTGTCTCTGACCTGTTTGCAGTGGTGTTGCAAGGTCAGGGGCCTTTCTGAACAGATACTTTTATACAGGCATCATGTAACAGGTCATGTGACACTGATTGCACTCAGGTGGACCCTAATCAACTAATTATGTGACTTCTGAGGTTAATTGGTTGGGCCGGATCTTATTTAGGGGTTTCATGGCAAAAGGGATGAATACATACACACTCACAACTTTTCAGGTTTTTTATACAAGGTATTTTATTTTCATTCCACTTCACCAATTTGGACTATATTGTTAGGTCCATTACCTAACATCCAAATGGACATCCATTTTCATTCCAGATTGTAATGCGACAAAACAGGACAAAAACCGAGGGGAGGAATACTTTCACAACGTACTGTACATGCCTGGAGCAGTTCTAATTTTGGACAAGGGGGCAGACAACCCTGACATTTCTAACATTGAGCGGTAATGTTTAAAGCCCTGACTCCACTGCCACACTCCCTGCCTTCTTGCACATCCCATACTAGGGACGTTTTGAGACCCGGCTTGTAAATGGCTCAGGGGGCATTTTCCTGATTTGGACGTCCATGTGCCTATTTTTGGACATCGTGATTAAGGTTTATAAAATGACTGCTTTACTCTTCAACAGAAGCATCATACTTCAGGGTATGGAGTTTGCTTATCTTATAAGCCTTGGGCTGTCCTTCCTCACAGTTTATAAAATACAGGTACATATATAGGTGGTTCATTTTCCCAATGCACACATCCTCGTACCTCGCCTATGTAAAATTAACTCCTACACATAGAAGTGGCACTATTTACATGTGCAAGGATGGATTTGCTAAATCTGCACATATGTGAGGGACTGATTAAGCAGCTGAGCTCCAAAACTCAAATTTGTGGTAAAAATGGTGGCTTTCAGTGCCAGAGGAGGGATTACATTCTTCCCCTCAAGAATGCCTCTAATACAAGATAAGGGAATCATGGCTATTCCTCATCTGGTGCAGGTATAAATGCCAATGGGTACACTTTTTGAGAAATATGTGTATTGTCGTTTTAAAATATGGAATATACAGATATTTTTAAAGGCCACCCAAACCACGGCCAGAATATGTCTCCTTTGAATTTCATTGTGCTGCTGCATACTTATAAGTAGCATCTTTTCTGAAAACTGATATTTAATAGTATAACCCAATTTATATGTGTAAATTAGCCATTTACACATGCAAACAGCATGCAAGCTTTCTAAAATTGCTTCCATCTTATTTGACCACTACCAAATAAATTAAGATGATATATTTTTATCATATTATTAAAACTTGAGGATTTAAATCTCAGGTTTATTACATATAGGTTTCTATGACATTTTGCTTATGATCAAATAATTGGTCCTGTGTATATGCTACCAATTTATGAATACTTTACTAAGTAAGCAGCTGTGTAACATTCACCACGTTCCAATTTTAAATAAAGAAATGCTTAGCTACATTTTTACATGAGGATTAAATATCTTCAGTACTGTCAAAGCCAACAAATATGTGAATCTTCGAACACGGCTTTTCCTCATCGGAGATAAAACTCAGAGGTCGTCTCTAAAAGGGGGACTTGCAGCAGGCTTAACACTAGAGGGTGCTGTCCTCTAGGTTTCTTACTAGCTACATTACAAGGTCACTCAGTCTATTGATAAATCACACTGCTGTGATTCCTAACTGACGGCTCAAGCTAACATCAAACTGGATAAGAGAGAACAAAAGGCCATCAAGCAGCCATTTTCTTGACACTTTTATTCAATCACCAGCAGATTGCTTACGACAGCAAGAGCAGCTGTTTTGTCTTCATCTTTCCACATTTGATAAAAGGTGTCAAGTCAAATTTTTGTAAATAATTCACTTTGCCCCTACTGTATACTCCAGCCCTGCTCAGAATATGCAGTCGGTGCTAGCAGATCACTGAGACAGGTCAGGGCTATGTGAAATCATCTGAAGGTCATCAATGATCTAAAAGGAAGTACAGACACAGCTGCCAACCCTGGAGGTCAAAGATAAGAACTAAGTGGAGATATCTGTGATAAAGATTAAACAAAGGACTAAAATCTACAGTATTGTTTTGCTAAATATACTAATGATTTTCCATTGTTTGAGGTAACAGTGCAACCTGTTTATTCACAAATTAACTCTGCCAGCACAGGATAATAGAAAAATTGTAAAAGCACCAAGTCGTTAGCTTTGTCTTGCTTTGGAGAAGAGTGTAAACAGTTGTCCAGAGGTCAGTAGTATATAGGAATATGGGGCTCCAGACTGCTGGGGATTTTGCCCTTCTTTAATTATCGGACACAAATAATATTAGTAATAAAGAAATGTGTAAATTACATTATTGAGTCAAAGTTTATAGAAGAAGCTCTCCTGTGTCTTCTGCAACATGAAATTATTTATAAGGCTAAATTTAAACAGATGCTTATAATACTTAATCTGTGGAAACAGAAATACACTAATGAAACACATTTTACTACAATCCAGCCTCGGCCCTGGTTCTTTTCATTTGTCAGAAAATAAATCCATGCAACAGCTAGTGACTGTTAACTGCCGTATGTGTTAACGTATCTTTAAACTTGTGAAGCAGCAGCTTGCCACTAGAGAACGGAACATATCCTAGTGTTTAGAGCTGTAGGCTGGGAACCAGAGAAGCTAGGAATCAGATCCCACTGATATTTCTTGGGACCTCCATTGCCTCAGGTGCAAATTCTGTAAGCCCTTTGGGAACAGAGAAATGCCATCTGTACTTGAATGTGACTTGCCTTGAATTACTTCTGGAAAGACTAGAGCTGTTGTAAATCTATAAATAAAATGCTGATTTACTTTCCCTCTTAAAAGCTGTTGAGACATACATGACTGCACAATTATACTCCAGAAGAAAGCAGAGGTTGAATAGCAAAATGTTCCTTGGGAAGCATGCACATGGCTTGGTTGACTTCAAAGATGTGGATACTGATACTCTGAAGGAATTTGGGGCATGTTAACTAAGCCCCATGCTAGTAATGTGGGTTTGGGCCGCTTTACTAACGTGGGCGGCATACTAGATGGAGGGGGGTGAGGATAGCCATACCTCTGAATGTAGCATGGCTTGTTGCATTAAAATCAATGTGGGGAACAACTACCAGCACTCATTGTACTGGCAATAGTTGCCCCCCACCAAACTCCATCTTTCAAGGTCTGTGCTAGTGGTACCACAGCAGGAATGCCAGGTTTACCTATCAGAAAAAGGGGCATGGCTTGGGACAGGACAAGGGCAACTAAAGAGTTGTAGGGTACTAAGGGAGTGATTTTAGAAGCACTATCCGTGCTTTGGATGTCTGAAAATGGGCATAGAGACATCCAGAGCACAGAGACTTCTCCAGAGCTATTTTGGAAGCTGGCTCTGAGGACATCCGAATCTGAATGGAGATGTGGAGGAGATATGGATGGGGCATTCCTAGGAAGCTGGAGGTATGGCCAGGGCATTCCCATGAACCGGGACATCCCCACCTGATCACAGAACCATCATGGGCGTCTGCCATCATGTCTAACATTAGACCTTCTCCAAGGTACAAACAGCGATGAACAAGCATCTGAAAGGTGCTTGTTTTAACTAAACAAACATCCAGAGGATGTAAAGAAGTCACTCAGTCATTCCCAGTACTCAGCACAATGTCAAAAACAACAGCAGCAAGATTTGAATGCTGCTTGCCTTGTTTCTAGCCAACTACTCAAACCATTAGGCTATCCTAGATGTCCAGCTTCTGCAGTACTGTTCTGGGGATATCTAGGTAGATGCCCCCACAGATGTCCATATCGGGCACATCCATGCTTGTGAAATCATGTCCGCATCTGGTTGTACCTGCATTGTTTTCAGACGTTCTGGCTTGGATGTCCCAGGTTGCACTCGGACGTCCTTTCTAAAATTTCCCTCCATATGGATAGTACCAGAGTGAAAATTCATCTAACTGCCTGGGCACTATCTGTATCAGGCTAGAGTGGACCTAGGACAGAGTAAGGGCAAGAATCATATATTATCCATATAGTGGTGATATTCAAAGTGAGGGAATTTTAGAAGGGACGTCTGAGTGCAATCTGGGACGTCCAAGCTAGAACGTCTGAAAAAAAAAGCAGACACATCCAGGTGCAGACATGATTTCACAAACATGGAGGTGCCCAATATGGACACCTGCGGGAGTGTCTACATAGACATCCCCAGAACAGGATTCCAGAACCTGGACAGTCAGCTTTTAAAGCACCCAGCAAATGCCACTTTAATTATAACCAAGTATTCATCATTGGAATTTACCCAATGCCTGGCACTAAATATCCAGTTTCACCAGACAGCGAGCTGCCTATCTGGTTAGTGGCAATAGTTAGCCACTAACCAGACAGCGAGAATCAGAAAAAGCTAGGATAGTCATTGATCTGTCCTAACTTTGTCTGGTTTAGCTATCTGGGTAGCTGCTGAATATTGATGCTAACCAGATACCTGCAGGGATCACTTCCGATCTGCTTACAGACCACCCCAGTTTTAACTGGGCATCTTTTCTGTGGTTTGTAGTCATATTCAGTGGCACTTTCTCACTGCAGTTGCAGTTCCAAAATTCTGTTTTATAAAGGCACATAGGTATATAGGTTGCTTTTATATAACTTTTAGGCCCCGATCCTATGAGGAAAATGGTGATAGAATACTGAAATATGACACTTGTTCCACGGAATAAAGTAGAAGCTAAAATAAATGGATTGTGGAAGGTGATAAATCAATAGGAAAAAGATATTTCCCTGAAGCAGATATATATATATTATCAAAATGCAACATTGCATCAAAAGACACTCACTTCATATTGGAGATTATCATTTTCTTTGATGAATCCTTCTTCATTTGGAGGATGTTCACCCTACTTAATCATAAAAAAATACATATATATATATATATATATATATATATATATATATATGTGTGTGTATATGGAAAGCTAATACTATAGAGGCACACTGAATGTTAAAACTTATACAATCTAAAGGTATGCACCAAGATCAGTGAAGATAAAGAGCATAAGAAGAATAAATATCTTCTTTCATTCTTTCATCATTTGAGGCTCTGAGGTCCACTTTCAAGATATTATTAATATTATTGCATTAAAATCTAAAATAACAGTAAAGGATTTAAAAATAGAAAAAATAAAAATACAACTTTCTTAGGAGAGGGGTCATTTTGTTGATTATAGGCTATTTAACCCCTCTGGGAAATATGCTGTATCTGAGTGCTGTATTATGAAATTAGCCCTAACGTGTAAATAACATCTATACATGTTTTTTTCAAAGCCGGCGCTTGTATGGATAGTGCCCCTAAATATAAATTAAACATATACATTAAAGGAGTAATTTTATAACAGGGCACCCAGGTTAATAGGGCAAGAAGGCAGCAAATAGAATGCTAGGTATCATAAGGAAAGGAATGGGAAATAAAACAAAAGGATATTATGATGCTTCTGTATTGTTCCATAGTGCGACCACACCTTGAGTATTGAATGCAATTCTGGTCATCTATCTTAAAAAGGATATAGTGTTATTAGAAAAGGTATAGAGAAGAGCCACCAAAATGGTAAAGGGGATGGAAGGATACTCCTAGCAATAGAGGCTAAAAAGGTTAGGGCTCTTCTACTTGGAAAAGAGATGGCTGAGGGGAGATATGATAGAGGTCTATAAATTAATGAATGGCGTGGAATGGGTAAATGTAGATCGATTGTTTACATCATCAGAATATAGAAAGACTAGGGGACAATGGAGCTACAGGGCAATGAAGCTACAGGGTAAACTATTTAAAACTAATAAGAGAAAATATTTTTTCACTCAAAGTGTAATCAAACTCTGGAATTCGTTACCGGAGGCTGTAGTAAAAGCTGTTAGTGTAGCTGGGTTTAAAAAAGGTTTGGACAAGTTCCTGGAGGAAAGGTCCATAAACCATTATTAAAAGGGACCCAGGATATTACTGCTTGACCCAATTCAAGCATTGTGGATCCTGTGTCCTTTGGGGAAACTGCTAGGTGCTTATGACCTAGACTGGCCACTGCTGGAAACAGGATACTGGGCGTGATGGACCTTGGTCTGACCCAGTATGGCAAATCTTATGTTCTTAACCTTTTCTATGGAAAGGCAATACTGCAACATCAATGCACATTCTATTGAAACAAAACAAATACGACTGCAAAATATCTCTACTCTCTAGTAAAACTCCTCTCCTTGGTCACACACACAAAACACAGCCCAACCTTCACCAAGTACAGAATAATTGACCACAAATTACAAATGTGGAGACTAAAACTGAAACGAAAATCACAATAATCAATTCTGTATGCTGTGCAAAACTCGAAAATGTGAAACAGAAATACAGTACATTCCCTCCTTTCTGAGCAAATTACCAGAAAAAATGCACATTCCCTAAACTAGCATGCTTTTCACTCCGTTAACTTCCATCCATTTCCCTTATCTGCACACTGACTCTCCATCTCCACCATCTTCCAAAAAAGGCCTTTCAATTATTGCTTCTCCCAAGCTTCCATCCCAGCCGGCATTCAACTTGATCCGCCCATGCATCCCTCTTCACTGTGATCCCTCTCTCCCTTGCTCCCGTTTTCTTCTCCCTTTTCTTTTACTCTCTCCCATCTACCAGTTGAGCAGCCCCTGTCTCCCTCACATCCTCCTATCCATCAAATCTAGGACCCCTTTCTCTACCCAGCCAAGCAGACCAAATCCCTGACCCCTTCTCCCTGCACAGGAGACCCATGACTTCCTCTGTTCTTCATGACTCTCTCCCTAGCAGCACCCATATTTCCCATCCCTCTAGCTTTCAGGAAGCAAATCATCTTCCAGTCCATTCTCTCCTTAAATCGTTACTGCCAGCAATAGAATGATGAAGCTAACTAATTGCTTTCAAGCTGGTCCATGTGATAAGGGTTTGAAGCAGCAGGAAGATGAGGCTCCGGCTTTCACCTTCCTCTAGGCCATTGATGTGATAGTGTCTCATACTCCTGTGGTTTTTCTCCCTTCTGTGAACAATGCTGTAAAGATAGTTGGTGTCCCCCCATCCCAGAAAAGGAGAAGTTGGCAATGTCCAGCTTGGATCCAGATGAAGAATGAGAGAACAGCATTCCACCAAGTCAAACAGGGATAGCTCAAGGAAATCTGTTGCCTGAGTTGAGGAATGGAGTGAAGCTTCCTTCTCCAAGTCACCAGGAGCTGGATTGCTCACTGTCTCAAATCTTTGGTCAGAAAACTGGCTGTGAGGAGGTATAAGTATGATTGAGGCAAGAATGTGGATGTGGGTAGCAGGAATGTATGGAAGGTATATGTAGGCATATAAAGGATATCTGGGACAGGAGGGATGTGGTGGGATGTCTTCAGGGCTATTATCATTACAGTCCGTTTTAATCTCCTCAGCAAAACCCTAGAGTATTACTCATGGGTGGTTACACCAGAACTATTACCCTGAGATAATCATCATAAATTATCACAGGTTAAATCATCCCATAGTTTGTTTCCCTGGGATAATTATCTTTGCCCTGGGATTATTATCCAAGAGGTAATGATCCTAGAAGAATTGCTCTGGGGTAGCATCCCTGGGATAATTACCCCAGGATAACAATCATTACCTCAGGGTAATTACATCAGGATAATTAATCCAAGATTAACTATCACTGTTGCTTGCTTTAACTGTCCCAGCAAAAGCAGTATTGAAAGAAGCATTTAAGCACATATTGTCTCCTTGTGCCGGTGGGGTCAGGTCTCAATAACAGTTGGTATTTATCAATTGATATATAATTGATTTATATCAGTTGATATTTATCTAGGTTAATTAACAAGGATAACACCCCAGGGTAACTACCTGAGGATCATTACCCCAAGATGATCTTCATTACCCCAGGATATTTGTAATTACCCTAGGATAATATAAACATTAGAAACATCAATAATGAAAGCAGTAAAAGACAATACAGTCTATCCTGTCAGCCCGTCCATACCAAACATTAAGTTCTATTATCCCTTCCTCCCCCTCTCTAGAGATGCTGTCCCATGTTCTCTTGAATTCAGATTTATGTATTATCTCTCCCACAACATCTCACTGAGAGGCTATTCCATGTATCCCCCACCCTCAAAGAAACATTTTCTGAAATACTCTTGAAGCTATCTGCTTTCACCTTCATTCTAGGACCCCTCATTGCAAAGGTTCCTATCAGTTGAAAGAGGCTCTCCTCCTGTGCATTAATACCACAGAGACATTTAAATGTCTCTATCATATCTCCCCTCTTCCATTTTTCCTGAAAAGTATACATATTGAGATCTTTAAGTCTATCCCCATATGCTTTATGACAAAGACCACTGAGCATTTTAGTAGTCATCCTCTGGAACAATTCCATTCTTTTGAAGGTGTGGTCTCCAGAATTGTTCATAGTACTCCAAATTAGAGATTTATTTTAAATTAAAATTTTCAAAATTTACATTTCAGATCAATTCAAGGAAAACCAAAACAGATAGCCCCCCCCCCCTCCAAAGAAAACAGTATGGTCTAGCCCATATTATGGGGAAAACAGCATTCACTACAGGAAAAATACCCATAGGAAATTAAGCAAAAATGCCATACACAATGGTGATCTATACAGAATGAATTCTTAAGACTTCCTAACCTATTACTTCTTTTAATCAGACAAAAATTTCTCTAATTGAGACATCCTGGAAAACAAAAGTCTCCCCCTGCAGTGTAACTACACATTTGCAGGGAAACTTTAAATAAAAAAGTTGCCCCAATTGCTACCATTTGTGGTTTCCAATTTTGAAATTGCTTTCTGCGAAGCTAAGTGCTCCTAGAAACATCTGGTAACACATTCAGCTTTTGGTTGCAGAGCAAAACATCCTTATTTTTGAAATAAGTTTTTAGAATCTTAAAATTCTCACCCTCAGATGGAAGTGCAACCAATAAGGTAGCATGTCTGGTAATAGTATCTGTCGAATCCTCAAGCTAAGTGGTCAAATCCTGACTCATACTAGGGCATATTACATCTAATCCCCCCTCCACAAGGTTTTCACTACTAGACCTAGAGGGTATATAATAAGCATGGTTAACAGAATATCAGAAAACTTCAAAACGTCAGTGAGATACCTTTTTGAAAGTATCTTAGGAGAAAGTAATTGAGTAGAAGGAAAATTAAGAAAACATAAGTTCTTTGCAAGTAGAGACTTTTCAAGTGCCTCCAGATCATAACGAATTGAAATAGAATCTTAATAAAAGACACATTAGTATGCTGGAGGGTCTACACTTGGGAATCCACCCATTGCAAGGACTTTTCCTTAGACAGTATTTTGGTATCCACAGCTTGCATTTTGTCACAATATTCTGAGAAAAAGAACATAAAGACAACTTAAAAGAACATAAAGACATAAAGAAAAAATAATATAAAGACAACAGTTGAACATACACTCAACTGTTGAACTTATTTTTGAGTCAATATGACTCATAACCACCCAAAGGTCCTTTAAAGTGATCTCCCCATCCAGATCTACACATGGCACTAGAATTCGAAATAGGGACTGGGTTAGGTAGCAAACTCATGGAAAGATCCTCTAATTTACCATTCAGAGAGACTCCAGAAATAACAGTAGATGTCAACAAAGGCTGAGGGTGAGGAGCTAAAGAAGCTCCTTCTAGAGAGGTTAAACCCCAGGCATCGCTACCATATGTCTATCAATTGGAGCAACAATCTTCATAACTGAGAACACCAAGGACTGCTGTTTCAGGGAACCTATATTCTTCCATTTACCCATGTAAGAGACTCACCTCCAAAAGCACTGTTCCCCTAGCCAAAAAAAAAAGAAAAACTGCAAAGTATCAGCAGGTTTACTTAATGTCCATTGGTGTTCTGAAGGGACTCCAAATGGGTGATTCCTGTCCCTTTGGACATGTACCTTTGGGAAACATCCCATGGCTGCATGTAGCAACATCGCTGATCTTTTAGGACCCTCCAGTCCTGTTGGTGATATCACTGAGGTGTCCTCGAAGTGCCTGCACCAAGACTTAAAGCAAAACGGCCAAGTAGCAATGCCGGTGCCTCTCAATCCTGCCCAATGGTAAGGGCTTTAAGTGCACTCTATAAGAACATAAGATATGCCATACTGGGTCAGATCAAGGTCCATCAAGCCCAGTATCCTGTTTCCAACAGTGGCCAATCTAGGCCATACGTACCTAGCAGTTTCCCCAAAAGACAAAGGTTCCACAATGCTTGTATTGGGTCAAGTATTGATATCCTGGGTCCCTTCTTAATAATGGTTTATGGACCTTTCCTCCAGGAACATGTCCAAACCTTTTTTAAACCCAGTTACACTAACAGCCTTTATTACATCCTCCGGTAACAAATTCCATGGTTTGATTGCACTTTGAAAAAATATTTTCTTTTATTAGTCTTAAATAGTTTACCTGTAGCTTCATTGCATGTCCCCTAGTCTTTCTATATTCTGATAACGTAAACAATTGATCTATCACCTTATTTTATTTATTTATTTAGCTGCACTTATATGCCGCTTTTCACCGGGTCAAAGCGGTTTACAATAACAAAAGGGGGGGTACATTAATCAGCTCACAATTAAGGAGGGGGGACCATCACTGGGGGCCAACATTGATGATCTTGACATGGCAGGCATCAGTACTTGACGTTGACGTTGACTATCTACAGGTCTGTTTTTTCATCCAGATTCAGTCTATTCTGTGACTACCAAGGATAGGACGTTAGTGAGGGGTATGCAGTTCTGATCCTAGGTGTTCCCGAAATAGATGGGTTTTTAAACTGTTTTCTGAATGAGGAGAGGTCTTTGTTGTTTCGGATCTGGTTAGGAAGGGAGTTCCAAAGCGATGGGGTGTATAGTTCAAATGCTCTGTTACAGGCTTATTGATTAAACTTTGTTCTTTCATGCGGCAAGTGAGAGCATTGCTTGTGGCCTGGCGTGTTGGTCTTCCAGAGGTTGTCTGGGGGAGTAGCAGAAGCAACTGATCTTATGAGACCCTCCAGTCCTGTTGGTGATGTCATGAGATGCCCCTGATGTGCCTGTGCTGAGACTCAAGCAAAAAAGCCAAGCAGCAATGCCAGTGCCTCTCAATATTGGCCAATGGGAAGGGCCTTAAGCACACTCCACCTTCTCCAAAACATGAGTTCCCTCTCAATTAGGGTTATTTTTGTGTCAAACTTACAATCAAATACAACAAAGTCAGGAACTGATCCCTATGGTCACCCTAAAAGTGACTCATTATTATTATTATTATTATTATTATTATTATTAAAATCCTCTGTCGCTATCCCTCAACTAATTTCTTGTCAGCTTTATCACTGGGGACAACCTTCAGGCTGTTGAACTTATTTATGAGCTTCCTATGTAGAACAGTGTCAGAGGCTTTCATGAAATTTAATCATGCATAGTACATTGAGTGCTTTCCTTGATCTAACTCTATAGTCTCCTAGTCAAAGAAGTATATCATTTGTCTGACATGCTCTCACTCTGGTGCAACAGTGTTGCCTTGGACCCTGGAATTTGCTGAATATAAGTCTTTTCCCCATTATTTTTTTTAATAGCAACATTCATTAATTTTACACACTGAGCTCAGACTTACTTGTTTGTGAAGAGTGCCTGTGGTCAAGCCATTAAATAGAACTGTCTGTGATGCTATTATCACTTTTGTGAAGTCCATCAGTATCTTTGGACTGGATATTCAAAAACACTCACAAGTTTAGCAGCGGCAGCCATGCATATAAGTGCCATAACTTTGAAATTAAGATTCGTAGTGACTGCACTGGCAGTATCCAAATAGCACAGAGGTGGAGCGAGGAGAGAACATTGGCTTCTACCCAACCATACAAATAGCCAACTCCTAGGATGATCACACTAGCAGAATATTTGTCTCATAAATTTTAAGATGATAAATTTAGATGAATTTTCAATGAAAATCTAGAGGGCCTTTTACTAAAGGCTGCTATCTGGTTAACACATGTTTTAGTGTGCAGTAAATGGCTGCTGAGAATGCTAATGCATATGCATGCCGGCTACTGGACGCTAAAAAGCATGTAAGCAGCTGTCAGGCACTAGGGAAGAGAATGGTAGGTTTGGGGTGGAATGTGGGTGGGTTGGGGCAACGTGTAGACATGGAAGCACATTGCCGCTAGCATGAGGGTAATTGCCGAGTCCTCAGTGGCATTAATGCAATTAGCATGAATTCACATAATGATACCTCTATGGGCATTGTTAGGTGCACCTGAATTAATCACATCATATGTTCTGGTATGTGATTGTGTGCTTATTGCCAGAGACTTGCTGGGTAAGCCCCCAACAGTTAGTGCATGACAGTTGCACTTCCCACACTTTAGTTTTGTCACTAAACACGTGGTAAGTGCAGACCTCTAGGAAAAGAGCCCCTTCGGCTCCTAAGCCTTGCTGAAAACAGGGGACAAATCTGGGCACCAACTTAGGTACTTAAATTTAAGCACTCAATTTTTTTGACTACTATCCTCATAGAGGCCGATATTTAAAGATCTCATAATCAAAAAAAACTGAGCTCCTAAATTTATACAGCTAAATTAGGCATCTAAATTTCTTATTCTAATTGCTTCAAAATTGAAAGGCCCGATATTCAAAGGCATTTATACGGTTTACAGACTTGTAACTGTGTAAATGTCACTGAATGGAATCTTCAACAGCACTAACACGGTTAATGCCACTGAATATCCCCGATTGATGCTGCTACATGCCCCGATGCTAACCACTTAGCATCAGGGCGTGTCGTGGGAATTCTGGGACTTTCTGGGGGTGGCACCAGTCACTAACCTGGCAGCAGCTCAACATTGCTGCAACCTGGTTAGTTTCTGTGGGCTTCTGGGCTGTGCAGCGACCTCGTATATTCAATACTGTGGCCACATATGACCCAGGCATTGAATATCCAGGGTTAAAGTTCGCCAGCGACAGTTCTGTGCCATAGCAGCAAATAGCCGCCCAAAAGAATATCGGACCCAGGGTGCCACCTTTACTCTGCGTTTCCCCTGTGTCTTCTTTTCTATCAGGGACAGTGTTGTTTTTTTCTTATGGTTGTCAACGCCAGAGTTTTTTGCAGGGTAAGAGTTCTTCTTGATATTCCTTGTAGTTTTCCCCTGTTTGATCTAGATAAATGGGTTTATATTTAGTTTAAAGGAACCTATTTTTCTGAGTCCTTCAATTTAGTGGTTTAAATTGTGAAGCAATATTGATAAAATGATTTTTCTGTGCAGATTTTTATGATATGTTCTATTGTGGATTCAATATTGTATTGTTTTCTTGTTTCACATTAAAAGCCAAATAAAGAGATTATTTGGCTTTTGAACATGAAATATACTAAATGTAATACATAAAAAAAGAATATTGGGCCCTAAGATCTTAAGTATTCAGCTGAAAATTCACCAAAATGTAGGATGCTAAGGGGCCCTTTTACTAATGGGTGCTAAGATATATGCACCTAATTCACAATTTGCACCAAAACTATGGTGCAATAGGTGCCACACCCCTGCATTAACTATCGGTGGCATGAAAAGCATTTCCCTGACAGTTAACATGGAGCCCTATCCCATAGCATGTGATGCATTAGTGCTGGAGTGCCTGAAACCACCTATTGAGATGGTACTAGGTGAACCCACATTTCTCATTTGGAGTATAGTGTGCAATTCTGGAGACCGCAACTTCAACAGGATATAAACAGACTGGAATCGGTACAGAGGGTGGCTACTAAAATGGTTAGTGGTCTTCATTATAAAGCATATGAGGACAGACTTAAGGATCTTAATATGTACACTTTAGGGGAAAGGCGGGATAGAGGTGATATGATTGAGACATTTAAATACCTCCGTGGCATAAATGCACAGGAGGAGAGCCTCCTTCGATTGAAAGCAAGTTTTGCTATGAGGGACATGGGATGAGGGTGATAGGGGATAGATTGATAAGGCAGGCAAAGCGAGAATTTGAGAAGGAACTTGCTACGGAAGCAAAAATACAAAATAATGACTTTTTCAAGTACATTCATATCAAAAGGCCTGTGAGAGAGTCAATTGGACCGTTAGATGAGAGAGGGGTAAAAGGGGCAATAAGAGGAGACAAGGCTATAGTGGAGAGACTGAATGAATTATTTGCTTCGGTCTTTACTGAGAAAGATATAGGGATGTTACCTAAGACTGAAGTGGTATTTAAAGGTGATACTGCAGAGGAATTGAGAGAAATATCGCTACACCGGGAAGATGTATTACAACTATTTGATAAACTGAATAGTAGCAAATCACCTGGACTGGATGGTATACATACAAGAGTGTTGAAAGAACTGAAATATGAGATTGCAGACCTGCTATTAGTAATCTGTGAACTTTCATTAAAATCATCTGTAATACCTGAAGATTGGAGGATCGCCAATGTAACGCCAATATTTAAAAAGGGTTCCAGGGGTGAACCGGGAAACTACAGACCGGTGAACCTGATGTCAGTACCGGGGAAAATGGTAGAAACCATCATAAAGAACAAAATTACACAGCATGTAGATATTCATGGCCTAATGGGAGACAGCCAACATGGCTTTAGACAAGGAAGATCTTGTCTTACTAATCTGATATATTTTTTTGAAGGTGCGAATAAACAGGTAGACAAAGGTGAGTCAGTTGATATAGTGTATCTGGACTTTCAGAAAACCTTCGACAAGGTACCTCATCAGAGACTTTTGGCAAAACTAAAAAGTCATGTGATAGGAGGCAGTGTACTATTGTGGATCGGGAACTGGTTAAAAGATAGAAAGCAGAGGGTAGGGCTAAATGGCCAATTTTCCCAATGGAAAAAGGTGAATAGTGGAGTACCCCAGGGATCTGTACTGGGTCCGCTACTTTTTGACATATTCATAAATGACCTGGAAAAGTGAGGTTATCAAATTTGCAGACGACACAAAACTGTTTAAAGTTATTAAAACCCAAGAGGATTGTGGAAAACTGCAGGAGGATCTGGATAAATTGGAAGACTGGGCATCCAAATGGCAGATGAAATTTAATGTGGACAAGTGCAAAGTTATGCACCTACGAAAGAACAACCCACACTATGGTTACACAATGCAAGGTTCCACATTGGGAACCACCACCCAGGAAAAAGATTTAGGAGTCATCGTGGATAACATGTTAAAACCCTCCGCCCAGTGTGCAGCGGTGGCCAAGAAAGCAAAAAGAATGCTAGGTATCATAAGGAAAGGAATAGAAAATAAAACAAAGGATATTATAATGCCTCTGTATTGTTCCTTGATGAGACCGCACCTTGAATATTGTGTGCAATTGTGTGCAATTCTGGTCGCCGTATCTTAAAAAGGATATAGCGTTATTAGAAAAGGTACAGAAAAGAGCCACCAAAATGGTAAAGGGGATGGAAGGCTACTCCTATGAAGAGAGGCTACAAAGGTTAGGGCTCTTCAACCTGGAAAAGAGACAGCTGAGGGGAGATATGATAGAGGTCTATAAATTAATGAATGGCATATCTTATGTAGATTCAGGAGTGATATGCGGAAATATTTCTTTATGGAAAGAGTGGTAGATCCATGGAATAGTCTCCCCGTGGAGGTGGTAGAGATGAGGACAGTATCTGTATTCAAAGAAGCATGGGACAAACACCGAGGATCTCTAAAGGAAAAAAGGGGACTGTTGTAGTGGTTGATATGGAAGGACAGACTAGATAGGCCATGTGGTCTTTTTCTGTCGTCATGTTTCTGTTTCTAATTGCACCAAGCTTACCATGCCCAGTCTCTGCGCCTGCCCTACCCACTTGCACTTCTAATTCGGGTTGCTCTGTCGGCGCAGGAATCATTCTGTACTAACTGTCATGGCCCTGTGCTACCTGCAACATGTATTCCAGTGCGCCTTTAGTGCATGCAAGAACACATGCTGCCAGGTAGCGGCCTCTAGCGAAAGACCCTCTAAAAGTAAGATCCTAACTTTAAGCCTCTCTAGAATATTTCAAGCTAGAATGCTTGGAACAGCTAATTCAATGAAAACCTAGATATTTAAGAGGGGAAACTATGTTCATGCTAAATTACACATGCTCAGACTAGGGATTGGGACAAGGGAAAACATTTGTTTATTTTCAGATTATTGGACTTTTTCCCAATTTTCAAATATTGTTTTCCAGTTAGTTTCCTACATTTGCCTGAAAACAAATTGGATATGTGTTAGAATGTTTTAACATGCAGAAAGTGACGTTACATTCATTGCACTCATATGTCAATAGCTGTTAGAACAATTTTACCTGCACTACATTTTTAATGCTAACAGACTGAATTCAGGCATGTTTACTGAGTACAGTATGTTTTTGCATTTACTGTGCATTAGGAGTGAAAACTAATGTGTGGTAAGTGCAAAGGCCATGTCGAGGTATGACTAGCATGTCTCATACAGTAGCGTCACAGAAGAGTTTCTTATTGCGCATTCATCTCATTTACAATTAACACGGGTGCACTTAACACCTCCTATGCAGATGGCATTGTGCACCTGTGATAACTGCAAAACTGACAGTGCATGATAAATAATGCTGAGTCTACACTCCCTCTCCACCCATTCTCCACTCAGTCCCCATCCCATTGCATGTTAAGAAGTGTTATAACGCGGAACCTATGAAGGAAATAGTTTTAGAAAAAAACCCTGTTTTACATGGAACTGAGAAGATGCAGAGAGCACAGTTCCAGCGCAGCACAGACAGAGGGCGTATGAGCAGTTCCACAGAGCCAGAAGCAACGTGCTCTGACACTGATTGCATTAGTAGCAAGCAGTTTCACCTGAGATCAAGCCCAAAATGTTCAAACCAAAAATCCCTTTATAAAGGAAACCAGATGGTAGAAGGTAGCAGCAAGGAGAGCAGTAGTAAGAGCAGGGGTAGCAGCAAGGCGAGCAGTAGTAAGAGCCGGCAAAGCAGCAAGGAGAGCCGTGGAAGCAACAGGAGCAGCGAAAGTAGCCTAACCAGGAACATAGCCAGAAGCACAGCAAGAATCATTGCAAGAGGCTCAGCAAGAGGCTCAGGATGGAGCACAGTCTGGAGCAGCAGTTTGGATAGCTGTGGGAAAAGGAACCTGGAACAGGACAGCTTCCACGTGCAGCCAACTCAAGGAGACAGAATCCAAAGGAGTTTCACTCAAAGGGATAGAGTCCAGAGGGGCCAAACATATTGGGACGGAGTCCATAGCAAAGCAAACAGAAGAAGCAGTTTGCCTGATAAAAGCAACTCTCCTAGCCCAAGTAAGTTCATTGTATCAAACCAGCAAGGAACAAGGAAGGGAAGTTCCTGCTACAGAGATACCTTTGCTAAGAACCACAAAGGGTGGAAATCTATACCGGGTTTGCCTGATAGCCCTGAAAGCAGAGCACTGCATAGAACAGCTTGTCTGCCTGAGAAAGCACGTTACAAGGAGAGCTCTGGGTGTGGCAGCTTAGAGAAGCCAAGGTATGCAAAATCCTTAATTCTAAGAGAAAGTTTTACTGATGAAAACCCTGTTCAAAGAGTTAAACTTTATAAGGGGAGAAGAAGTAAAACTGACCTTTTAAAAGCATTTCCCCAAAGCTTAGTAAGAGAGTTTTATGGGAAGCAAAAGAATCCCTGTGAGGAGTTAACAGGGAGTGAAAATCATCATTCATCTGAGGAGGGCAGTGACCCTGAGTCAATGGACTTTGAATATGAAAACAGTATTTCCATTCCTCAGGAGGAGCCAATGGAATGTAATCTTTGTTCAGCAGCTAGCATGAATTCCCTGCAGGATTTATAGAGAGAGAAGAACTCTGCTGATGGTGAAGCTTGTAACCATTTTTCTGCTGATATATTAATTTGTTTTGATTTAAAAGAAGCCTTAGCCCAGACTTACACTTAACTGTGAAACCTACAAAAGTTGATTGTTTGAAATGTTGGTGGACTGTATTTACTTTCTTTGTGTCTTACTGGACCTTAGCGTTGACCGGGGAAATAAAGCCTTGTTACTCTACACTTTGGCTTGAATCGTTCTTCATAAGGAGTTCTGTACTACAAGGACCAGAATCCTCTAGGCCCTTTGGGTCAATCACTCCTTAAAAATTAATTAAATGCGCCAGATGCCCTTACTCCAACCAACCACTAGGGGCACCAGGTGACAGAAGTTAACATGGAAATTTACCACAGTGGCTAATTTAATGCATGGTAGTTACCATGGGCCCATACTAATGGTTACCATGTGCTAAAATGTGTATTTCTGCTTAGTGCACTTAAAGTAAACATTCCCCCGTGCGTGCTAATAAAGGTGCATTCTTAGCTGAGATTGCACTAAACCCCACAAAAATGTATACCATGAGAAAACTAATTACTCCACTATGTACAAGGGGCTAGAGGCTTAAAAAATGCTGTGAATTAGTTAATAAAGGGCTAAAAGAGACCACCAAAGTACAGATGATCATAGAACTATCACAATACCTTCAAAACTACAAGGAGGATTATTAAACATCAGAAGTTTCCAAATAACTCATTCTGCAATTAGCTTTAGCAGCTAGAAAGAGAACAATACAAACAGGATCAGAATGAATAGGCTTTTTTAAAATGTGCCTGATAAGCATTAAACTAACACTCATACAACCTGTGCATGTGTAACTTTACTTGGACTAAGTGGCAGTATTCCTAAAGGTGGGGATGGAGAGGGGGTTTGCATTTATATACATACCTCTGAAAGTTTGACCATGCATTCTTACATATTAACCACAATGGAAATACTAAACTATCATGGGTGAAGCAAATTATGGTGTCCTTGAAAATTAACCCTGAACATGTGTGTACTTCATAGGCAAAATGGCATTTTATAAAGGATGTTCAAGTTCAATCTGGGGTGTCTTGAACAAAATATCTGGGAAAATACTGAGGGCTTTCGAGTTTTGTCCTGATTTGTCCCCAACATGGACAGTCATGGTAGCGCCACGTAGATGTTCCCACTGCAAAATTTTGGGGTGGGGATGTGCATCCAATATGGTATGTACGTCCGGATCTTCTAGTTTGCATGAGGAGATGTGCATTGGTGTGCCAACATTAAAACATGTGCTCTCATTTCTCATCGGTTTTCTCTAACTGAAAAAGACAGTATAGGGGATTTATTTATTTATTTATTTAGTAGATACTTATATACCACTACTTCCAGCGATCAGAAGCGGTTCGATTATAATTTTGGGATTTGTCACAAAATCAAGACAGAATATATGGGGCATAGATAGCAAGGGGTATTACACAGCACACATAGTAGGGTCTACAGATCGACCTTAATGAACTTAATGAACTATCATACATTACAAGAGAGATAATCTTCCAACTATTTACATTTTTACATCCATCTATTCAATTCATTTTATTTTCTTGGATTTACATCTGGCCATAGTGACAATTGAATAGATGTGTTTTTAATTTTTTTCTGAAGTCGACTAAGTCTTTAATTGCTCTCAGCTCGTGTGGTAGTTGGTTCCATAAAGTGGGGGCAGAGAAGGAGAATGCTCTTCGGCTAGTACTGACTTTTACATGCCTGATGCTGTTTGGAACTATTATTGTGTCTGAGCTGATGGTTCTCCTGCATCTGGTGGTAGGTTGCATGGAGATCAGGGTGGAGAGGAATGACTGGGCCAGGTTGTGAATTAGCTTGAATGTCGTTACCAATGTTTTGTATTGAATCCTGGCAGTGACTGGGAGCCAGTGTAGTTCCATCAATACAGGTGTGATATGTTCAGTGACGCTTGTTCTCATGATGACCCTAGCTGTTACGTGTTGTGCCAGTTGTAGTATGTTGGTCGCTTTCTTTGGTAGGCCCTGTAAGATGGCGTTGCAGTAGTCGAGGTGGGGCATGATGAGCGCTTGAGCAACTGATCGGAAGTCATATGGATCTAGTACATTCCGTAGGGGTCGTAGTACTCTAAGCTTGTGAAAGATGGCTTTGTTGGTGTTGCTGAGGTGTTTTTCCATTTTCAGTTTGCTGTCGATTGTGACTCCTAGATATCTAATTTCATTCTTAGTGTTATAGGTATTGTTGCACAATGTGATTGTTGGAGGAGGTTCGAAGTCAGTTTCACTGGATATAAACATTACTTCGGTCTTCTTATGATTAATCGACATGTTGTTTTGTTTTAGCCATCCCAACATCTCTTCCATATCAGTTTACCTCCTTCTCTATGCCCTACATGTGTCATGATAGCGAAACAAGAGCTTTTCTGATGCTCATTCGTGTCCTGGAGCATGAATAGATATGGAGCTCCTGCTGGTGGGAGCTATTGTAATCAACTGTGCAAGTCCATCCTGCCCGAAACACCCCCTGACATGTTTCCACCAAGCCCCCATTACTGATTGAATATCCTCATGCTGGGAATGTCTCCAGAACCAGCTTCTAAAATGCCTTTGGAGACGTCTCTGTGATCTGGTCGCCCGTGTGCCCGTTTGCAGACGTCCAAAGCACAAACAGCACTTTCAAATTAACCCCCAAAGTGTAAATGTAAGTACAGAAATTCCCTGGAGTCGTTTTTAAATTGATAGTACATGCACACTTTTGTTCTGAAAATCCATGGAGGCTCACACAGGAAGAAGTATGCGAATACTTTGTACACATGCCAGCAGTTATAACACTACTCCCAGAAAGGATTAGCAAAGCAGAAGAAATAATGTCATTAGGGAAAAATAAAAATGTCCCTGAAAAGAGATAACAATAAATAGAAAGACAATGATCCCCCTTCTCTAAGGAAATGCAAAAATTCTGTCACATAAAAGAGCAGCATAGTTGTAAAGAATAAAGAACGCATAACATATCTGAAAAAGATGTTCCGATCAATCTTCACAAAAAATAACAAAACATTGGTGACAGTTTCAAGGTGTAAATAGTTTTATAGAAACTGTAAATAAAATCTCCTTGTCATTGCATGCAATATAAACCTTTGCTGTCAATAAATTACATGTTGTTACAGAAATGTAAAGATTGATCAGAAATGTATTGACCTGCCAACAGAGATGATTACAATTCGATATGAGAAAATGGAATCCAAAACATTGTAATGGCAAGAAATAATGTAAAATGCATTTTTGATTCAGTGATGGTGGGGGAGGGTTTAAATCAATCAATTTGGGGTATGTTTACTAAAGGTTCATGCATGTTTAACAAACGTTAAAGTGCATTTAGTACTGCCATGGCCCCTCAAAATAAAAGGGACGTGGCAGCCATTGATGTGCAGTTTCTTTCGTTAATGCATGTTAAGCTTTAACAGACATGTCCCTTCTTGTTTTAGGGGTTCGGTGTTCAAAGACACTCCGAAACAAGGTGATAAAGACACCAAGATCATGCCTGAATTGCAGCTGAGGGAAACACATGGCTTTAGGCAGTATGGTCAGAGGGCAGGGCCTTTGCAACCGTTAGAAAAACTAGGCAGTCACCTAGAGCTCCAGTGGTCCAAACCATTGGCCTACGCTTCCACCCTCATGCAAAAGGAAGTCCCCATCAGCAACTGGAAGGGGAAGAAGCACAACAACCTCATAGCACCAGAGGTTTCGGTAAGCCCTGCAGGGCTGTTGGAATCCATTGCCACCGCTGGATCTCCAGAAGAGGGGTAGCAACAGGGGCACTAGGCATGAGGGTGGGAGCAGGGGGGTGCTAATGAGATTCACCTAAGGTGTCTCATATCCTTCCATCGGCCTTGTCAGAGGGAGATTTTGGCTGGGGTCAAGAAGATGGCCTTATCTTTGATCAGTGATGAAAACTATCATTTTGGTTTTTTAAATTAAAGTTCCAATAAAACTGGTCAAGTTCACTCATGCTGACATTTGACTGGGAACAACCTACTCACAAACCTTTACAACAGGGATGTGCCTTCTGTGCATCACCAACATGAATAAGACACGATGGGTCCTATATTTATTCTTTTTTTTTATTCCTTTGAAGTGAAAACAGCTTTGATTTTAGGATAAAGCGGTATGTAAATCCTTTTAAGTAAATAAATAAATAAATATTCAGTGTCAGCGGCTAACACTGCTAAAGCGGCTAGCCACCGGTGCTGAACTTAAAACTTAGATATTCAATACAGGGGACCATATCCGGGGCAGCCTGGATTGCCACGAAGCTAACCAGATAGTGGCAATATTCAGCTGTTGCCTGGTAAACCTCTATGGCAAACGATAGACCAGGGTTTCCTGTGCCTGAATTTCACTGCATATCGCTAACCGGGCAGCGGCTCAGCAGGGGCGGCCCAAGGGGGGTGCAGGGCCATGTGCGGAGACTCGGTGCGGGGCCTCATTTGCATAAATATTTATTTATATTCTCTTATATACCGTGCTATTCTGCATCAGTGCGGTTTACATTGAACAAACTGAAATTACATTGAACAGGGCATTATAACTTGGAGATAACTATTTTACAGGGGACATGGGCTATGGAGGGTTAAGTGGCTTGCCCAAGACCACAAGGAGCACCTGTGGAACTAGAAACCCCAGTCCTTCCGGCCCAAGGTTGCTGTCCTCTAATGGGATTTGAACCCCTGACCTTCTGGCCTGAAGTACCTTGCCCCAACCACTAGGCCACTCCTCCACTCCAACATATTTGCATAATGTTACCATACACTAACTTTTAGTAAACATGCCTCTTAATGAGTGTATGGATAAAGAAAGACTAAAAGATTTCTACATTACTATAATCCAGTGACAACTGCCAGGTACATTAGGAACTACTACAAACACTGCCCATTTAGAACCCAAAGCAAACCCGCCGTATCATAACAGCACTACCAAGACTCACAAAGCACAAGACCCTACCTATCAAAAGGCAACACTACAAATATTAAACCAATACATTTCAGAGAACAACAATACATGACCTAGTGGGGAAAGAGAACAAGTGGCAATGTCAAATAGGAATTACATAAACAGAATACCTCAGCTCAGTTACACATGCAGAACATAGACCGTCACCAAACAAGAAATCACAATGTAGAAACAGGAAGACAATAATTAAACTGAGAACCCCAAAAGCCCAACAACACTGTAGAAATAAAACTATAAATTCATTTCCTCTTGTACTAAACAAAGCGCAGACGTTAATGATGCACATTTCCCAGAGCTGGCATATTTCCGTTAATAAATTCAATAAAGAGATATTTTTCTACCTTTTGAGCATTTTTTTTCAGTTGCAATTGCTCCAGCCACTTTCTTCTGGTTTCTTCGTGTCTTCTGCTAACTCTCCATCGTCTGCTGTCCATTTGTCCTTTCTTCACTCTTCTAGTTTTTTTCCATTCTCTCTCTACATCTGCTTTAATATACTAATCTTTCTCCTTTTGCTCTTTCCTCATTCCTATTTCTTCCACTCAAATTTTACCCCGCCATCCTCAAACCCCACTTACTTTCCCAATATCTGGCCAATTGTAGATTTGTCTTCCCTCCCACACAAAATATTTTTTCCCTCTCCATTTCACTCTCCCATCTCTATCCCATTCTAATCCTCCCCCAACATCAGCTCCCTTCTAGTTCCAGCCCCACCCAGCATCCGCTCCCTTCTAGTCCCCGCATCAGCCCATTTCCAGTCCTAGCTCCCCCATCCGAGTCCCTCCATCAGTTCATTTCCAATCCCAGCCCCCCATCAGCCCATTTCTAGTCCTTTCCTAGCCCCACCATCAGCCCATGTCAAATCCTAGCTCCCCTCCACTCAGCCCATTTCCAATCCAAGCCCCCCATGAGCCTACTTCCAGTTCTAGCCCCTCCATGAGTCCATTTCAATCCAAGCCCCCCCAACAGCCCATTTCCAGTCCTATCCTAGCCCTCCATCAGCCCATTTCCTGTCTTAGCCCCCCCCCCCCGCACTCAGCCCATTTCCAATCCTAGCTCCCTCCCCTCACAGGCCATTTCCATTCCAAGCCTCCCTCCCCATCAGCTATTTGTAGTTCAAGCCTTCCTTCCACTCAGCCCATTTTCATTCCAAGCCCCCCTCCCCATCAGCTATTTGCAGTTCAAGCCCTCCTTCTACTCAGCCCATTTCCAGTCCTAGCCACCCCCCCAGCCCATTACCAGTCCTAGCCCCCCATAGTCCATTACCAGTCCTAAACCCCCCATAACCCATTACCAGTCCTAAGCCCATCAGCCCACTTACAGTCCTAAGACCCCCCATCACCCCATTTTCAGTCTTAGCCCCCCCCCCATAGCCCATTACCAGTCCTAACCCCCATCAGCCCATTTCAAGTCCTAGCTCCCCCATCCGAGTCCCTCCATCAGCTCATTTCCAATTCCAGCCCCCCATCAGCCCATTTCTAGTCCTTTCCTAGCCCCACCATCATCAGCCCATGTCAAATCCTAGCTCCCCTCCACTCATCCCATTTCCAATCCAAGCCCCCCCATGAGCCTACTTCCAGTTCTAGCCCCTCCATAAGTCCATTTCAATCCAAGCCCCCCAACAGCCCATTTCCAGTCCTATCCTAGCCCTCCATCAGCCCATTTCCTGTCCTAGCCCCCCTCACTCAGGCCATTTCCAGTCCTAGCTCCCTCCCCTTACAGCCCATTTCCATTCCAAGCCCCCTCCCCATCAGCTATTTGCAGTTCAAGCCCTCCTTCCACTCAGCCCATTTCCAGTCCTAGCCACCCCCCAGCCCATTAGCAATCCTAGCCCCCCATAGCCTATTACCAGTCCTAAGCCCCCCATCAGCCCACTTCCAGTCCTAAGCCCCCCAACACCCCATTTTCAGTCATAGCACCCCCCATAGCCCATTACCAGTCCTAACCCCCATCAGCCCATTTCTAGTCTTAGCCTCCCCACAGCCCATTCCAGTCCTAACCCCCCATTAGCCCATTTCCAGTCCTAGCCCCCCATAGCCCATTTCCAGTCTTAGCCCCCCCTATAGCCCATTACTAGTCCTAACCCCCCATCAGCCCATTTCCAGTCTTAGCACCCCCATAGCCCATTACCAGTCCTAACCCCCCCATCAGCACATTTCCAGTCCTAGCCCCCCTATAGCCCATTACCAGTCCTACCCCCATCAGCCCATTTCCAGTCTTAGCCCCCCCATAGCCCATTACATCCTAACCCCCCATCAGCCCATTTCCAGTCCTAACCCCCCCCCATCAGCCCACTTCCAGTCTTAGCCTCCCCCATAGCCTATTAGTAGTCCTAACCCCCCCATAGCCCATTACCAGTCCTAACCCCCCTCCCCCCATCAGCCCTGATAGATTAAAAAACCCAAACCGGCTGCTGCTGCCACCACCACCGTGGCAGCGGCAGAATCAAATGTCCCACCGTGGGGCCCCGCCAGCTCCCGAGTCCCTCCCAATGCGCAGGCTTTGAGAGCCGCGAGAGTTTCCCTTTCTTCTAGCGGCTCTGTTAATCTCGCTGGGGCTGATGGGATTTTCCATCAGCCCCGGAGAGATTAACAGAACAGCGAGAGGTCAGAGAAGCTCTCGCGGCTCTGAAAGCCTGCGCATTGGGAGGGACTCGGGAGCTGATGGTGAAGGGAGGCTCTGCCGGGCAGGCGGGGCCCCGCGGCGGGACATTTGATTCTGCCGCTGCCACGGCAGCAGCCGCAGCAGCAGCCGGTTTGGGTTTTTTTCTACTTGTGCTAATGAAGAATGTTTTTTGCGCGGGGCCCCCTGAAACGCGGGGCCCTGTGCAAAAAACATTCTTGCTCAATGGACGGGCCGGCCCTGCGTCTCAGTATTGCCGGAATGCCTACAGCATGTAGCGACAGCACCTGCAGATATTCAGTGGCACTAAGCGTGTTTATTAGTGTCACTGAATATCTGCAGGTGCTGTCGCTACATGCTGGAGGTATTAATATTTTATGCTATTATTTTTTGTTTGCTTATACTGTTATTTTATGTTTACTGGATGTGTCCTCCAAACCCACGGTAGAGCATAGCATGTGCCCAGTCTTTCTTAATTTAAAATAGCACTGATGTTTCTAATGAAGAAATCCCATCTAACTGTGCAAGCCATAATTGGCCTGACCTTCCCCTAGTCAATTTCCTTTACAGGAAACCAGGGCTGTGCGATTAGTGCAAGGGCTGTGCGATTAGTGCAGCCGCACAGGGCACAAGTACAGAAGAGGTGCTGATATCATCACCGGCCTTCCAGGAAGCTCACAAAGAGTTACTGCATGCAGCGGGGACAGAGGGGGGCACAGATTCTTTAGTCACACAGGTCTCATTTCTAGCTCGATGCGGTCCTGCTAGTGCCGCTGGATATTCCGTAGAGCAGCATTTACACGATTGAAGATCTGCAAACCATGTAAATACGTTTGAATATCACACCCAATCATTTTTAAGTTTGGGGAAGAGAATGTAATCAACACTTGCTCTCAGAGGCTAGCCAAGGATGATGTGGGGCCAGGTGCGAAAACTCATTGTGTGGCCTCATTTGTATAGCCACTGGGCCTCATTTTAATACATTTAATTTATTTTATTTTAAAATGTATATGTTAATCATCTTAAATTTTAGGCAGCTTTCAAAGGAGCCCTTCACAAGCCTTGTTTTTGTCCTGGCAATGAAGTCTTAGGCGCATGTTTACTAAATATTAATGTGTGTTAAGTACCACTGCACCAATAGAAATAAATGGGTGTTGCTGCACTTAGAGCACATTAACATTTGTGAATGCATATTAACTTTTAGTAAACATGCCTCTTAAAGAGTGTCTGAATGCCATTTGCATGGGCAGTGTAGATGAAGAGACTACCAAATTACTGCATTACTATACTCCAGTGTCAACTGCCAGGCACATTAGAAAGTACTATACACCCTGTTCATTTAGAATCCATAGCAAACCCACCATATCATAACAGGACTCACAAAGCACCAAACCCTACCTATCAAAAGGCAACACTGCAAATATTAAATCAATACATCTCAGAAAATACCAATACACCTCTTACTGGCAAAAGAGAACAAGTGGCACTGTCACATAGAAACTACATGAACAGAATACTGTAGCTCAGTTACACATGTAAAACATAGTCCATCATCAAACATAGAACAAGGGATCACAATTTAAAGATATGAAGACAATAATTAAACTGGGGACCCCAAAAGCAAACTTGGAATGTAAAACACAGTAATAAAACCCTATAAATTCCTCTTATAATAAGCAAAATGCAAAATGTTAGCGATGCACATTTCCCAGAGTTGACACTATTCCAATTAATAAATTCAAAATGAAATAGTTTTTTTCTACCTTTTGTTGTTTGGGCATTTTATTTTTCAGTGGCAATTGCCCCATTTGCTTTCATCTGCTTTTTTCGTGTCTTCTGCTTACTCTCTACTGTCTGCTGTTTATTTGTCCTTTTTGTTTTCTCTTCCAGTTTTTGCCATTCTCTCTACATCTGCCTCTAACATACTGATCTATCCCCTTTTGCTCTTTCCTCCATTTATTTCTTTATTCCTTTTTCATCCACTCAAATTTCACCCCTCATAAGAACATAAGATATGCCATACTGGGTCAGACCAAGGTCCATCAAGCCCAGTATCCTGTTTCCAACAGTGGCCGATCTAGGTCATACGTACCTAGCAGTTTCCCCAAAAGACACAGGTTCCACAATGCTTGTACTGGGTCAAGCATTGATATCCTGGGTCCCTTCTTAATAATGGTTTATGGACCTTTCTCCAGGAACTTGTCCAAACCTTTTTTAAATCCAGCTACACTAACAGCCTTTAATACATCCTCCGGTAACAAATTCCAGAGTTTGATTACTCAATGAGTGAAAAAATATTTTATTTTATTAGTTTTAAATAGTTTACCTTGTAGCTTCTTTGCATGTCCCCTAGTCTTTCTATATTCTGATAATGTAAACAATCGATCTACGTTTACCCGTTATACTCCGTTCATTAATTTATAGACTTCTATCATATCTCCCCTCAGCCATCTCTTTTCTAGGTTAAAGAGCCCTAACCTTTTTAGCCTTTCTTCATAGGAGTATCCTTCCATCCCCTTTACCATTTTGGTGGCTCTTCTCTGAACCTTTTCTAATATCGCTATATCCTTTTTAAGATACGGCGACCAGAATTGCTCACAATATTCAAGGTGCGGTCTCACCATGGAATGATATAGAGGCATTATAATATCTTTTGTTTTATTTTCCATTCCTTTCCTTATGATACCTAGCATTCTATTTGCTCTCTTGGCCGCCGCTGCACACTGGGCGGAGGGTTTTAACATGTTATCCACAATGACGCCTAAACCTTTTTCCTAGGTGGTGGTTCCTAATGTGGAACCTTGCATCGTGGAACCATAGTTTGGGTTGTTCTTCCCTAGGTGCATAACTTTGCACTTGTCCACATTAAATTTCATCTGCCATTTTGATGCCCAGTCTTCCAATTTATCAAGATCCTCTTGCAATTTTCTACAATCCTCTTGGGTTTTAACAACTTTAAATAGTTTTGTGTCATCTGCAAATTTGATAACCTCACTCGTTATTCCACTTTCCAGGTCATTTATGAATAGTTCAAAAAGCAGCGGACCCAGCACAGATCCCTGGGGTACACCACTATTCACCTTTCTCCATTGGGAAAATTGGCCATTTAGCCCTACCCTCTGCTTTCTATCTTTTAACCAGTTCCTGATCCACAGTTGTACACTGCCTCCTGTCCCATGACTCTTTAGTTTTGCCAAAGTCTTTGATGAGGGACCTTGTCAAAGGCTTTCTGAAAGTCCAGATACACTATATCAACCGACTCACCTTTGTCCACCTGTTTATTCACACCTTCAAAAAAACATAACAGATTAGTAAGACAAGATCTTCCTTGTCTAAAGCCATGTTGGCTGTCTCCCATTAGGCCATGCCTATCTACATGCTGAGTAATTTTATTCTTTATGATGGTTACTACCATTTTTCCCGGTACTGACGTGAAGGGAGTGGATGCTGGGAGGAACTTCATCCTCAATCCCCACTTACTCTCCCAGTACTCAGCAAATCATAGATTTTTCTTCTCTCCCACACAAAATATCTCTCCCCCTCTCCATCTTCACTATGCAAGCTTCTTTTTTTCTCCTGCCAGTACCAGCCCCACCCCCTTCTGGTCCTCCACCTGCATCAGCTCCCTTCTAGTTCCAGCCCCTCCCAGCATCCATTCGCCCATCCCCCTGCATCAGCCCATTTCCAGTTCTAGTCCACCAGTATCAGTTCCTCGCAGCATCCACTCCCTTCCAGTTCCATTCCCTCATCTGCCAGCATCAGTCCATTTCCAGTCCTACCCCTCAGTATCAGTCCTCCTCCAGTCTCTCCCAGCATCCACTCCCTTCCGGTCCCAGTCCCCCATTCCCCAACATCAGTCCATTTCCAGTCCTGCCCACTCCCCATTCCCAATCCCTTTCCCATTCTAGTCCCCAGTCCCCCTCCCAGTCACACACCAAAAGGGGCCCCATGCCTGATCAGCTTCAGAGGGAGCCAGGGAGGCCAGAAGCCCTGGCTGACATCTGAACAGCCGTAGGAGTAAAGAGCGATGTTTGCCTTCTCTCCCGCGGCTGTGATAAAAATCAATACGCTGGCATGCATACATATTGTAGTTATTTCTCTGAATATTGTATATAGCTCCCTTGTTCAAGTCCAAGTTTCATTCCCCTGTTTCATTGTTAAGTGTCGACCGGCACAATATTCGTTTTATGTAAACCGCGCTGATTTTTAAGAGTGCGGTATATAAGAACCAATAAATAAATGCTGAGTGCCAGGAGGTCAATCGGGGGCCTGCCACTTCTGAACCCCCAAATTTGTATTGGAGGGGTCAGAAGCAGCAGGCTATGAGTGCTAAAGCACATGGCCTGCCACCTCCCCAACCTCACAGCCAGAATCAGCAGCAGCATGGCTCAGCACTGAGAGGGAGGAGCAAAGGGCGAGGAGGGCAGCATTGCCACGACCAGGATGTTGCTCCAAACACTAGGCTTCTCCTCCACTCCAAATATATACAGAGTATATTTTTTTATTTTACAGCAGTCTAATGACATGCTAGTGTTCTGTTGGCCTATTTTAGTAATTATTCTTCACAGTGCTACAGCTTGTAACCTACTAGCTTGTTATTGAAACCTGCTGATGTCGTCCCTATCTCTCTATAGTGACAGACTGCATTGTGACTATTCTTTGCATCAACATTATACCAATTTTGTTTATAGTTTCTAGATGTACATTGATGCATGGTAATCATGTTGCTGATTCCTACATTCTGGACAAAATCTTTCTCCTTCAAATATTTTCAGTGAGTAAAATAGTTCTGAGCTGTCCATATTGCTGGGTGTTTTTCTTTTGATCCATATCTAAAATTTAGCATGCTCTTGGACTATCATAGCCTGTTCATATGATGCTAAGTATTTACTGCTCAGTAGTTATTTTAATCTGACTATCCATTAGCCCCTCACTGCAATTTTTTACAACATTTGGATTTGAAGGAGAAATGCTAGCATCATGTGAAAACAGTTTGAAAGGAGTTTTGGAAAATTGTAGTCAGCATGAATAGTAAGGAGGGAGGGGTGCCAATCTATAGTTTGCAGAGGGGTGCCAGAAACCCTAGCACCGTCCCTAGCCCCAACTGTCCTCCAGTAAACATTCTGATATTACCACCACTTGAATATCATTGGCATGCAAAGTGCATTGGAACCCGTAATTCCTCACAATCTGTCCCACCGGGCTCATAAAGATGTTAAAAAGACAAGGTAATAACACTGAGCCCTGCGAGACTCCACACCCCACTGATGTATCACGGATCTCTTGATACTCCAACATATCCTAAACCCGTGTCCTTGTAAGAAAGCTGATAGCCAACTCAACACCCTCCCCCCTATCCCCATTCCTCAGCAGCTCTCTAACAAAATATCTCAATCTACTAATTCAAATGTGGCTGACAAATCCAACATAATCTCTATGGCTATTTTTCCCCTATCCCAGCGTTTTTCAACCACTGTGCCGCGGCACACTAGTGTGCCGTGAGATATTGTCTGGTGTGCCGTGGGAAAAATTCCAATTTCATCCATAACATGTGGCCTCGGCTCACAAATTAGGGTTGCCAACCGGCCGGTTTTCAGCCGGCCTGGCCGGTTTTTCCATGGCCAGGCCGGCTGCCAGCACAGTTGTAAAACCGGCCATTGAAAAGCCGGTTTTTTTGCTCTGGCCGCAAGATCGGGAGCGGCCAGAGCAAAAAAACGGCTTTTGTGCCGAAGTCCGCGGCGCGAACGCGATCGCGATTCCCTATAGCAGTGCAGCCGCTGGTTCTGCTTTGTACAGAGCAGCGGCTGCACTACACTTACATTGAAAAGTAAAGAGAAACTGTGTCAGGAGCCCTCCGATCATGCAGAGCCCGAGGAAGTGATGTCATGGGGGCGGGCTCCTCACAGGCTGTCTTTCCTTTTCAAATTAACTTTAGCTGCAATAAAGTTAATTTGAAAAGGAAAGACAGCCTGTGAGGAGCCCGCCCCCATGACATCACTTCCTCAGGCTCTGCGATGACCGGAGGGCTCCTGACACAGTTTCTCTTTACTTTTCAATGTAGGTGTAGTGCAGCCGCTGCTCTGTACAAAGCAGAAGCAGCGGCTTGGGCAGAGGGTGTGTGTGTGTGTGTGAGTGAACCAGCAAGGGGGGGGAGTGTGAGTGAACCAGCAAGGGGGGGGAGTGTGAGTGAACAAGCAGTGGAGGGGGGGGGGTGTGAGTGAAACAGCAAGGGGGGGGGGCGATGGTGTGAGTGAACCAGCAGGGGAGGGGGGGTAAGTGAGTGAGTGACCCAGCAGGAGGGGTGAGTAAGTGACAGGGGGGTGGGTGAGTGAACCAGCAGTGGAGGGGGGTTGGTGTGAACCAGCAGGGGAGGGGGGTTGGTGTGAGTGTTTGATTCCTATTCAAGAGAATTACTTTATATATAGTCAATATAGGCACAGAGGTAAATTTTTTTAACATTTTCTAATGGTGGTATGCCTCGTGATTTTTTTCATGAAAAAAGTGTGCCTTTGCACAAAAAAGGTTGAAAAACACTGCCCTATCCTTACCCTGCCCCACCAGGTTCATCACGGCTGCCAATAAAGTTTCAGTCCCTGACCGTTTCCTAAAACCTGCCTGTCCCTTGTCCAGTCTTATCTTCTCTTCCAAATACCCCTCCACCTGAACCTCAACCACTTTTTCTAAGATTTTAGCTAAACACATCAATGAGGAAATAGGTCATAAAATCTCTCACTACAAATCTTGGCCCTTCTTAGGAATGAGAGTCATCATCGCCTCTTTCAATATATCTGGATAACTCCCTTGGGCCAATGAGGCATTCACTAAATCTGTCAGCCACCATACCACTTCCCCAGACCTATCCTGCAACAAATGCCTTGGGAGAGGATCCAGATACATTCCCATCAGATGCAGCCTCTGCAAGATCTCTTGCACTGTCTCCGGAGCCACCTCCATAAGTTCCTCCCATTCCCCTTTCCCCTGCTTGTCTTGATCCCCATCCCAATCCTCTACCCCCCATCCCCTTTCATCCTCAACTTCTTGATGTTCACTACAAAATAATCAGTTACCTGTTCTACATCTCCCCCATCCCCTCTCCCCTTCCCCTCACCCCCACCCTTCCAATCTTAGCAGCTGCCATGCTACCTTAAAAAGCTTCCTTGGCTTTTACCCACTGCCTTAACCCTGACAGACTAAGCCATTTGCCTCAGCTCCTAAATCTTCCTCCAATATTCATTAGCCCTTTTTTTCCAAACTTCTCTATCCTGACCCCTCTCTGACTTCCGCCACCTTCTCGCAAATCTACATGACTCTCTTTTCTCTTCCAATAATGCCTGCATATACCATTCCCTATTCCTTACTTTCATCTCATTAACCTTTATCAACTTCTGGAGGGCCACCTCCTCCAGTGCCCTCTGCATAGCCTCAATCTAATTCTGAACCCCGTCCCCTATCTCCTCCTCCTGCCCAACTTTCCTTAAATTCAGCGCCTTTTGCCACAACAAGGCCTCCTCCACCTTCCCCTATACCATTTCCATACTGCTTGACTACCACCCTCTTCCCTGCCTTCCACCCAAACCTAAAAGGCACCATAAGATGATCAGAACAGGCAACTTCAACCCCATCTTCATCTACCACCCTCAAAAACCCTACCCCTCCTCTGACCCAAAAATCAAATCTAACCTATTCCCTTTCACATGAGTATCCCCCAACCCTAAATGCTTATGTCCAAAATCCTGTAGCAAATATACATAGCGCCACTCATTAACCATACCTGTAGTACAATTCTATAGAGCAAATAATAGTCGGGAAAAAAGCAAGTCTCAGAATCCACAAGGCGACCAAACGATCCACTTTAAATGGCCATAGGTCTTTTCCTTGACAATACATCAATGACTTGTCCAAAACCCTTCCTTTTCATATACATATTGGTAGAAAACAAAATCAAACATTCATTCAAGGTGAGCTGACTCCAAAAATAAAAACAATCTCCTTACATCAGCACTACAGCATAAAAACCACCACCATTAAACACCTAATAGCAATTCATCTGAACTACAACTGAGCAGAACTTACATACTTTAACCATATATGCCATCTCCAGCTCAACCAGGAACATCCCAGTGAACAGACTGTTTTTATTTTTGGGGTCAGCTCACCTTGTATGAATTGGTGGATGGTGGTGCCATACAAAGATGAAAAAGTGAAGAAGATATATGAAGTTTAAATTATGTATGGCATGTTTGATTTTGTTTTCTACCAAATTGTACTACAGGTATGGTTAATGAGTGGAGCTATGTATATTTGATGAAGTATCATTAGTAGCTCTGGAAATGACCTTAGTGTTTTAGTTGCAAAATCCTGTAGCACCGATACCAAAAAAGGCTCACAACCCTCCTCCATACACACATTAAAATCCCCCAACTTCAAAAATTCCCAATTCCCCTTGAATATCTTGCGTCCACCCAGGGGCACAGTATAACAACAAAATACCTTCACGGTCCTTAGGAGCCTCCCATCTAGATTTACACTAAAGACCAATGTTTGTGGAAAACCATTGCAACATGCCCCCCCCCCCCCACTCCACCTCCCTAGCCAACTGATAACACCCATTACCCTCTGGACACATTAAAGAACTTGCCACCTCTCCCACTTCAGCAAGATATGCTTCAGTAATATATGTTTGTGCAGCACTGCGTACGTCTTGTAGCACTGTACAAATGCTCAGTAGTAGTTGTTGTAGTAAAACAAATCAAGCCTTATATCAACGATTAAATCATGCAAGATATGCCATTTGCTACTTACCAAAAAGGAATTTGCCAACAGACAAGGCACTTTGCTTTTCCCCTTCAGCCCTTGCACACACACACACATACCCCTCTCCAACTCCCTTAGTACTCTCCCCCCCCTTCTAAACCTCCCCAACTCCCTCCCTCCATATTTCCCCCTTCCACAACCACCACTATCCCTTGTACTTCTACCATCATAGCAAAGCACATAATACATATCCCCAACACCCCCTCTAACCCAGAATACCCCCACTTGCCCCCTCCACTTACAACAGTCCAATCAAGGTCCAAGTACGTTCCAAGTAGCACGCTAAGTGGTACGCTCCTCAGTCAAGCAGCAGAGTTGCCAGACTTGTAATCTAGACTGTCCACTGGAGGAGACAGGATGCTGGGCTATGTGGACCTTGGTTTGGCTTGCCATTTCTTTTCTTATGTAATAAGTTCATTCTAACTGATTTAAATTTATATCAATCCTAAATGAACCCCAAGGATGTAGACTGAGATGAATTATGTGGCAATGCAATTACCAAAGAGAGTGCACTCAGAAGCCACAAGATAGCCATGGAGCAGGAGAAGCCTAATGGATAATTGAAAGTTGATGGCTACTTGGTATGGGCTAGGATGCTGCACTAGTAGGAACCCAGATCAAACCACTGCCTTGAAAAGATACAGAGTTGGTAAGAGGGCACATCTTTTCCTTGGCAACGTCTTGGCCCTGGCTGAAACAAGATCACTTCAGACTCAAAGGGTTAGAGGAGTTGCTTACAGCATTGAGCACGTATATGAGGGTCTTACTAAGCGCAGGGAAAGGGTAAGTTTCCTTAGGGGTGCCCTATTCCTAGACATGGCCAACAGACTAACTGGAAGCATGGCCAGGGTACAGAGGAGCCAAGCTATGCCACACTCTGGCAGGGAACTAAAATACAGAAGGGAGGAGTGGCCTGGTGGTTGGGACATGTTACCACAGACTGGAGGGCCACAGTTCAATTCCTGCTTAGGGCTAGCAGCCTCTGCCTGGGGGGACTGGGGCCTTTAGTCCCTCCTAGGTGTTCCTTATGGCCTTGGGAAAGCCACTTAACCCTCCATTGCCTCAGACAAGCATGTAGATTGTGAGCCCTTTGGGGATGAGGGAATATATACAGTAACTGATTGTAAACAGCCTAGATTGCATTGTTTCACAGATGGGTAGTATGTAAATGCTTCAAATACAAATGGATCTTCTTTGATTGAAAAAGAACTTTCACATACTCTCTCTCTCTTTCTCCCTTTATAGAAAGAAAATATGACATGGCCTGCCTCCTATGACAATCCACAAAAAGCACACAACCTCACTCGCTGAGACCAGGAACCACACAAGAGCGAGTAGGTGAATGGTCCTTTATTGAAAACCCCTGCCTCCTGTGACTGCATCATTCTGCCTGACATGAGAATATGAAGGAGCAGGAGACAGGCCAGCCCTGAATCTACTGCAAGGCACCCGCGTGTTCTGTGCTTGCCTGTTGGAATCATATTTCCTTTATAGCCTGTCTCAACACCCAAAGCATAGGGCTTGCGTAACTTTAAAGGCTTTTCTCATCATGGCCGGTGCAAAGGTATTGAGTGCTCTAGGCAAGCCTTAAGTCTTAACACTCCCCCCCCCCCCTGGATTTTGTTAATTAAACTCAACAAACATAAACTGCCCAACATCACATCTATAAAAGTGCATAATAGGCATCGTACGTTGAAATAAAATTGTCTTTGCATGTACGTGTATGTGAGCCCACTCTCTCCGCCAGTAGAATGTGCTGATGGCTCTTTGAGTTTGTGTGGCTGTCAAGATCTAGTGTTTTACTTTGACTGCAGTTGCTGCTCTTTGCTCCTCCTCAGAAGCTGCCACTCTAAGCGGCCATTTAGTCTTGCCTAATGATTGAACCTTCCCCGATCCTCAAGGAAATGCTAACCCCTCTACCTACTCTCAAGGCTACTCCCAAAGGTTCCCCCCCTTCCTTATTTTTCCATGACCTGCATCTTCGAACATGCACAAGCCACTTTTCAAAAGGCACCTGAACAAAACATTTATTTTGATTTATAAAGTTCTGCAATTGGATTTACTGTTACTGTTGCAGGAGATTTTGAGAATTCTTAAATCATTGTGGGCTTTACACTCACAAGGGCAGGAATTGTTTGTTTCTTCTATAAATGTTGCAAAGATGAGTACAATAGAGATATAGAGAAACTTCAATTGTAGGTTCTAGATTATGGAACCTAATGCCTCAGAAGACAAAATCAGAGGAGGATTACCAAAAATTCATATGAAAACTGAAAATACTGATATTCTAGCAAGTGCATGCTCTGTAAGTGGAATAGTCACAGCTGATCATGTTGGAGTAAGATCAGAATGTATGTTTATTTGATATGTTGCTATTGGATGTGGAATTGCTGTCAATGTATTAGATTGTAAACCACTAAGAATGTAGAATTGGTGGTATACAAAAGATTTAAATACATACACAAAAGAGTAGCCATTGCCATTAAGTAGTTGTTTCCAGCTTCCTAATAAAAATCCCTTTATATTGCCCATTCTTTAATGACCTCCCTTGAAGCTGTCTCTTTCATGGGCACCTCTTCTTTACCTGTACCATAGCAACTTGGCCTACTTACCGCCATGCTTTCTCACCTCAGCACATGGAAACTCACTTCTTTTTCTGTCATTTTTTGCACACTATGCTAGGAGTACTCAACTCTTAACCCTAAAAGCTCATTAATTCCTAAATAAATAGTCTTGTACATCTAAGTTTTCTTCCTGTGCACCTAATGGTCCTTCTTTATCTATTCCCTGGACCCTTCTGCCTCTCCTCCTGGTGATGCCAGAGATGTAGCTAAAGAAACAGGCCCATATCCACTGCAAGAGCATCAGCAGCAGAAGCAGAAGCAGAAGCATCTTCTTCTCTCTCTCCCCCCCCCCCCTCCCTAGAAACACCAGCAACTGAGACAGCAGCCACTAGTCCTCCAACACTGGCCTTCAGTTTTGTTTTCCCCTTCTTCTGAGCCTGTCTCCATAGGTCATCCTTACATTTTTCTCTTGAAATAGAGGATGGTCCTCTATTTGGAGACCCTGCCCCGCCCCTTTCCTCTCCCTACTGCCTACCAAATGTCCTAGGCTGCTGCTGAGGCAGTAACTGCAACAGTCCATGCTGGTATTCAGAGAGGATACGAGATTTTCATCTTGGTCCAAATTGAGATGGTGTGGTGTTGTACCAAGCTATAATTGTGCCCTGTGTGATTCATGAATCTGGCACACACACACCCCTTATAATATATCAAATATAACCATGTTAAAACAAGGCTAGGAAGATGTGCAAACAAGAATTTTTCAGTAGCCTGTACTTGGGGCCAGATCTACTTATGGGCAGCTGGACCCCTATTATGAAGGAGCCCAGGGCAAGTGTCCCTTTAGCCCATAGGTAAAAGCAGCCCTGCAAGTAGGTCCAGGGTAGACTGCAAGAAAATATTGGCCCTGGAGATTTTTTTTTTTCATACCAGCCCATGAGATATCAAATGACACTGAGATCTTATAACCTCACACCCAACCCCAATCTACATAAATAAGTGATTCCCCATCCCATGGTAGGATGAAATGTGCTGATTTCTGAAGGTCTGAATATAGAAAGGAACAATCGAGTAGCATAACTCATCCACTGAAAACCATATAAAAACTGTACCATCGCTGTACCAGAAAATCACTGGGTCAAATTCCTGACAGAATTGCTGACAGTGTTTGCCCTTACAAAGCACCTTAAAAAATATTTATATTCTACATCAACTCAGTAGCAGCAACACAAACTCTCTCCACTGCCTGGCAGATTATGAAATATAAAATCCTTAAAAAAAACACTCATCACATATGTAGCAAAGCTTCCATACCAAAACAATATTAATATCCAGAACTCAAACAATCCTGCAAAGATTACACTAAGCTCTAGAACACCAATATACCTCCTATCAGGGTTATGTGGGTAAAGGGAGTTGTGTTCTAAGTTGTGGTGTCTTACTATTATATATGTTTAGTTGTACATCTCTCAGATCAGATTGCCATCTGTGCAGTTAATAAATGCATGTAAAAATAAATAAAACAAGCCAGGCTGCTGCAGGCCCCGACACAGAAACTTTGCATTAGCAGCAGAGTCCCTCACCTTTGTCACATATACAAAACATAGACCAACCTTTGCCCAATACAGATGCATTCACTGAAGGAACTGCTGGATTCCTGTTTCCTCCTACAACCCTGAAGGTCTGTACCAAGCCGTAAATGTGCCCTGTGTGACTTGCAAACCTGGTGCCCCTTCAGTGACATCAAACTTTTGTCATTTGCCCCAATTCCCCATGCCCAACATCTCCCCATCTTACCCCGCCTCCTCATATCTGGTCAGATCTCCCCCCCCCCCCCTGTGCTGCCTGCCCTTGCCCCATCACCATCGCTTTTCCTGTTTCCTTGGTGGTGGCAGCGGCAGCAGTAGTGGCACCAGTGGACCTCCAATTTAAAAAAAGAAATGTGGGTCTTTCCAACTCTGGGTTTGCATGGATGTATGCTCATGTCAGAGGAGGGAGGGACCAGACCAGCCATGCCAGCATGGAGTCAGAAAGACCAGTGTTTATTTTTTTTAATTGGAGGTGCATGCTACCACCACTACCACTGCTGCCGCTATGAAGGGAAGAGGAAAAGTGGTGGCGGGGCAAGGGGGGGAGCCGAGGCCAGCGGATGGCAACTCTAAATGCGCCCCTATTTTTTTGCTCTCTATGCAGCTGCACAACTTGCACAAGTCTAGGTGTGGTGCTGCAAACCTGACTTACATTTACTAACGGAAAACCTGCATGGAAGGAGGGGGTGGCAATCAGACAATGCCTTCAGTCTGTGCATCTGCTCTGAGGCATGGCACGCCACAATATGTTTTGTTATTGTCTTTTTTTGCTGCGTTTGCTCTCTGCCAGTTATTGTGCCCCTCTTTACTCGGTATGCTGTTGGGATAGTGCAATGAGTTTTGCACTGCAGCATCTAGGACAGCTGGTCACCACTATAGAGGGGGGAGATCAGGGGGGCTGGGGGTGAGCACGGAAAGCATATTCTGTACTCAAGATCACAGCTGTCCCAACCACTAGGAAAACTAGGCAACCACCTAGAACAGCAACTTCTGGGGGGGGGGGGGGGCAGCAAAGTGCAGGACATTCAAAGCTAAACAATAGATTTTGACAGCCAGATGGGGAGTAAAGCTTAAGGTTTGCATAAGGTGGTAACACGTTGAGCCAACTTTGGGGCCAGCCCTGCTCAAGAGCAGATGTTGAATTGGATTACTCTGATCAGGTCCACTCTTGAGCATGGGGTCTCCTCTCAATGGCATTATTCCAATTCCCTTAATTCCACTTCCACATTCCTAGACCTCAACCTCCACCTCCTCATATTCATAGGGTCCCTTATGCTCTCCCCTTTATTATCTCTCTAGAGCTTCTTTCCCTATCTCTTCCTTCACAACTTTTTTATGTTTCAAAATAAAATGTGTTATTTTTTAAAAAGGTGCATTCAGGCCTCTTTTTTTTAAATTTTATATTTATTTATATTTCCCTTATACACATCCAGGTAGTCACATGAATGAAAAGATAATGGTATCAAGAACAAAAATAATAATAAGAAACAATATATAATAAGGACAGTATCTGAATTCAAAAAAACATGGGACAAACACAGAGGATCTCTAAAGGAAAAAAGGGGACTGTTGTAATTGTTGATATGGAAGGACAGACTACATAGGCCATGTGGTCTTTTTCTGTCATCAAATTTTTCTATGTTTCTATGTTTCTAATAAGAAACCAAATAATGATTTTAAATTAGCCCACAAATTGAGGAAAGGAAATGGGGTACCAGGAAATAGTACAATACTAACAGGACAAACAATATTGTCCTAAAACTAAAAGTAAAAAGAAAACATCAAAGCAGATGGAGATTTAAGTGTCAACCATATGGGGCAGTACTACAACTACAGCTTCTTCCCTTGCCACTAAAAACTCAAAGAATTGTCTGGGCTAAAAAAAAAGGGTAAACTTTATTCTTATAGGAAATACAGCATCAAACAGGAAATTTTAACTGAAAGGTAGCCCCCAAGGTGAGGACCCTGGGCCGTAGACCCGGAGTCTCCTTCCTCCTCATCTGGGAAGCTCGAGACAAATCAGGGAATACTCTAACCTGAGAGCCCAGAAAAGACTCACTATAGTTCTTAAAGTAAGAACGAAGAATTAGAGATTTGTCTGACTCCAGGGCAAGGGTGACGAGGAGGGTGGACGTTTTTGTAATCACTTCCAAGGAGTTTTCTAGGAACCCCATAAGATCACCAGCTCTTGTTGAAACAGTACTAGGGGCACCACCTCAATCACCAGTACTCAGAGAGGAAGATGTTCTGGAGGAATTTTTTAAATATCTCTGAAATATCTTTTCACCATCACTACTGATGACAGCACTAGTGACCTAGGAAAATTTCAGAAATTAAAGGGTATTTCGATGTACTTGATTTTCCATCTTCAGTGAAAGCAGAGTCGTTTCTTTAATCTGAGTAACAACAAGTTGATGAAGCTGTCCCAGTTCATACTCCATCTTGAAGATCTTCCCTGCTTGTTTCCCTTACACTCTGGAGACATCCAAGTAATTGTTTTTAACTTGCAATAATCCAGTACTCACAGAGCCCACCACAGAAGTTAGGGAAGAGTTCAAAGTCACTATAGCATCCCACAGTGCATCCATTGTAATAACCGCAATTTTCACCAACCTCCAGATACCAAACGCTGGCAGCTCTCCTGCTGACAATACCTCCATGCCATACGGTGATGACCCCGCAACTCCAACTCGCTGAGATGTAGGATCAAGGAGGGTTGCCATAGCTGCAGGTGTGCCCTCTTTGCTTCCTGTGATGGCATGCTTGTTGGCAGGCCAGAGGGAAACACTTCTCCAGCCAGCAGCATACTTCTGGGTTGTGGCAGGGGGATGTGCTGCTCCGGGGAAAGCAAAATCCTCGATGCTCTCAGAGCAACGAGATCGTAGCCATATTTATGAGTACTATTGTCCTGTCCGCCTCAGTAATACTCACAAATATCGCCACGATCTTATGGTGCTGCCACTTTACCATGAGGCTAGGGGGCGGCACCTCATGATTTTGAAGAAACATGATGATGAGGACAGGAGTGGGAAGGACCACTCCTGCCCCCATTCATCACCAGATTATCAGAGAAATAAGGTATGACCTCGGGGGGGGGGGGGGTAGTGTAATTGAGATTTTTGCATTAAAGTACATAGGTACATGTATTTTATGTGCAGGGTTAATTTGCACATAATTCCATTGCACAAAATTACCCATTTGCATGTCCCTTTGTGATGCTGGTGGCTAGGGTATGTTTTTCTGGGCCATTTTTTTCCCTGATATTTGAAACATTTTTTTCAGTTTGTTTCAAACATTCATTTTATTAAAAGTTTTAAGGTATGTCAGTTGACTTAATATACATTCATTCATGAGTTAATATGCATTATGTCAAGTTAGCATGCACTAAATTTATTAAGGCATGTTAATGAATGTACATACAGTGTCTATTCTCTGTAGTATTATTCAGTGTCCTCATTCTTTTGTGAATTTATTCACTCTGTTTGTTTTGGTTTCCTTTCTTTATTTTAGTGTATGTTCAGTTCAGGGCTTTTATTGAGGAGGTGCGTGGTGATAAGGAATACCAGCACCTTTTTCATTGCCTGCTAAAATTGACCCATTGTCCTCCTGTTTTAATGAAATCGCCCTGCGCATAAGTACCGGCAACCTTTTTCCTAGGAAAATGCACTGTGTCAGTTGATCTTAGGCAGATCGTTCCCATTATGCATTCATTCACTTCTCAGACTCCAGATATTAATGATAGCACATAGAAAAGCTAGAGTCTATATAAGATGACTTTGTGTTTCAGTGAGGTGAATGCAGGTAGGAATGAGGGAACATCTCTATTTACTCTCTTGCTGGCCAGATAAACTGCTAGATGAGCTTTATGCATTTTATAGATTATATAACATAAGCCGTCATCCTTTGATCGTTGAAAAACATTTCTTTTCAAAAACTGTGCTGACATATTGCCTATTAGTAACTTTGTAGAAATTTCTCTCACTGATCCTTCTCATGAATATTTATTTATGTTCCAGTGGAAATCATTTGAAAGGGAGTTAACAATCCTTAATAGCCTCTGCTGATGTGATTGATGTTTTTGTCACTTCCTCCAGTAAATAGTTTTTCTATTTGCATACCAATGGTATCTGTCCTCTTACCTCCATAAGCACTTAACTGACCACTCATTTCTGATTTTAATATCCCACCTAGGGTTTTATTGTCAGTTGAGGGTCAATCTTGCATGTCAGGAAGGAAAAGAATTTTTGGTTATTTAACTGACTAGATGTTAACTATTATTTTCCTTATTTAAAAGCATCCCCTTAGCATTTTCACATGCATTTTCCAGCAATCTAGATCTTTTCGTACAGAACACTTTGTTCATGCAGTACAGGTAGAGTAACTGAGAAGATAGAAACCTCTATACATTAGTATTAGACGCATTGACTCAGTGCCATCATCTGCCCACATTTCTAGAAACATGTAAGTCAATTCTAGAAACTGCTTTAGTCTCAAGGTCTTTAACTGAAATTTTCCTTCTAATTTTTAAGAATATAAGAACATAAGATATGTCATACTGGCTCAGAACAAAGGTCTATTGAGCCCAGTATCCTGTTTCCAGCAATGGCCAATCCAGGTCACAAGTACCTATTGGGTTCTCATAAGGTAGACAGATTCCATGCTGCTTATCCCAGTGGAAAACAGTGGATTTCCCCAGTTTACTTTAACAATAGCATATTGACTTTTCCTCCAGGAACTTATCAAAACCTATTTTAAACCCAGCTGTGCTACCAGCTTTTACTATGTCCTCTGGCAATGAATTCCAGAGTTTGATTATGCATTGAGTGAAAAAATATTTTTTCCAATTGGTCTTAAATGTACTACATTGTATCTTCACTGGGAGTAAACTAGTCTTTCTACTTTTTGAAGGAGTGATTGCCAGTTTTAAAAGCCCATATATATGGATCTGACAATTTACCCAAATCTTTAGGTGTTTTTAATGCTTCAGTTATCAAATTCCCAGGAAACCGGATTTTGTAACAATATTTATGAAAGTCATTTTTATTATTTTCTTATACGTAATACAACATACATCTCACATTATACATCACATTATCCTCGATCTCCTTCCTATTTCCCCACACTGGTAATGCTTCTCTAAACAGCACACTGCAAAACAGCCAACCAGTAGAAAGAGAAAACTAAATAAACCAAGAGGGAAGAAGAGGAAGAAAGAAGGAGAACAAAGAAGTAAAGAAAACAACTCTGTTTTTACAGTCCTCAAATAGATTACCTCTACTAGCCCTTATATAACAAACTAGTATAAACCACGCAAACTCTGCTTTTTCACTCCTACTCCTACTCATTAGACTAAACCTCCCTTATCCCTCTCACCCTACCCCCACCCCCTTTCAGTTCCAACCTAACCCCCTTCCCCTCCCCCATCACAGAACCCCTTACCAGTGTAAGTGCCCTACCTCCCCTTTCTCTAAGTTCACACAGATCCCGTTATCTGATCAGCCTCGCCCTCTCTATTATCCTTCTTATCCCCAGTGTATTCTGCTCATAATACAGTATGCCTTGTGCAATGGTACCCTCCAATATTAGGGGGTACTACCCAACTACCTCCCAAATTTTATCGACCTCCTCCAGCTTTCTCCCCCCCCAATAGCTGGGCTGTTTTCCGCTCCATGGATTTTAATTCCCTCATTCCTTGTTCCCACTCTTTGACTTCCAGGGGCTTGTCCGCTAACCAATGTCTTAAAATGCATTGTTTTGCTATTATAAATCCTCTCTCATACAATTCCCTGCATTCCTTCGTCATTACATCCCCCCCTAGACGGAAACCAAATAGACACCACTCTGGCGAGAGCTTCCTATCATGTGGCCTCCAGCCCTTCAGCCTACTCCACACTGCATTCCAGAAACTGCAAATTTTAGAACAGTGCCAGAAGCGGTGGGTTAATGTCCCTCTCTCCGCTGAGCAGAGCGTACACACATCTGTCGAGGTCAGCACCATCCTAGCTGCCCACACATTGGGTACATAGACTCTCTATAAAAATTTATATTGAATTTCTTGCAGGCGCATAGATTCTGAAACGTTCTTTATCTTTGAGAGCGCCTCCTGGAGTATGACCACCGTCATCTGTGGCATACCATCTCGGGCCCATCGCTGCACCAGCTTCTCCAGTGCTTTCCACTCACCCACTGGCCAAAGCTCCTGACGCATAGTCCGTACGAAAATTCTTCCCTCCAGCGAGTTGAAAAAATTCCACATAGCCCCTGACCCAGCTGTAATCTCAAGCTTCTTTGGAGACCCCTGACGTAGTGTCAGACCTGTAGATAAAAATAGAATGTTTTGTGCTCTAAGTAATATATTCTCATCAAGGACTGAAAGGAGTCTAACTCCCTAGCCCCTTCCATCCACAAATGTCCAATATACACTATTCCCCTTCTCGCCCAGCTTTTAGAGACTAGCCCCTGTCTGCCTGGTTCAAAGTCTTTGTTCCACACTAGAGGGAGGCAGTCAGTGCATTTCCAATTTAAGCCTTTCCTTTGACACACCCCCTTCCATGCCTGCCTCATAGCCTTCATATACACCGACGTTTTCCAGGCTGTTGGAAGAGACCCACTGTTCTTGTGCAATAAATATACTCTGTGATATGGTCAGACATCGTATCCACCAACTCCAGCGGGAGGATTCCCCGCGTAGCCACCATCAAGTCTGTTAAAGGCCGGAGGAGGCACGCCAAGTTGTAGTCTCGCAGGGATGTCACACCAGTCCCCCCCCCCCTCTTCCCTAGTCCTCATGATCACCGAGACAGCTATGCGAGACTTCCTGCCCCTCCATAGAAACTTGGCTATGTGCTTCTGCAGTATCATCAGATCCCGACGCACCAACCATATAGGGAGATGTTGTAATACATATATCCACCTAGGAAGCTCCTCCATTTTAATAAGGGCTATTCGGCCCATGAGCGTTAGTGGAAGATCCCTCCATTTCTGTAACCTGCCAGCTGTTTTATCAATCATCGGTCTAATATTCACCTCATATAATTTCGCTGCATGATCTGGTATTTGGATGCCTAGGTAGCAGAATTGCTCCTGTGCCCATATCAATGGGAAGGTCCCTTGCCAGCTGCACTTGACCTGCTCTCCTACATCTAAGGCTAAAGACTTATCTTGATTAATACACAGCCCCGAAAAAGAGCCAAACTTCCCAATTATCTGCAGAGGAGCTTCTAACGACCTTTGTGGATCACAGAGACATAGTAGCATGTCGTCAGCAAAGGCACTCAGCTTAATACCACCTCCGGCCCACTCTATCCCCTTCACCTTCTTCTCATTAATAAGAGTCAATAATAGAGGTTCTAATTGCAGAATAAATAGCAGGGGGGACAGTGGGCACCCCTGTCTCATGCCCCTCTTCAAAGAGAAAGACTGAGAGTACCTGCCCCCACTCGTGACCCATGCCAACGGGTCCATATATAACGCTTTCACCCACTCTAAGAAGGCACCCTCAAATCCGAACCTGGTCAACACCTCAAACATGTAGGGCCAAGATACCCGATCAAAGGCCTTCTCAGTGTCTAAACTTACAAGCATCAGAGGGGCATCCTGCGCCTGACACTTCTCCATTCCTAAGATGACTCTATTGATATTCACAGAGACATCTCTGTCTCTGACAAATCCTGATTGGTGGCTCCCTATCATTCTGGGTAGAATTTTTTTAAGCCTAGTGGCCATGATCAACGCTACAATCTTCATATCATAGTTGATTAAGGATATGAGCCTATACAAGGCAGGATCCTCAGTGTCCCTCCCCGCTTTTGGTACATAAGAACATAAGATATGCCATACTGGGTCAGACCAAGGTCCATCAAGCCCAGTATCCTGTACCTAGCAGCTTCCCCAAAAGACACAGGTTCCGCAATGCTTGTACTGGGTCAAGCATTGATATCCTGGGTTCCTTCTTAATAATGGTTTATGGACCTTTCCTCCAGGAACTTGTCCAAATCTTTTTTAAACCCAGCTACACTAACAGTCTTTACTACATCCTCCGGTAACAAATTCCAGAGTTTGATTACACGTTGAGTGAAAAAATATTTTTTTTATTAGTCTTAAATAGTTTACCCTGTAGCTTCATTGCATGTTCCCTAGTCTTTCTATATTCTGATAATGTAAACAATCGATCTGTGTTTACCCGTTTTACTCCGTTCATTAATTTATAGACTTCTATCATATCTTCCCTCAGCCGTCTCTTTTCCAGGTTAAAGAGCCCTAACCTTTTTAGCCTTTCTTCATAGGAGTATCCTTCCATCCCCTTTACCATTTTGGTGGCTCTTCTCTGAACCTTTTCTAATAACGCTATATCCTTTTTAAGATACGGCGACCAGAATTGCACACAATATTCAAGGTGTGGTCTCACCTAGAGGCATTATAATATCTTTTGTTTTATTTTCCATTCCTTTCCTTATGATACCTAGCATTCTATTTGCTCTCTTGGCTGCCGCTGCACACGGGGCCGAGGGTTTTAACATGTTATCCACAATGACGCCTAAATCCTTTTCCTGGGTGGTGGTTCCTAATGTGGAACCTTGGATTGTGTAAGCATAGTTTGGGTTGTTTTTCCCTAGGTGTATAACTTTGCACTTGTCCACATTAAATTTCATCTGCCATTTTGATGCCCAGTCTTCCAATTTATCAAGATCCTCTTGCTATTTTCCACAATCCTCTTGGGTTTTAACAACTTTAAATATTTTTGTGTCATCTGCAAATTTGATAACCTCACTGGTTATTCCACTTTCCAGGTCATTTATGAATATAATGGTATAATGATTATCGCCGCTGTTCGCATATCTCTCGGAAAGGATCCAACTTCTCGCGCCTCCTCATAAAGAGCCATCAATGTGGGGGTGACCGAAGTTATTAATATTTTGTAAAATTCTGTCCCATACCCATCGGGTCCAGGAGCTTTATGCAGCTTCCCCTTTGTAATGACTCTCTGTATCTCTTCCCCTGTACTAGTCGCATTTAACTCTCGGCTTTCCGCCTCTGTTAGCTTTGGGAGCTGGACTGTCTCCAGGAAGTCCCGCTCTTGCGCTCTATTCTCCTGCTCCGGTGTATATAAGTCCTGATAGCACTGCCCAAACACTTGCATAATTTTCTCCACTTCCTTTTGCCTCACTCCATCCCTGTCCCTGATGGCAGTAACCCCCTGCACCCCTCCTTTCTCTCTTACTAGTCTCGCCAATAACTTTCCTGTTCGGTCCCCATACCTTATCACCACCTCTCACTCCCAGAGGCCTTAGCGTGGGTAAGGTGAGCGGGTTGATGTTCTTCTTAAGATTATGAACCACTAATTTGAGGCTTGGCAAAGCCTCCTGGGTATTGTAGTCCTTTAGCTCAATAAAGAAAATAGTTGTGCACAAAATGGTAAGGTATAAATGGGATTTATTCCCTTCCCAGGGTTGGAATTTAACCTTGAAAATACAGCAACATAAAGTCCATACTTCTGGTACAATGAAACAAAGGAGTAATCAAACTTAGGCAACGCTTATCTTCAGCTTCTTTAAGGTAACAGAAAAATAAGGTACAGAAAACAGTTTAAACCTCCAAACATTCTTTGGACTGTTTTCTCTCTTATAGCAGTATTATAGCAATGCTAGCATAAAGATTGTATGCTGTCTGACATCGTATACGTACAGTCCATGTAAACCTCTGTGTCTGGAGCTTGGTAAAACTCACACTGCATCCCATTCACGTCGTCCTCAGCTTCCTGTGGGGTGAACTCTTCCCCCTGCTCAATCACTTCCTCTGTGAAGGGTAAAGTGTTCCCATCCCTCAACAGCCTAGAGGAGCTTAGGTGTTTAGCATAAGAATCACGGTTGGCTCTTTCACACAACTCCTGGTACGTACAAGGGTTTTGATCAAAATCTTCTGCTATGCTATTTGGAAGTATTTTCCTACCTTCCAGCAACTGCTTGTCCAGAGACCTCCCTTGGCTGAAATATGGCTCACGGTAAAACTTTTCCCTTTTGCTTTGCCTGGGCTTTCTCACAGGCAGAAACTCAGCTTCAGGGAAACAAGTTTTCCTTTCAGTATATTTGGTATTAGAAGGCGGAGACTGTCTTCTCAGGGGTTTAAAATAATATTCCTTGCCTTCAGGAGAATGGAGTTCCTCAGTGCACTGACCAGCCGTGTACTGCTTTTCACAGCATGGAACTGCCTGATTCCAGGAGTCAGCGTGGCTCTCACAGCTCCCTTCTCCAGATGAGCTTTCCTGGATAAGATGGGGATTCCCTTCCCTTCTCTTGACCTTCCACATTGTTCTCTCCTTCTTGATCAACTCCTTCTCTCTCTCCTGTTCTTCACCCCTTCTCCCCTCTCTCCTAACTAGAGGATTTTTAAATGTGTTGCCTTTTCCGTTTGCTTGGGCTCCACCCCCCATCAGCTGCTTCCCCTCTCCTAATGAGTCATGGGTTAGCACTTGGCTCTGGCGTTCCCTAGCACTGTGTGACATCATTTGTTTGGGGTTTCTATGCCAACCCTTCTCCCTGTTTTCCTCTGAAATGTCAAAAGTGTATTCATTCTGAGGTATAGTCCCTGTCTCCATGGGCTCTGATCCTTGTGCCTCATGACAGATCCCCCGCCTTAAAATATTACGTGCTGCCGGACTTTCCGTCGGACAGTACGTAATCCGGGAGAGTGCGTCGGCATTACCATGGATTCTACCCGCCCTATGCTGTATTGTGAAATTGAAAGATTGTAGAGCTAAATGCCACCTTGTCAGTCGCGCGTTGGAATTCCTCATCTGGTTTAACCACTTCAACGGGGCGTGGTCCGTTATGAGGAGGAACTTCCTACCCGTGAGGTAAAACCGAAATGCCTCAACCGCCCATTTAATGGCGAGGCATTCCTCCTCAACGGTGGAGTAGTTCTTCTCGGCCTTAGAAAGCTTCCGGCTAAGATAGGTAACCGGATGCTCAACCCCTTCGAACACTTGGGACAAAACGGCACCTAACCCACTCTCAGACGCATCCGTCTGCACTACAAATGGAAGACTGAAGTCTATCCCCCTTAATACCGGGGCGGTGCATAGCTTTCCCTTGAGGGTGGTAAAAGCTACTTCAGCTTCTGGAGTCCATCGGACATTATTAGGGGCATTTTTTTTTTAGCATTTCAGTAAACAGAAGGCTTTCTTCTGCGAACCGAGGGATAAATCTCCTATAATATCCGATGAGCCCCAAGAAACTACGTACCTGTTTCTTTGTGATGGGACGGGGAAAATCCCGTACACTCTCGACCTTATTGGCCAATGGCCTCACTATCCCCCTTCCCACTAAGTGGCCTAAGTATTTTGCTTCCTCAGTGGCAAATACGCACTTTGTCGGGTTAAGGGTTAAGCCCGCTTTGCGTAATGCCCGGAGCACAGCGTCCACCCTAGCAAGGTGTTGGGTCCACGTAGTGCTGTGGATGACTATGTCGTCCATGTAGGCCAGGGCGTAGTCATGGTGGGGCCATAACACCTGGTCCACCAATCGTTGACACGTGGCTGCCGCCCTGTGCAGCCCAAACGGCATTCGCCTAAACTGGTATAACCCGATAGGGGTGCTAAATGCCGTTTTTGGTTTCGACTCGCGAGTAAGGGGTATCTGCCAGTACCCCTTAGTTAAGTCTAAAGTGGTCAGGTATCTGCCCTGGCCCAATTGGTCTAGTAGGTCATCAATGCGCGGCATGGGGTATGCATCGAACTGCGAGATATCGTTCACTCGCCGGAAATCGATGCAAAACCGAAGCGTCCCATCAGGCTTTGGCACCAAGACTATGGGACTCGACCATGGGCTGTGGGACTCCTCGATTACCCCCATTGATACCATCTCTTTAACTTGCTTGATCACTTCTACCTTTTTTGCTTCGGGCATTCGATAGGGCCGCTGTCTAATCGTTCGCCCCAGTGTTGTAATCACCTCATGGGCAACTAGGTAGGTTTCACCCGGCTTTGTGGTGAGAACATCCCTAAATCGCCCTAATAGCTGGTTCAGCTCCTGTCGCTGTGGCATGGATAGGCCTATGCCCAGCCTCGGTTCCGGCTGTTCCCTCCAATCAGAGGTCTGGGGGCCAAGGTCCTCCTCCCGTTTTTCTTCCGCTAGGGCCGCCATCCCTTTTATCTCTCTTTGCCCCGTGGAACCGAATCCGCCGGCCGCCCTGGTCGTGGGTGTCAACTCTGGGACTTCTTCCACTATAGGGAATCCTACCCGTTCACACACCAGTTGTGCAATCCGGTCTCCCTCCTGGATTTTAAAATCCTTCTCCCCAAAGTTAAAAATAAGGACTTTTAGTAGGCCTCGGTAATCGGGGTCTATCACCCCTGCTCCAATATCGATGGAGTTTTTTACCGCAAGACCGGACCTGGGAGCTATTCTTCCATAACATCCTTCAGGTAATTTAATTTGTATCCCTGTATTAATTAGGGCCTTCCCACCTTTCTCCACCACCGCATTTTCAGCACTAAAAAGGTCGTAACCTGCCGCCCCAGCGGAAGCTCTTTGTGGGCTTTTTGCCTGTGGCATTGCTTTGCAAAATTGCAGCACAAATTTGGCCTTCCCTGGAGGTACTCCCTTAGCTCGTGCCTGGGTTGGACTCGTAATCCTTTTGGTTTTCTCAAACAGGGGCGCAGGAATTCTAGCCGTTAAAGCCTCCGTTCCTGTCGCTCCTGTTGTGAGTGGTGCAGGCTTGTAGCCTAACCTGTTCAGGCCTTTTCCCATTTCTTTGCAAAAGGGTGGCCAGTCACGCCCTAGCACAACTTCGTGAGGCAATCTCGGTACTATGGCCACTAGAAGTGAGTGTGTAGTTCCCAACCCTCTTACCTTTACCATGTGTAAGGAATAAGGCGATGATGCGCCATGCACACATCGCACGCGGACTTGGCCTTCCGCTTGACTCGGGGGCGACAAGCGGCGCTCCTTGATGGCCTCCCAGAGCCTGGAGGAAATCATGCTCTGGTCGGCCCCCAAGTCGAGCAGTGCCTGCGCTTCTACCCCTTCTATCTGAACAGAGAGTAGAAAACCATCCTGGGTGGGCTCATCCACTCCAGACATGAGGACAGTTCGCTTAACACAATCCCTCTTGAAATGCCCCGCTTTTCCACACAGGTAACATTTTCCCCTATATACAAAAACATCACCATCATTATTAGCCTTTACACTCTGCATGGTATACAATTTTTCTTTGGGATCCTTTCCCCTTTTACCAGTTGCCAAACCTGCAGCCTGCATTACCCCAAACCCTGAGGGGTCAGCTATCTGAGCCCCCAAAAATCGGTCAGCCAGCATAGCTGCTTCCTCTGTAGACTGACAGTTTTGCAACATGAGGTATGTCCTCATTTCATTAGGCACAGCTTGGATAAATTGTTCCAAGACTACTGTGTCTAATACAGTTTCCAAAGTTTTTGTCTCTGGAGTTAACCACTTCCAGGCTAAGTTTTTTAACCGTTGCTGCAACGCTTTTGGGGTCTCCTGTGC